>JAMXBB010000002.1:49586039-50246788 GCA_024138015.1 Lumnitzera littorea
TACCTATATATATATTTCTAATTTGTTTTTTTATATTTCTTATTATTTTTATGAATTTTAGTTATACAATATATACTATTAGTTTATTTAATTAAATTAATTATTTGAACGAATCGGATTTTGTCACGTCTCCATACTAATGGCAAAACTAATGGACATATTTCTTTGTAAATTTTTAAAAATTTTAATGATTAAAATAAAATTTTTGAAATGTTAAGGATTGAAATATATATATAGGTAAATATAGAGGAATTTTTTTGTACTTTCTCTTTTGAAAAATTATGAAACATAGAAATGAAGCCCAAAGAAAGAAGGGAAAGAAATATACTTTGGTACTTTTAGCTTACATTTTAGAAGAAGAAATGTAAGTTAGGGATTATGAATATATGTTGACTTTACATTGAAAATACATTTTTTAGCTACTTATATGCCTTTATGGCATCCTAATGGTTGTTACACATGTTGATAATCGGATTTCATCTCTTAAATTTACTCAGCCATTCGACTGACAAAAATGGAGTAACCTTATTCTCAGTAGACGCCAACTAAGATAATTTCATGTTTGGTTTGAACTTAGTAAAAGTGGCGTAAACAGTTATCGTTTAGTACAGTTCCATTACATAACCGCTTATTATTCCTATATTTCTGGTATGTGCTTAATTATGAGGTCTCCACATGTCCCATAATTAATAATTAACTACTGCTTCGGACATCTTAGATTTGCCTATAAATATAGAGAAAAAGCACTATAAGAAATCTCTCATGACTTATAACTATTTACTTATCTTCTCTTGAATACATTTACTGACTCAGGTATCAGAGTAACTATATTAGACTAGCTTTAGTACCGTTTAATTCTTTGTGTTTTGTAAGAGTAAGATTTTATTCCAAAATCACCTAACAATATTTGATGCCGTCTATTTTTTCTCACATACACACATGATAAGACCTAGATTAACTAAAAGTACAGGTACTGGTAGTTCATCCCACCACCATAAAGGGGGAAGTAGGCATATGGACGAATTATGTTTGGTGAAGTTAAAGCAACTTTACCTCAAATTAGCCAAAGAAAACCAAGAATTGAACAAAAAACATGAAGAGATCCTTAATTTCCTCTAGAGTAATGTCCACCTAAGTAAAAAAAAAAAAAAACGATGATCACATTGCTGAGAATAGTGACGATTCAATTTATTCTTTTGAATTACTGAGAAAACAAGTCAAAGTTAAAATTGAACCTTCAGCTCTTGCGCTTAAGAAAAATAACAATGTGAAGCAACTACAGCAGGTGCGCTATGTTGAATCCTTGCATGTTAGCACCCCTGCTACGATGAGTAAACAATTTCAAATAAAGAAGAGCCCTTTTATCCTTGAGATTTTGGATAATGTTATATCATAGCACATTAAGTTTCTGCAATTTGAAACCTATGATGCAATAAGAGATCATGAAGATTATCTTGAGTACTACCTCACCTTGGCTAAGTTGCACAGCTTAAGCAATGCTGTGGCTTGCCAAGCTTTTCCTTCAATATTGAGGAATGTGGCAAGTACATGGTTCAAGCACCTAAAGCTGAACATAATTTCGTGTTTCTTAGATTTAGCAGAAGTGTTTCTCCAACATTTCCTTGCAAGTAAGCTTCCTATTAAGAATTCTTTTATCTTTAACACGATAAAACATAGATCAGATGAATCTATTAGAGACTATCTGGCTAGGTTTATGGTTGAGATGGTCTTGATTCCAAAGCTAGACATGAGCATTGCTCTTAACGCAATTATTGATGGTGTCAAACCTTATAAAGACTTTTTTAAGTCTTTCACAAAAAATAAGTTGATAACTTTTTCCAAGTTCAAAGCCAAAGCTGCATCTTACATGCAATAAGAAGACAACATTAAGGCTTGCCAAGAAGCTAACTAAAATAGGGGAGACAAAAAATACGAAAAAAAGAGAAGTGCGAAAGATCGACTTGAAATGGATGATAACTAATGTCCCAATGCCGAGAAAAAGAGGTAATGTATCCCGACATATTCAATCCACACACCATTCAATCAACCAACTATAGATATATTGATGGAGGTATGTGGGTAGAGAGGCATGTTATAGTGGCTAGAAAGGACTAAAGGAAATCCTTCAAGGAAAAATTCTAACAAATATTATGATTTTCATCATAATAGGGGCCATAATATTGATGAGTGCATCTAACTTAAGAATGAGATTGAAGATACAATTCGGCAAGGATACTTGAGCAAGTTTCTCGCGCATAATACTAAGAGTATTGAGTGACCATCTCAAAGAAGATGAGAAGAATAGGAGAATGTCACTTGCCCAACTCATGCTGGGAAAGAAGCAAAAGAAGGGAGTATTAGTAGAGCAATAAATGTTATAATTAACACAATCGTCGACAGACCTTCTGCTATAGGCTAGTTAAGCTCTTTAGGCTCAACCAACACCATTGATTATAAGGTCAAAATTGACAATACAAGTTCCTTTACAGAAGAAGATTTCGAAGGCATTAAAAGGCCTTATGATGACACACTCGTGCTTAGTACGAGAATTACTAACTTCGAGGTCAAGAAAATTCTTGTTAACATTGGAAGTTCAACAAACATTATTTCTAGCATGCATTTGATCAGATGAGACCAAAGATCAAGACACAGTTGAGATCCTACAACTATGATTTATATGCCTTCAACAATCAACCCATCCATATGACCGGAGTAATTTCTTTACTAATCCAGATTGGAGATGATGAGAATGTTTTGGAAGATAAAGTAAATTTCTTTGTTGTCAAATGTTGGTCTTCATATAATATGATCATGGGACAGCTATGTTAGCATTTGTTCAGCATCGTCCCTTTCACTACCTACCTCAAGGCTAAATTTCCTACTACTACTAGAGTTAGTATGCGTAAAGGGGATCCATAGTTAGCAAGGTCATTGTATATAAGGGCGTTAAGTCGAGAAGAAAATTTTCAAGTCGAAACATACCCAGAAGGAAAGTTAATTGGCATAAATAATGCCGAAGATGAAATAAAAGAAATTTTGCTAGGAGATGATCTTGAGAAGACAACAAGGATAGGGAAGCCCTTGCCAACAAACATCTGCTAAAGTTTAATTGACTTTCTATAGGATAATGCCGATGTTTTTGCATGGTCCCTCTCAGATATGTCGGGTATCCTAAAGATGTCATGGTATACAAGCTTCAAATCGATCCAAACATGAAGGTGATCTAATAGAGGAAAAGACATTTTGCTTTGAGAGGCAAGTAGCCATAGAAGAAGAAGTCTAGAAACTATTAAAAGCAAGATTTATTCAAGAAGAGCCTCATCCGACTTGATTAGCCAATTGTATGTTAGCCAAGAAGTTTAACGGCAAGTGGCGTATGTGCATAAATTTCACAAATTTGAACAAGGCCTGTCCCAAAGATTGCTTTCTCTTGCCAAGATAAGATTAGATGGTTGACTCAATTGTTAGGCATGCTTTACTCTCTTTCATAGATGCATTTTTTTGGCTATAATCAAATTAAAATGGATGAGGAAGACGAAGTTAACACGTCATTTGTCGCTAACTTTGGAACGTATTGTTATATGGTGATGTCTTTTGAGCTAAAAAACGCTGGTGCAACATATCAGTGGCTTGTCACCATAATATTGAAGTCATAGATTCATTGAAACGTTGAAGTGTGTGTTAATGATATGATTGTGAAAAACATAATAGAGGATCGACATCTCGCCGATCTTGAGGAGACATTCAGTACTCTAAGGAGATATAATATGAAGTTGAATCTGCAAAAGTGTTTTTTTGGTGCTACTTCCAAAAAATTTTTAGGGTACATGGTTATTCGGCGAGGTTTTGAAGCAAATCCGGAAAGGTTGATGCGATAAAAAACATGAAGTCTTCTCATATTGTCAACGAGGTTTAAGAGCTAACTAGGTAAATAGCCGTCCTTCATAGGTTCGTGTCAAGAAATGCGAATAAGTATATAGAATTCTTTAAAATTTAAAGAATCCAAAAGATTTCAAGTGGATGAATGAGTGTAAAAGAGCATTTAGTGAGGTTAAAGTTCTCACATCACCACCAATACTCTCGACACTTATTCTAAGAGAGAATTTATATTTATACTTGTTAGTTAGTTGCCGAGTACATTCCTCTGTATTGGTCTAAATCGAAGGTAAAGAGCATCGGGCAATTATTATGTGATTCATGTCACGCAAGGATTGAAACATTGATATACCAAAATTAAAAAATTTGTGCTAGCAATAGTTTTCTTGGCAAGGAAGTCGAAACCATACTTTGAGGCTCATCAAATTGTAGCTCTTATTGATCAGCCTTTATGGCAAGCATTCCAATGGCTAGATTCCTTAGAAAGGATGATAAAGTATGATTTGTAGCAAAATGCTTATGGCGTACAATAAAAATCTAAAATGACAATAAAAGCTTAAGTGTTAGTGGATTCTCTAGTCAAATTCATGGGTAAAGAAGATAGTGTAGAAATTACCAAGAAGCTGATATGGAATCTTTATGTCGATGGTTATTCGATTAGAGAAGGGAGTGGTATGGGTCTTATCCTGCAGGGACCCCATAATGTCAAGGTTAATTATGCCTTAAAGCTTGGATTTCCAGCCAACAATAATAAAGTGGAATATGAAGTCTTAATTACTGAACTTAAATTGGCAAAGGAAGTTGGTGCAAAAAAAGTTGAAGTTTTCTCTAATTCACAACAAGTTGTTTATCAAGTCAAAGGAAGTTATGTGGCAAAAGAATAAGAAATGAGCAAGTACTTATTGATAGTATGAATACTTACGGAGGAATTTCAGTCCTTCTCGATTTACAAAATACCAAGGAGAAGGAACATCACAGATGATAAGCTGTTAAAGTTAGCCAGCATGGCACTCTCTGATTTGAATGGCAAATTCTTTATTGAATTTCTCTTACATAAAAGTTTACAAATTGTTCAGTAAAGCTTTAAATTGGCTCCTTACTTGAAAGAGAGGTCCTGGATGGATCCAATTGTAGATTATCTGAAGGACGGCATTCTTCTTGACGATAGGAAAGTAGCTTGAAGGTTGATTCATTAAGCTGCAAATTATACACAAATAGATAATTAGCTATTCAAACACAGTATTTCCTAACCTTATCTTTGATGCCTTCCTCCAAAAGATGCACAATGAGTATTATTTGAGTTACACAGTGGTGTATGCAACAACCATGTGAAAGGATAAATGCTGTACAACTGTGCCCTACGACTTGGCTATTATTGGCCAAATGAAGGATGACATAAGAATGTTTGTTCATCATTGTTTGTAATGTTGAAGCATGAGGCACTAAGTTATGCACCTTCTATTGAATTATGCTGCCTCACCAATCCTTGCCCTTTTCCTAATAGGGATTAGACATACTTGGATCATTTCTAAAGTCTATGGCCCAACAACAATTTGTTATTGTTGCCGTGGATTATTTCACCAAGTGGGTGGAGGTTGAGGTGTTGGCAAGGATCACCGAACAAAAGGTTAAAGCTTTTGTTTTCAATTTTATTATATCAAGATTTGGGGTCCTATTCATGATAATCATGGATAATCCATGAACCATAATTTGATAATGATAAATTTCGAGCATTTTGTGAGGAATACAACATCCGTCTAAATTACATATCTATTGCACATCCTTAAACTAATGGGCAAGTGGAAGCTGTTAACAGGATCATCTTAAATGGCTTGAAGAAGAAAGTTAATCAAGCTAAAAGAAAATGGGTTGATGAATTGCCAGATGTTTTATAGGGATATCGGACTACCTACTAGACTGTAATAGGGGAAACACCCTTTAGATTGGCATATGTTACAAAATTTCGACGTAATGATCAACCAAGTTGGTTTTGATGACTAATTTAGTCACTATCAAAGAGATAAGAGATCTCGCAAGAATGAGAGTTGTAGTATACTAGCATAAGGTGGTCGGGTATTATAATCAGAAGGTGAAACAAAAGATTTTTTGACTTAGAGATTTGGTTTGTAGGAAATTAGAGGCAACTGGCGTATAGGATAAATAGGGGAAACTCAGAACAAATTACGAGGTTCCTATTAAGGTTTGGGAAGTCGTTGGAAAGGTAGCCTATCAACTAGAGAGGTTAGACGGAACAATTATCCCTTGCGCATGGAATGCCAATAACTTAAAGCTTTATTTTAATTAATCACTTTGATTTTTTGAATTATCTCCACTTGTTTTGTAAGGTGATAGCTTAGCTTTTGTTTCAAATGTGAACACTTGTTCTAAGTTCCAGTATCCAAGTTGTTTTCCTTCTTGATCATCTCATGATTAACGGATTATTATCAAGTTCAAACTGTATAGTGAATAAATTAATATTTAATAAGTTCAAACTCGTCATGGTTAGCGACCATTATAATTTAGCCAAAAAGCTGAATAACGAATGTGTTAGTTCTTATAGACAATCTCGTAGCTCATATAATATGACTAGTTCATGTCTCAAATGAGTAATGGACATTGTCTTTAAAAAGACATCTAACATATCGTGTCTGAAATAAAGCATGCCGAGGAAGATAAGCGTGCGAAATAAAACATGTTGGGAAACAAAGCACATGAAAGAAAATATGCTATAAGTATTAAATTACATATGAGGAAATATTAATAATATTAATACAATATTAAATATTTGACCACTTGGCTGAACCTTATTCATACAACTCAATAAAAACAAAATACAATAATAGTCTTAAGATTTTGAGTTGCTCTTAAATTGTGTAGAGGCATTTCCTTGATTGGAATATGGGACCTTACTGGAGCATATTTCTTTCTCGGTGCTAGGAGTTTTAGAACAGGTAAATTTCTCTTTTTGTACGTAGGGGATCTCCTTCGATAGTCGGTCTTCATCATCATACGGATCTTTAGCATAAACTCTATTGTCATCACCCTGTATTTGGACCTCAACACCTGTATCTTTGTTGGCTTCTTCGTCACAATTACTAACATTATCATCAACGTTAGTAAAATCCATGTACAAAAGATCATATTTAGGGTAAACTTTAAAATCTTTTCTCTCGCTGCTTGGACCCCCTCCAATAACTTCTTTCTCAACAATCTTTAGTATTACCATCTAAGAGTCATGATCTTTAATGCTTTTGAAACAAATGACACTTTCATCACTACCTCCTCTAATTCAACAGTACGACTCTATAATCTAGAGTTATTGATAGGAATTAAGCCACCATACCCTTAAACTACACCTAAGCTCGAGGGCTAGAAAGCATAGCCAAGCGAATTATTTCCTTAAGACCCACTATAGAGGAGTCTAAGCTACTACAGTTTGCTGATCTCTTACCTTAGCTACATTAAACCCCAGCGTACTCATCCTTTGTTTCCAATTGTTGACCCGAACTGCACTTGATCATTAGCATTGCTCATCTAACCTTCAGCTCAATCGACCTGAATTTGAGCTAAGCTAAAAGTGCTCGAAATGAATTTACCTTGGTAGAGTTATCTGATCGGCTTGGCACAATTGATCTAATACCCCTGCTTAGCACCTCAAATCGGTAGAAATAAAGTTGATTGTATAGAATGGTCTTTTTTGCTTGAAAGTTGTCCACCTACAGTGAGCTACGTATCTATGCAACCATGAGATAGAATCCTTTGTATAAGATATTCACTTTTGTTGTATTTTCCATTGTACCTTTTATTATTCCTTGTATATTATTTTTTTTTAGATATTACCCCTTTTGTCTTTTCCACTTTTTAGGTAGGTTACCCTAATATTTCAGGTATAAGTACCCACTATACATGTAGCCGCATCATCTTATCACCATTTAATACATTGAATATTTCCTTTATGAACATTACTCTCGTTAGCTTGTTTGCTCTTTCTTCACTCTTATACTAACCCTTAAGTAAGGTTAGGTGGTAAGTAACTTCATAAGACTAACTAGTGCATTATATTGAGTTGCGCCATGACTCTTTGAAAGTTCTACTAATGCGTCATATCCTTTGGAGCTATTCATGGGTTTACTTATCTCTTCCTTTTTTTGCTATTTCGCCCATTTCCCATCATTCATTTCAAGCTTTTGGCAAGCTTAGATCCGTCCTTACGAACAACCCTATATGATCTTAGCTTTGGACCGCATTAGTTATTGGTCTCCAATTCTTTTATTTGTACCTTAAGCTTGTTTTTCTCATCACTCATTGAGTTAAGCATCTAGCCTAACCCTTAACACTTTTCCCTTTTCTTACGAAACTCCTCACTCAGGTCTTCAACCTCCTTATATTGCTTCTCGCACTTGTCTTTAAGATTCAAGACTTCATCAGCCACTAACGAATGTGCCAATTTCTTGGTTGCCAGTTACTCCTAATATTTTCTAGCCTCCATCTCAGCCTTAATTCTTGCACTCTCAGTCACCATAGTTTGAGCTTTAGAAGAGTTGTATGTATCTTCAATTTTCTATAATAAGTTGACAATAAAATGATAAATTTGCTAGATCACTCGATAAAACAATAAATTTTTATTACCTTTTTCATCTCTTTATTGGCTTCATTCAAAACTGTTAGAACGTGGCTGCTGATTTGCATACAAATAGGATTATGTTAGTAATAAAACATGTGCCATAAGTGAAAAGATTCAATTAATACCTACATCATACAATTTAGCTACAATGTGTACCTTGTTACAGTTGCCAACCTTATCGACGTCCATCTTCATAATCTCTCTATCCTTGAGAAGAATGATGCCTTCCATCAAAGTCGGGGATTTGGTCCTATCGCCTAAGGCTGAATCAATGTAGAGACTATCGTGGCCCCATCATGGAACAAAGTACTCATCTACCTCTCAATTAGGGAAAAATTTGATACTGTTAATGTCGAGAGCTTTGTTCCTCATGGGTTCCTTCGCCCTCTCATCTAAGGTCTTGGATCTCTTAGATGGAGGTTGTCTTATGAGCTCCTTTCTACCTCTTTTACTAGGATTCGACATAATATCAACTTGGCACAATGACCCTCCAGTGACCTCATGATGGGAGATTCAGCCCCGCTACAAATGCCGATATCTCGGCCAGAGGAATATTTTCTAGAAGTGGGATCACTTCAACTTGTATGGCCTTAGCAGTCCTAAGCTTTTCACTCCCTTGACACTTACTGACCGGACGGGTTACCTTCTTCTAGGTTGCTACTTGCTTCGCTGCTTTCTCTTATGTAGCTTTTTTTGGAGCAACTGGTTAGGTTGCAGTTATCTTGGCGCCTACTCATTTGTTAGCTTTGGATTTTTTGTCTTTTGCTTAGGCCAAGAGTTTAGTAGGATCTATGTCGCCTATGCTCATGTCTGCAATAAAAGGTAAATGTATCAACAATAAAAACAAAGTAATCAAGGACTTACATGTTTTGTGTTGAGCGAAGCTCAATGGCTAGATTATTCTTCTCTTAAATTACGAGAACAACTTTCCTCTTGTAGCTTTACTTGGTACAGCAATTACTCAATAGCATATCTTTTTTTTTTTGGAGAAGATTGGCTCCCCATTCTCATATTGACTAATTATTCTCTCAGTATCCCAGAAAAACATTTTATTTTTTCTTCTTTCTTGAATCTTTTTTTGCCATAACGGCATCATTCAATTTTAACTCAGTATCTTTGGTACGGATAGGTTCAACCTATTGGGTTAAAAAGTTTAATTCTTCGTCTGATATAATCAATAAAAACTTGTTGTCACTTTTGGATCTTGAACTTCAATCCATCCCTGAATTTCCGCTTATGCCTTGCGGCTACAAAGTACTAACAATCGGGTTGCTTCCTTATAGTAAAGAAGTACCTAAACAATTAAGGCCCTAACCTTGACCTCTTCGCAAACTATCTTGAAAGTTGCAAAAAGCCAATAAGTGTTTGGCGAGAACATAATTAGGCTAACTCGAAAATAGTTAAAAAAATTGCTTGACAAAAGTAGAAAATGGGAAGTGTAGTCTAAAATCGAGGTGCTTAAGATAAATGTAAAACTCGCGCTCTCTTAGAAAGCACACCCTTTCCTCCTCTCTAAACCTTTATGAATTCTATACCTTAGGAAGATCTTGCTAGTATTTATGGTATTTTGAAACAAGAATTTTATCGGTTGCACTTACCAATCCATCTAGAGAATCACTAAAGTAAACTACGTTATTATACAAATACCTAACTATAGATTTTCCTTCTCTGTTATCTAGATAAGTATCCATTATGAGAGAGTTAATAGGAGCAAGTTTGTCCCATCGCTCCATTGCATTGTCAGCTAAGCTACTCGAAGAACACGCTGTCTCATTCCTTTTTTAAGGGAGAGAAGTAGCCTTGGTCTCAGTCACCTTGGAATTTGAAAGAACAAGTTGACAAATTACGTTTTGGAACTAAACCTGATTTTGTTTATATGATAAAAGTTACATAAATTTTTAGAGTTTTAAAGATGAAGATGAGATGAAAGCTTATGTATACAAATGAAAATGAAACGAGGAAATCTCCTTTCAGTATTGAAACTTCCTTATATATGAACAATTTCACCTCATAACCCTAATACATTTTTTACAGCAATGATGCGCTGATTAAATGGTGTAGTATGAATTTTTGACATGTGTTTCAAGACAGAGATCTAATGATTATCGTAGCTCTAATAGCTATTAGCTCTGTAGTGTAATTATGGCTAAAGTGGTAACTATTGTACTTGTTACCACTCGGTTTTTTCGATAGGTAAGAAAATTGAAGAGTTGTAACTTTTTGACTGGGATACGAACTGTCGTGTTCTAAATGAAAACCAAAAACTTTCCACATTATTCAACATTCGAGAAATTTAGCTTTTTGCACTCCAACCCCACTAATAGAACCTTGAGCTTTATTTACTCTCTCAAGTCAAGTTATTGATTACAGGAGTTGGGAGGCAAATGTTGATAGTCGAATTTCATCTCTTAAATTCACTCTACCATTCGACTAACAAAAAGCTAAGTAACTCTATTCTTGATAGACGTAGACTAAAACAGTTTTATGTTTGGTTTGAACTTAGTAAAAGTAATGCGAATAGTTATTGTCTAGCATAATTCCATTACATAACTGCCTATTATTCCTATATTTATGATATGTGCTTAATTATGAGGTTTCCACGTGTTCCATGATCAATTATTAACTATTACTTCAGACATCCAACATTTGCTTATAAATACAGAGAAAAAGCACTATAAGAACTCTCTTATGACTTACAATCATTTACTTATCTTCTCTTAAGCACATTTACTAACTTAGATATCAGAGTAAGTATACCGGATTTACCCTGATACCATTTAGTTCTTTATGTTTTGTAGGAGTAAGATTTCATTCCAAAATTGCCGAACAATAACACATACGTTATACGCCCACCTAAAAATGGTGAATAATTAAGTAGATAAGTTATATATGAAATTATCTAAGAAAATGTATTTTTTTTTTTGTTTCCATATGACAGTTATCATCTAAGGAAAGTTACGGACAATTCTATTTTATCAAAAATAACTTCACTTCAACTATAGTGTTTTTTTATTTTAAAATTTATTTAATTGATTGTTGTTTATACGATATTAATGAACACCCCCCACTAATCATTTCTTAAGTTAGTGAATATATATTTTTATATAACTATTATAATTAACTTCTCTTCATTATTTTTTTTATATAACAAAATAATTATTTTATTGAAAAGCTCTAATGTGTTACTATTTTTAAGTTTATACTTTTGGTTGTCTATTTGTTCATACATAACTGCTGATTTAGTAAAGTGTTAAGGGAAGTGGATAATGTGGGAAGACATGGAAGCGAATCATAGAGTAATTCTAGTAGATATTGTTGAAAGTGGATTGATGGTTAAAGCGGTTTGTTAAAAATTTATAATAATTAATTTTTATAGAAATGAAAAATATATTTTTATTAAATTAATTGATAGTTAATATAAAAAGTTTGTTTGTTTTGTCGTTATTGATTATTAGATCAATAACTAAATAGTAATTTTAGAAGTTAGCAGGTACTTAAAGGTTTTTTAACTTTAATAATATAGATAGATATATAAGACACCAACCCCTTCCATCCACTTTCATATAGTAAACAAAAAATATAGTTATATAAAATATTAAAGAATGCTCATTGCACCATTTAAAAATTTGAAAAGATAATTTGATTATAAAATTTGCTACAGCTATGATATAAAATTGCACAACTATATATGACATAGATTATACATATTGTCATATGTGATGTTGAGTACCATGCTTAAATTTCAAATATATCATCTTAATATTCTATATATACTTAAACCACTTATCTTTAAAATTGAACATAGATTTTCAAATATTAAATATATGGTTTTCAAACCTCTATTAACCATTTTTATTCTTCATAAAAACAACAAAAAAGAAAAAAAATTTAAAGAATATATATGTTTAATAAAAAGAGAGAACTTCCATTTCATTTTGTTTTTTATATGTTTTTAAATATTTTATCATACTTAATTCTATTTCATATTATTTGCTATCAATTTCTTAGAGAAAGAATGTCCTTAGGAGATATGCTCAGGAGCAATGTGCTTAGCTGACATTTGACATCATGATCATGAGCTTAGTGGGCATGTTAATCTCTTATTCTAGTATTGCCCTGATCTTTCGTAAAAAAAAAAAAAAAAAAAAAAGACATGGACAAAGGGTGTAGTCAGCAATAAGAGATGGATATATAGATGGGGATGCTGATTTTACATTGCGATAGCAAATACACAATGAGCTGAAGAACCAAGAACAATGCTAAATGTCATATGTTACGTTGTTGAAATAGATATTGAGGATGTCTGGCTTTAGACACCACTCGTCCACAAGGTAGAGCAATCAATACTCCCCCAACATAAATGCACTCTGTAAAACATCAACTAACCACGTCTTCATCCACCTGCTAATATTTACTCCACTCTCTCTCCTCCTCTTTATATTCAAATCACACCGCTTGACGCTCCACAATTCAACCCTACACTCCCGTAACTTGCATGCCTTTGCCTTCTTGGCTTTGGAAGCAAATGTTGAGGATAGCTAGAGATATGAGTAAGACTAGTAGTAGTGGTAGGAGTGTGCTAGTGTGGTTATGCATAGTAGGTTTGGTTAGCCAGAACTTATTCATCCATGTTGTTGCTTCTTTGAGCTTTGAGGATCAGAAGAACTACTACCCCATTATTCCTGATCCCCATCTTGGAACTCCTCCCCCACCAGGTCCCCCCCCTCTCTCTCTCTCTCTCATTTTTAATTTCTGCGCAATACAACACGAGTATTTTGCTCTAATAGAATCCATGTAAAGGAAGTCTTTGTTGAGTTTTTACATTCACTTATGTAGTGTACATGGTAAAGTTTCTTAAACTTTTTTCAAAAGAAAAAAAAAATGTCAACAACACTGATTCACTTAAAACTCTCTAATTTTCATGAGATTATGTTGTTAGAATATCATTGATATATCAAACTTCATATTATTTCTACGTTGTGATCTCGTGTGATAATACATTGATAATGTGATTATATATTGAAAAAAATATTTTATGAGTAAAACCATATGTTATTTGTTATCGTTAATGTGATTATATATTGATTATGTCATGAGTACAAGGGACGCATATACATTAAACTTTTGCATGCACAAATGTTTTTCTTATTTCTCGGCTTATTCCTAATTATCCCTTTGCATGAAAATTTGATCTAATATCTTTCTTCTTTTTGTTCCTTTGAACACCCTTTCAGTGTCGTATGGTAGTCCACCCTACGGGAGCTCTCCACCAAGTGGACCCGGCGGAACACCACCATATCATTCCACTCCATCACATCCTACACCTTCAAACCCACCAAGTAACTGCAGAAACCCACCGCACGTCCCAACTCCATCAAGGCCATCACCCTCACATGGTGGCCACTACAACCCACCATCACACGTCCCAACGCCTTCAAGGCCATCACCTTCACATGGTGGCTACTATACCACCCCACCAAACGTCCCAACTCCTTCAAGGCCATCACCCTCACCTGGTGGCTACTATGCCCCACCAACGACTCCTAGTGGCACTCCACCCACTACTCCTGGCGGGACACCACCAACTCCGGTTTTAACCCCACCAGGCACTCCAAGCATTGTTCCTGGCACGCCAGGCACTCCCACAATCCCCATCAACCCACCTTTTGACCCCAACTCAAATCCCTTCACATGCGAGTAAGTTGCTTTCTTCCTTTCATATTTTCTTCTTCCCCCATAAAAGTATATATAAAAGCCCTTGGATTAAATTTGGACAGTTACTGAATGTTTAAATGTTGGAGAAAAGTAATTGTGATGATTATTGTTCTCACATTTGTATGCATGAACGTCAATTAATTTTCTCAAACTCATGCATGCAGCTTCTGGAGGAATCATCCCACATTGATATGGGCACTTGTTGGGTGGTGGGGGACCGTTGGCAGCGCCTTCGGCGTGACGAACAGTGTCCCGGCTTTCCCAACCAACATGAACTTGCTGCAAGCTCTCTCTAATACCCGCACTGATGGTTTTGGTGCTCTCTACAGAGAAGGCACTGCCTCTCTACTCAACTCCATGGCTGTGAAGAAGTTCCCTTTCTCCACCGCCCAAGTCAGGGATAGCTTTGTTGCAGCAATGGGCTCCAACCGTGCTGCTCAAGCCCAGGCCCGAGTTTTCAAGCTTGCCAATGAAGGCCACTTGAAGCCCAGAGCATAAATCAAATTAGAACGATGTAGTTGTTTGTGTTTTTTTAAGGATTATTGTCATTATTGGCTATTGTTTGAGTCAATTTAATGTTCCAAGCGTCAGTTCCGTCAGCTAAAAGTGAAGCATCTTATTTTACCTCAAAGTCAGATCAAACAATATGAATAGTATGAAACGTTTTATTTGTTTATTCAGAGCTTTTGTTATTGAATTTATATATATATATATATATATACATGAAAAAAAGATGTACGAGAAAAATGGTACCAACTAGTGGAATGAATGATAGGGGAAAAATCAGGGAAAAAGTTGATGTACACCTCCATTTTGTCGAGCAGTTTAGCCAAGGAACTTATTCTAATCACTGGAGTTCGTATAGTTATCTACGAGTTAAACTCAAGCTCAGCGCAAACTACTCAAATGGATCTCAATTTAGCTTGGCACGCTCCCAAATCTAGTCGGCTCAACCTATGGTTTTTAAGTTTAAGTTAGGCTTAATTCAATTTATAACTTGAGCTCCATTAAAAGCATGTTTGAGGCTATTGTTTTTAAGAAAGAAAAAATAAATAAATAAATAAGGCCATAGTCAAGCCAAAATCTAGCCTATCAGACAACAAACAAGTTGCTCCGACCTCAGCCTTTGAGTTTTCTCATCAAAGCTAAAGCTCGAACTTGACACTGTGATCTTGCCCTGACTTGTCTATGCTCCTACCCAGAAACAAAGATCCAAGCTTTATATACAGAAGGAAAGAAGGCTATAACCATGGCCTATAGGCAGTTCATGCAGCAGACATACGATCAGTTAATCACCATAGCATCTCTAGCTCTAACAACACTACACTAGAAATTGTTATTTGTAAATCTCAAAGGCTCATCTTCCAGAAAAATGCCCAAAAAATAATCAATAATCCATCGATCCATAATCACTTCATTGAGCCAATTTTCGAACTCGTCCAGAGTAATAATCATTTCATACCGGTACACACCCGATAACATTATCTGTACCTATATGCACCAAATCAAGAACAATTTTTCTTTTTTATTAAAAAAGAAAAAACAAAGAAAATAACTATAACAACAACAACTTATCTCAACTGTATTAGCACTTTTCTGCCAAAATTGTATATGAACCGTTAGTGTTCCAATATTCTCAAAAATGGAGCCATAACAGCAGTAAGCTGCCTATATGCCATCCAAACTAAATAAAGGCTACTTTGATGACTAGGAAAGCCCGTTCATTGCTAGGAGAGGGACATTAGGAAATACAGCGG
Organism: Lumnitzera littorea; assembly: GCA_024138015.1. Taxonomy (NCBI): domain Eukaryota; kingdom Viridiplantae; phylum Streptophyta; class Magnoliopsida; order Myrtales; family Combretaceae; genus Lumnitzera; species Lumnitzera littorea. The sequence goes on from JAMXBB010000002.1 coordinate 49,602,012, forward strand.
AAAGATATCAGCCTAAATGAGATTCAAACCATTTGAAGATCTGCTCAGAAGGAAGACTAGTCATTTCGTGATAAGCAAAGGCCAGATTCAGTTCCTCTTGGACATGTTGGATCCATTGCTTATCCAACGATATATCCTTATTCTCATGAAGAGCTCGTTTCCAACGTGTTCTCCGGCCATCACTCTTCATGTATCCTTTTTCATCTATGAAGCCCTTCTCGCGGAACAGCTCAAATAACTTAGAAGAAACAGTTTGATCAAGCCCAGGTATTCTGTCAGCTAAAGTATTTGGGGTCAAAGGGAATTCCATACACTTGACCTCTGCAACATCAATGCCCCTGTTCCTTAAAACTTCCAAATACTCATCAATCTTTAGTTGCCTATAGTTATCTTTGGGCATGTGGACAAAGAGGGTTGGTGGATAATCCTTTGGAACATCCATTTGATCAAACACACCCTCGGCAATCATCAAAACAGCACTACTAAACCTTAAGTCAGTGGCAAGGGCAGAAACAAAGTATCCTCCTGATGATGCCCCTAAAGCTACAATAGGAAGCTTACTGAGCTTGTTTTTCCCTACCCACCATCTAATAATATCCCTAACAAGAAACCTCTCTTTCCCCATCGTCCAGCAATTCCCTGCACTCGATATGGTAAGAACTGCAAATTTCCGTGAAAGAGCATTAAGGACAATCAGCCTTTCTTCAGGCAAGCCTACACACTTCTGGCAGGAAGGGGATCTGTCCCAAAAGTTAACTGCCCTTCCGTTGCATCCATGAGCAATAAAAAGCACAGCTTTGGGAGAATCAGGGATCTGCCATATCAAATCTGTCCCGTTTCTATACTCTATAGATGGATGAAATTGCACTAAGGACTCGAAACTATTCCACTTTTGCCATGTAAACTCTGAAGACGACCTAGATTCTGGGTTTTTCTCCCCATAGAACAGAACCAAAACTAAAATAACCAGAATGGCCAATATGAACAATCCAGTGATCCTAAAGCTTCCCAGGCCATGCCACTGCTTCATTTGATTCCCACGTCTCGACATCACTGCAAATTACAAAGACATTCCTCTTCAAAGCTAATAAATAGAGATACACATCAAGCTGATATTAAGCCATAAAATTACTGGATCGTTAAGAACTACTCGGTTATCTTTGTAAATTTTCGATTCAAAATGATAACATCATTTCACTGCATGATTTACGTGTGCATTTGTTTAGTGAAAAATATTTAATTTTTATAATGATCAAATGCAGACTAAGCTTGTCCGTGCAATGTGGTGTATGTATGATAAATAATCACCATGAGCCCTACTTCATGATTTTCTTAATCATACATGGAAGCATATGATTGACAGTTTATCTCAAATATAACAAAGCGAGAGGGGTGGATATACAGTGGATTTGCTACCATCCCGCATTGTCAGCGATAAGATTGTTCAAAAATAGATTTGAATTTCACTTTTTGGAAAGCAAATCATCTTCTTCATCTGTAATGTAATGCTTGGCCTCCACTTAGAAAGTATTCTCATGTAAAAAACATTTTCTGGAAAGCAAAATCTATCTAGACTTCCTTAACCCCCAGAAAGAGCACCTAAACTTCTATGAAAAGAATCATGGTTAAATTACTGATTTCACTATCATTTTTCATAAATATTCAAACAGAAAATTAAAAAAAAAAAAAAAAGCAATTAAACATGTTGGAATTCAATTGTCTGAATTTCCATCAATTCTAGTGGCTACTTAAAAAAAAAAAAAAGTGAAACAAATTACTATAAGAGTGCACCGAAATTAAAAATAAAGAGAACAACTTACTTTGCAAAGTTGAAGAGAGATGCAGACACGAAGAAGCCCTAGATTTAGCGATTTAGGTGTCACCGATCCGGAGATTCTTACTTTCCGAAGGCGCGTGACAGCTACTTGCTACCCTGCGAGTAGGACGCGACAGGGAAAGTGAGACTCGGTGTCCGGCCACCAACCAAATTTACATACCATGTTAGGGCCTTACGTATCATTGTGGGCCGAAATCCTGAATAAACTCTCTCAGCCCATTTCTCAAAATGAATTCGCCTGCTCAAGAGAAAGAATGTGGAACGGGAAGGGAACCAGCTCTTACGGTTATGCTCCAGTCTTAGGAACCGCCAAGCCAGACCCATTTTGAAAAATAAAACATGAAATAGATGCTTCTTCGATTCTCATTTGTCAAATCTAACTTGAAATTACCTCTTTCTTTATAACTTTGCTTATATAAAGTAAATGGTTAATTAATATAAACTTGACTGATTTTCAGAATTAAAATAAACAAACTAACTAAAATTTTGTAAAAATGAACTATAGAAGTTTGATTCTTACTTGTAAATTTGAATAAAACAAGCATCTTGAAAAATAAATTTAAATTTGAAAGGTTGAGTAGGTTGGCCCTCAAATCTAAGAATCTTTGGTTTTCAAAAACCATTTTCAAAATTAGTTTTCTCATGAGCCATTGGATAGGTTAGAATAAATCTATCCAATTGGTTCTAACCTAACCCTTTTACCAACCACGATTAGGTAGCAAGTGGCAACTCCAAAAGGTTTTCAAACTTATAAAAGATATTAAGTTTTCCTTAATCTCTAATTGAGGGTTAGTATTAAATAAGTTAAGGTTTAATAAAATGAAATCAAAAGATCAAGCTTGATATGTACCAAACAAAGATGACCAAAGAGGGAAGGAAATTATAGGTGGCAATTTGTAAAAGTGAAAAGTTAGATAATGTTTAAATAGGAAGATTAATCAAATGAATTGTTTCAAGTGCAAAGATTTTAGATATGTTGCTCCTTAATGTTTGAACTAATGTGTCATGATCTTGAAAGGTGCAGAGCCTATGACTGAAGTAGAGTACAGATGAGGAAGAGATATGAGGACACTTGTGATCTACCCCAAATCCTATGGTCGAATTCGGCTATCTATCAATGTTGTGCAACAAACCAAAAAGGTTTGATCTTTTGTAGATTTAGGGTTCAAAACAAAGAAAATGGAATATTTTTGGAATTTTCTATATATTTTGAAACAAAAAATGAAGGATATGAACGGATATTGAATTATATACGACTCACTAATTTTAATAATAATCCCCATAGATGATATGACTCACAAATCTATAAATTAATTTGCAATTATAATTCAATACGACTTACTTATGATAATAATAAAGAATCAGATTTTCCATATGATATGACACATAGATGAATAAGAAGAAAGGGGGTTGTCACCATAATCTATTGCATAGATTGATAAGATATGGAATTTGAGAGAACTCTCATGAAAAGGAATTTCATTATAAAAAACTCTTTGAACTAACAATAATAATATTTACAAATCTTGAGTAGTTTCTTGTTAGGACTAACAAGGGTAAGGATACAATTAAGGAAAAATCACAACATAATTAAATAAATTAAACAAAAATATAAAGTCATCACATACAACACGCCCATGTAGATGAAGAACATGTTCATATACAATGCCCGTGTATCTCTTTAGCACCATCTCTTGAATAACATCTAAAGAACATTGCCTATACATGCTACGTATATCTTGAAGCACTATTGTCTTGTGATCCATGAAGATACATGAGTTAAATCCTTAGAAATTATTTGTAGAGGTTGATGACCACATCATTCCCTTTCTCTTAGGGAAGATTTGACCCAAATCTTGGATTGGTAATTCTCCTTAATAAAAAATAAATCTATAAAATCCTAAAATAAACAAAATAGTGTAGTTCAAAAAGGTTTGAAACAACATCTTCCACTCAAACTCATTTTATCCATCATAGACTTTGTTAATTAGAATCAATTGAGCTATGTGACAGTGATTGAAATATGAAGCACAACATATAAAGTATAGCCCTTAACATAAATAGTGTAACTTGTTAAAAACTTGATGGCCTATGGCTCTAAGTTTTAGCAACTTAGGACATTGTCCTCTGTGACCCATATATTTTCTTGTTTAATGACTTGAATAAATTCTACTATGTTTCCATAAGTGGCTTTTTTGGTATCCTTCTATTAGGCTTCTTCTTCTTTAACCTTTAATACCTTTGTACTATTATCTACGATATGGTTTTTGGCTTGACGACTTAAATACTAAAAAGCATAGTGGCCATATTTTAAACACATAAGCATTCGCTCTTTGTTGGCGTCTTTTTGGTATGTTGGGGTTTCACATGGTTATGACTCTAATTAGCACAAACCACATTTGCTTCAGTCTCATGACAAGATTAGTGCTTAACTCTCCACTATTATATTGACTCCTTAACTATTGATGGAAGTTCTTGGATACGAGCTAACCACCTCTAGCCTAAGGATAAGCACCTCAACTCGCGAGATTGTGACTTATAGTGGGCCTAGGCCAACCACATCTAGCTCATGGTTAAGTGGCTCCATTTACAAAATAATAATCCCAATAAGGATTAGGTTAACTACCTTAGGCCTCACATTAGGTAGCCATCAAGCAGTAGCACGATCTTAGCTCATGAATTTAAGGAATATAAGGGCTCAACCAAGTAAAGTCTTACATGACTAAGATTGGCTCCCTTAGCTTACAGGTTGACCTCTTAAAAACCTCTAACGGTGCTTTATATACAACACTAAATCCCCCATTCGATCTTAGGTAAGAACTCCTCAAACTTGACCATACAACATTCACATTGCATTAAATGCATTATGACCTTTGACAGCTTGCCTTTTGAAAATCCTATGTAGCCTTAATCATATGGTACTATTAAGCATTTATGAGGAAAAGATAGGTATAAGGCCCAAAAACAATCTTTGCTATAATTATTAGAAGATTTCACAAACCTTGAGCCTCGAAACCTATGGCCATACTTCATAAGTTGATAAGGCTCAAGGTTGAACATGTAAATATATGATCTCTCTCCCTTCCAAAGTATGACCACTCTTTCATACTCATCTAATTGTCAACTTCTTTACATGAATCTTTACTTAAGGTACATAAAGCTGCCCTGATCCGATTGGTTTGACCCTTAAGAGCCCATCACACTCCATCTTCAAGAACCTTAAGACAACACTAACTACCTTTAAATCCTTTTGTACTCTCTCAGCGGATGCAGGAGATATGATATCACAATTTCTCTCTTTGTAATTAGACAATAGGTATTATTGTATGAACTATGCCAAGCATGATATTTAGACAGTTAAGGTTCTCTTAAATAAATGTGACAATCATCAATATCAGTGATGTCCCACAAAATTTCATCGTAGAATATTATTAATAGAAAAGGTTAATCTTTTTTGCTTCTTCACTCAAATCATCTCCTTATTATAAACGAACTATATGGTTATAGACAATAAAAAATGTCAAAGCTTGATCAACCAGCAATAACCCCAATAATCAGACTAATTGGACAATGATTAATTTGAAATAGCAATACTGCTTGTTTATTTGACCATGAATTTAAAATTTTCCAATAACCATATCATAAAATCCTATAAAAGATTCCAACAACATTAATGTGTTTAGTTACTAGGCGGTTGAAAATTGGCTACTTGAACAAATCGTAAGTTGTAGTTCCTTAATTGATATCACTCATAGAGTTTAGAAATACAACTTAATTATGCTACCTAACTAAGCAACTAGAATTTCCACAATGAACTAAGATAGTTAATTGATAAAATTCAATGACTAACAAGAGCTAAAGCCCTTAATTCTCATTAGAGAGAAATAAAAAGTGTTTAGAATGATAAGTGGCATCTTATAATTTAAAAGAAATGTGTTTTAATACTAAGTTATTAAGCATGGAATAAGTAAAATAAAATGAGAAGTTGCGTTAGAGTCTAGAAAGACTATTAGGCTGGTCCTTAGGAGCATTGTTAGGCCAATGTACCTTAGGCCCTTATAGGTATTCTATTTGTAATAGTAGCAAATTGGTGTATTAGTAGAACATTTAGCCAGTTAGAGTAACCCTAGACACCTAGCTTCCATTTGAAACACCAATGGGTTGGTATTGAGAGGGAATGGTAGGTCAGTTTATGGAATCTAAGAGGGAAGCCTTTGTTCATTGCACCGACTTGATGATAGCCAGTTCGATGAGCCGATTGAGGATGCTGAGCATCTCATAGCACTCTTAGGCTCACCAAACTCTAATGTTGAGCTCAATTCCTATCAAATACGATTCGATAAAATATCAATCTAATCTACCAATTATCGTAATCCTTTTACGCATAGTTTTTTTTTTTAATACAAACCCTAATCTCTAAAACACCAAATCTAATAAGATAGTCTATTGCTCATCTAATAAGCATGTCACACCTCAGTTATGATACTCAATTATAATGTGTCATAGATCCTATGGTCGAATCCAGACATTTATCAATTCCATACAATAAGCAAAAATGTTCAATATTTTGTAGATTTAGGGTTTTAAACGAGGAAAAGAAAATATTTTTCATTCTTCTATATATTTAAAAATGGAGAACAAAGGATATGAATGAACATTTTGTACAATGCTCGTGTTTGCACCATCTCGCACATAACATCCAAAAGAACTTACCTAAAGAACATAGCTGTATATATCTTGGAACTCTATTTTCTTGTAAGCCATTAGCAAAACTTCAGTTTAATCCTTAGAGTTTGTTTGCATGGGCTAATGAACACATTAACTTAGATGCGAAGAAAATCCTTGCATAGGCATTCTGTTGCGAACCATGACTAAGAATAGATAAGGCTGGTTATAGGATGGGTTCGAGCTTGTAGAAAGCTTAAAAAAGGATTAATGGAGAAAGTGCGAAAATAGTAAAACGAAGAACGAAACAGTAAGCAAAACCTACGAATAGCTCTAGAAGATATGATGTACCAATGGAACTTTTAAGGACTCACGGTATAATTCGATATGATGTACAAATTAGTTTGGTGAGGTTACTCGCTACCTAAGCTTGCTTAAGGAAAATGATAAAGGTGTTACCGAGAGTAAACAAACAATATTTACGCGAGGAAGAAAATTACTCAAAAAGTGTGTTAAGAATGATCTGATCTGATCTGATCTGATGCTTTCTAGCTATAAGTATAGGGATATTTATACTCATAAGTTATGGCAACTTTCCTAAAAAGAAAAAAAAAAGGCATTTTCTAAAAAAGTAATGTATAAGATACAAAAGAGTAAAAATGAATATACAAGAAAAATAATCATTGGTGCAATGGATTCTACACATGATATGATAGATATAGCGATGCTACATTGGCGAGGTCATTAGAAGATATAGACAAAAAGTACAGACAGATGGCTTGTCCAGGCAGGGATGGCTTAGTCAGTCTAAAGTCTCTCTCTAGGCTTCTCGGCAAGGAAGAGGCTGAGTAATTGGTTGGCTTGGTGCTAGTGAGTAATCTTCCATTCGGCATATTACAGAAAAATGGGCAGTCATACGGCTTGGCACGAAGGGTGACTTGGCGAGAAAGTATTCGGCCTTAGCAAGGGTTGATTGGAACAAAAGGATTTATCGTACTAGCCCCTTTAGTCCTCGGGCTAGACTACAGGTCAGAGCTCTGGTAGCTTGATTCCCATCACATTCTAAGATGATGAAGAAGTTACAATGTATTCTAAGGAGGGATAATTTATAAGCATGGCGTTGCATTAAGCATTTCGAACCTCATTTAAAGAGAATGAATAATGAGATAATCTATTCAACATTGGAGGCAAAGTGAATGCATAATTGTGTACGTAATCATAAATAGAAGCAATTGTATGAAAGTTGTTGCTTCCTTAGTAAGTTTGTTAAAGTTTCCAAATAGCAAGCATCCAAGGCCATATAAATTGCACTAGTTGCATGAGAAGAGAGCCTTACATGTCATACAACATGTGCGAGGTATCCATTTCTATTGGTGATTGGTATTTAAGATGAAATTCTTTATGATTGGTTTTCGATGCACACTACACATAACTTGCTCAGTTAACCTTAGTTATTTGATTGGTATAGGCTACATGATGGCTATTGTAATGCTTATGCATTTTAAAAGGATGATAAGAAGATAGTCTTGCACTCAATGACACTTAAGCAAGTATAAGAAGCTTAGACCTAGATAGCCCAAGCATATACGAAGACCTTTTATATGTGTATGACCTAGTTGATATATATTATAAACTTAGGAAAGCTGACCTACTTGTTGATGATTAAACAAATGTTAAAGGTAAGTAACCATGTACCTTCCATGACTTGTTTCTTGAGTAGTTTTTTAGGGATTGCTGTAGCTACCGTGCATTGAGCACAACATTGAGCACAACATAGAGCTACTATAAGGGGTTTCATTGCCAAACCCAATTGCTTATCACATAAACCCTATGGAGACCAAAGAATTGAAGCATCAAGTTGACGACTTGATTGAGAGAGGGTATGTTAAGGAAAGTATGAGCTTGCATGTAGTTTTAGCACTTTATTAGCGCTAACAAAGGATAGCTCTTAGAGAATGTGCATAGAATGCTAAGTTGTTAATCACATTTTTGTTAGATATTGATATCAATACATGCCATAACCTTTAGAAATAGATGGTCATGCTGTTGGACTGACCAACATATTTATGAAGCTCATGCATAGTGTTATGTGCAATTTTTTAAGCAAGTATATGGTGGTCAATTTTGATGACATATTCTTCTACAGTCTAATCATGGCCGAGTATGCTGACCGTTTAAAGTTGGTAGTTGATGTGCTTCAAGCTAAGAAGTTAAGTGTTTGTTTTGTTAAGCTGAGGTGGTTTTTCTAAGATTTGTGGTGTTTAGAGTAGGGGTTAGAGTAGATAAGGATAAGGTTAAGGCTATACTTAAGTAGCTTACATCATAGACAGTATTAGAGATTAGAAGCTTTCATGGGATTGTATCTTTCTACAGGAGATTCATCGCAACTTCAATACTATCATAGCATCTTTCATTGAGCTCACCAAGAAGAATTTTAAGTTCAAATGGAGTGAGTGAGCTTAGAGAAGCTTTTATGAGGAAAGTTGACTACAGCTTCATATCAACCTTGCTAGACATAGAAAGATCTTCGAATTAGAGTACAATCCATTAGGTTAAAATATGTGTCATGTTAATGCAAGAGCAATGACTAATCTCATACTTTAGTGAGATGCTCAATGGAGCCCCTTGAACTACTTTATATATGATAAAGAGTTATATTCCTTGGTACGAACTCTTACTGTGTGGTAATATTGCTTGCTTCCTAACAAGTTCATCATCTATATTGACCACAAGTTGTTGATGTATTTGAGGGGTCAATGAAATCTTTCAAGAAGACAAGTTAAATGGACTACTAGGAAGGTGGTCAATGCATTATCTTGGAGAAGTGTTAGTCACTTCATTACATTCTAAGTGTTAGGATTCATATTGACTACTTGATGCATGCTCAAGATACTTATATTGGTCCCATTATGTCTAAAAGTAGTTTTTGGATTGCTATTGATGGATTTTATGTTGATGAGTATTATCGACTTAAGAGTGACAAAAAATGTATTTTAAGCAATTCCATTTAGGAGTTGTTGGTCTAAGAAGCCTATGTTGAGGTTTGTCTAGACATTTTAGGAAAAGAGGACACATAAGCTACTAAAGAAGCATTTCTTTTAGCCAGGGATAATGAAAGATGTACGTCATGTGTTAAAAAGGTGTACAGTATGCAAGAAGGCAAATGGGAGAAAAGAAGCTTTTGGAGGATACTTGCCATTGCTTATACTAGTTTGACCAAGGATTGATCTAAGCATTGACTTTATCTTGCGATTGCTAAGGATGGTAAGAGGGAGAGAATTGATCATGGTTGTAGTGGAATAATTTAGCAAGATTTCTTACTTCATCTGCTATCATAAGACTAACGATGCTTTTTTTTTTTTATTACTAACCTCTTTTGTTAAAGAATAGTTTGATTGTAGCATTCCTCGTAGCATCGTCTTAGATTAGGACCTTAAGCTCCTCAGTCTATTCTAGAGGACTCTATGAGAAAGGCTAAGTACTAAGCTCATGTTTAGCATATCTTGCTATCCCTAGACAGATGGCTAGACTATGGTAGTTAATCATAGTTTGGACGCCTTACTCAGAGCCATGGTCAGTGAGAACCTTACTAAGTGGTAGAGCTATTATTGAGTTCACTTATCATAGGTTGTTGCATAGTACAATTGATATGTCCCCATTTGAAATTGTGTATAGGTATGGTCTAAAACCTTAACTATGGACTCATTATCCATACCTACTTCAAAGGAGGAAAGCTTAAGTGGTAAAGACAAAGCATAGGAGATTTAGAAGCTACATAAGAAGGTTTTCGAGCACATTGTAAAAATTGTTATGAAACAACAACAGTAAGGAAACTGAGGAAGGAAGGCTATGATAAACTTTAGTCCAAGAGACTTAGTGTACACTCAACTAAGTAATGATAGATTCCCAAGCTATTGGACAAGAAAGTTGTCTTCCCGAGATGATGGTTTGTTCACTATTCTTTAAAAGATCAATTATAATGCTTACTAGCTTGAGCTCCCTATTGGCAATGATATTTCCTTAACCTTCAATATCGGTGATGATAGGAATCAGGCTACTGGACCTTTGACCCGCAACCGAGCCTGATAATAGGAATTAACCCCTAGACCGATCATAAGAAGCCAAGCTAGAGGACTTCAAGAGTTCACACGGAAAATGTTAGCTTTAAGTTATAGCCGAGACGAGGACTTTTATCTCGATACGACCTCCTGCCGACCTATCTCTCAGATCCTCATGTATGTCTAACATGCTCTTACCCAATAGCAAAGTTCTAATCTAAAAGACAGCCCCGAACTAGCCAACCCGAGCTACCGACCTAACCCATTGGTGTCTAACTTCAAGACAGTTGACCATTTTGCAAGGCTGATTGACTCCTAACCTAATCCAGATCAAGTTGGCCCCTGACTCCCAACACTTCTTACTTTTTCCTGTGTATCATACTCTTAACATATAGCCATCAAGTGATACGTATCTTTTGGCACAACGTTCTAGAATAATTCTTTGTTTTTTGTACTGGATATTCTTTTACCTTTTTACCCCTTTTTAGTATGATTAATGTAACGTAATTGTAAAGTACCCTTTTGTCTTTTCATACTTGTAAAATAACCCTAGTAGGCAAGTATATAAACCCCCACTTTCCTTGTACACATAACAATCCAACTTTCAATAGAGAATTATTCTCTTTAAGCAACCTTAGTGCTCTCATTATTATTCAACTCTTCTCTATTTCCTTTAGCAAGGAGTAGTGGCGAGTAACCTTTCAGTTTGGATCGGTATGTCACATTCAACGGATTGTTGGCCAAGTAGGATTAAGTGATGTGTCATATCTATTCGGTAGTTGCTTGAACCTCACTAATCTATTTTTTCCTGTTTATTTTGGTTCGTTCATTGTAGTGCCTCTCTATGTGTTTGACCCTAGAGATGCATCAGTTTCGCTAGTATCAGAGCACAGTTTTATGAGAGAGTGTGTGAAGTTACAGTAAAGTTTTAGTTCGCTTTATTGTTAGTGACTGCTGTGTTCCTTTCGAAGCTATTATAATGTATTTGAGTGTTTGTAAGTGTAGTTTTATTGATACTTTGTTTTACTCTGTTTTCCATTGTGACGATAGAGTAAGTTTGTTAGTATTTTATTAATTTGTTTGAAGAGGTCCTACGCTATATCAGATTCAAGTGTTCAGAGAGTTAATGGTAACCAGGATAGTGGTGCTCAACCAGGTTGTGGTCATAATGGTAGTAACACCCTAGGGTCTGTTGATGATAAACTTGATAGACTCACAAACCTTATTTAAAGTCTAGTCACCGCAATGCAAGTTAATAGGCAACAACCTTAAGGTGTTTAGCAATAACACCAACAAGATGGCGCCCTTGAGAGATATTATGGCCAAGGTAATTGGATTAATCACCTAATTTGACTGCCATAAGCTAGAGGAGTAGTAGACAGAGCTGTTAGATGAAGACTGGAGTTAGAGGAGATTAGGGAAGATGACGGAGAGATTGATGTCGAAGAGTTTAGTGAAGAAGAAGTTGATTACTACCAAACACAGGGATGAGGACGACGAGTTCCTCGAGGGCTAGACAATATTAACATGCAAATCTTACCCTTCGATGGAGGTAGAGATGTAGATGAATATTTAGAATGGGAAGAGAAGGTCGAGAAAGTATTTGAGTGTTATAGGTATGAGCATGTGGTTAAGGTCCAATGTGCTAAGTTGGAATTTACTAGATACACCATCATATGGTGAAAGAATCTGAATGCTGCCAGAGTTAGAGATGGAAGACGAGGTGTCAGAACTTGGGATAAGATGAAAAGGTTGTTAAAAGGTAGATTTGTACTTGAAACCTACTTGCAAGATACGTTTGCAAAATTACAAGAGCTTTGCAAAGGGAGCTGATCTATTGATGACTATGTCAGGGAATTGTAGATGCTTATGATCTGAGCTGACATGGAAGAGCCAGAAGCACGCATCGTATCAAGGTTTATTTTTGGACTCAGATTTGAAATTTGCAATATCGTGGAAGTATAGAGGTTTTATGCCTTAAATGAGGCCATCAAGGCATTGCAGAGGGTCGAAAAGCAGAGGAAAAATGTTCTGAGTTGACCTAGGCAAACATTCTCTTGAGCTCTTGTATAGCACTAACCTGTTCAAGCCAATCCGATGAGGCCATATCGAGTCGAGGAAAGGAATGACCAACCTGGGGAATGTCGAGCAGACCAGCAAGGCCTAGTAGGTCAGTCGAGTCGACCCGAAGCTAGGCTGACCCTGAGAACCTATGAGAAAGGCCAACCATCCGGATGGAAGACCCGTGAAGGAAAGTATTTTAAATGCTTAGTGTCACACCCCGAAGCAGCAGAGTCGTAACAGCCCCTGCCGTGTAAACCATTTTAAGATAGAAGTTGGCCTTACAACCGCTATTTTAGACTTGATCTACACAAGGCGTCCACGACTAACCCGCTTTGAAGTAGACTGTTTGTAATTTAAATAAATCATTTTTCTAAGAAAGTGAGGAAATATATATATATATATATTATAATACAGTTATTGCAATTAAGGTTTACAATATTTCTCCGTAATATATTTCTTAGTTATTACATTATTCAAAAATGAAAAGTTCTAAAGTAAAAGCTTAAACCTTAAAAATATATGTTTATTCTTCATATGTTTTTCCTCACTCCCCAGGATCCAGCAGTTGCTAGCTTTAGAGCAATTGTTGCCGCTTCTTGGCCAGCACCTGCACGACGTCTATAGGGATGTGAGTAACCACAGCTCAGTAAGTTAGGATGAAGGACTTAAAACTATACCATAAACACAACAAGGTTTTCAATCACTTATTAGGTGTAATGCATGTGTAAGCAAATGCCATCGCACGACGTTGTCCGGCCCGTCGTGAGATTAGAGAAATTGCGCCCGCTCTAATCCGGGTTGAGGAGTTGCTGTTAATGCAACAGCTCATGACCAAACCCAGGCTTGTGTAATGGAGACCTTGCTCCTCCCGCGACTACCTTCGAACCACTGCCTTCACCCTCACCGCAACCTCCTCTCCTGTCACTTAGTTCGACTGAGGATGAAGAAGGGACCATTTTCCAATCCTGCGCTATCCCTTCCGAAGGGGTCGGTATTTGGCCGGAGAGTCCTAAGTTCCCCTAACGGGTTGCCATGCATGTCCGATTATGATTACCGGTCGGATATTTGATTAAATCCAGTTTTGGGTGATCAATCCTTTCATACAATTCATATAATATATGCCAGAACAACAAACAGAATCATAGCATTACCCATAATCAAGCACATGCACACATTCAACTATCTAACAAGCACAACCAAGCATAATCTTAAGCCTCCAAAATACAGCATCGTATTAATCCCAACTTACCTCAACTCCTCGTTCACTCACTCGAGGTCCGATTTGCTCAGGTCATCGCCGATCATCCCTATAACACAAACGTGATTTCAGCTTTTCATATAACTATTATAGGTTTATTTTATCCTATAACGCTTATTGTTATGTGTTGTTTAGGGTTTAATATACCTAATTATCTAGGTCTTAAGTCTTTTATAATTATTCTAGGTTTGGGTTTAGGTTCGGGTTCCGCATCGATTTCTAAATTAGATTCTAGTTCGATTTCTAGGTACTGTTTTGGACCCGGACCCTAGAAATTTGTTTCAACTCATAATGTGAAACTAACCACATTATTTCTAGATATTCTAAATACGATCACTACCCCTAGTCAGCATTTTATTCCATCCGGTATACTTAAATCCGTATTAGTGTACCGAATTTACTCATGTTGTGAGAAATTTTTACATTTTTCATATAATTTCCTAAAATTGAATTTTGTTTTAGATTTGTTATGTTCTGATTTTCATTATTTTATTATCTAATTAAACCTAATTTTTCCATATTTATTAATTTTCAATTCTACATATTCCTAATTTTCTACATTTACCACATAACACCTTCATTACTTACACTTAACACTCCATAGACTAGGATTAGGTTTCCACATCAGAGATTAACATCCCTAAACATCTAATTACTATCTAAATCAGTAATTAATATCCTAATCACCTAATTAACTCCAAATTACCCAATTTTTCCATCATTTTAGGGCTAAAAATTAACTTAAAAATTTTGAAAATTAATTTAAAAAAAATGGCTTCATAGCACTGTTTTATATTATATGAGCATCCTACATAAAAAAAATTGAGCTCCAAACTACACTCCTAAGGTCATTTATTTATAAACCGAAATGTGCTCGGTTTTGCATGATTTCTTAAGGACTATATATTACGGAACATGTTTTCATCAAAATAATATTTTTCCTACAAACTACATACAAAAATATCCCAGAATAACAAAATTCATAATTTTCTAATCATGTTTACTATTTTTACAAAATTACACAAGAATCGGGCTGGAAATCGGACTCACTGATTTGGGTGGCTCCGGCCACCGCGGGCCGCCGTGGCCTTGTCAGCTGGCCTGGGCGCTGCCACCACCGTGTGGTGGTGGTGGCCGTCCACTTCCAGCTGCTCGTCTGGTAGGGGTTCCCTTTAAAAGTCCTAACTGCACAGTTTTTCTTATTTTTTTTTCTAAACCGAATTTTTCTCTCAATTTTCAACTCTCCCTAATTTTCTCACTTTCCAAACTGCTCAAATGAGCTCTGTGATTTTTCCTGCTATTTATAGACATTTTCTGTAATTAATATGCATTAATTTGACAAGACTTTGCCCATTTTCCTTAATTTTTAGCTTTTAAGTTGTCTAATTCTTATTGGCTAATTTTTTTTTGCAGCTTTGGACCTGCCACGACCTTATCTTGATTCATCTTATCTTTTTCTAATTTTTTATGATTTTTCCATAATTATTTTATAATTTTCTTTAATTATTTGCTTAGTTTTTAGCTAATTTAGGTAATTACGTGTATTTTTATCTACACGTAAATATATGTGGGGTACATGTGAACATTCCTAATTATTATTTTGGTCATTCTAAAATTTTTAGTATACATATAATCTATCTCTAGTAATTTATTAGTTATTAGATTACATTTTTTGCCTTTCCGGTAATTAGCAATTATTATACTTAAAATTTGAAAATTTTATAGTCTCTTATTTTATTGCTTATTTTCTTAAATTCACGTTTACGGGGTCATTTTTACTAATATTCTTTTCAATAGTTTATAATTTGAGTTTGAATGAATCTTTTAACCAATCGCCCTAAATCTTAGGTTCTAAATTCAATCCTACGATCAATTAGCTTAGCTTTGGGGCTTACACTTAGGCTCTGGATACATGGCCACTGAATGTCTGAATTGGCATGTCATGGTACTCTGAGGAGACGTGGTGGATAATATTGACAAGATTGACCTCAAGGAAGAAGAAAATGTTGGAGAACCTAAGGTGGAAGAGGAAGAGGAAACCTGTATCTATGCCGGCTAGAGAGAAGTAATGGCCCTAGTTTTGAGGTGTCTGAGGAGGACTAGAGAGAGAACTTATTCCCTTCTAAATGTGCCTATTCCATACCAAACCGAGCAGAAAAGTTGATGTCTGAGTTTAGCAAAAAGGCCGACCTGATGGTGAAGTGTTGACTTGAACTTATGAGAAAGGGCAAGGGTTTGGCAGGAAGACCAGTTAGATCAAGTGCTTCAAGTGTCAAGGGTTCGAACATATGGTTGCTCAGTACCCAAATCGAAGAACAATGTTCATCAAAGGAGAAGTCCTAAAGCTAGAAGTAGAAAGTACGGATGAGGAACTTGAGGAGGAAGAGGTTCCTACCAAGAAAGAAAATGCCAAGAAAGAGATAATTGAGAAAGGCGTGTTTCATGAGGACTTAGATCAGTTACTTATAGTTGTCTGATGCATTATGAAGGTGGAACCCTCGTGAGAGGAGGAGTAGAGAGAGAATTTGTTCCATACCACTTATAAGGTGAATGATTAGATGTACTCCCTCATCGTAGATAATGGAAGCTATACTAATGAAGTATTAGCCGATCTTGTTTCAAAACTGAAATTGCCAACTGTCACACATTCGAGGCTGTAAAAGTTGTACTGGTTGAGTAAGAAAGGGGCATTATATGTCACTTGGCAAATGCTACTGCCGATCATTATAGGGAATTACTCTGATTAGATTCTTTATGACGTACTACCCATGTGCGCTTCCTGGGTGTTTCTAGGTAGATCGTAGTTGTTTGACATGAGAGTTATACATTATGGCTATAGGAATACGTATATGTTCGAGAAGGATGATCAGAAAATCACATTAAACCCGATGCTGATGAGAGAAGTTCATAAGTTGTAGATGAAACTTGCCCATGGATCGAAGAAGGCTCTAGTGATGAGTAAAGTTGAGCTCCGAAAGGCTATCAATGCTAATGAGTCGACCCTCATGTTAACCGGGTGATTACTAGAAATGAAGGAGTGGGGTGAGTTACCACAGGAGGTCAAGGAGTTATTAGATAAATATGCCGACCTGTTCCCAGAATAGTTACCTAAAAGGTTGCTCCCAACTCGAGGCATAGAGCACTGTATTAACTTAGTACTTAGCGTTGCACTATCGAATAAGCCAACTTATCGGATGAATAAGCCAACTTATCGGATGAATCCTAAGTAGGCTTTTGAGCTCCAACACTAAGTCAATGACTTGTTGGAGAGAGGGTATGTTAGAGAGAGTATCAGCCTTTATCCTGTACCTACACTTTTAGTGCTGAAGAAGGATGAAACCTAAAGAATATATGTACATAGCCGAGCTGCAAACAAGATCACGATCAAATATAGGTATTTAATCCTGAAGCTAGAAGACATGTTAGATGAGCTTAGTAGAGCCAAGATTTTCAATAAAATCGACCTCAAATCTGGCTACCATCAAATCCACATGAGGCTAAGAGACGAGTGGAAGACTGCGTTTAAGACTCAATATGAAATTTACGAATGGATAGTCATGCCCTTCAACTTGTTGAATGCTTTGAGTACTTTCATGAGACTAATGAACTACGCTAAGACATCTCATAGCAAAGTGTGTCGTGGTGTACTTTGACAACATCCCAATCTACAGTGTTGATATACCAAGTCACTGTAAACATCTCAGAGCAATCTTGGATATCTTCCGTATCGAGAGATTATTCGGTAATCTAAAGAAGTGTTGCTTTTGCTAGGATGAAGTGGTCTTCTTAGGCTATGTAGTCAGTAGAGGAGGCTTGCGAGTTGATGATGAAAAGATCCAAACAATTGTCGAGTGGCTAACTCTTGTTACCTGTACCGATGTAAGAAGTTTCTACGGATTAGCTTTGTTTTACAGAAGATTTATTAGGAATTTCAGTACCCTCACCACACCATTTACCAAGTTAATAAAGAAGAACATCAACTTTTGATGGGGAGAAAGGGAGGAGAGGAGTTTCACCGAGATAAAAGAAAAATTGACATCCGCTTCGGTGTTAGTATTACTTGAATTTAACAAAATTTTTTAGCTAGAATGTAACGCATCGAGCATTGGAATAGGTGTTGTCTTGATACAGGGAGACCGACCAATTGCCTTCCACAGTGAGAAGCTCTGAGAACCATAGCTAAACTACTCTGTGTATGATAAGGAACTTTTGCCCTTGATTAGAGCAATGCAAGTATGGTAACATTATTTATTGCCGAGCGAATTTGTCATATATACTGACTATGAATCACTAAGGTACCTTTGAAGTCAAACCAAGTTGTCAAAGCGGCAGGTAAGATAGGTTGAATTCCTTGAAAGATCCAATTTAGTAAAAAAGTACAAGCAGGGAAAAATCAACGTAGTTGCAGATGCTTTTTCGATGAGATATGCACTTTTATCAAAACTACAGACCAGACTGTTTGGGTTTACAAGTATTAAAGAACAGTACTTCGAGGATTTATACTTTGGATCGATAATTTCGCGGTGCGTCGATGGGAGGATGGTGGACAAGTATCATGTGAAGGATGGTTACCTGTTCCGAGAAGGAAAATTATGCGTGCCAAATTACTCACTAAGGGAGCTACTAATTAGGGAAGCTCACAGTAGAGGTCTCTCCGAACACTTTGGAGAAAGAAAAACCTGTAAATTGTTGAATGGCCAATTCTTTTGGCTAAGAATGAGGAAAGATGTGCATCGAATGGTCAAAAGTTGTATTGTATGCAAGATAGCTAAGTGTCGAACTGAATAAGAGAGAGAAATGCCCTTACCTGTTCCAATGAAACTGTAGACCGAATTAAGCATGAACTTTGTTTTTGGATTGCTGTGAACTGCCCGAGGAAAAGATTTTGTAATGGTTGTTGTGGATAGGTTTAGTAATGGCACACTTCATGCCTTACATGAAAACTAATGATGCTTCGGTTATTGCTTCTCTTTTCTTACAGGAGATTGCACAAATTCATGGTGTGCCGACAAGTGTAGTCTCCGACAAAGACTCGAAGTTCTTAAGCCATTTCTAGAGAACCTTGTGGCGTTGGCTGGGAACTAAATCACTCGTCAGTACTTCATGTCACTCCCAAATTGATGGCTAAACAGAGGTGGTTAATCGTACTTTGGGCTTACTGCTCCGAGCTACAATAGGTAAGAACTTAGCTAATTGGGACGTTTGCTTGCCTATGGTTGAGTTGGCCTATAATCGAATGGTACATGACACCACTAAGCATACTTCCTTCAAGGTAGTCTATGGGTTCAATCCCGAGTTGCCTCTCGACTACGCCCCTATACTAGTACCCGCGCAAGAGGACCTTGACTCATTGGCCAGAGTACAATCCCTTCATCATATTTATGACAAGGTCACTCGACACATTGACCAAACCGCTAGAAGATAGTGAGAAAAGACCAAGGGTAGGATTGCTAAATGGTTTCAACTAAGAGACTTGGTTTGGTTGCACTTCAGCAAGGAGCGGTTCCTAAACAAGAGGAGAAACAAATTATTTGCAAGAACGGAAGGACTTTTCAGAATCTTTCAGAAGATCAACAATAATGCCTATAGGTTAGAATTTCCCAAAGACTATGGGGTTTCTGCCGCCTTTAACATTGCTGACCTCAGTTCGTATCATCATGATAGAGAATTGAGCAAACACCATTCGGATTTGATCCCAAATCCAAAAAAACTTGGAAGGGATGATGAGAATCAGGCTACTGGACCTTTGACTCATAGCTGAGCTTGAGGACTAAAGGGACTGGTATGACAAATCCTTCTA
The DNA here is from genome assembly GCA_024138015.1 of Lumnitzera littorea. Classification (NCBI taxonomy): domain Eukaryota; kingdom Viridiplantae; phylum Streptophyta; class Magnoliopsida; order Myrtales; family Combretaceae; genus Lumnitzera; species Lumnitzera littorea. The sequence goes on from JAMXBB010000002.1 coordinate 49,621,694, forward strand.
TTCCAATCGACTCCTACTGAGGCTAGATACTTCCTTACCGAATCAACCTTTATGCCGAGTCATATGATTGCTCATTTTTCTATAGTATGCCAAATGAAGGATTACTCACTAGCACCGAGATGACTAATTACTCGACATCTTCTTTGCCGAGAAGTTGAGAGAGAGACTCTAGATTGATTAAGCCGTCCTTACCTAGATAAGCCATCTATCTATACTTTTTGTCCTCATCTTCTAACAACTTCGCCAATGTAGCATTGCCATGTATACAGTATTATGTGCAGAATTCGTTGCACCAATGATTGTTTTTTTTGTATATTTATTTTTACCCTTTTGTATCTTGTACATTACTTCCATAGAAAATATCCTTTTTTCTTTTCCTTTTTAAGTAAGTTATCCTAATTTATGGGTATAAATACCCTTGTACTTGTAGCTAGAAAGCATCGGATCAAATTAGATAATTTTTAATACACTTTTTGAGTACTTTTTTTCCTTGTATAAACACTGTTTGTTTACTTTCGGTAGTACTCTTATCCTTTCCCTTAAGCAAGGTTAGGTGGTGAGTAATTTTACTAGATCAATTCGTGCATCATATTGAATTGTGTTATAAGTCCTCGGAAGTTCCATTGGTACGTCATATCTTTTAGAGATGTTCATGGGTTTTGCTTACTATTTCATTTTTCATTTTGTTCTTTTCGCATTTTCTCCATTGATTCTTTTTCGAGCTTTCTATAAGCTTGGACCCATTCAACGACCGGCCTTGTCTGTTCTTGGTCACGGTTTGCAACAAGTGATGTATCTTTATACATTCCTTAAGTCGACTAACTAAAAGACTGAGTCGATTTAGGGACAAATTAATAACAAGCTTAAGGAGATTATGAGAATTAACTTATTGGTCTGATCACTAAGGTATACCTTCAAGGCCTCCAAATCTATAAATAAAGGATTTTATCCAATTAGCCAACTAAGGATGAGATGACTCTCTTACACTCTTATGATCTTCATTACAATTTGTGCTCTTACGTTGCCTTAATAGTCGCTCAAATTGTGGAAGACCCTAATAGGGTAACCTATAACATCCTACTAAGCAGTCTCTACGAGTGTTTAAGCAGTAGTAATTGACCGAACCCAAGTGAGACCGACCTGAACCAAACTACTTACTTGATCCCTGAGATCTAAACAGCTGGAGACTATAGCACTCCTTATTAAGTAGATGAATCTGAGTTGAGGCTGCTTATTCACATATGTGTTAGCTTGTTCAACTCTCCTTTTACTTTAATCCATTCACAATCTTTCCTAAGATGCTATAAGGGACATATGTTCCTATCTGACTGATCTTCATTAATGATTTATTGCTAGAGCCACTCAATGTACAGTACTAATCTAAGGATTAGTGATTATTCTTTATCTTTTGTAATTATTTCACTCATTTTCCCTTTTATCCTAAATGTTATACTGTAAATGCTATAATTTCTCATAGCCGTAAGCAGTCATTGAACAAACACAAAATATTTCCCTTAGCTATTGAATGTTTCCCTTTCATATCTAAAACCCCTTACTCTTAATTGACCTTTTAACAAGGTTATAGCTAATAAACTCTTAGGTTTTTACTTACGAGTCATATCAAGTGAGAATTTGAGAGTGTAACTATCATTTTTGTGGTTATATCATATTTGAAGGAGTGATTCCCACACAGGTGTAAAAACCCCCTCTCCAACCATGAAATCATCATTACTTCCTTCCATACTTAAAATGACCTATCCCTTTGGTTCATGTTTTGAGATTGATATCCTAATGATTATCCTCCTTGGAACATCATCTTTATCTTGGTATTAGAGTAAGTTACATCATTCCTTATCCTTTTTAGGTACTGACGATGCTTATGTTGATATGTGTATGGCTATATCAATTACAATTTTGATTAGGAGGTTTATGAGGATTATAAGAGTGATGTCATTTGTGAGCTTAGATATGATTTCTATTTTCTAAATCTTCTAATGTTTTTGGTCTTGTAAACCTTTAGACTTTATAATCTGTTTTGATACTTTTGATACTAGTCCTTGATGCCTTAGTTATTGTTAGACTTGTTGTTGGGCCTTTATACCCTAGATCTTGTTTTAGATATATCCTTCTCAAAAAGTTTCCCTTATTCAACAAATGATTCTAGATAATGGTTTTATAAAATTGCTTAACAATTTTAGAGATATAAAATTTTGATAGAAACTTACTAAAGTATATTTAAGCCTTTGTGTATTTTGCTTAAATGGAATACTTGATAGATTGGCATTAACTTTAATACTTTGAGACCTAACACCAAGAATGTTAACAAAAATATTGAAAGAAAATTAAGGAAATACAATACAAAAAATAAAGTAATACTAACTAACAACAACTAAATTAAAAGACTAAAATCTCTAAGTGACTTGACCTTCTTAATATACATGTAAACCAATGGTTGCTATTCTCATGGTGTTGTGCCAATTAATATATAATATTTTATCAAATTAAGAACTATTAACATGTGTTTTTAATTCAACAATTGAAAGTATCGAACTGTTTTAACTAAAGACTTGAATAGGTAGCCCTATTCACAATTTTTTAAAAATGGCTTAAAATTTAGTTCAAATTGATCGTTGAATTAAACTTATGCTTAAGCTATACTTGAGCAACTTGAGTTGGCTTAAACTTTATTATATTTAGATGGATGAGTTGATAAGTCTAATTGAGTTCAAATTGAATTTAATATACGAGGGTTGAGTCATTTATGCATTAATATTATTTTAATTATGAAGAAATATTTTTAACATAAAATGAGGCTAAATGTGTTTAATTAACTTGAGTTTGAATTCTTCAAATGGTAGTTCTTTTTCCTTTCTTTTTTTCTAACTATATTATAACTTGGGGGAAGAGGGATTCAAATCCTAGTTCATCCCAATTAGAGATAAGTAACAAGTGATAATGTCATTAGGTTACAACAACATTTGGGAAATGATAGTTCAAATTATGTCTAAACATAAAATTTCTAACTCGATCAAATTGGTTGAAATTGAGTTTAAAGTCAACAATTTATTGCATAGCTTTAATGCATTTGTATCCTCCAATTCAATTATTAATAATGGGGAATAGAATTGCAATTCCTCATTCATTCCAAAAAAATCGTAATAGTTATTTAAAGGGGCCACAGTTATTAAATTAGCGACTCTATTTAGAATCATTACAGAATTCATAAAATTGGAATGTAGAAAGGTAAGTTTCTAAACCTATGTAAAATAGTTTTCAAAAAATTATATATAGACTTATAATAGTTGTGAAAAACTTGAAATATATGATGAAGATAAAGAAATAAAGAAATTAATTTCTCTTTTCATAAAAAATTTTTAATTTATAGTTTAACATTTACAAAAAAAAAAAGACAAGTAGAGTTGAAATTGAATTTTTCCTTTATTATTTTGTTAAAAATGATGAATTAAAGAAATAAATATTTCAACTGATTTTGAGTTATTAATGATATAAACTTAAATATATAATTTTATTAACATTTTATTATTGTTAGTACTCGAATGAAGGCTATATATATTGAATAAAGAACTACACGAGAGAGAGAGAGAGAGAGAAAATTGAAATTGGATAGGAAAGATGATTTAATAGCCTAATAGTCCATTGATTAGTAGAAACCTAATTATATTTTTATATTTTTGGTCCATTCAACTTATGTATGGCGAATTGATAAATTTGGTTAAAAATATAAATTTTTATATAAAAACGATTTTATACTAAAATTGATTTAGAAAACTTTATTACAATTATAAACTCGTAAAATTATATATATAAAATCACGATTTTAATAACTATAAAAAATGTGAATTTAAGATCCCACATCTAACCTTATATCTATCATTTTCCCCCAACTACTTACTATTGTCTCCAACCATACTTCTTTTTTTTTTTTTGTCAACTCCAACCATACTTCATTCCTTTCCCAATTCAAACATTCCCGAACATTCACAGACCCCAATTGGAGGAGAGAGAAAATAGCCATAGGATAGAGATATGATCGGAGGAAAGAAACACGATTGGAGGAGAGAGATGACTACAGGAGAGAGAAATGGAGGGCAACAACGTCAATTAGTTTCTACCACTTGTTTATTCTTAGTACTTCATTTCCCACTTAAACTATCAAATAAGGCTATTACGAGTACGTTCAATTCTTAATAAATAAGAACGCTATTACAAATCCATTACATAAGCTATAAAGCTTCAATTTATAGGGCCGAAAATTTGCTGTCCCCTTGCACCTGTCCCCAGTCTGTCCCGCCCATTGAAAATGCGACGCGTGTCCAGCATAAGGAATCCATCAAATTGTCGTTATCCATTCAAGGTTTCCGTCTGTCTCATTGCTTACTGCCTCAGGTTTTTCTTTTATTTATGCTCCATGTCCTTTTGCTCGACAATATCCTAAGTCCCAATAAAAAGTCTGTAGCTATTTCGTGTCTAAGTGTATAACATCACCTTGATCGAATTATAAGTTATAAAGTTATGATAGGTTCATTGGTAAGAAAATAATTGTATTAGAAAATATCTACTCTTGGAATAATAATTATCCACATAGTTTGGAAATAGTATATTTTATATAAAAATTGAATAAATGACATTAAGTTCGGCTTCCGTTAATTTTCACGAGTTGCTATGTATGAATTTTTCGTTAATTATAGCCTTTTTTTTTTCCCTTTCTTTTTTCCAACGAAAATTCATTGTTAATCACACTTAATGGAAAAAAAAAAAGTGCTTATTTGTAAATATCAGCTATATATGGGCGGTCACCAGATGAATAAAATCTAGGATATTAAGATATATTGGTAACTTTGTCTACCAAATTGATTTATCCAAATATTATAATTTGAAATTATATCTTATTGTTTAGAACATAATGTATCTAACATATCAATTGATGTTATATCATATCAATATATTTTACATAAAATTCATCGATAAAACTATTAATATAATATATTAAGTAGCATATAATATATCAATTTATCAAATCTTTGTTCTTATCATAATTTGTCTAACATATAAGCTATTCTATAGGGGAATCATTAAAGAATATTCTTTATAATTATTTAAACTCCATGAAAAAATACAAAAATTATATGATATAAATTATTTACATACATATAAAAATACGTAAAGCAGTTGTTTATTTTGCTTAAAATATATAGTAACCATCTAATGAAAACTTGTTCTAATAAATTACTATCATCATTATGAAACTAACAACCTTGTAACATAAGACGATGCAAAAATAAAAATGTTATTCTCATGTAGTCCTTGAAGTTAGATATTGTTTGGTTGCACAAAATTATGGTACTCGATTGAATAAATTATTTTTTTGATATTTAGTTTACAATTTTACCTTAGCTACTAGACAAAAAAGAATCTCAAGAATAGGAAAAAATGTTCAAAAATTATCTCATCTAAAATATGTCATAAAATTTAATTTACTAAATAAAAATACAAGTTTTTTGAAATCTTAAAAATACCTTCTCATGGATAAGTCTACTAGCATGATTTAGTTATTTAGCTGAAAGATGTTAACATTGATTATATTTTTTTATTATAAAAGATTAATTTATTTTGTAAATAAAGTGATTCCTAGATGATTTTACTATATTCTAATCTTTGCAATTATCAAAAGCTATAATAGTGATAAGATAGACAAACATTTGAAGTAAAGGCACCACTTAATAGTCGGAAATGAGTTTTTAAATAATAAAGTTGATATGTACAAGTTTACTTCACTCAACAAAAATACAAGTTTTTTGGAATCTCAAAAACACCTTCTCATATTTTTAAATAATCTTCCCAGTACAAAATTTATGGCATTTTATTTAATATTGTATGTGATTTGTTTAATTATGTGGATTCAATAAATTGTTCAAATTGTACCCTTTAAATAATTTTAAATAATATAAAAATATACTTAAATATATATTAGATAATATTCAAGGTATAAATGTCAAAATATAATGAGTAATACTTTTGTATACCAAATTTGGAACATTATAAAAATTTGTGTTCAATACTCATAATTGTCAAAATTGTGAGCCAACTATATGATTTTATGAGTTTCACTCTAGGTACATAAGGTATCACCCTCATTTTTTCGATTTCTTGAATAAAATGAGGATAAGAGCTCCTATGTGTCAGCCTTGATCAATTTGAATTTTCTTATGGTATGAAGAGACCTCTAATTATATCTAGTGTGATGTATGGAATGTATGATAAAGATGGAGTGTTGGAATATTTTTATTGATTCCACATGTTAAATCAGATAAGTAATTATCGGAATCATTATCAGAGATTCAAATTTTTATGATTTTATATTATTTTTCTTAATTAAAATGATTATAAAATTATTTAGGTATAGATTTTTGGTAAAATTATAAATTTTGACGTACGATTTTATAAGTTTATGATTTTAGATTTTATTGATTTTATATGTTCAAAGGATTAATAGAATTGTAATTTTAATAACCATAAATACTGTATAAACTAAATATAATACAATAGAGTTGTACCGTCTTATATTTCTTGTTCTTTCATTATCTAGTTTTCTTTAACTTGTCTAGTTTTAGTAACCAAAATCTATCATAGTAAAAATAAAAGCCGAGTGCTTGAACATTCATCTTGATAAGAAAAGCAATGGTATTTCAAGAAAAGAAAAAAAAAAATGAAAAAAGTCTATCTTATAAGTTTGATCTTGAGATATCATCCCATTCTCTTGGAGTCTAAAATATGTAAATAAGATTAAAAAATAAGAAAAATTTTAAAATAAGATAAAATAATGACTGACACTTCGTTTATTTACTTAAGAAAAAAAGATGAAAGAGATCACAACCATAATTAATGTAACATATATATAGGTATATATATATGTTTTGTGTATATATAAGAATTACCAGTAAATGTGAATAGAGACAACAAACTTCTTTAGCTTGTATAGTAAATTTTGGAATGTGAGTGGATGGAATCGTGGCACAGAATTTTGATAAGGAAACGATGAATTGTCAATATTAAATGCTGAAAGGGATATCGTCAATGGAATCGTGGAGAACGACATTCGGAAAATTTCAATCTACGTGATTTTCTATGTTCTACATTTAATTAGGTTTTCAAAATTCTCACTCGTGGAGAAGGAATTTGGAATTTGATAATGTTTTGGATGATTGTGGCACAAAGCACATAAAAATATTGGGAGTAAATTGTAAGGAAAATCTATAGAGTAGAATAGATAGAAATTAAGGGTTTCATTTTAAGCTTAGCTCAACTTAAGCTTAATTAATAAAAGAGTCAAGTTCAAACTCAAGATATAACTTGTTCATCTAAATAAGTCGAGTTTGGTCTCTAGTTTAGGCTTGTAAGCGTACTAATTTAAATTTTTGAGTTAGCTTGTTTAGACTCATGAGCAAACTCACAAACTTTATATGTATTACAAATATTATATATATTATTTCATATATTATTAAAACCTAAAAACTAATATCTATATAATATGTATAAATATAAAATATATTATTGAGTAATATACAATCTAATTCTTATTCGCTATTAATTAATTAATTTATTTATATATTTCTAAAATTTGTATACTTAGTTTCATGAGAATGTTTGAACTCGACTCATTTTAGGGTTGGGTTAGCTTGGCTTGACTTGGCTTGTGCTTGGTTAATAAATGAGTCAAGTTCAATCTTAAGATAAAACTTGTTTTTTCAAACGATCGAGTTCATACCTTTATTTATAAGCTTTATAAAAACTTGGCTTAAGTACGATAACTTTTAGATGGGTTGGGTATGAACCATTAAAAGTTTGGTTTAATTTTGAAGCTCTAACGAAAACAATGAATGAATGATGGCAATTTATTGCATCTTTAAGCTGGTTTTTAGTGGGTGAGATGGTTTGAAGACAGCCAGCAAAGAGAACATATTTTCGTCCTTATAGGATAGATAAAATCCAAATGGAGAGAAACTAAATATCAAATATAAAATTTGTATTAAAATAGAAAAAAGAGACCAAAATATATCGAGTCGTATCGAATCGTATCAGAAGGTTGGAGTGTACCATATACAGGTCATCTCTTATTTAAAGAAATTCTGTCAAATTCGATTATGCTATATTTTACTGCTCAATTACTTGAGATATCAAGTCTGCGTTACTTTGCCTTGTTTTCATCATCAAGGAAAGATGCGACATTTCTTGTCACGTATAAGCTTCCATGGTATGGTATGGTATCTACTTGGCCTATGTAAATTGTGTGCTACATCATAGGTGCCTAGATTTCTAGTGGAACGATGCCTTTCAAATAGCAGCCCTAACAGCGTACTGTCTTTGTGTATATGGATGTTTATTTTTTCCCATCTTCTTTGGTAATTTTGTCTACAAATTTCAAAATGGAATATACCTCTCTCTTACAAAAACAAAATATCTCGTAAAATATTCCTCATAAATTTCTGTGGATTATTGCATGGCTTCTTTGGGATGTATTGTGAGATTCTTGTATACATTAGGTTAATATTTGTAAATCTTTATCCATTGATCAGTGGCTTCTTTAGAATTCATTACGAGTTTTTCTCCCTTCACTTTTAGGTTGTATTGTGACATTTCGTGTGTGGATTTCTATAGATTTCTGCATTTCGGTGAATAAAACTGATATGAAATTTTTATTGTGAATACTATTGTTAATTGCATGTTCATATAGGATCTATATAAGTTCCAAAAAATAAATTTTATGTACCAATTATTGAGATGATGCATTTAAAACAAAAATTTGAAAATTAAAACTGATGAGGAGGAGGAGGAGGAGGAGCAGAAGAAGAGAGAAGCTAGAGTTGTCCACAATAGTATCCAATATGATACGCGACAATCCTTGCTCGCGTTTGTATCTAATACAAGTCACTTGTGACGTGTTTCTCTCGCAATGGATAAATTGCAATTGCAAAAATTAGGTGTCTAATTGCAAATTGGCCCAGAATTATTGGGAAAATGGGACATTATCCGTAATTCATTTCATTGAGATTGTTTTAAAACATTTAATTGTTTGGTCTTGGTTGGATAAGTTTTAATTGGATCTTTATGCTTTTTATATAAGGTATCCATCCTTATTAGAACGCCATATAAGTAATGATATGATAATAAACAAGAAGATTATATACATATACTAAATCCAGCAAAACTAGACAAATATAGCATTTTTTTTTTCTTGAAGCTAAATATAGCATTTTGAATACTATTATAATTGACCAAGATTGAGGGAAATTATGTAATGATAAATACAAATTTATTTAAAAGGCAAAAAAAAAACTTAAAAAGTTATCATAAATACATGCTCAAAGCCAATACTTAATAGCTTTTAGTAATTATATCGGAGGTGATTGAGGATAATCTACTAATTCATCCATGTAAATTTTCATTTATCTCCTTCTTTTTCAGACTCACAAGAGTGAAAGCTTTCAAACATTCTAAGCAATGTTGATCTGACTAGATTTACCAAACATAGTAGAAAATTAGATAAAAACCTTAAATATATCCAATTTGGCAACACATGATTTGGAATTTTAATGATAGAGAAATAGCAACGTTGCGAAGTACCTAATATCAGCTTCTGGGTAAAACCTTATCCCCTAACACGAGTTTCGTCCCCACTGCATCCTCTCTAAGTACATAAACTGATAGCTTAACAATGAGAGAGATTAGGCGTTAGGATACTTCTAGGAACATTTCCTTCCATTACCTGCACTTAACGTGGAGTTGGATATGTTAAAAATAATAATAACAAAAATTTACAATTAAGGCTGGATTTTTTGTCCACGAATCATAGCTGGAGTTAGCCTTTCATGCTAGCAAGTTATAGTTATCATTTTGTTATCTAATGGCATTGAGTTACTTCCCATTAATCTAATTATCTAGAGATTTCCAGCATCCTCTTCATACATGAACTGTCATCCCTTAGTGTTTATGTTGTTTATTTGAGATATACTTTATCCTTGTTGCTGAATTTCTTTTCACCGACAATTAGTCTTATAAAAAGACCTCATAAACCTCATGGATCAACATTGTATATAGGTTGTTGAATTTATATCAGATGGAGTTGTGTTTTCGACAAATTGTTTTTTTTCCATTGCTTATGACATCTTGACTTCCTTATTTCACTGTTAATTTCATATCTACCTTCAAATATCAATGTTATATATTTTTTTTGTACCCAATAGGATACTGGTTGATCAGCACTATTATTATTGCTCGAAAAAGTATCTGTTTAATTTTGTACGATGAAAAGCTAGGGTTATACATGGTCGTACATTATAACACTTTTTGACCTATTAATTAAGAAATAACAAATTTCGGGAGTGGGATCTTTAGTCTCATGCAGGAATTGTACGGGTGCATACATGTTTTATCCGGTATTTAAACAAATAAAATCGTTTCGTTCCTATAAAATATATCATTAAAAACGTGGATTATAAGACAAGGCACATGTAGAAAATGATTTATTAGCGATACTAATATGTTATGTCAATGAATCTATTGTATTTAAATGTTAATGATATTTAGACACATATATATGACAATAAATACTAGTGAATAAATAAATATTTAAATGTAAGTAAGGATAAGACTTGCATGCATTGCAATTTTCTTCTATTAGTTCATGCTTATATCCCTTTGCCCTAAAAAATTAGGAGAGACAAAGACCCTAGAAAAGGAGTGAATAAAACCTAGGTGTGAATCCATGTAAATTAGGAAGAGAGTGCATAACGTAGTAAATTAGTTGCTCATAGGTATTGAAGCGATATAAATGGTAACTTACACAAGTTGAAGAGCAGTTTGATGATCAGCACGAGAGTAGTGGGAATTGGGATCCAAGAGATTCACGGAGAGAAAATTTCGATCATAGGATTGTGGTTGCATCGACTGATCATAAACTGATCCTTGCATCATGTTGTTTTGATGTTGTTCTGATGCTCTCTCTGATTCTGCTATCTGCAAATTAAACTTACTTATTTTAAATTAATTTATAATGTTCCTAATAGGCATGCCATATATATTCATTTATTATACATACATATAAACATATATTTAAGTATATATTAGCAGTTGCGACACTCACATTAGGGTTAATAAATAAATCATTTACGCAATTATTTTCTTAAAAAATACAGTTTTTTAATACCATAATTACCATTTATCGAGAAATCATGGATATATATCTCTATAAAACATCTCAATAGTCCTCTTCTATTCTATTGGCTAGAACTTATAAATATTATTATATTAATCACAACTTTTATATTATGAACGACTATGATATTTTAGAAATTATAGGACATCACGAAACCATCCATCTTGCTTTAATAATATAGGTACAGTTGGATCGAGATAGAGAGAGAGAGAGAGAGAGAGAGAACACATCGTACCTTTGCCCTTAGGTACATGTTATCATTTTGTAGCTCCACTTCCTGCAAGGCATGACGCTCGCATGTGTTCATGACATCGTAAGAACTTCATAAGGAATCAAAATGAATGAAAATAATCCAATGTCGTTTGATTTGAAAATGACAACACATAGATGAAGAGCCAAAATTCATTGCATTGTACAAGCACGACTAGGGCAGCCTTTACATCCCATCACCATAACTGTTTCCCTTTTTCACTTTTCCAGCTCTATGTCTAGGTGATAGGATAATACAAGGCCTAGTTTACATGCCAGATCCACATTATTGATGACGACAGATAAAAGTTTCGGTGTAACATTTCTTCACCCTTAAAAATTGCCACGAAAGTATTGGTGAAAAGCTTAAATGTTTATATAACTTATTCATAATTTATATATATATATTTTGAAAAACTAATTTCAATTATTTTACTAGATTTCATAATTTAAATTTTAAAAGACAATACCACTTTTTCTCCTATAGCTGAAAAAAATGATTATTTTGATTTATATTTATACGAAGGTTATATTATCAATAGGTTTTTTTTAAGGACTCTTAATAAATCTTGATTATCTCCTCTAAACATAAGAAAACGTCTATGGACAATTATTACCTGTTATTATAGTCTCAGCATAGAGTTTAAATTTTGTACTGCAAATCTCGTAAAATGATTTTCTTGCAAGTAAGCATCTATTTGAATATATGAGTAATAAAAGTTTCTTCCATAGCTAAACCACTTCCGAAGGATGTAGGCAGGAATAAGCCAAAGGTTACTCATTTTTAGAGCTTTTAAGAGCATTGCCTACGTAAGCATGTGTCAAATCAAGACATGTTTGACGAGGAAATTCGTATTTGTTAACTACAATGTCAAATCCAAAGGTTAACAAATGTACCTTATTCATTTGGTTGTTAGATTATACAAGTCAAGATGTTGAATTTTGAATTTTTGATAGAGAGTCAAGTCCATAGATGTGGACCCAAGCATATTAGTACATGTGACTTTTCTAATCTTTCATAATCAATATCATTTACTTTCATTATGACTTGACATGTCACAACTTCTTCTCAAACACATAAGGTACTTTATCACCTTACAATTAGATCCATTCCCATCTAAGTCTTGACACGATAATACTCCTTTCCCTTGTTGGACAACCTCCTCGGGTCAATTTGTAATAAGTAATCGATTTTCATTTTGGTCCTTCCCTAAATCGAATATCTATCAATGGATCATCTTGATACAATTAATGATATCCCAGTCAATTGATAGTTAATAGCTAAAGCAAAAAGTGAGTAATAGACCATTTTAAAGAAATATCATAGGGAAGGTTTATTTAACTTGTTGCTAAATGTAATTCAATCAATCCAAGCCCATTACATTATCACCATTAACCCAAGGACGATGTGTTGCACTCGTAGATCAGTTATCGTCAATATATGAATTTAGTAAAAGAAATTGGTAAACTTCTATTCTGGGAAAGGTAGTCTCAAAAAGTGATTAAAGGAGAAGGAGAAAGAATTTTAAGAGATCTTTTTTGGTTAAGAAGAGAAATGTTCATTCATAATCACTTTATACACGGCATGTGTATAAAAAGAGCACATAAGGTGTCTATAAAATCAAACTAAGTATCTAAGACAATAAAAAGATAATCAACTCGATTAAATAGCTATGAAAAGTGATAAGGTACTCATCAATCACAACAATAAAAAGATACTACTCTACTAAACTTTTCAAAAGGAGTTGCTATGTTTTTTTGTTCTTTTCTTGTTCCTTGCTTTCCAAACATGAGAGCATCTAGCAACAAAAGTTCTCTTGTGTGTTGAGACTTCTCAAATTTTCTAGTTTGAAAAATTTTACAAAAGATCCAACTTTTGAGGCCTTAACTTGTTTCCACTCACAAACATTTTCTATGTGCTTCCATAGTTGCTTGGTGTAATAGTAGCCAAAAAACAAAAGATCATGGGTTTCTTCTACCATTTGACACAACTAACATCTATTAACCTCAATTATTTTCCATGTTGCTAGTTTATCCAATGTCAGTAGTCTTTTCTTCACCACCATCTAAAGGATGTAAGATTACCTTGAGAGGATTTCTCTTTGCCACACTAGAGTGAACCAATTAACATTAGGCTTGTTTCTTCTAGCTAAGAGGTAGATTATTATGATGGATAAAGTTTTCCTTTCTCTTGACTTTTGTACCAACTTGTCTTTTTCTTCTGCAATCAGCCTTAATGATTTGAAGGAGTTTATGATGGTTAACCATCTCTCACCATTTGGCTAGACCCATTCATTTCCTTGAATGAAGTCCTATAGCAATACTTTTTTATAACAACTTAGAGTCATGATAATATGTGCGCCCATCCAATGAATAAGAGGTTCTTACCCGTGCTAGTCATTATACCAAAAGGAGATGAGCTTACTATTCCCCACTTTCCACTTAAGGAGTTGTTTAGCCAAGGGTGTAGATTAAAGAATTTTCCTTCAAGTCTATGATGCATCTCTAAGGATGTTTACACTTTAGAAGCTTCTTCTCCTCAATAATTCTTTCTTTACCCATCTTGGCAAAAGAGTAGATTCCTCATCCATACAAAGCGTCCATATATATGCTAATTATGCCACTTTATTCCAAAGCTTGATGTTAATAATTCCTAAACCTCCCCCTTCCTTGGGCTTACAAGTTTTAGTTTGAATGAATAAAAATGGATGATTGTATTATAATTATTTTAATAAATTATTTATAATTGTCATTGATAACCCTTCAATAATCTTTAGCCCTAACTAATTAATATAATATTATTAAACTACCAATTTTCTTAATATACTTTAGTCATAAATGAAGATATCCACGATCACTATGAAAATACTAGAGAATGTATTGTACCTTCTATAGTAGATCATAAAAATTTGGATTGAGGAAAGAATCAAAGAAAAGTAGTTGAAGGAAAAACTAGATAGTAGATTAAGCTAACTAGAAGAATGCCGCATGGTGACTTATCAAACTTCTTGCCTTTTAGTTGGAATTAATTGATGTATAATGCTAATGTAAAAGAGTTGGAGAGATTCAAAGCAAGGTTCGTATTGAGGGCTATACCCAATGTCAAGCTACATATGATGAAAATTGTAGAAGGCTAAATTTGATCATGGGTTATGAGCCTAGTAATTAAATAGACTTGATTATGTAGATTAAGATGGTAAGGTTTAAAGAGTCGAGAACATGTATGTTTGAGATTATTAAGAGAGATTTGATATGGTAGGCTTCGATTAAGGTGTATTGGGTCAACTCCAACCTTTCTCAATTTTGCTTACACAGTAAGACCTTTTATTAGGCTTGAACCTTTGAAGAGAATCCATTTCATGTCTATTTAAAGAAGGGGTCACTTTTAGCCATTGATCATTAGGAGAATTACAACAGAGTAGATCAACGTTTTAAAAAATTCAAATAAGGGATTAATGCTTCATAAAGTAGTTCAAATAAGGGATCAACGTTTCATAAAGTGATTCAAATAAGGGATCAACGTTTCACAAAGCGATTTAAATAATTTTGTGAATTAATTATTATGAATCTTTTGTTTAAACTAATTTATGAAACCCCTTATTTGAACTTTTCAAAATACTAATCCCTTATTTGAACTTTTCTCCAAATGTTGATCTCTTTCATTGTAATTCTTCTATTAATTATCATAATGATCCAATAGATGGGATTAATGGCTAATCTTTATAAATACCCTATCCCCTCTCTCATTTACTCTCATTTACTCTCATTTAGACATGAGAGAATTTTGGCTTAAACACTATTTCACTATTAGATTCTCACTTAAAAAATAATCAAACACTTGACTATTTCAAGAACATGATTTTATTCTTCATCAAACTCGTCATTAATTATGGAGTTTGATACCATTGAGTTTCTTTACTCCACTGGTCACCATATATATTAGAGCCTTATTCAAAACACCAACTCCTCCTCCCCACACACTTCTCATAATCATTCCATTCACACTGCTCAAGTCATTCTCCTCAATTATGCATACCATGATTGCATGCAACACATATGTAACCTTTATAACTAGATCCCCATACCTATAAAAATCATTTGTAGTTGCTTGTACTCATAAAGGCCCTAAGATTATTTATCTATTTTTCATTTAGTGAAGAGATTGCTTTGATATAAAATTGGAAATTAGCATTTGATCTATCTTAGTGAAGTGTTATCATTTTCATGTGAGTTGCATAACCTTGTTCCAAAAGTTTCCTTAATCACTATGTATTGCTTCTTAATTTATGGATAGACAAGGTATTGTTAATTTATAACCTTGGAATTTTATTTTATCAATTGTTTGGTAATTTATCAAAAATCAATATGAGAATTTAAATATTAAGCACAAAGAAGAAGATGAAAAAGAGAAGAAGGGGAAAGGGGAGAGAGTAGAGAGATAACTTTAAAAGAATAAGTATGGAGTACATTGCGTATTAGCATAAGGAAGAACAACCTCACCCAAAAAAAAAAAAAAAAATTAAGGTATTAGCTATAGAGTGTCAATTATGTAGAATAAATTACACTAAAGTACAATGGAAATAATTGTGAATCAAAGTAAACAAAGCTAGTAAAAGACATCAACAAATAACATATGATGAAATCCCTTTAGCAAGTAATGAGACTTGATGGCCTCAAATCAAACAAGCAATATAAGATAAAGTCCTTTTAGTAGTGATAAAGTTGCTTAAGATTGAGCTTAAGAAGTTGAATTCCCTAAAATTTTCAACTGTCTTTACTAGGGTATTTAAAGCAAAAAACAGACTCCATGTTGGGGTAGCTAAAAAATAGACTCCATTTGTTTTTAAATTTTATACCATTGAGACAATCTCTTGTTTTTGAAGAAGTATCCAATTACTAGATGATGAGAAGAGAGGAGTAAGAGAGAAGGAGGAGAAGGAGGGGCAGGAAGTTGGGGAGGGAGGGAGTGAGGTGTTATAGGGATAGATTTTTTTTTTTCTTAAAACAAAAAGAATAGAAAAATCATAGTCTAATGGTAAAGCCCAAAGCTCTAATAATTTTTTGATGAGGTTCATTAAATTAGCTTAGGTTATGATTAATTAATTATGATGTTTTAGATGTAGTGAGGGGATTTTCATGCTCAAAAATATTCTTGAGGGGATAAATAAGAACATGGAACCTTGAATACTAAAGTTGAGAAGCCCATGGTTATGAGTGTTGCAATTTTTTTTTCTAGTATCATTTAGAATAAAGAATTCCATATTTTAGCAACTAATGTTTATACATATTTATAGCCTAAAAGCTAGTTCACAGTTATCACTTAAACGTAGGGTTTATGTATTGTGCTATTAAATCAACATTTCGAAGCATATGATGCATTATTGGAGTTCATTTGGAGGATATGCCATGTGTAATGTGTCCCATATTTCAAAAGGTTGCTTTGTTAATGTTTTCATTGTACCTAACTTCTTAATTATATAAATGGTGAATTTGGGGCTTCTTTCGAACTTCTAGGAGTTTGTATCAAGGTAATCCATTCTCTACCTATCTCTTTGTTTTAAAAATAAAGGTATGTTTGGTTTCCTAACAAATTAAGAATTTTACTATCGTTGGCATTGTAAGAGGAAAGATTTTCATGTCTTTACGATGGCAATTATCATTTTCATTTTTATGGAGGAGATATGAAAATTTTCCTATTAATTAAGGAAGCCCTAAAATATTTTGATAACTCCTCTTGTTTCTATGTGAATAGGGTTAAAAGCTTAGCTTTCTTGTTTGGTATGGTTCATCTATTAAAGGGAACTTTACCATTGCTGCAATTCCTAATTGTTTCATCTTATATGGCATGTAGGGGTGCCTCCATGTTTTTCTATGTAATGAATCGCAGATTATAATAGGCTAGTCTTAGCCATTATAAAGTGCATTAGTACTTAGATTTTCTAAACTCCTTTCTTATACTACTTTTACATCATAACTAGATTAGGCCTTATGCTTCTTTTTTCAAAGAAATTATCTTAATGATGAGGGAATTGTTTCATAACTATCTATGGAGTTGTGTGGTGTAAATTAGATCAATGATTGATGTAGAATACAAATTAAGATGTAGATCAAGAGTTTGAAACTGTTAAGAAATAATTAAAGAATTAATTTTATTGCTTTTAGGTTTTTATATGAATGAGAAATAAAGAGGGTGTAGACGACACTAGATATGACATATCAATCTCAAAACGAATTGGGCCTAATAAGTACGTGACAATTAATGAGTCATTCTTGTTAGAGATTCCAATATAATTTACATAACTCCATCAACAGTTGCTAAATAGATTGTAACATGATGTGTGGGCTCTAAGTAGTGGGGTAGCTCATTACAATTTAAAAAATTGATAAGAACTTAAGAGTTCAAAGAAAACTTACTAAATCCACAGTAAAATAAGAGATCTCAAATAGGAATTCTCTACTCTATTACCTGAATAGTCTATCATATGTTAAGAAAATAAACCTAATTCACTATTGATAGAAATAATAAAATAAAAACCTAACATGGAAACTAAAACAAAAAAACCCATTAAATTAGACATAATTAGCTATTGATCGCCCCTATGACCCAGCTTGTAGCTAGGCTAGTTAACTACCTCCTCTTATTCAATTATCTACCCTCCTAATTAATTGCCTGTTTTGTGTAGTCAATCACATTAAATACTAATTAACTTGGACATGCTTGAATAGATTTTTATGCATATCTTTTTAATGTGTACTTTTTGGATGATAACCTAGATCACCATTCCATCATGGTAGACTAAAACTTGTTACAAAAGATAAGGTAAAACGGGAAAGCATTTTTGTTTTTAAGTTGATAATAAACTAAGTATTATGGTAGATTAGAACTTTCTACAAATGATAAGGGGAAATAGGAGAGTGTTTTTGCCATCTAACCTTTCTATTTGCAGCTTTAAACCTAGAACAATTACTTCTTCTAGTGTTCCTCATACATTGCATCCTTATTCTATTGTTAAGGATGACTTAATCAATCCCTTAAGGTAATGAGTGGCAATAATTGTTTATACTTATGCTGATGGCTCTTTTAGGACATCAAACCCCTAAAATCTTAGGATTGGCCAATGCACACACCTAGCCCCCCTTTTGAGAAGAAGGAAAGGGTTGGGGCCGGGGGGGGGGGGGTGGTGGTGGCTTGGGTTGTAGATGATGCATGGAGATGGGAGTCACCTAATCACTTAACCTTGCAACAATATGTTATTGAGGAAGTTAACACTCATTGGGGGCTAAGGTAGTGGAAGGCTACCTATTGTAACCCTTCTACACTCCTTATTTAAGCACCTAGATGACTACAAGTAAAAAAAGAAACCAAGTTCTTTTCTTAAGAGTTAATGCAATGTTTTCCTCAAGCTAACTTAAGCATTAAAATGGTTGTCCTAAAGCAATCTTTAGTGCCCTTCTTAGCTCACATGTGTTACTTGTTTAGGTTGCTTTAGCTCTATTAACTAAGGAATCCCTTTGGGTAGGCTTGAAAAACTAACGGTAAGAATTAAATGCCAACAACTTAAGACATCAATTTGTTCTTAGGTAAACATGATATGTCAATTAGATACCCTTCTCTTTAGGAAACTTCATTAAGTGTGCTTGAGAGAAGATGTACACTGCTAAACAAAAAATATCAAGGTCTAAAGTAGTTTAGTGCTATAAATTAGTTCTTAAATATACTTTCATTGTTTCTTTAGCATGGTGGACAAAACTTTGTACCCTTAGAAAACTTGCTTTCACCATGAGCACTAGAAATTCTTTCACTACCTCTATTGTGTAGAAAATGAGATTGACTAACATCGCCACTTTGGTTGTGTTTTTCTTAAAGGAATTTCGTTGGCTATATGTTTGAAATATGCATGGTTTAAGAAATGGAATCCTAATAATGAGATAAGAAAAGGAATAATATTCCATAAACTTTGAGAATCAGAATTCCTTTTGCAATTAGATTCTTACCTTTTTCTTCATTATCAAATTAGCAGAATTTGAATAATTAGGAATAAGAATTCTACTAGTAAAGCAAATAAGGTATTGATGACGAATTAATAGCTACAATTAATTAACTTAATTAAAGTAACATATTTTCCTCTACTTAGAGTATTTTGATAGCCTTCATTTATGGCATTTTCAAATAGTTCTCATCAAGATCTAACTACTTATGTTTGTTACAAATTTGTGGTTCTTCCATTTCATAATTCATAGATGATTAGATTTTTCATATATATTATTAATAATCCAACATTTCTAAGAAATATCACCAAATTTAGCATAATTGTAGCAACCAAATGTAGATGTCTCATATTTGTTATCATTCAAAGATGAATTATTTTCATTTCATCCCTTTATAAGTGGTATGCACCCATGGTATAATCAGATAGATATCCAATGGAGGTCGTAAGTACTCTATTTTGTGATTTGCTATTGGTTTATCGAAGTGGTAGCATGTAGTGGTAGATCAATATAGTTGGTGATGGTGTAAGGTAGTGGATCTAGTGAATGTAGGTTTTCTCATGTGGTTATGAGTCTATTGTATGAGAAAAAAAAAAAATAAAAAAGATAGTAAAGAAAAGGCAAAGAATAGCCATTTATAGTGTTATGCAACAAATACTAGTTTTATTTGTTAGATTTTATGCCTCTTAGATAGCCATAGATAAAGTGAGTACAATAATAACTACTTAATGAGGAACATAAGGGAAATGGATTTTCCATTCCCTTTCTTTCCTAATTCCACGTTATGAATGTGTTAGGAGGTTTTTGCTCTTCTCTTCATTTAATGGAATACCTTCACCCTTTTGACCTCTTCCTTTGCAAGGATTGCTAAAAAATGTTTCATATCTTGGTTAGATGGATTATACTAGTTTTTAGACTACAGAAGGATCTATTTATTTGTAATTTTCCCTTAAAGTCTCATAGCTATGAGAGGAGTTAGGACTGAAATATGTTTCAGTTATAAGGACTTATGATTTCTAATATTTTCATGTGATTATCAAATTAGGATAGAGGATCTTGTAGATATGGAGAAAACTGCATTTTGTATTGTAAAGTAAGTATACATTTTACTTAGGCAATTGATAGAGTACATAAGTAAATTGATTTCGGCGAAGATGGTGCCTAAGAAGTCTAAGGAGTAACAGTGACTTAGTAAAGAATCTAGGGGAAGATTGAGTCTCAATGTCTACGTAGTATTCGAATGTCATTATATGTAATGATTGGTATTAAGTGAGGAGATGTCATTTTTGCTAAAGTTCATAATTGGCCATAGTTGTTGGAGCAAATGAATGACATTATTTGAGCATAAGATAGTAAGGGCTTATGGGTGATGCACCATAACGGATAATTTGGAGGCAAGAAGATGGCAAGACTAAAGTAGAGTAGGTTAAAATAAGCACAACTTGGTACATGTATGCATGCTAAGTTGTTGAAATTTAAGCCAATATGGAGAATTGTTGAGTCTCTTAAATTTACATCAGGCTTGAATTAGAGTGGATAGATTAAGTATGTGACAAATGGGAAAGCTAGAGATGCAACACGGAATAGAGTAAGGGCTCGATCAATATGGTGATGCTTAAAGGTCTAAGAAATATTTAGAAATTTAATTTTGGGTTGCCTAATGAAGATTAAAGAGGTGTTGTTAATGCCAATGTTCATAATTAGGCACGAACTTTGGAGCATCATTAGAACATAACATGATCGAGGCTCACGGGTGATTTAATGGATTGGATATTTTAGCGACAAGAAGTTGGAAGGAGTATAATAAAGGAGCCTAAAGTAGGTGTAACTTATGCATATATGTATGTTTAAGTTAAGTAAATTTAAGTTAGCAAGGAGATTTGTTAGTATCTTGAATATATAAAAAACACAAATCGGAGTAGATGAATAAAAATGTGACAAACAGGAAAGTTGGAGTTGCAACACAGACTAAAGTAACAGGTAGGTTAACTAGTAGGAAGGCAATTTATCACCGGTCTCGCATCCGTTCAATCTGTGCCTTATTGACCAAGCTTGAAGCCCTAGCATGTGGTGTATTTCTGTTTTAGCTTTCTTAGTGTGTAAGAAATTCCCTACAGGCTACATTAACTGTTAGAATTTAGGGTCCCTATAACTTTATATATGTTGTGACACTGCATGTTGAGTTAGAAGAAAGATCCACAGAAATCCTGCATAACTCTGACTATGCACCTTACTCCATGTGGTTATGAGGGCTATTTTATTTGTCATGTTAAAATAATGAATCTTTTTATGTTCTTACCCATAACATTTTACTCCCACATATTGGGATTTCTCCACGTTAGACATTGAGTGTCAATTTTTCTTTTACCCTAGATGGACATCATTCATTATTTTTCTGCTATTAAATCTATGATCATAAATTTGAATTGCTTTCTTTCAACAACTTGGTGGAAAAACAGCATCTTGTAACCTATGAATTAAATACCAAAAAGCTCTTTTCGGACTGCACTAAAGGCCCACATCATATTTGACAGTTAATCAAATAATTAATTTCATTATTCTTCAACATAGCTTTCCTTTTTATGATATCTATATATAGTTTTATCTAAATGACCGTCTTTAACATTAGACCGAGTGATAAAATGTTAGGTCATGAATTGACTTAGAATACTTGATTTACAATTGGAGGGTAAAGGAAAATTGAATGAGAGAGCGATATCATGATCCAACATGTCACATGTATAACACAATAGTCTCACTATAGCTACTATATTTTCCCCTGTAGGTGGAGTCTAATAAAATGACTGATATGGTATTATGCTCATGAAAGATTTATGTTGTCACCACTAATTTGAAGGAAAAATATGGAGAATGATGATGGTGTCTCTTACCCTTTTCTGCATGTACTCAATTTCAGCAAATAGCATCTCATTCTGGCAAAACAAAATAATATAAAAAGAAGTTTAGGATACAAAACATAGATATAAACTATGCTAGAATCTAAAATAACGAAGACATCAGAACTGCTGCAACATAGTTAGACCATCCCTAGCATTTAGTTTAGAAAATGAATGACAACGATGATATATAAGCTACTTAGTAAAATTATTCATATCTTTTAGTATGCTATTTATACATTTTACATGATAAAGAAGTGCATTGAAAATTTTAAAAAGGTATGTTTTGATGTATTTAAGACACTCATTAGCAAAATGGTCCCAGCATTGAGGATGTTAAAATGATCAACAAATAATTAAACTAAGTTTATAAACCTAGTTTTATATTTAGAACTAAAATGAAATTGCAATTTTGAAGAAGTTGTATAACTAGAGATAAGAATGATGAGAGTCATTTATAGTTGTATCAAAATTTAATTAGATCATCTATATTTTGGGTGACTGATTTAAGTCCTCCACGTTTATACCAAAATTCAATCAAATTCATTATGTTCAACAGTGTCATTATATTTAGAAAGCTATCTATGTTTATGAAGCATGATATAGGAAATGCTTATATATTAAGTGCTTTGATGTGACGACACAAAAATAGACAATTTAAGTGCATAATCTATAGGATGGAGAACTTAATTGAATTTTAGCATGACATAAATCACTTATAAAGTAGTTAAAAAAAATATAACTGAATAACTAGTGGTAGTTGTATATTAAATGAAAGAGCAGTCATTGTAGTATTAAGTGATCAACCTTTTTGGTTCTGATTCTACCAATAGCCTTCTCTAATCTTCCTTCCAGGCTCTTGAGATCCTTGAAGCTCATAGTGCTAAGCCCTTCACCAAGAATATGCCTTGACAGAGCATATATATTATCATAGATTATTGAATAATTAAGAAAAACCCATTTTTGAAGCATAAATAGAGTCCAAGGTCTACCTATTTGAGTTCTGAATTTCCCGTATCTGTCTTCGCAGTTTCGAGGCTTCTTGCTGGTAAAACTGCATTGTTTAAACATGCTTATTTTTCTCCATATGTAACGATAATGTAAATAAGATGACATTAAAAAAAAAAAAAAGTACATCCCAATAATGAGTTTTTGAAAGTACATCTAAAAAGTGCGATTTTTCTAAGGGAAAAGTGAAATTAGAAATCTATAGTATTAAAATAACCCAACGTGTAGGGTGGTTTATATTTATATTTAAAAAAAACATATTATTCAAATCAATTAAACCAATAAAGAAAAAGAGTATCGGATAAAAGTTATTTGGAGAGACTATAAAAAGGTTTATATCCACTCTCTTCTTGATAAGCAATAACCAGTTTCGTAGGTAATTTATTTACTCGATTATTTACTATTTTTCATAGGAAGAAATCCTTTGCTAGTATATTATTTTTAAAGAAGCACCCTGTATTAAATATATAGAGTTCAATTCCAACTATGTGATCTCATGGACAATAGCAAGTCAACGCACAAGTGTATGTAGTTAGGATTTAATACTTAGAGACTTATCAATAAAAGGTGTTGTGGAATTCGAGTTATTTTGGGATTGAGCAATATATATATATATATAGTGATTTGTTATATTATGCTGCTTATTATATCTTATCAACAGACAGCTAGTGAAGCGAAGGATAACAAGTGCATGTGTTAAACGATACAAACTACGAAAATCAAGCTTATACTTTCAAGCTTAGGCTATCTTTACGAAGTTTAGTTATGTTACCAATAATTTTGGTGCAAATGCAAACAACACCCTCATCTTTTCAGTTGCTAAATATATCCTCACAATTCATGAAATGGACTACCTCTTCAAAAATTGACTTTAAATCCACCGTGTAGGAGTAGGATGGTTAAGCGCAAAAACATGACAGTTAAATTCGTCTAATTGTGCCAGTGGAAGACTGAAATCATTCCTAAAGAGCTTCATTCGGTTGCAGATGCATTGGCAAGCTCGGCACATAGTGAAGATCATGATGATATTGTTTTCCTTCATCCTCCTCCTTTTTGCTTATCTTTTTTAAAATAAGATATTCTTACTTTGGTTTGTATAAGGATATCCGAACTCCTATTAATATATCCATGTTTATGTTTACTAGTTGGTCATCCACTGTGGATGGAACTAATGGAGATTCCAGCTCCAACTTTTGTTGCTAGCCTGGTGCTAGCTTTCTGTACATTTTTTTTTTCCTATTTAAGGCGTTTCCAACCTGAAAAAATAAAAATGTTCTAATTGTAATATATTCTAAAAATAGACTGATTTCTCCATAAAATGGCAAGGATGCCCCATCTAAAAAATTTGGGCAGCTGGCTAACTTTCAAAAAGAATTATGAGCGTAAACATCTGAATTTGAGTCCATCCATGGTCCCATGTTTTTTTTTTTTCAAAGATATCCACCTATTAATCGAAAAATTTTCCTATAAAAATGCTTTCTTGAGAATAATACGTTATTAAATGTTTGATTGTATTTAAAAAAATATGCTAAAAGAATTTTTAATGTTTGATTCATGAATTTTACATAAATGTAGGTGAATCTAGATAATTTATTATTAGCATATTATTTGTATATTATGCCAATCCTTTTTAGTAAAATTGTAAAATATAGATGAATTTTAACCTTCATGATTACAACCTTTTTAACTACGAGAGTTAGAATTGCTTTTTGAATCTGATATGCAAAATAACTTACCATTTTAAAAGCATAAGTCATTCTTCTTAAAATGTTAATACTTAAACGATAAAATATTTTCCATTACAATGGATTTATACACCGAAAATTTTATATTCAGCATAACCAAAAAAATAATGAAAAATGTTTTACCTAACACAAGCATTAACAATCTTAGGGGCATCAATGTCTTTTTCTTTCTTTTTTTTTTTTTTTTTTATTTCTTCCTTGTAATTAGCTTTAACAATATGGATTTGCACCATGGACTTATATTCATATACGGTCGGATGATTTTTGGGAGTTCGAAAACATAATTTTCAGCCTTGCGTTGTACAAAATATCTATTTTGCGTATCAAAATGTAAGTTGAAGTTCATTCATAATTTGTAAACACATCGAACTTAGATAACTTTATAGTGTTTGGTTCGAGCAAAAGTTTTAGTTGGTATATGGAGGCCGTGTAAGAATAACGTAATATTGTTATTATTATTATTTTTTTTTTCCGAAGTCCACCGATGTCCTTGGAACTTGAATAATCCCCTATCTCTTGCAAGTGATTATATTTCAAGAAATTAAAAGAGTTATGAACTCATATACTTTTTTCCTCATTACCTCTATATTTTATTGATGCCCTCAACTAGAAAAAAGGAAAAAAAACGTAAGTTGAATTTTATGAAAGCAAACGAAGCTTAAATTGAAAGAAATTAAAATTCCAATTCCTTTTATCACAAACAAAATGGATGTATAACAACAGAAACTTCTTTGGACTACAAGGAGAGATAATAATAAAACATATACCTGAGTGTTAGCTTCAGAAACAGATTGCGAATTTGAGGAATCAGAACAAGCTTTCTTGTACCTTTCAATTGTTCCTCTTACGCTGGTTAGGTTAGGGCGAAAAAGGGGGGAAAAAAAAAAACGCTGTAAGTAATGATTCTAGGTAGAGAATAGCAACCACGAAATCAGTATGGAGGTATATATACATACAAGAATTTTAATTAAGCCTGCCGTTAAGTCATCGTAGCAAATGGTACGACATAGACAAAAAAGATAAAAGAAAAAAAAAAAAAGGAAAAGAAAGTGGTTTTGAAATTTCAAACACAAAGTGATCACCTCAAGAATGTACCATATGATGCAATGAGATGTTAGTGAATGGATTAGAGTAAGCATCGGTCGATCAAACTTTGCTTTCTTTTTCCCATATCATCTTAGGTTTCCATCTTTTTGAGCCTATTTTTCATTAAACTTTGTTTTCTATCTTATTGATTTGGTAAGAATACCTGCAGCCAGTGTGACCCAAGAGCTTCCTATGAATATGGTCTTATATAAAGATATGGTTTTAAGCTCTAATCTATTCACGTTAATCTTGAATGAACTTATCAAGAATATTTAAGAGGTTGTACCATGGTGGATTTATTCATTGATAACCTCATTTTGGTAGATGACATGCGGGGAATATTAGACTAGCGTCAAATTTTAGAGAGGAAAGGTCTAAATATATCCAAGACAAAGAATATAGCATACTGAGATCACGTTTAGCGATTAGAAGAAGAGGACTAGTGAAACCTTAGCAAAAGCAGGAGAGTAAGATATATTTTTAAGTAAGAGTCTTCAAGAATTTAAGGTCCATACTCTAAAAGTATAGGGCATAGACAAAGATGTTAAAGTTAAATTTTAAGTAAGATGCATGATTGTCAAAATTGTAATTTTATTATTCATTTAAATATATAAAATTGATAGAATTATACAAAATGAGTAAAATTACAAGTTTATAGAATTGTATATTAAAATTTATAATTCTACCAAAAATTTGTACTTAAATTATTTTACATTCATTTTAATTAAAAAATATATTATAAAAATCATTAACCTATAAAATTATATAGTTGATTCGCAATTTTAACAATTATGGTAAGATGTATAAAGGATAAGTGCACTAAGTACCTAATGTGATTGTAACTTCCATGTAAAACTAAAAGTAAGATCCCTTGTATGGTTATAAAGCCAATAATGCTTTAAGGATATGAATGTTAATTAGGTATCATGGATATGAATAAAGATGAGAGGGAGATGCAAAAACTAAGATGATAGTGTGGTGCTAAGCATAAGATTGCAAAAGATAAGTAATGCAATACTCAAGTGTAAGTTGGAATAGCATCTATAGATAAGAATATTATGGAAGCACATTTAAAATGATTTAGCCATATTTAGAGACACAATTTAGGAGCACCTATTATATATATTGTGACACTTTAGAGATCACTAGCATAAATTGAGGATTAAGAGACAAAAAACATGGAGAGAAGTAATAAAAATGGCATGCCATTTTTAAGTATTAATCGATACACAATCCATATTATAGATCAATGGAGTAATAAGATACACAAAGCGACCCTTCATAGCGGGAATAACGTCTAAGTATTATTATTGTTGTTGTTGTTCTATGGTGTTGGCTTAGTTCCTACTTTAACTATAGCCTTTAAGGTTTCCATGATTTCACTTGATGGTTAGATTAATGCCTTACTAGTGAAGTTTTATCAACATGGTGATAGAGCATCACTTGCTTATCTTCCATAGTAAGTTTGTTGAGTCAATTCCAATCCAGTGTAAAAATGAGATTATAGTATTTTAAAGCAAGCTTTTATACTACTCTTATTTATGTAGAATGCTGCTCCTCATTACTAATAACCTTTTTACCAAGTTTTTTTATAATCTTTCGAAAAAAATGTTGTGTTCATTTTTTCTTTCCTATGCTTCTTATTTCATTATTTTGTATTATCTAATCTTAATTTCCTTCATTGTGATTACAAAAAAATTAATAGACTGAAAATTGCGTTCATAAATAGTTCATAGCAAGGTGTTATTCTTAATGGTTATGTCACAACTTTGTTCTATGTCTAGGTGACCAAATTAGACTTTTTAATTGCTATAAGAAACATTAGCACCAAGATGATGATTATAAAATATTTTTGGTGTAAGCATCTTTTATTGCCTTTTACAACCCATTCACTTCATTGAATAAAATAGAGAGGGAATAACACTATGATTCTGATGGAATGTAACAAGCAAGGAATGACTATTACATTATTTAGTTGAACAAAAAGGGACAATAAGGAATAAACTTGTAATGAAAGTTAAAAGTCAATTTTGCCCTCATCTTCTTACTTTCCCTCGCTCTCTTGTTCTTACCTTTCTCCTTCCCCCACCGCCTTAACTCTATCTTTGCATTTCCAAATCATAGTGACAAATTTAATTAAATGAACAAATCAAATGTTGAGAAACTAATATCCAACTCTCTCTCTCGTCCATCCCATCATTTTTCCAAATTGTTTGTACACTTTCACCATCATAATCAAACACATCTCTCTTGCATCACTCTCTCATTGAATGAAGATTGTTTGACTAACTATTCATGGTATGTTTTATCTCTTATTCTTCAATCCCTTATT
This sequence comes from Lumnitzera littorea, assembly GCA_024138015.1. Taxonomy (NCBI): domain Eukaryota; kingdom Viridiplantae; phylum Streptophyta; class Magnoliopsida; order Myrtales; family Combretaceae; genus Lumnitzera; species Lumnitzera littorea. Next base: position 49,650,233 of record JAMXBB010000002.1, read on the forward strand.
GGATTGATTGATAAAGTTTTGAACTTTATCAATTTGTGCACAAAAAATGCTCAATTTTTGAAGTGCCTCATTAGAGTTCCATTGTTATTAGCTTATGTATGTGAAGATGTTTCTAGGTTAGTTCCTAAGATATGACCTTTGTGGTTCAAGGCATAATAAGTTTCAACTTCGAAAAAAAAAAAAAAAGAGAACCATTTTGGATTTATATGTGTTATAAGGCCTATGATTAAGGAGTTTTTGCATTTAGATAAATAAATTCTATTTAATGCATATTGCTTTTTTAAAGTTGAGAGAGTAGGTGATTGGGTTTGAGGAAGTGTATTGGTAGTGGCTGATGATGGTGCTATGTGGTGGTAGGTGATGATGGTGGTGCTATGGTGGTAGGTGACAATGATGGGTGGTCTCATAATGAAGAAGACAAAAAAAATGTGGTGAAGGTTTTTCTTTCTAAGAATTCCAAATCTTAGGTTTGGGTAAGAAATCCTAATTAGTAAATTTTAAGAATTACAATTCCTTATGAATTGTGATTTGGTGAACAACATAATACAATTCCTTTAAGGAACTAGGGTTAGGCGGAGGAAATGAAATAGCTGCCACCCTCAAGTGAATAAACTGCTAGTGCTTGTAGTAAGGTTTGTTGAGAAGGAGGTAGAATTTCTTAAGTATGGATCAACTTCTTTTGTTACTAATTTAGGGTAAATTTGGACACTTTTGAAACCTAAAACATTTAATAAAGATGGAAATAAGCCACAAAAGGAATGAAGTCTATTGATTCAACATTGTTAGGTTGGTTGATTGAAGTAAGCACCAACTAGTTGAAGTTATGTTTTCCCATTTCTATTTTATCTTTCATTCACTTGTTTCTTTGTTTCCTATGTTGATGGCTTAGTACTTGTTTTAACTAGGACTTGTAAATAGGTGTTTAGTGTTTAAGTTAAGAATTAGCCTATTTGTCGACTATTTTTAAAGCGATTTTTCGTAGGTTTTGATTTCATCTCTATGAATGAGATGGTATTGCGTCATAGTAAGAGTGTACCCCTCTTTCATGAAGTCTATGTTGTTGTTTACGGTGCATAATTGCTCCTCTTATCATTTACTTACCCCTATGTTGGGATTTTCTATGCAAATTATTTTGTTCATCTTTTCTCTCCTATCTTTATCATTTATTTTTTTTTGATACGATGTTTATAATATCTATTGATAATATATATATATATATATATGATCATATACCTTAGTTGAGTTTTTATTTTACATTTTTCAGTGTTATTTTTTAATTTAAAAAGAAACATTTGTAATGTTTATCAATTGGATGACATAATTCTAAACTAGAAAATAAAATATAATATTTACATGTATAACACTACTTGAATCAAAATGCAGCTAAGCTTAACAACAAAATGCCAAAAATTATAAATATGCGAATATGAGATGGCAAAAATAATAAGAACCAATTGTTTTGTCTTTGCATTTAGATTAGGTTAAGTGACTTGCATGACCTACATATAAGTAAGTTTTAGTTGCCATTTAGTATAGCTGAAACTTTTATAGGATAGTTAACAAATGCTTTTAGAACATTTGTTAGGGTTTAAAAAAAAATTTAAAGCTTTTTAATACTGATTACTAACTTTATGAAATATAAGTGTCTACAAAAGTGAAAATATTATTTATTTAGTTTCTTAACAAGTGTCTTCTTATACTCATGAATATTTTTTAACTCTCAAAAGAATATTTTTAAGTTACATGCACTTTAATAAGTTGACACATGATATTTTTAAGTTACATGCACTTTAAAAAGTTGACACATGAGCTGTAGAGCCAAAAGCTATTATGCATTGAATATTATTCACCTGTTATATATTCAAGTTTTCCTCGACTTTAATGTTTTCAAAGAACATAATTTACCCAAATTGGATATAGCAAAGTGAGAAGGAAATTACATCATAACTCAAATTCTACATCTGTTAGCTGGATGTTCATGAAACTGTGTATTTTGAGTTTTGTTGAATGAAAAGTGCAATGGTTATTTGGTCAGGTAGGGACGTTTGTCCTTTTTAATGTACTACGACAGTGATGTGACTTTAAGCTTATATTACAGAACTACATTAACTACTTATTCCTCAACAACGGTATTCTGATACCTTAATTTCGTCGAGCCAGTGAAGGGTTGGGTTTTCCACAATGGCAAAAGATAGCCAAATATGCTTGGCTCCGTCAAGCATATAAATATGTCTTGTGGAAATGTCAAAACACGTGTTAACCTTACAAATTACCTAGTGGTCAATAACCTAGATACACATTTTAACCCTTGATGACACTCAAGTAGGGATAAATGCGGTTTGGTTTAATATAGTTCGTTTTTTCTTATTGAATTGAACTTAATATAATGATTTGATTTTTTTGAAAATCGAACTTAACGATATGGTTTAATTAATAAATTTTTTAAATTTAATTAAAACTGATTCGATTCGATTTGGTTCACCGTTCAAACTATTTATGTTAAATTTTTATTAAATATTTTTATTTCCAATAAATATGAAATTTTAAATGGAATTTATTCAATTTAATTTTAATGATTGATACAAAATTATGATAAAGAATAATAAAATATAAAAAATTTGATAAAATTTACGAAGATTGATGGAAAAAAATATAAAAAAATACAAAAAAATTGTATAATTTTTTTTATTTAGCTAAACGATTCGATTTGGTTTACTTTTTTGAACCGAACCATGAATCGTTTATACACAATAGAATTGAACTGTAAACTAAACGATTAAAAAAAAATAGATCTTTCTATTCGTTTCACGATTTGATCCGTTTACCTAGCCTTACACTCAAGTACTACAAGGAGAATGTAAAAGTTACAATTGGTAAACGGGTGACATGTCAGTTGTTTGAATTGTCTAGAGGGGAGTGTGAGTGTGAAATCCCTTTGAGACTGAGACTCTAAACTCTGACCATTGCTACCGTGGGAGCATGCTTCCAATTTCCTTCCAAGAAAAGGGTAGAAATGGCATAATGCCTCTTCTTTTCCTATTTGCTCGTACGTTCTTATTTCTTAGTTAGTGGATTCCATTAAATTGCTACCTAAGCCTAAAACAACTTTCTCAGCTCTCAACTTTATACTTATAATTCTTTTTAAGAAAAATTCTTCATATTTATTTATATTAATTACTGAGACTCATAATATGAATAATATAAAAATAAAATAACAAGAAAAAAATGAAAACAAAACGTTTTTGAGATCCTTAGCTAGAGAAATGGGGAGAAGAACTCGTAAAAGATGCTCTTAGTTGAGTCAATACAACTCTTTACTCTTTCCATAGGTAAAAACATCTCATTTTATTTAAGGTATACATTACTATATATTTAGAGGTGAACAAATAATCCTATTATATGAGATATCCATTTATACTCTTCTTAATTAGGTAAGTTTTAAATGAATATTAAGCTCACAAGTTAATTTCTACGTATAGATTTTTGAAAACTTACTCTCCTATAGTAGGATACAATTACTAGGTTTTTCTATCTTGTAGCAATTTTGGAACTTGTATGTAAGGTATTGTAGCAAAGGAAAAAAAGTAGCCTAAACCAATAAGTTGATAATTCTATATGGCTTAACCTAATGTTACCTCTTTCATATTATGATTTCCACTTTTTTCCTTATTTTTTCCCTTTTTCTATCTCCAACTTCATATTTTCCACACTTCCCCTTATTCTTTCCTATTTGCTACATAATAACATGGCATCGATTTAGAATAATGAATGTAGGAAAAATTAATTTTTTTTTTTTAATTTGATAGATTTTGCTACATGTTTTATTGGTTTTTGCATATAAATAATTTGTAATATGATTTATAATTTTTTTTATATCATATAAACTTAAAATTTATAGAATAAAATTATAAAATTTACATAATCTATAAAGCACCTTTATCTTGTAAATTTTATAGGATATGGGTTTTATGGTGGTTTCATGAGTGTTACAAAGTTTTCATTTCAAATTTTGAAATTGTCTTATAAGATATAATATATGGAAGACCTCATGTCTTATTTATCATGTATCTTCTCATCATGTTGCACATTATTATATAGTTTAAGATTGTATTTGTAAAAACCAGTCTAGGCAGGCATTCTATGATTTTCCCTCCTGTCTCTCGACAGAAAAGATGAGAGTTTATCATATGCGTACTGACACATTGTAGATACAGTCAATATAAATTAGTCAAGCTGATAACTTATTCATTATTGCTTTTCATTTCTGTCAACTTGTTAAGGTTTAAGAAAAAAGAAGTGGAACGGACTCACTAAATATACAATCCTCTCGGTGTACTTTGAAAAAAAAAAAAAAAGGAAGAAGAAAAGAAAAGGGCAGTGAAAATCTTGTTACGGATGGGAGCGTATTTGATCTATGAAATATTAATAAGATCATAAAGAGTGTATGATAATCTTATTCTTGAAGGAGAAATCAGAAGCCCTCTTCAGATACACCGATACGATACTTTTGTTATTATTGGACCTAGGTATTCTCAAATTTTCCGAAAATTGATGCATAATATGCTTAGATACAGCTTAATAAATTTCCTTTCTCCATGTTTCCTTGCTAATTTAGAATGTACCATGATAATCAGGTTCCCATTAGATAAACCGATAAGTAATTAGTTTCAAATTTATTTCCCATGCAGAAGTTTTCTATAGCAACGTAATTTCAAAAAGGAAAATATTAATAACTCTCTCCTTGATAAAATCTAAATAAATAAATGTTTCACTTTTAATATACTTTTTTCTTTTTGGTAAAGTATATAATCAATATTAAAATATAACATAAGTTTCTTTATTTATCCAATGTTGAAGGGCACTCATAAATGGAAGCCTTCCTAAAATGTGACCTACTTAATAATCTTATTTATAGAAAATGAAACTTCTACTTTCGATATTTTGTTAACCTATATACGATCAACGGAAAATCTATATATTTGTTTCTTCTTTTTGAGTTTTACTTTACCTCAAATATGAAAGAAAGAAAGAAAGAATGAAGAAGAAGTAAGAATAAGAAGAAAGAACCGTCACATTGTCTAGACAGTGTGTAAAAAGGAAAAAAAAAAAAAACTAAAAAACGAAAGAAAAATAGTAATGAGCTTTATTTGCATATAGTAATTGAAAATGTTGCAATATTTTTAAAATTATGGGTCGTGGTCGTGGACATGAATTTCCTTTTAAGAGAAAACTTGTTAAAACAAGACCACTGAACACGCATGGCCAGTGATTTCCTAAAGAGTGAAAACCTTGGTTCTCACACAGACTTATGTATTTGGGTGTCGACACTCACAAAAGGACACATCAAATCCTCAATCTTAAGGACTTCCTCAAACATGAAAATCTTTGCCTTTTAACTTTGTTCCAGTAATGTTAAAAGATATCGTGGAAAAGAGAAGATTTTCACATTAAAATCTTTTCCCCTATTGCATACGATTTTCTTTTCTTCTTTGAAAAATAAATCAGCAAGTCTCAGAAAATCTAAGCAACGAGGTAGAAACCAAAAGTTACACACACACACACACATATATATATAGAAAATATATTTTCGTTTTCATTATTTAATTGGCCTAGAAAAATGATGGCGCATAAATAAAGGAAAAAATAAATAATTAAAAAAAAAATAAAAAAAGAAGAAAGAACAGAGAACAAATCATGACACATAGCTTATCTTTGTCTCAAGCAGAACAACTGAAAGATCACTTCTGACGTGACCTAAGATTCCTATGCGTAAACCCACAAATCAAATCCATTCTCACCTCACTCAAACGTAATAAAACCCTAACTATGAGATACTTTCCCTTCTTCGATAAGTCCTACCGTGTGGGTGCGTGTGACAAAATCTGATGAAAAATCCAACCAACGAAAAAGCATCCTTTATTTTGCGACACGGAGATTATTTCACTTGTGTAGTTATAATTTGTTAGTACTACAAATGAGATGTTAGATCTGGGATTTTGAAGCCCTAATCCCCGATATACTTGTATTCCATACAAGAAGCTTCATGTGAAATAAATGTGCTGTGAGTAGATTGTGGACTAACGAATGTGTGACACGAGGATATAGCTGAAGCTGAGGTTTCTAGGGCGCACCCAAAAAAATAAAAAGGTATACCATCCATGTCAATTTATCAATAAGCTTTCCAAAAACTGAAGTATTAATTTAGTGTTGAATCGTTTGTTCATGTTATCATCATCATTATTATTATTTTATGATCTATGTAAAAGAAAAATATTTTCTTCTTCAACTTGCAGATCTGCTTGTGAAACACGGAAAGAAAAAAAAAAGCTTAAATGGAAAAAGGAAAATAACATAAGATTAATGTAACCAAAAGAAGGGAGAGAGAGAGAGAGAGAGAGAGAGAGAAAGGACAAATTATTTGAGTGAGAAAGCTCGATACCAGAAAATTAAATCAAAAAGTATATGGAAAAATTATTTGAGCGAGAGATAAGGGACAAATTATTTGAGTGTGAAAGCTTGATACCAAAAAATATATGGAAAAAAAAAAAAACGACGGAAGCTTTGATAACTACAATAAATATAACAAGAAGTTTGTGATAACAAAGAATAAAATTGATGAGTCAAAGAAAGATTACCTGTTGTTGGCATACTCATAGAGTCGACCGCGGCTGGAGAAGATGATAAGAGCAACTTCAGCATCACACAGGACTGATAATTCATAGGCCTTCTTGAGCAGTCCATTGCGTCTCTTACAAAATGTGACCTGCCTATTTGTTGTGTTCTCTATCCTCTTGATTTCGATTTTGCCCCTTCCCAATTTCTTATGGGAAGGGCCTTCGGGTGATTGGCTTGGAAACTCCGTGGTTGCGGCTCTGCAATGAAAATCAACCAACCCAAAAAAGAAAAACAAAAAAAAGAAACAAGTAGTTGAAGATGATCCAAGTCTTTAGTTTAATTCAATGATGAGTAAATAATAAAAAAAAAAAAAGGAAAAGAAAAGGATTGTAGGGTTTTATTTTTTTTGCCCCCTTCTTTTTTTTTTTTTTCTTGTTTTACCTGGTTAAGAATTGATTGGGGTGGAGGGAGGGGGGAGGGGGGATGATGAAAACCAAGAGGTTAGTGTAGGAGCTTGTGGTTCTTGGTAGAGAGAGAGGAGTAATGAGCAACAATAATGATAGGACAAGGGGAGTTTCAGAAAAAAAAGAAAGAAAGGAGGAGTGGGTTTAAGAATATGGATATTTATGGACCTAGAAATAGACGCTTGAACCATAACACACACAACCTGACACTGTAATGTTACTTTCTTACTAGGATAGGAATCTTTTTATTTCTACAGCGCAAACTTTGTTCTTTCTAGGTATTTAGAAATGGGGTATATGGAGGAGGAACTGTTGAAACAAAATAGGGGAGGTTATGGGTGGCGGAGGATTTTATGGATTTATAACGTTGTATGTTTTGTTTCCTTTCAATCGTCCTTTATTTTCTTCATGTATGGGAAAGAGGGAGGGTAATAATTGAAAAGGTCCTTTTGGAAAGTAAGTTTTCATCCAAATCACTAAATGTTTGCCTTTGGTTTTGTAGTTTTAGTTTGGCTTTCCCTTGTCTCATCGGTTCATCCATCTTGTACGGGACTTTTTCCTTGTACTTGTGTCATCTCTTCTCATCCAATAATTAAAATTAAGCAAAATTTGATATAATAGATTCAAGTTTTCATTTGAGCAAATAATCTTTTAGCCGAATGTTAGGACACTTATTTGAGCTTAAAGATTGTAATAGAAAAGGTTACAAGATGATAATTATTCAATCAGACAAACATATGACAGGATAATATCAAAATCATTACTTAAACTTTGTACATTATTTTAATTTTACACCTAACACTTAAAGTTGTTAAGTTTTATACATAATTACATTTTTAGTATCAAATTTTATATTTAAAGTCTGAAGTTGCTACGTGCTATTATCCGATTAAACATTTTTTGGTGTATTCACTGATAACTTTATTATCTTTTTAAATGATAAATCATTTGTAAAGGAATACAAGTATAAATCAAAAAGTAAAAATTGTTTTGGATGTGCATCCAACGGGTAACTTTAAATTTTAGCACAAATATTGAAAAACATTTAAACGATTTTAATATCATCCCAAAAACTAATCACGTATCTTACATTACATCTACCTCCCTACTTGTCTTGGAGGGATTGGGTTCAAAATTCAAACACTCGAAGGAACGTAGATCAATCATACATTCCGCAACCGCGACCTAAATGGCTTTGGGCTTGCTAACATGGACAGGGGTTTCAACTGTTCCTTGTCGGTTTTGGTTAACCTCCAACTCCAAGAGAGTTTTCTCTTTTTGTTTCAAACGACTTGTGTGACTGATTTGTCCGGGAAACGGACTTTCCCATACCTAGCTAGATACTATAGGGCTTCTGCCTCGGCATTTAGATTATGTTTCTTTCTCTTGTTTTTTATTTTTTTTCTTCCCCAATTTTTTGTGTTTATTTATTTATTTTTTCGTCAATTCCTTTTAATGAAGTTGTTTACCACTAAAAAGAAAAATAAAGAAGATTTGACACCTACTAGGTTTTTATGGAGGTAGTGGTGGAATGTGACAATAATGGCGAATTACTTCGGATATTGATTAATTGAAAAGAAGATAGATAATTCACTTTTATTTGAAAAATTTTTTCTGTGAAGATTCAATATTTCGATTAAACTTCACCTCTATTATTATTATCTCCTTTCGTAACCCCATATGACTATAAGTTAATAGTGGCAATGAGTGCATTTATTACTAAAATTGTGGTTGAGTTTGAAAAAATTAGACCATTATTAAAGAGAAATCACAGGTGCTTTTCACTGAAATGGCACCAAAATATGATCGAATTTATATAGGTACGATAAAATTAATCAAGGTGTAATATGAAATGATATCGAGTTCCAATTCAATCTCATATCAAATTGGTATGGTTAAACTGAAGCTTCAAGCCATTTGCTAACAGTCGCACTAGGTTCTTTTCATCCCTGATACTAAACTGGATAAGAATTGTATTTTAGGTATTTCTAGTCATTTTTAGTTGACCGTAGACGGTAGATGTGAAATGAAGAGGATTGGTTGACCAGACTCGTTGGGGGAATTTACAGTTCGAGAACGGTCAACGATCCCTCCAACCCGTCGATCCAAATTAATGTCCGGTCATGCAGACTCCCAAGTCCCCCAATGGCCACCCTAATCTGTTGAAATATCACTTTGGCGGTTTTCTATTTTGTCCTTTTTATTTTGTTTTCTAATTAATGTGTACTCCTTTTCCCGAGTCATCTTACTCTTTATATCCATAAATAATATATTATGAGAGTTTCGTGAGATTTTGAGATTTCTTTATGACTTTATTTATTTATGTCCTTTTTGACTTTGTTGCTTTTTCTTTGCTAATATTGTTTTTTTCCCTTCATTTAGATCAGCCACGTAAAATCAGTTTCAATATCGTCTGTTCTCTCTTCACAATTTTTTCCTATTTGTTGTTGCTGTATTCTCTTTGATATTGTGTTTCCATGAGTTTGGCGTAACGACACAATTTCTTACATTTTTGCATTTAACGAATCTTAAGTTTTAAATAAAACTTGATCAAAACTTAGTCGATCTCCAATTAAAAGTTAACTAAACTTGCATGGCCTCTGAATATACATCTAAAATTTTCTGCTTCTTTTAGTGAACTATTTAAGTAGTTTAAGCACAAACCAACTTACATTTATTAATGCAGCATTTTACTTTTTAACAACTTACGACCCTAGAGCGAGAGGGGAAAAAAATGAAAATAGAAGGCAATCTTCCGTGCCTGTTGATTAGAAAAACCCATTTCCATCTCTCCCTTTGTTTTAACTCTCTATGCATACACATAGAGTGGCAATTTCGAGATCCTTAGCACTTTCTTGTTCATTATGCTATGAAACCAGCAAGTCATAATGAGTGAACCCAAATATGAACCATTAGCTTATCAGGCCATGTCGCATTAACGTTTTTTCTAATGCGTTGTGTTTGGGTCAATCTATATTGACTCACTAAGTACTTGTGGATACAAATCGATCTAGTTTGATTTGAACTGTTGATGGACTCGTTTTGCATAAACTCTTGCTCTTTATAGTTCATTATCATTTCAATTTAGTATCCTAATATAATATATGTATATAAAATTTGTATTTTATGTGACAAGTAGGTAATTGTAACAATGATGTGGTATGATACTCCACTAATCCTTGTTTACATTTGATCAATGTATGATACCTTATGTTGCTAGGATACTATATGTACTATTATACCACATAGTGAGTAATATGCTTTACTATTTGAGCTCAATAAAATGTTTATGCCATCAATCTACTAGAATAATTAATATTTCTACAATTAGATTACACATATAAACATATATATATATATATATATATATATCACGTGAATAATACCAAATATGTATAGAGACATTTTAGATTTTATTTTGGGAATATCATAAATAATCCCTTTAAACTTTGATGCAGGTTGGGACTTATTACTTGAACTTTCAAATGTTACAAATTACTCATTAAACTTTAGTAAATTAATAATATAAAAGATGCTTTCTCTTGTAGTTTAAAAAGAAAAACACTAAGGTCATAGTTTTGGGGATGAGGGAACTTACAACTTCTAAGAGAGGTAATTTTTTGTACATTTAAAATTTTAGGGAGTAAATTCACACCTAGATAAAAATTTAGGACGTTTATTTGCTTTTTCTTTTTATTTTATGTATTAGATAATTATAACAAGTACAATATAATGCACGTATGTACATTTATTTATAACACTAAAATATTTGAATATTAAATGTACCATTGAAACAAAATACATAATGTTAGTAGTGCATTTTCCCTCTTGGTACAAAAACAAGACGAAAAGGTATCGAGCAAATATAGTAAGGATATTGTATCTAAAGATTCTCCTTATCCAAAACTAAGACATGAGAGAGCTAAAATATCTTGTCATATTAATTCGTATTTCTCTCTCTCTTACCTATTAAATTCAAACTTTTATGTTGCCCTTTGCCACAAATGAAACAAGCTACTAATTTTACTAGCATTCTTCCCTCTAATTAGTACTAAGTAAAGTAACCTTTGCAAGCATCATAGGCTGGGGCTTCTTTACTAACATGGACTTGTTTTTCTTACAATTACACACCTATTAAATCTAGAAGACATACCAACCGACATAGGCCTCTTTCTTAGCACCTAAGCCCTTCATGTGTCAAAATCCCAAATCTATCTTTGCCCTACTCTAGAAGCTTAGCTTTGTTCACAACAAATATATAGCTACCTAACTCAAATGATCTCACCTTATGCTATTACCTTAGGTCCAACCTATTAAAGAACTTTTTGTATCTTTAAATCCCCATCATTTTTTAAGGCCTTGTGAGAAAATTTAAGAGACCTATTCAATTTAGCTTCATATTACTCTACACTTTGGTTTCTTTGTCTTGAAGTCGAAAGTTTCTAATATCATATGTTATGGCATGGTAATTAGGAAGTATTTCCTAAAGAAAGCAATTTTGATCACATCCTAAATCACAAATCCCTTGATTAACCTCCTAATAGACTTCCATCAATTAAAAGCTACTCCTTTCAACATAAACACATCATAATCAACTCTTTTCTCCTTATCACATCATAAGTTGCAAGGGCTTTCTCCATTTCCTTTTTCCATTCTCAACTATTGTAACAACCTAAAAAGGAATAATTAATCATATAGAATCATGAGTCTAACTTTAGTATCGAGTCTCTCTTTACCAACCATAAGAGCTATAGGAACTAATATGCTTAAATCTTGGGACAACTCAAGACAAGAATCACAATGCATAGCCAACAAATAAATATACAAATCTTTTTAGCTTGTTTCAAAACTAAATTATGGAAAAGCAAATGTATATGGTTTTTTTCTTTTTTTTTTCTTTTTTCCTTTAGAAATAAATAGAGGGATATGAACAATTTTGAAATTGAATATGATGCAACAATTCAAGAAAAGAATTGGATTGGATTACTTTCTAATACTAATATGATGCACATACTTATATTAGAGCAGTTACAATTGGAAATAACCATTTAAATGAAGTTACACAAAAGGAAATGAAGTGATTGCAAGAAAGAAATTAAAATATCTATTCTAGATTATTTTCCTCATTATTTGAATTCTAGAATGTCTCCTTTCCAATCGGAGAAGATATGGAATATTGGTTGATCCCTTTGTAAAGATTTTCTTCCCATCAACTACTAAAAATAGAGCTCTTGAATATTCATTTATCAATCAAGCCTAAAATTATGAAGCTTTTGTAAATCAGATCTATCAATGTAGAAACTAGTGTAAGTATGCTTCTATTACCTTACTCTTCCCTAGAAATCTACATGCTTTTAATTTCAATGACCTCCTAATGAATTATGAAACTTCTTTACCTTCTAATTTTTGCTCTTAACGACTCCTTTCACTTATTTCTGCCCCATATTTTGGACATCAAAAGTTTTACTTACTTAAGTCTACCTATGTGTTTGGTTTAGATTCATCCCTTTATAACCTCTACTTTGCTTAGGCCTTTTAACATTTTGTCTTGGCTTCTAGCAATGAGCTCGATTCCATTAGGACCCTCAATTCGCTATTGAGCATCTTGCATAATATGCTATCGTTAATCTCTTAATATATACATCATGTTTTGCATTAGACTTACTAGCTACTTTATCTCATTGTGTAAGGTAGGAGGAGGAGGCAAAGGACCATAAGCATTTTTTTAGGTTATCTTGATTACCCTCATTAGGAGGGTTAAAGGGAAAAGTAGTATATCTAATGATAAGCCTAGCCATTGTAACATACAAAAACATAAATAAAACATACATTACATTCAACTTTTCAATCAATTTAATACAATCACAAGCATTATTATTACTCTAAATAACTAAATCAATCTTATCAAATAGTTTAGTAATGTTCTAGTATATACTAAATCGTACATTTATGTTCCATTTAATCATTATCTTCATAATATCTCAATATATGGTAACTAACACAATATTTTGCTAGTATTATCTTTCATGCTAATTATCTTAAAGCTTATATAAACATCTCAAAATATCCAATTAATGCAATGACTTCATAACTATTACACAATATCATATTTAATTCATTATACCTTCTTATTATCTAATATGCCATGGGAAAAGCCAACATGCATAGCTATATCTAAGGGTGGGTTGAATCTAAGTTATGGACTAAGAAAGCAAATGGGAGTCAAAAGGGTTTAGCAAAACTTATACTCTAATTTGTGGATATGATACATTACAAGCTACATATGAACCAAATAGGCAAGCCTGATACCATGCATAAGTTCTATAAAGGGCGCTAGCCATAGTCCTTGTTAAAGGGGCTAATGAAGCAAGAAACTAAACTTGATTGCTAAATGAAGTTTACTATAAGAACAATGAAGAAGGAAGCTAGTTGTATATTCATTAATGGATGATGTGGCTGATTATGTTAAGGGTATTTGTACCCGGCCATTCTTAGGTATTTTACAAGAAAGAAAAATTACTAAAATGGGCAAATGGGCTAAAAAAGTAAATATTATGTTTCAATGATGTAATGGAAAGCATAGAATCGCATAAAGACAAAATGAAATATCTTTTGACATTAGAACAGTACGAAAAAGTTATTGACATATGTTACTAGTTGTTTAGGTTAGAATTGGATAGAGTGAAGTGGCTTATGGGTGATTTAGAGGTAGGTTAGTAGTTGTCCAGTTGGCTCTTGACTTAGGCAACTTAGAAGCTCATGTGTTGTGAACCCTGACCAAGAACAGATAAGGCCGATCGCTGGATGGGTCTAAGTTTGCAGAAAGCTTGAAAAGGGTTAATGAGGAAAAGTGCGAAAGAGTGAAAATGAAGGATGAAAACAGTAAGCAAAACCTACGAATACTTTCAGAGGATATGACGCATCAATGGAACTTCCAGAGACTCACGGTACAATTCGATATGATATACGAATTGGTCTAATGAGGTTACTTACCAACTAACCTTACTTAAGGGAAAGGATAACAGTGATACTGAGAGTAAATAAATAGTGTTTACGTAAGGAAGAAAGTACTTATGTATATTGAAGGTAATCTGATGTTTACAACTATAAGTAAAAAGGTATTTATACTCGTAAGTTAGGGTAACTTTCTCAAAAGGGAAAAGACAAAAAGGACATTTCTTAAAGAAGCAATGTACATGATACAAAAGGGTAAAAATGAATACACAAGGAAAAAAATAATTCATGTTACAGATTTTATATATGATGCTATCCACGTGGAGATGTACTAATTACTAGTGCATTATTGTAGGACCTTTGTATGCCTTTGAAATCCTTCTTTGTGAAAGAGATTGAATTATCGACTTTCACCTTCTTGCCCTATACATTCTAAACATATTATATTATGCTAGTCGAGCTTGAGAAGTGAGACCGACTTAAATTGGAAGGTCCACCAACAATCGTGTTTATAATGCTATTTGGAGCCTTATTATGAATATCACCTTCTCTTACCTCCCTTTTAGCTTGAGGAGGCTGATTGTCATTGTTATGCTCATCTCTTTATCTCTAGGTCGATGTTTAATATTGTCAGCATCGTAAGCTAAGAACTTGCTCAAATATCCTTGCTAGATTGTATCTTCAATAGTATTTTTGAGCTATATGCATTTGTTGATGTTGTGGCCTCTGTTGTGATGAAAATCACAAAATTTGTTCGAATTTATGTGTGATGGGTTTTCCCTCATACACTTAAGCCGTTACAACATTCGTTGATTTCGTACTTCCATCAATATGATAGATATTAGATGGTTAAGGGGAGTGTGAATAGAATAGGTCAGAATAAGCAGTCTTTTCCTTTCACCACTTCCACCTTTTGAGAACTAGTCATTACATGCACCAAGTCTATCCTTCATGCTTTTCTTGTTCTTTTCATTTTTTCGATCACCTCTACTTTGATTGGCCTTATGTCGAGCTTTTATATTGTCTTCCTATTGATTGTAGGAGGTAGCCTTGGCCTTGGATTTTGTCAACATCTTCGACTTGTTTATAGCCAAGGATTTGAAGAAATCTCCATGTAGCTTCAATCCATCAATTACTACATTTAAGGCAACTCTCATATCTAATTCTAGGATCTGAACCATCTTGGCTATAAACCTAGCCAAGTAATCATTGATAGATTCATCAAATCTTTGTTTGATATTGTTAAGGATAGAAGAGTCCTTAATTGGGAGTTTGCTTGCAAGGAAGTGTTGCAAGAACACCTCTACCAAATCCTTAAAACATGTGATAGTATTCGGCTTTAAGTGTTTGAACTATGTACTTGTAGCATTTTGTCAAGTTAAGGGAAATGCTTGATAAGTCATGGCATAACTCAAGTTGTATAATTTAGCAAGAGTGTGATAACATTCGAGATGATCCTCCAAGTCTTTTGTTCCATCATATATCTCAAATTGTGGCAATTTGACATGTCATGGTATGACTTCCTTGAAAATTTCTAAAATAAAAGGACTTTTCCTAATTGTAAACTGACGATTGGTTGTAGTAGGGGCATTAACATGTGATGTTCTAATGTAATGCACCTACTGTGGTTATTTTCCTTTGTCAATTCTTTTAAGTGTAGGGGTTGAAGTTCCTTGCGTTACTTCGACTTGTTTTCCTGGCAATTCAAGTGAATGGACTAAATTATTAGAGTCTTTGGCACTATTATCTTCATACCCCTGATTCTGATTAGTTGAAGTGTTTTTCCTAATGAGATTCATGATTTTATCATTCTTCTTAGACAATTCTTGGTTTTCCTTAGCCAAATCAACATAGAGCTACTTCAATCTAGCTAGGTAGTCTTCATTAAGGTGCCTACTCCCCCTCTCCCCCTCCATGAAAATGTTGAGGGGGCTTACTAGCACTTGAACTTTTGGTTAATCTTGTCTTAGCCATAAGTAGAAAGGTTCTAAAATAGATAGTGTCAAAATGTTGTTGGTTATGGTCTTGTAGATTAATTCCTAAAAGAAAGAAAGAAAGTTAGGCTATGGGGTATTGAGGCTACTTCGACATAGTTACTTTGATGCCTAACTCATTATATGGAAGAGTAGAGTAAAGAAAGTAAATGAGTAAGTTCTTAAAGAGTGTTCATATCTACTAACAATACATAAATTATCCCAACTTTAAACGCCATATTTGTGCATAAATTTAGTGAAAACTTGTTAAAATTATATGAATTTAGAGTTTATGCACAAAATGAATAAAAATATTACTAAAAATGCATAAAAAATTATTAGTTTTAGAGGAATTTGATGCATTATATATCCTATGTATAGATGCATGGAGGTTACCATAGTCTTAGTAACCCCTACCGTTTGTTTAAGGAGGACAAAATGAGGGGCACTGGTGAATTTGGCTTACTGGTCGATTGGTGTGAGCCATGAAACTTCGCTTAGTTATTTTAAGTGAGAAATTTAGGGCATACATGGAAATTAGTTGATTGACATGATATTTTACAAATAAGTTTTAAGAGTTAGTCGAGGACATTCCGTGGGTTCGAATTATGGAAATATAATAAAATAATAATATTATAGTTAAAAATAGTCAATTTTACTAAATTATATTATATTGTAAATTACTCATAGTAAATGTGCAATTTGAGTAATAAATCCAATAGCAAAATCACTCGCATATGTATATACCTTAAAGGGTTTGCTAAAGTTAGGAAGGAGAAGGACCGGCTCCTTAGTGATTGCCATCTTTAAGGTCTTGAGTGCCTATCGTTTATCTGTACTCCAAACTTAAGGGGTATTCTTTTTGAGTAAGTCTATCAATAGGCTCACTATCCTCGAATAGCCCTTAATGAATCTTCTATAGTAATTCACTAAGCCAAGGAAGGATCTCAACTTGATAGGCTTAGTGGGCTCCTTCTAATCCCAGATGACCTACACATTTCCTTCATCCATTCTAATCTTTTCTCTCCCTGCTATGTGACCAAGGACTGTCACCTCTTCTTGTGCAAAAGCACATTTCTCTAGTTTCACATATAGATCATTCATTTTCAAAGCTAAAATTAATCAAACTTTAGAGATAAATTATTTAGATAATAAAATTATAAAATAACACAAAATATAATGTAGTACGTGTACTTCGAGTATAATTATTATATATAATTATAAACTTGAAAATGTTTAAAATACTCGAAAATACATGTAATTAACTTAAAATTAACAAGAAAAGTGATATAAATTAGGAAAAATTTCTAAACAACCAGAATTATGTGGGAATAGGCATGGCATAACTTCTGGATAGCTGTTGACTTAAGGAATTGTTATGAAGACACTTAGCAATGCATGAATTAGGATATATATAAGCCAAGAGAGAGGAAAAAATTATCATTTTCACCATCTATAAATTCATTAAGGTGTTAAGGATTCTAGAAAAATCATGGAAATCCAAGAAGTAAGGAGCATTTCTAAAATAAATAAAAACGAATAATGGAAAACTAAGCAATCATCTAAAACATGGGTTTACACCATTATTGGAAGAGAACTGCCATTACTAGAAGAGAACCACCACTATTGGGAGATAAAGGGGGCAGTGCCTAAGGCTCTTGATAAGGTAGTGGTGGTTAGATGATGGTTTTTCTATGAGTCAAGATTTTGATTCGATTTTACCAAATTTTGTAAAAATAATAAATTAAATCCAAAAAATTATGAAAAAAATTTAGTTTGAAATATTTTTGCACGTACTTTTAAGGAAAAATTAGATTATAAAAATTTTAAGTAGATTTATGACCTCCTTAAGAAATCGTATGAAACTGGCCAAGTTTCAAAATTGTTTTAAATAACCCTTATATTATTGTTTTGAAACCAAATTTTTTCTAGATATTCCCTATACTATATGTATGAATCTTATGAAAAGCATTTGGCCAAAAATATTTTCTATGATTTTTCATAATTATTAAGCCTTTAAATTTGGTAGAAAAAAAATGCTATTTTCGGACATTTTGTGTAATTAAATCTAAAGAAACCTATTTGTACCAATTCTGGAGCTTATTGGTGTTATATATTATTAGGGAGACTGATACAAAGTTGATTGGATTGAATCGAATTGAATTTGAGAAATACATAAACCATTAATTGTTGACTAAATGCACTAAGGTAAAAATATGAGGATTTGGAGAGTGATGTAGTGATCATGGGTCTAATGAACCTATTGTATGATTATAAGTTGTCATACTTGTAGTCTGAAAAGAGATATTGGAGTGAGTTACTTGGAGTGAACATGTAAATTAATTCTATTTATAGAGCTTTGAATATGGTTGACTTGGTAAAAGAATGACTTAAATTCTTTGTTCAACTACTTGACCAAAAGGTTAGTTGGTATAAGGATCTTTATTATAACCATGTCATAGTCTTGATTAGGACAATGTTTGGTAAAAGAAGTATGGTTATGATGACTTTAAAGGCATATTTAGAAGGTTAGTGGACGAAAGGACTTCAATTGTAAATATGTTAAAGCCTTGTTTAAGAAGTCATTTGGTAAAAGAAGGATGGTTGCATTAATTTTAAAGACATGACTAGGGAGTTGGTTGATTTTGAAGGCTTGGATGAAATCACTTTAGAGATATCTTTAGAAGGTTGTTTCGTAAAAACGAGAATTTGAGTCTTTGATTCAGAGGATTGATTAGAAGGTTGGATATTAAAAGGGACTTAACTATACCCCATCATAGATTTGTTTGGAAAGTATTTGGTAAGAGAAATATAGTTGGAATGGCTTCGATACTCAATCCGAGGTTAGATTGTTGTGGAATGCTTAGAGGAAATAACTTCAGAGGCTTGTTCAAAAAGTTGCATAGAGTAAGGAGTATGATTGGAATAACTTCAAAAACTTTATCAGAAGGTTCTGAGATCAAAATATAGTATTAAGCAAGTTTTCAAAACTTTGTTCAAAGACTTCAATGGCAAGATGAAACTTAATACCAACCTTACATGACCTTGCTAAAGACAAGTCACAACCATACCTAAAATTATTAAAATGAACTCACTTACTTTATACTTAATAATACTAAAGTGATTGCATTCTATAAATATAGTGAAAATCGAAGCGGACGAAGATGCATATGTACACATATATATAGTGTTGCATGTCCCAGCAAGTAAGATTAGTGCTTCACTGCATTTTGAAGTATTATTTAAGGATACTTGGAGGCCTTAGTGTATGTCTTGGTTATGATTTATAGGTTAGTTATCTATGCTTATGTAATGTGTATGCTTAAATAATGTTTAATTATTTGGAGTACTGATACGAGGCAAGTGTACCTATCAATTTTAATATAGCGGATGTAAGTCCGAGTCGATCCCTCAGAGATTTTGAGTACTAATATTAACCTTAGCTTTATTATCTAACCGGAAAATTGTGATAAATTGAATGAATTAAAAATGCTAAAATTAACCATCTAAACTAATTATGAAACTTGATTAAACAAATTAGAAAGCAATAAAACTACAAACTACTTCAAGAAATTAATAACGTATTTAGGAATTATTTCCCCTAGTGTTTAACATGTAACCACTTAAAATATATTCAATTTAGTTTCTATTATTCTTGACCGGAGGGATTCACAATTAAAGCTAATATCTTTCTCAAGCATGTTAACCCTAATCCTAAATTATTTACCGGAATCTCTTCACTTAGTAATATAACTTAGAATTGTATTAATGTACAATGAATTCCCACACAAATAATCAACTTTTCGAAAGAAACATATATCTTATCTCTAAGTATACATGTAATTCTCTCCAATTATGCTAAGATCTAATTACACATGCAATTTCTCAATCAACATGCATAATATCATATATTGACACTCTAGAATTATCAATCAATAATTAAACAACATAATTGAATCAAGAAAAGATAGAAACTTTATTGAAATTATAATTCAATCCAAGGGTTACATGAAACCCTAGGTTCCATAATCCTAAATACTCGAATTCTAAGCTATCATAACGAATCTAAAAATGAGTTCCATAAAAAATATAAAATAAAACATGGAAAACCCCTTTAATTGATGAACAATCTCTCTAATCTTAAAGTTGATGTTGTTCTTGCCTCTTTCTTGATGTTCTCCTTAAGTCTCCTTAAGTCTCCTCTCGTCTCTTGTGTCTCTCCATTTCTATAATGTCTCTCTCCTTTTGAAACCCTAAGATATCCTTTTATATATGTATTACAAGGATTCTATTTTCGTCACCAGATACGGCCTGGGACATGGCCGTGTCCCCAGGTCGTGTAACTTTCTGCACTAAGGCAAAATTTCTACAAAACTTCAAAACTTCAAAACTTCATAACTTCTTCGTTTGAACTCGGAATTGAGTGAAACTTGATTCCTTTTCTTCGTTTTCGATCCTAGAGCGTTTAAACCTTGAAATCAAAATTTTACTCAATTAAGTATCAATTTCTTTAAAGAAAACCAAAAATGTAAGAAAAATATTATAAAATCACCATATGAAATATGTTTAAAATCAGAGTTATCAAGTACTAGATTTTATATATTGGTTGCTTTATAATGTTGCTGGATTAAACTATTTGAAATTACTTGATCACCCTAAAAGCAATCTAACTAAAACTTAATCAAATTCTAATTAGACTTGCATCACAACCTACTAAGGGAAATGATTACGATTCTCGGGCCAAATACGAATCCTTCAATGAGGATAGCATAAATTGTCCTTTCCCTATCCTTAGTTGAACTAAGTAACAAGAGAGGGTGTCGTGATAAGGTTAGGAATCATGGTTCTAAGGTAGTCTTAAGTAGAGCGTGTTTCTCCATTATATAAGACCTGATTTGGTTCCGATCCATAAAGTGCATAGCATCAAACTCCTCAAAACCTAGATTAGAGTGAGTGTAATTTTCTAATCTCATGATGATCAATCAATGTCGTACGATGAATTTACTTCAACATGTATTGTATCTAATTAACCTTGCTTGAAAACCTTAGTTACTTTGTGTCAGATATATGTTATTGTCTTTATCCCACTTATTAAGCAAGTTATTGCTTATTCTCCTATAGTTATTTTGCAGGTTTCTAGTAAATACACTAGTTTTAAAGTTCTAGAAGTGTAGAGAATGGAGTTAGGTAGTGGGATTTAAGACTAATTGACTAGATTCCTATTTTATTTATTGACTTTGTTAACTTTTAGGAAAACTAATAGGATCTCTTTGAGTGACCATTTAGTTTTTAGTTACTATTATTGGTACTATGTTCTATAAACCTAAGGACTTTTATAAATCCTTATTATGTCATTTTTTTGAAGTTATTTATAAAACATGTTTTCTTCTCAAGCATTTATACCATGGATTCTCATTCAACAATTATTTTAGAAAGTTGCACCACAGGTTGATACCAAACAGGTATTGAATTGGATGACTCAAAGTTGTGGAGTGGTAAAGGCTTGGTGTAAACCATACCTATTTTAACGGCTAAAGTAGTAAGCTTCTAACTTAGGTTAGTTTATATAGCGAAGCTATTACGACCCCTAGTTTAGGGCATGATAGTTCAGAGTGGTATTAGAACATGGTTCTTGGCCATTCGCTTAAAGCGTGACTCTTTTGTACTAACTTTGAGATGTCATAATTTGAATGAATTAGGATACTTAGGAACACTAAGCATTAGGGAAATCAAGTAGGACGTAAAAGACTTAGATTTGTAAGGTTATATGTGAGTTTTATAAATGTGTAAGATCGTATATAATTTAAAGCAACAATGAGTAATAGGTGATGCTAATCTAACTTATGTCGTGCTTGCTTTGGGATTCTAAAATCATTGACTTATTAATGCTTGAAGACAATAATATATGGTGAATAGCTTAGGGATTTTAAGGTTTAATTATAAGAATTGTTTTGAGATGAAACAATTGAATATTGTTCTATGTTTCTAGTGCACTTGTATGCTATGATGATGTTCCATGAACGTGAAATATGATACAAGAATGAATATAGATGATTTAATACTGATAGGTGTTGATTTGTATTCAATTTCTAATGAGTAGGGATTTAAACATTATAGGGAATACTCTGTGGTATTTGGTGAAATACGAGATATGTTCAAGATAGATGATGTGTAGATTAAAAAAAAAAAAAAGCTTAATTGAAGAATTATTGTCAAGAACTATATAGCATGTGATTGACAAAGAATAGCTCTTTCATAAGGTAGTTCTAAGACTTAAAATTTACACTAAGTTTCAAAATGGAATATAAGAATTGTTCTACTCAGGTAACATTCTGATTAATATTACCTGTATAGGAGAACATACTTATCATGGGTGTTATATATAAGGCCAAAGTAAAATAAAATATATATTGTAGAACTTTTATGATAATAGCAAAGCAAGAAATTCTCACTCAAAGGAGTTAATTAAGACTAAATTATATGCTCCATTGTAGATCATATGTGATTAGGTATAGGATAAACAATCATTTGTGGAAGTGAGATATTTGATTAATGAAGTGGAGAGATACCTAAAGAAATAATGAGAGAATGTAAAATTATTTCTAAGAGCTCTTATGCATTGGGATTTATTAAGAGTCAATTTCTATCTTTCTTGTAAGATGATAGACCCAAATGGATGATAATTAAGGTGGATACCTATATGATTGAAGATGTTGCAACACCTTGGCCTATTGGAATGTCTAGGATTAGAGTACAATGAAAAGAGCATTAGAAGCTTAGATTTTAAGAGATAGTGAACCTTTTGAATTTGTTTAGATGAATTGATACTTTCAAGATGAACATAGGAAGCTACTTTAACTAAGGATTAAAAGGACTAAATCAAGTTGACTTACAAGTATTTAGAATTTCTAAGTATTGAAGAGGATATATAAAACCTTAATGCCAAAGATAAGAGTTAGATTATAAAAGGACATATGAACATCGAGATTTAAACATGTCACAACATCTAAGAAGAAACTTGAAAAGAGCACCTCTAAGATAATTTTGAAAAAGGATGACCAAATATGAAATATGAACCCCTTACTTAGAGTCAAGGTTTGAATTTTCCTGGTAGAAGCATGATTGAGTAGGTTGAAAGTTCTTTATTATATAGTATTGTTCATCGTAACAGGTCAATAAAGATAAAGGTCGAGGTTATGATGAATCACAAAGCATAAAACATTAGTACAATGTTAAGGACTAGAAGTATGAGTTAAGTAGAGACCTAAGATATGACTAGGAATGGAATCAAGTTTGTTTAGGAAAATATGTAAACCCCTAAAATTTTCGACCTAGCTTTTGAAATAGACTCAACTATATTAGAAAATTTAGGAGTTAACAAGGCTAATGAAAATGAAAACCCTAAAAGAATTAATCAATCGCATAAAGAACTTCTCTACCCTAAATGTTTCTAAATGCTAAAGATTTCATTCAAAAGTGATAGAAACTTTAAAATGATCACCTTAAAGACATATGTGCACGAATTCATCATGATATACCCTAAAACCCTAAATTGGTAATATAATCCTCACATTTTGCCAAATCATTAGTAAAAGGTTAGAGACAACTTTCATTCATGCATATATGTTTTGAATCCTCGAATAATCCTTTAAAAACTAAGATAATGAATCATAGATTACATTTATTTCTTAAGTATATAATTAAGATAGTATTACATAGAGTTAGAGGTATAGTTGAAGATTAAGCCAAATGTAGTGAACCTTAATACCTTAATTAGTATTTTTCATACTAGTTACACTAAGTAGTTTACCAAATGATGTTTATAGGTTATAAATACTTAAAGTAAGATCTCATCATCTACTCTTCCTAATCAAATCACCAAATACTTCATTTCCTTAATTTTTCCCTTAATTACTACATGATGTATACAAAATTACACATGCTTAAGGAAAGTTGACCAAGTCAACACATGTTGACTAAAGTCAACAATTTGAAAAGTCAACAAAAGACATTAAGAGATAAGGAAAATATCTAAAGTTCTAATGATGGCTTTTCTTTTCTTTTCTTTTGATTTTTCTCTTCTACTTTTTCCCTTAAGTTGCCGTCCACTTATTCTTCATTGTGACCCCACCATTTGTTCTCTTCCATTATGACAACAAAACAAAAGAAACAAAACAAAAATCCCCCTCCATTGCCGTGAGCTTCTTCTTTCTCTTTCACTTTCATCACTTCACTTTTTGTCTCCTTAATTCCAACATAAGCAAAGGTATGTATCTAAGTTACTTTATGTTGTTTTATATTCTTCATTAGTTAGGTGATTAAGTAGATTAGAGAAGTAGACTTGTGTTAATTATGATCTTGAAGAGGAGGGCATAAAGTTCTCATCTTTAAGTGTAGAAAGTGAGGAACCATGAAGGAGAGGGAAGAAATACATGTGTATGTGCTCTTAGGTATGTGTACATAAAGAAATAGTAAAGGAATACTTGTATGAGAACCTTTGTACATGAGTATTAACCATGTACATAACCTAAATTAGGACAATACCTAACTATACATACTTATAATACACTAATTACACACTTAAAAACACAAAAGAATGGAGTTAGGAAGCTTTTCTTAAGGAAAAGATTAGGCATACGAAATTTTGTATAAAAATACGTATCTAACCGTATAGGTATATGAGTATGTATACATGTATAAATACAGTATAAGTCTTAGTAGATGTATAAGTGCATATATGTATAAGGTATATGTACATAAGTATAAGGGAAGAAGTAAAATGTACATAAGACATGTACATATGACATAAGCATGAGGAGAGGCTTATGTAATCACATAATGAAGTAGGTGATGAGGTAAGCACATGATGACATAAGCAAATGATGATGTAAGTGATGACATAAGCATAGATTATAAAATGAGAAAATAAAAAGAGTATATATAATTAGATACCTAAATTAGTAAACCCTAAGGCACATTCTAAATTGGATTACACTTAATTAAGTATATGAATTAGTAATAGTAAAGTAAAATCCTCTAGGTATAAGGATTTAAGGGTTAACTAAATCATTAAGTATAAACAAAAGGTATAAATATAAGAATAAGAGTACTTAAGTTTTCATAGTTAAAAATTTCTATAAATTTAGTCTATATCGTGAAACATGGGTCTTAACGTCCAAAACGAACATTACCGTATGAATGTACGTCCGAAAACGATGAAAAACGACTACAAGGTCATAAATATCAGAAATAAAACGAAAATGTTACATATGATTAATAATAAAGTCTAATTGGATAGAAGTTGATAGTAATTTAAGTAAAATTAGACAAATAGATAATCAGAATTATTAGTTAATTCAATTACTTACTAGCATTATCCTATTATAATGATCAAGTGATCCCGAGGTAAGCGAAGATCTCTCTATTGATTACTACGATTAGGGCGAGCCACCATGGCTGAGTGAGTATTTACCTTATGATTTCATACTTGATTGTGATTGTAAATAGTGGACTTAAATATTGTTGTTAATTGACTACTGGATAGGGTTCGGGAAATGCTTGTGTATGTAACTGTGTGTTATGTTGTGAATTTACCTTAAGTACAGAAAATGCCTTGCTTATTGCATGGTAGTATAGAAAATGATTATGTGTATTATTAGATGGTCACAGCATAATTTGAACTAAATTATACTTGGCTTATAAAAAGAAACTGGGACATGTGTTAACATGTATAGCATGGATACGATTCCAACCGTCACATCATAGGAGGTAAAGAGAGGCCATTCGGGGGTTAATATTATTAATTTATTTGGTTCTGTACGGTGCACTCATACAAAATGACCTTACCCTGACCCGCGGGAACACTAGGCGTTGGAGGCGCTAACCGCCTAGCTAAGGGTCAAGTCTAGAGGCCTCCGTTTAGGGGTAAGTGTGGACTGCAGGGGCCCACTCACAATTATACTATAACTTGGGTTTTATGAAAATAAAAGAATTATTTGATATAAATACAGAACGTGGAGTTCCATAGTAAAGTAAGTTCTAGTATAATACCTGGATCTGATTGGTGCTGTGTATACTCCAATCCTGACTTCGAAGGGCGTTAAATCTGAGTTACGTATATGAACTAGTTAATTATACGTATTGTTTGGAATTCTGGTTGATCATTCATTCATATGCGTGAATTTAATGTACTTATAACTTGCTTGTAGTGTGGCTGAGGGTTTTGCTCACTAAGCTTAGGCTTACACCCCTTTAGACTTTTGTTGCAGGATAGACTGTTCGTAGAGGCAAAACGAGGGATGCCACAGGTTAGCTTGGGGACTTGGGCAAGAGCGAATTGTCTTGTGTACTGAGAGAGAACAGTTTATGTAGATTTTTACTCATGTACTTTTATTTATCTTAGTATTATAGACTTAGATATACTTAATTACTGTGTATTGTAAGCTTTATAACTCAAATTTTATATTAATATGTTTGTGTGATGATATCATGTGAATCTGGATGTTCTTTGGAAACTAATGGTTGTAGAGCCTTGTATATTGTGTGAAGAGTTCTTGATTGGAAGGGTAACCAATCAAGGGTTCTTCGTGCAGTATACGGCGTCTGCCACGACTAGGCTGGCTTCAGTTCATGACAAAACAGATGAGTTATAGCAAAGAGTAACATAGGTGAAAGTAAATTGTATTAGGAATGGACACATTAAAACATATTTAAGAAGACTTAATAAACTTAAGTAAAAAGTAAAAAGGAGAAATTCTTAGGAAATTATGAGAGTTACACTTTGAAAGTAATACAATGAGGAATTTAGTAAATATATAGGATGAAGGTCAAGGAAGAGATGAATGGAGCCATGTTTAGAGAGATAAAAACTAGTTGATGATAAAGATTGTAACCGTAAGAAAATGTGTGAGAAGATGTTTAAAATCAATTGAAATTATTCATGGAAGTAAAAAGAGTAATACTTTGGTATAGCAAGATAAAATTGTGAAGTAAATAATGAAGTTGTACACTTTGTGGTTGATCACGAAAGTAAGTAGGGGACTAAATGCATATTACTGGATTGAAATGTGATTATTGAACAGTAGTACTCTTGAATATAATTTGAGTACATATAAATATGTAAGAAGAGGATGTAAAATCTATGAACTCCTATGTTCCATTGTCAAACTGTTAACAATCATTCATCTTATTCTATGAATTTTTTATTTTGAGTTGATTTAAACATATTGTGTCAATCATAACAACCAGTCGATGTCTTGGTAATTCCAAATCTGTGTAAATTTCAAGTATGATTAAAGGAGTGCTTAAACCTTAAATTGTGAAAGTAATAGAAAGTATAAGGTGGCATCTAACTAATGTGGTAAAAGATCAATAGACTTAACTAAGAATTCATGATAGAAGATGACCCATCAACATAAGGGATAATCAAATTCAAAAAGTTAATGAGTAAGATATGGATTAATGATGGAAGATCAAATATACATGAGTGGTAAGAATTAGGTTACAAAACAGTTGGAAGTGAGATTTTATATAGATTGAGGACCAGAATATGGTCTAAAATTGTTATATTTAAGAATCATAGATCTAAAAGACTCAAAACTCGAATTCAAAAAGTCATTAAAATCAGGAATCAAGTGAGTGTACTACTTTAGAAACTAGTTTAGAAGGTATGAGCAGATAGGAGATAAGCACAAAATGAAGAGAAACTCTAAGGACTTATTGACGTAAAGGTGATACATGTAATAATAGATGGATGTATAGTATTTATGTATTTATATAAGGATTAATGGATAGTACATAGACAATGGGAATTGGAGATATACAAAAAATACCTAAAGATATTTGGTAAGAAAGGTTAAACGTGATATGTAGATCTACTTTACCCATGAGTTTGGTAGAATACCATAAAATATGCTATATGGTGATAATATATAAGCTTAGAAAGAATTCACACATAGTATTAGGGATAAACCATTGGATATATGATGGAATTATATACTAAAGGAATCATCTATACAAATACAGGATAAACAAATATCTAAAAATGTAAAGTATGTGAAAGTATAATAAGGAAATAGCCTTAAGCTGAATTGATTGATAAGAAAGCAGATAAACCTACAAGAGGATAATATAATAGAAGAGTAACTTATTCAAATACTTGATAGATAGATTCAGAGACTACAAAATTGAGACGTTATTATAAGGATTAAGTTAGTGATGCATCTTCAACCTTGATTAATGATATGTAGATGGATATCAAAGTATTTAGATATGACATAAGCAGAGTAGATAATTGAAGTTTTAAGGACAAAACTTTTCTGGGGTTGAAAATGTGAGCCTCATAACTTCGCGTGGTTATTTTAAGTGAGAAATTTTGGACGTACTTGGAAATTAGCTAATCGAGACGATATATCACAAATAAATTCTAGGAGTTAAATGATGACCCCCCATGGGCCCTGATTATGGAAATATAATAAAATAACAATATTATAGCTAAAAATAGTCAAATTTACTAAATTATATTATATTGCAAATTACTTGACATAAACATGTAATTTAGGTAACAAAAATAATCAAATTTTAGAGATAAATTATTTTGATACTAAAATTATAAAATGACACAAAATAATATATAAATGTAGCATGTGTACTTTGAGTGTAATTATTGTAATATCCTATGATTTCAAACCCATATGATAATCTTAGAATTTAAGCCCCTAAATTTATGATACTAGGCTATGTTATTCGTTTTAGCTCAAACTTCATAGTAAGGTTAGAAAAGTAAGAAAAAGTATTCTATTGAAGCCAATTTCTCAAAATATACTTTATAAATGGATTAATTTATGAAAAGATCAATTTATCGATAAAGCCGATAAACTATCGAAAATGTGAAATTCGAGCTTTGAAATATAATGAGATATCAGAGATAAGTTATTTAATTTTCAAAAATAATAAATAAAGTTGAATTATATGTAATATACATTATTAACATAGAATATTCACTACATGTATAATATATATAATAATAATAAATTATAAAAATAAGGAAAATTAATACAAAATCATGGAAAATTAATTAAAAAATTGAATGGATGAGTCATCGATGATGTGGTAGTATAGTAAACCATGGAAAACATGAGTTATCATCAGTTTAATAAGGAATTGCCACCTCAAGCTTAGAAAATCTAGAAAAATGACGTGTATATCACATGTCCAATTTTTAATGAATCCAATCAATTTGCAAACTATAAATGAGACCTAAACACATAAAAAACAACATTTTGAAAATATGGAAACATAAGAAAAATTGCTCAAGAAAATTTAGAAAAAAATAAGAAAACATGGCAAAAATAGAGTTGGCTTTGGTTTAGGCTGGTTCAATCGATTATCAACATCTTATTATGGTGACCATTTGAGGTTAAGAAGAGGGTAGTGTAACCAGTTCTTTTGACAAGGTACGTAGGTTCAGTGGTGGCCAATTTAAGTGTACCAATTTTTTGGCCAAATGTTTCCTAATTTTTTAAAAATACAAATGGTGTTACTTAATTATGAAAATTGATTTTCTAGGATTATTTTATGTGTATATTATTGTAGTAATTTTATTTTAATTAAATAATTAGTAGAAATATAGGATGTTTAACGAATTGCCCTATTTGAAAGAAAATTAAATTAAATTTTAGAAATATTAAATAATTTCCTTTCGATTTGAATTGCTGTAAATAATATACTTAGTATATGTATTTAATTACAATAATAAGAATTTTTTAAAATAAGCAAGTTTACTATTTATTATAGTCATTTTGGATAAAATTGGCAATTTTGCTATTTTGTTGGATTAATTAGTTTATGACAAAATCAATATATGAGCCCTATGTATTATGATTTCTATAAATTTATAGTGATTTTTAGAAAACTTTATTTTTATTTTATAATTAAATTTACTTATTTTCCTAATTTACACTAATTTTGAACTAAAATGCTATTTTTAGAAATATAAACGATAAGTTAATTTAGTACAGTTAATGGTCAATATCTAAACTATATATTTTTGTGAGTTCATAGTATTTTTTGTATAACTAATTGGTCTTGTATACTAATTATTATGTATTTTCATAGTATAAACCTATATATTAGCCTAATATGCGAAATAGTGAACAATACTATTAAAATGTTTGTTAGATAATGTAAGATCGGTAACTATGACCTATAATTGATATTAAGCATGGTTGAAATGTCTAATTTTTAGGACTTATACTTTAAAATTAAAGCCTACTCGAGTCAATTATGAAGTTACGATAACATATTGTTGAAAGAGTATTTTTAGGCTTTTGAAAATATTGATTAGCCTTGATTCTTAAGATATCCTAATAGTACTCAAAACAATATTCATGGCAATATAAAATATATTAAAATTGAATAAGAAACAAATAAGATACGATCAAAAGAAGGTTGGAAATACGATAGTAAAAGTTTATAAGAGTTTGGTATCGACCCATAGTTAACTTAGGATCTATGTTTATTTTCCTAAATATCATAGGTGAGGAAGGACCACACTGTGAAGCTTAGGATTTTATGCTATTATTAAGACCGAGTAAGTAAATATTTCTATTTTTGTGCAAATAGATGTATGTCTACTTGACTTAGAGTCAGTTGTATGGTAATTTCTACTGATGTATGGGACTGATTGGATACATGATTCTATTGCATGCGTGTTAACTAAGTGAAATGTTTCCTCATGTATAACTGATTCATTGATACATATTTTTGTTTGTAAAACTTGGGAACTAAACGGTTGTTTAGGGTGTTCACTTACGTAAACCTTATATGAAGGAATGTGTCATAAAGTTGAGAAGTAAAGCTGAAGGAGAGATAGTCAAATTGTTTATGATGTAGAACCTAAGGTTTGTGCTTGATATAAGGTTATTGTTTTGTTTACTACATTTATGGCATGAAAAGACTTACGAGTCAAGTTTCTAAAAGCTTAAACACTACTAAGCTGGGTTTTAAGCATATAGAATTGCATTGCTTAACTTATTCTAGCTACGATTTGTGGTTTCAACTAGGCCAGCTATATGCTTGATTTTTAAACCACAACAGGTGGTTTTTATTTTATTGAGTTAAGGGTACTACTCTTAAGTAGCTCTTTGTTGCCTTAGGTTCCCAGACATTGTATCTAGATGCCTAGGTATGTCGACTAACCAGATGAGGAATTGGAAAAGCATAGGATATCAATACCAATGCATGTTACACGTATGAGCATGGTACGAATTCCCTGCATAAACAATTTATCTTGATAACTTGGCTTATGAAATTAAATGTTCTATGGTATTAATCTTTGTGAATGTGTATTATACTTGTTCTGTGCTTCATTTTATCTACTCTCACTTAGCTCATAGAGAGTTGAGGGGATACTTGTGTATCCTTAGGTTATGAAGAAGATTGATTGGGCATCAACATTAACTAGGGGAAAAGTCTTTTGAGAGTGCGTAGGACAGAGTTTGCTACTTTTAAAGAAGCCTTGCTATATTTTGATCTTAGTTTCATGAAGGATCTATACGTATGAAATAAAAAAAAAGTAATGTGTTTTAGGTTTAGTTAAGTTTAGTGGATGTACTCTTTTGTATAAACAGGTGTAAAGTTGAACTCTATTATAGTACTCTCGTTATAAACAAAACTTTTAATAAATATGAACAGGTATTTTTGTGTGATGATAGATCCTGTACAAAGCCGGGATGTGACAATTATTATATATAATTATACACTTAAGCTTAAAATACTCGAAAATTCATGTAATTAACTAAAAATTAAAAAAAAAAGTGATAAAAATTAGGAAAAATTTTCTAAACAACCAGAATTATGTGGGAATAGGCATGAGACATCTTATGGACAGTTATTGACATAAGGAATTGTTATGAAGACGCTTCGCAATGCATGGATTAGGATGTACATAAGCTAAGAGAGAGAAAAAGATTCTCATTTTCACCATTTAAGGTTAGGAATTGTTACCCAACTCTCTATAGATTCATTAAGGTGTTAAGGATTCTAGAAAAATCATGGAAGTCTAATAAGAAGTAAGGAATAACTCTAGAATAAATAAAGACAAATAGTGCAAAACTGAGCAATCATCTAGAGCACGAGTTTATGCCATTACTGGAAGAGAACTATCACTACTAGGAGACAATGGGGGCAACGACCAAG
Organism: Lumnitzera littorea; assembly: GCA_024138015.1. Lineage (NCBI taxonomy): Eukaryota > Viridiplantae > Streptophyta > Magnoliopsida > Myrtales > Combretaceae > Lumnitzera > Lumnitzera littorea. Next base: position 49,682,436 of record JAMXBB010000002.1, read on the forward strand.
GTTGCTGACAAGGTGGTGGTATCCAGACAGTAGTTTTCTGGTGAGTCGAGATTTTGGTCTAATTTTACTAAATTTCTTAAAAGTAATAAATTAATTCCAAAAAATTATGAAAAATTTTATTTTGAAGTATTTTTGCATGTATTTTTAGGAACAAATATCAGATTATAAAAATTTTAAATTAATTTATGATTACCTTAAAAAATTGTATGAAATTGGTTAATTTTCGAAATTGTTTTAAGTAACCATAATGTTGTTTTGAAACCAATTTTTTTCTAGAACTTCCTTATACTACATGTATGAATCATATGAAAAGTTTTGGACGAAAAATATTTTCTATGATTTCTTGTAATTATTAATCCTCTAAATTTGGTAAAAAAAAAAAAAAGCTATTTTTACACATTTTATGTAATTAAATCTAAAGAAACCTATTTGTACCAGTTTTGAAGCTTATTGGTGCTATATATTACTAGGGAGAGTGATCTAGAGTTGATTAGATTGAATGAAATTTGAGATATACATAAACCATTAATTATGGACTACATACATTAAAGTAAAAATATAAGGATTTAGAGAGTATGAGTAAAGTAGTGATCATGGGTTTGATGAACCTGTTATATGATTATGAGTCATCATGATTGTGATTTGAAAAGACATACTGGAGTGTGTTACATAGAGTGAACATGCAAATTAATTCTATTCAAAGAGCTCTTCAAATGGTTGATCTAGTAAAAAAATGAATTGAATTCTTAGTTCAACTACTTGACCAGAAAGTTGGTTGGTGTAAGAATCTTGATTATGATCATGTCAGAGTCTTGATTAGGACAATGTTTGGTAAAAAAAGTGTGGTTATGATGACTTCAAAGACATGTTCAGAAGGTTAGTGGATGAAAAGACTTTAACTCTAAATATGTTAAAGCCTCATTTAAGGAGTCATTTGGCAAAAGAAGGATGGTTACATTGATTTCATAAACATGATTAGAGGGTTGGCCAATTTAAAAGGCTTAGATGAAATCACTTCAAAGAAATCTTCAGAAGGTTAATTGGTAAAAAGGAGAATTTGAGTCTTTGATTTAGAGGCTAGATCAGAAGATTAGGTAGTAAAACGGACTTAACTATACCCCATTGTAGATTTATTTGGAAAGTATTTGGTAAGGGAAATGTAGCTGGAATGGCTTTAGAACTCGATCTAAGGTTAGATTAGTTTGGAATGCTTAGAGGAAATAACTTTAGAGTCTTATTCAGAAAGTTGGGTAGAGTATGGAGTATGATTGGAATAACTTTAGAAACTTCATTAGAAGGTTCTGAGATCAAAACTTGGTATTAAACAAGTTTTTAGAACTTTGTTCAGAGACTTCAATAACAAGATAGAACTCAATACCAAGCTCACATAACTTGCTAAAGATAAGTCATAGCTATACCTAAAATTATTAAAATAAACTCATTTGCTTTAAATTTGATAACACTAAAGTGGTTGCATTCTATATATATAGGAAAAATCAAAGTGGACGAAGACCCATATGTACATATATAGAGCGTTACATGTCCAGGTTAGTGGGATCAGTGCTTCACTGCACTTTAAATTATTATTTAAGGATACTTGGACACCCTAGTTTATGTCTTAGTTATGATTTATAAGTTAATTGTCTATGCCTATGTAACGTATGTGCTTGAATAATGTTTTGTTATTTGGAGTGCTAGATTTTATGTATTGATTGATTTATAATGTTGCTAATATGAACTATNTAGATTTTAGTGGGTTTATGAGTATGTAGGTGTTATAGATGGTGTAACTTTGTAGTTATGATATGGGTATGTGTGTTTAAATGGAATTTTAATGATTAATATTACATTAAGACTCTTTGAGGCCCTTTTTAATGAAATTTTCAATCGGTTTCCTTTTGACTATGAGATCAAGAGGAGATTAGTCTTAGGAAGTGCCCTTCAAAGTCTATGGGTTTGCATGATTATGAGAATGAGAGGAAATTAGTTGTGTAATTACTAATTTGAGTCATTTAGCTGATGGAATATTGGTTTAAGGTTCCTATGCTTATGAGACCGAGAGGAGATTACGTGTTCCCCATTGAATTCACAATGCAATGTGTGGTCTTTGTGGATTAGGATGGGTTATGAGACAGAGAGGTGATTAACCTGCTAATTCTTAGGATTAGATTACTTAACTCATGGCAGGAATTAAATAATTTAGCTAATCGTGTAAGGGAATGAGACCGAGAAGAGATTTTTTGCTACATAGTTGAGTGAATTACCTTATTAGGGATCAAACTCAAGTGAGTTCCATCAAAACCCAGTTAAGAGTCATCCCTAATATGTTATTGGCATACCTTCGCTGTTATTTTGAAAACATGTTACAAGCCTACACCTTTAGAATTTGTATTTGTTGTTAAATTTCATTTCATTTAGTTGCATTTATTTTCAACTCACTACTTCTTATTTGGTTAGCTTATATTAGAGTAGTAGATTAGAAACTAGTACTTAATCGAACCATTTTCCCTGGGGAAATGACTTGTGAATACTTACCAATTTTATTAGTACAGATGATTCGGCACATTGGTTGGTTAAGAGATTGATACAGTTTCAAAAATTTCCATTTATAAAGTGTCTTTAAATTTATCAATTTTTATTCAATGTTCGTATTGTCTCATTAGTTTTTGGTGTTGTTACTAAGGAAAAGGCAATTGTGTTAATATCAGATGAACCAAGGACTCTGAAACAAGGCCTTAGTGTAGTTTGTAGCTTGGTTTAAATTTCGTTGATTTTAAGTAGTTTAGTTATTAAAGTTTTGATCTTTATCTATTTTCTTATCTATTTGAGTTGAATTGAGAATAAAGTTCGGAGCTTTATCATTGAATTTGTTAGAAAAGTGCTGAAGTTGTCCCTAGCTGAATCATATCAAGTTAGGAAGAGTGTTGTTTACATTTTTTTCGCATTGAAAGTTGTAAGCTATAGTTTGGCAGTTCATTTGGATTTGGGAGGAGTAGAATTAAGATTTGTTGTTTATATGCAAAGAGAGGTGAGAGATTTAGTAAAGGAATTTGACCTTAAGATTGACGGAACATTTCACCATAAACTTAGAGAAAGAAGGAGAGAGGAATTAAGAGAAATGGAAAACAACCAAGGGCCCTTAAATGGAGGAGTTGAAAATGGAAACAATGGACATAGGGTAAATGGTAATGGAAATGGAAATAATCGAGCTTTATAGGAATATTGTGTACCGAATTTGAACGAAGTTGCACCACCAATTACTTGGCTAACCATTCAAGCAAATAATTTTGAACTTAAACCTACATTAATTTTGATGGTGCAACTTAGTCAATTTGGTGGAATGTTATCTGAGGACCCCCATGAACATCTTCAAAACTTTTTGCAATTATGTGCCATAATGAAAACCAATGGGGTGTTCAATGATGCAATTTGCTTGAGATTATTTCCATTTTCATTACAAGATATGGCTAGAAGTTGGTTGAATTCCTATCCACCCAATTCTATTACTACATAAGATGACTTAGCCCAAAATTTTATGTCTTATTTTTTCCTACCGGATAAAATAATGAGAATGAGAAATGAGATTTCTATGTTTAGAAATTTTGATAAGGAGTCATTATTTGAGAGTTAGGAAAGGTTTAAGGAGTTGCTAAGAAAGTGTCCCCGTCATGGTTTACTCATTTAGAGTATAGTGAATACCTTTTGCAATGGTCTTAGGAATCAAATGAGAATGATGGTAGATGCTATAATTGGGGGGAGTGTGATGAACAAAAGTGTTGAAGATGCATATGACATGTTTGAGCAAATGCATTAGATTCTCATGGTTTGTGATATGAGAGAACTTAACGTAGGAGGGTAGTGATTATACCTCAATTAAAGGAGATAAGTCGACATAAGGAACAAATTGCATTGCTTATTGCTTAACTTGCTTAGAGAGAAAGGGCTAACTAGGCTAGCAACCCCAATAGTCATAAGCTACCTTGTGAGTATTGTTGTATATGTAGTGGAATAGGGCATTTGAGCACAAACTGTCATGTTGGAAATCCCTTTGCCTCATCAAGAGATAATTAAGAGGAACAAGTGAATGCATTAGGGAATTTCAATAAAGGAAAAAGAAATTACAACCCTTACTCAAACACCTATAACCTAAGATGAAGAGATCATCATAATTTTTCATAGGGAGGCAACTTAGGAGGAAGAATCAATAGAGGTTTTCAAGGACTTAGGATGCAAGCTGGCAGCATTAGTCACTACCTCTACCTTTGCTTGCATAAAGTTCAAAGGAAGAATCATTAGAGTAATCATTGAGGAATTTTATTTGAAGACATTATGTAAAAATGAATTAGCAAGAGGCTACTATTAATGAGATGTACAATTGGCTGTGTTGCAAACCATAGCGAAGACTAGATAAGGCCGGTCGTTGAATGGGTCCAAGCTTGCAGAAAGCTCAAAAAGAGTCAATGGGGAAAAGTACGAAAGGGTGAAAGTAAAGGATGAAAACAATAAGCAAAAACCATGAACAGCTCTAGAGGATATGACGCACTAATGGAACTTTCGAGGACTTATGGCATAATTCGATATGACGCACGAATTGGTCCAACGAGGTTACTCGCTACCTAACCTTGCTTAAGGGAAAGGATAAGAGTAATACCGAGAGTAAACAACAGTATTTATGCAGGGAAGAAGGTACTCAAAAGTGTATTAAAGATTATCTGCTTTGTTACAACTATAAGAACAAGGGTATTTATACTTGCAAACTAGGGTAACTTGCCTAAAAGGAAAAAGACAAAAAGGACATTTTCTAAGGGGGCAATGTACATGTTATAAAGGGGTAAAAATAAATATACAAGGAAAATAATCATTAGTGCTACAAATTCTACGTATGATATTGTATACGTGGCAATGTGGCATTGGTAAGGTTGTTAGGAGATGCGAAAAAAAATATAGACAGATGGGCTTATTCGAGCAAGGATGGCTTAATCAATCTGGATTCTCTCTCTCGGCTTCTCGGCAAAGATGATACTGAGTGATTGTATGGCTAGGCACTAGAGAGTACTCATCTACTTAGCAAACCACAGTATAATGGGTAGTCATACAGCATGGCATTAAAGGTGACTCGATAAGGAGGTATTCGGTCTTGGCAAGGGTTGGTTGGAACATAAGGATTCGACGTACCAACCCCTCTAGTCTTTGGGCTCGGCTGCAAGTCAGGGGTTTCGTAGCTTGATTCCTATCATTCCCTCTAAGTTGTTTTGGATTTGGAATCAAATCCGAATGGTGTTCATTCAGTCCTCCATCAGGGTGATATGGACTTAAGTCGGTAATGTTGAAAGCATCAAAAACCCCATAGTCCTTAAGTAGCTCTAACTTGTAGGCGTTGTCACTGATTTTCTAGAGGACTCTGAAAGGTCCTTCTACCCTTATAGATAGCTTGTTCTTCTTTTTATTTAGGAACTACTCCTTGTTGAGGTGTAGCCATACCAAGTCTCCTGACTGAAACTATTTGGCCAATCCTTGGTCTTTTTACGCATTCTCCTAGTAGCTTGGTCAATGTCCCAAGTGACCTTATCGTGGATGTGCTGAAGAGATTGTACTCTGGCCGAGGTGTAAGGATCTTCTTACGTGGATGTTGATATAAGGGCGTGGTCGAGGGGCAACTCGATATTGAATCCATATACCACCTCGAAGAGAGTCTGCTTGGTGGTGTCATGTACGGTTTAGTTATAGGGGAATTTGACCACTGGTAGGCAAATTTCCCAATCAGCCATGTTCTCACTTATTGTAGCTCGGAGTAGTGACCCCAAAGTACGATTAACCACCTCTGTTTGGCCATCGGTTTAGGGGTGACATGAGGTATTGAAGAGCAATTTGGTTCCTAGCTGACGCCATAAAGTTCTCCAAAATGGCTCAAGAACTTTTGGTCTCTATTAGATATTACACTTCTCAATACGTTGTATATCCACACAACCTCCTTAAGAAAAGAGAAGCAATAGCTAAAGCATCTTTAGTTTTGGTACAAGGCACAAAGTGTGCCATCTTACTGAACCGATCCATGATGACCATTACAGAATCTTTTCCTCGGGCATTTCTCGGCAGTTTGAGAACAAAGTCCATACTTAGCTCAGTTTACGGTTTCATAGGAATAGGTAAGGGCATTACTTTCCCTTGTTTGGCTCAATATTTGGCCATTTTGCATACAACATAGCCTTTGACCACTCGGTGCACATCCCTTCTCATTTTCGACCAAAAGAATCAGCCATTTAATAGTTCACAGGTTTTCCATTCTCTAAAGTGTCTAGAGAGTCCACCATTGTAGGCTTCTTTGATTAATAATTCCCGTAAGGAATAAGTCGGTATGCATAGTTTCCCCTCTCAAAACAGATAGCTATCCTCCACATAATATTCGTCTACTGTCCTCCCATCCATGCATTGCAAAATTATTGGTCCAAAGTGTAGATCCTCGAATTACTGTTCTTTGATATTCACAAAACCAAACAGTTTGGTCTGCAGTTTTGATAAGAGCGCATGCCTCCTTAAAAGAGCATTTGTAACTACATTGTTCTTTCCTTACTTATATTTGATCACAAAATCGAATCCCTTAAGGAATTCAACCCATCTCGCCTACTACCTAGACAGTTTGGTTTGACTTTAGTGGTACCGCAGTTACTCGTGATCAGTATATATGATAAATTCTCTCGATAGTAAATAGTGTTGCTACACTTATAGTGCTTGGATTAGTGCCAAGAGTTCTTTGTCATATACGGAGTAATTTAACTAAGGTCCTCGGAGCTTCTCATTATGGAAGGCAATTGGTTGGCTTTCCTGCATTAAGACAGCGCCTATCCCAATGCCTGACGCATTGCACTCTAGCTAAAAAATTTTGTTGAAGTCAGGGAGCACTAATACCAGGGTATAGGTCAACTTCTTCTTTACCTAGGCAAAAATCCTCTCCTCCCTTTCTCCCCATCAGAAGTTAGTGTTTTTCTTCGTTAATTCAGTAAGTGGTGTAGCGAGGACACTGAAGTTCCTGATGAACCTTCAGTAAAACGAAGCTAATATATGGAAACTTCTCACATCTGCATAAGTAGTAGACGTTTTCCATTCAACAATTGCTCGGATCTTCTCATCATCGACTCGTAAGCCTTCTCTACTGACTACATAGCCTAAGAATACCACTTCATGTTGACAAAAACAACATTTCTTTAGGTTACCGAATAATCTTTCTGTATGGAGAATATCTAAGACTGCTTTGATGTGTTTATAGTGACTGGACATGTCGGCACTGTAGATTAAGATGTTGTCAAAGTACACTACAACACACTTCCTAATGAGATATCTCAAAACATGGTTCATAAGCCTTATGAAGGTGCTAAGGCATTCAACAAGCTGAAGGGCATGACCATCTACTTGTAAAGTCCATGTCGAGTTTAGAACATAGTCTTCCATTTGTCTCTTGGCCTCATGTGGATTTGATGGTAGCCAGACTTAAGATCAATCTTGCTAAAAATTTTGGCTCCACTCAGTTCATCCAGCATGTCTTCTAGCCTTAGGATCGGATACTTATATTTAATCATGATTTTGTTCATGGCTCGACTGTTAACATACATCCGCCAGGTTCCATCCTTCTTCGACATTAGAAGTGTAGGTACAGTACAAGGGTTGAGACTCTCTCTCATGTATCCTCTTTCCAACAACTCATTGACTTGACGTTGAAGTTTAGAAGCCTGCTCGGGATTCATGCGATAAGCTGGCTTGTCCAGTAGTGCAGCGCTGGGTATTAAGTCAATGCAACGCTCTATGCTTCGGGTCAAGGGCAACCCTTTAAGTAAATGTTCTGGGAATGGGTCGGTATATTCATCTAATAGTTCCTTCACCTCTTGGGGTAATTCATCCCATCTCATCATTTCCAGTAGTCACCTGACCAAAAGGAGGGTTGGTTCATCGGCATTAATGGCCTCTTAGAGCTCAGCTCTACTCATCACCAAGCCTTCTTCGATCCACAAGTAAGTTTCGTTTGTAACTTGTGAATCTCTCTTGGGGGCATCGGATTCAGCGTGATCTTCCAATCATCCTTCTCAAACATGTCGGTATTCCTATAACCGTCGTGGAGGACTCTCCTATCAAACAGCTACAGTCTTCCTAGCAATACGTGGGAAGTGCACATGGGCAGTATGTTGTAGAGAATCTGATCGGAGTAATTGCCGATAGTGATTTGCAGTAGTGCTTGTCGAGTGACATGTAATGCTCCCTTGTCACTTAACCATTGCAACTCGTATGGTTTCAAATGTTCAACAGTCGATAACCTCAGTTTTGGGACGAGGTGGGCTAATGCCACATTAGTCCAGCTTTCACTGTCCACGATGAAGGTGTACGTCTGTTCATTCACCTTACAAGTGATATGAAAAAAGTTCTCTCTCTACTCCTCTTCTCGTAAGGGTTCCATGCTCATAGTGCATCGGACAACCATGAGTAGCTGGTCCAAGTCCTCAGCATATACATCTTCCTCGATTAACTCTTTCTCAACATTCTCATTCTCGGCAGGAACCTCCTCCTCCTCGGGTTCCTCATTCGTACTGTCTACATTTAACTTTTGGATGTCTCCCTTAATGACTATTGTCCTTCAGTTCGGGCACTAAGCAGCCATATGTCTAAACCCCTAGCACTTAAAGCATTTAATTTGATCTGGCTAGTCTTCCTGCCAAACCCTTGCCCCTTCTCATACATTCGGGTAAACACTAAATCTTCGGGTCGACTTTTCTACTCGGCTCTAACATCTATCCTACTTCTTAGCTTGGTACTCAACAGTATCCAGTGACTTGCCTGTCTAGGTCAGCTAGTTAGCACTCTAGTCGCTACTCGGCTTCTTCTTTGCCTCTTTACTCACTAAGTAATCCTAACAGCTTCATCCATTGTGTCAAATCATTAGAGTTCCACAATGTCTGGGATGTCTCCTTTTAACCCAGGAACAAATCTTGAGATTGTTTAAGTTAGTGATTCCTCCACCTCACATCGTATCATAAGCATTTTGAATTCTTGAACATACTCATCAACAGTTTGGCCTACTTGTCTTATCTCCTGAAGTAGTATGAAAGTATCTTGGAGATATGTTTCCGACACGAATCTATGACCCTCTTCATCTTGGGCTAAGTATTAATCTCTCGGTACTCCTCTTTTCTTCTCATGGCTTGAAAATTCTTCCTCCACATGGCGGCATATCTAGAAAATTCAACAACAATAGTCCTCACTTTCTCGTAAGCCTCATACTGGTAATAATCAAACATACGCTCTACCTTCTCTTCCTAATCCAGATACTCATCAACATTCCTAGATCTATTGAAACTCAAAATTTGAAGCTTTATATGGTCAGATGCTCTGGGGAGTCATACACGCTCCTCTTCAAGATACTCTTCTTCCTCCTCATCAAGCTCTTTCAAGTCTATCCTTCGCCTTACTCGTCTACCAACTCCTTCGCCTCGAAATGGTCGAGCTGGGTTCTAACCTCTAATAGGTTAAGCAGCTTGTGGAGTGTTTTGCATGACCTCAGTGGGTTAGTAAGACAGTGCATGAACAACTCAGGTCAGATCTACCAATAGGTTATCTACCTCATTGAGTCTTACATTAGTGCTTTTAGGTGTTCCCTAAGACTAACGCTTATGGTGGATAACTCTACTATCATCATCGATACCAACATTCATATTTAGGTTTGTCATTTTTCTTCACAGATTCAAAATTTAAATAAACGCTTTAGAAAGTGAACAACTAATAACACTGTAGTCAAATGAACTTAATAACTGACTTTGTTTCATACAGGCAAAATAGAGTATAACAAAAATCTAAGAAGAGTTAACTATAGTTCACACAAAACTTTCGCTTTGATACTAAGATGTTGCAAATCGTAGCAGATAAGGCCGGTCTCTAAATGGGTCTGAGCTTACAAAAAGCTCGAAAAGAGTCAATGGGGGAAGGTATAAAAGGGTGAAAGCAAAGGGTGAAAACAGTAAGTAAAACCCACAAACAGCTCCAGAGGATATGATGCACCAATGGAACTTCCGAGGACTCACAACACAATTCGATGTGATGTATGAATTGGTCCAATGAGGTTACTCACCACCTAACCTTGCTTGAGGAAAAGGATAAGAGTATTGCCAAGAGTAAACAATAGTGTTTACGTAGGGAAGAAGGTACTCAAAAGTGTATTAAAGATTATCTACTCTGTTACAATTACAAGTACAAGGGTATTTATAACCGCAAATTAGGGCAACTTGCTTAAAAAGGAAAAGACAAAAATGACATTTCCTAAGGGGGGGGGCGCTAAAGGGGCAAAAATGAATATACAAGGAAAATAATCATTGCTGCTACAGGTTCTACATGTGATACTGTACACGTGGTAATGCGGCATTGGCAAGGTTGTTAGGAGATGCGAACAAAAAGTATGGATAGATGGGCCTGTCCGAGCAAAGATGGCTTAATCAATCCAGATTTTCTCTCTTAGCTTCTCGGCAAAGATGATGTCGAGTAATTGGACGGCTTGACACTGGAGAGTACTCATCTACTCGGCAAACCACAAAATAATGGGTTATCATATGATACGGCATTAAAGGTGACTCGGTAAGGAGGTACTCTATCTCAACAGGGGTTAGTTGGAACATAAGCATTCGACGTACCAGCCTCTCTAGTCCTCGGGCTCAACTGTGAGGCAAGGGTCCTGTAGCTTGATTCCCATTAGGCTGGTTCAATACTATCTGTGCAAACCCATAAGACAACTACCTAACAACACTGAGCAAGACCTGAAAGATTAAGCTAGCACATTTAGTAGGAATGGTGAAGAAGCTAGTGTAGGAGAAAAAGAATTATGCTTTAGTGGAAAGCAGGTTTTCAAGGTCAGTATTTGAGTTTAAAAGACCTTGCCGAGGAGCAAGATGAACTTGTTGGAGAAGAATTCTTTATAGAGGAGGGGTTAATGGTTATGGTTCTTGAAGGAGAATTTACAAAGGAGGAGCTAATGGCTTTAGTTGGGAGGAGTCCTAATAATAGAATTAAGGAGGATCAAAGTGAAGAGGAAATTGAAGAAGAGGCCCCTAGTGATGATGATGTGTATAAATTGGAGACAAATCAAATGATGGAAATCAATGAAAAGTAGGATCCAAGTGAAGAATAAATTGAAGAAGATCTTAGTGAGTGCAAAGATCGAGGAGTTGATCACAAGAAGTCATAATTTGAAAGGGAAGTGAGTTTAGAAGAGAAACCCAATATTGATGAGTTAAAAATTGTAAACATGGTACTTAGGGAGGAAGTTGCTAGCAGTTTCCAATTTCCTTGCAAATTAAACAATCTAAGGAAATTTGTCATACCATGTACCATATTAGATAAGTTTTTCCCAAGAGTGCTCTTGGATACTAGAGCATCAGATAACTACATGTTTGGGAAAACTATGTAGGAATTAAGATTGGAGAATTTTATGAAGGCAAGCTTGTATTACATCCGAACCATCGATAGAGGTTAGACTACACCTTTATGATAACTCTACTTCATACCCATTAGTGTTGGGCTAGGTGACTTCTCGGTTGACTTCATAGTGATGGATATGAAAGATGCAGAGAAACCCTTAGTTTTTGGAAGATTGTTCTTAGCTACTTTGGAGCTATATTAAAAATGAAAGAGAAGGTGATTATCTTAGAAAGTGGAGAAAGGAAAGTGATGCTCTAAGCCAAAGAACAACTTCAACCATTAAAGGAAGAAGAATAGGGGTTAGATCATGTGAAAGAATTTGAATAAGGTAGTCGTATGAGGAAAAAGAGGACTCATGAGAAAGGAGAATTGAGTATGAGCTAGGGAGCTACAAGATTTGAGCCTCAAAAGAAGTATGAGGACCTACCCTAAACTTGCACCAAAAAGCCAAGCTAAAGGCTTAAAAACAATTGTATGGTGGAGGCAACCTAACCCACCATTTCTTCTTTACCTTTTTATTTAGTTTATGTCCAAGTATTTTTAATTTTAGGTCATTGTAGTTATGTCTCTTTTATGTTACGTAGACATTTGTGAATAAATAAAGGAAATGTTGAATCTACCAATCTTGAGACAGTGTTAACAAATGCGGAAGGGATTTGTGAAATTCAAAACACATCAAGAAACTAGGAGAGTTCTATTTTAACTTTCTCTTTTACTTCCCATTGTTTATGCACTAAATTATGAGATATACATCTAAATTAAAGTTGGGGGTAGGCAAATTAGACATAAACATTGAAATTGTGTGATTCTAAATGAGCTTTAATGATTTAATTGAATTCTTGATATGTCAGGACCCTACAGGAAGCCTAGTAGGATTGCCTAAAATTTCCATAGCACGTATGCACCCATGATATAGAAATCGCCTTACAAGTTAGAGATTGCAAGACTCTAAGTGATTAATCACTAAGGTTACTAATTTTTAAGTAATTAATTTACTGTAAAATACAAATATAAATAACTATGGGTGTTTGATATCCCACAGTTCCTTAGAACCATAGAGAATTGATATCCCTTACCAAATAATAAGATAGGATATACCAACATTATAAAATAAATACAAGAAAAATTAAATTATCTACAAAGGATGTTTATGTATCATCTAAAGAGTACTCAACTATTTCTAATACTAAGATACATATCTTCATCTCACACTCGGCACTCGAGATTTATCCCAATCCCAATGTAAGTAAACCTGCAAGAGAAACTATGAGGGAGTGAGCATATAATAGCTCATTGAGTTTGTTCCTCACCACCACTGGTCAAGCAAGTTTTCACACATTATTATCACATATGTAGGCAAGTTATCTACATACAACATGAATGCATGCACGATGAATGCAAGCAACACATCCATAGGAGTCTAGAACTATAAAAGGTGTAGAATTACGTCATCTACACTTCGATTATCCCCTGTACTTACCCGCATAAGGCACCTCAGCTTACCCGCATGAGGCTACTTAAGGGCAATGCCCCTTTAGGCAACATTCAACTATTACCCTAGTCGAGAAAAGAGTTTTAATGCAAATAAGGGGATTCCAAACTAGGACTATCCACCCTCCAAGACCCTTCGGGTACAAACTTGTGAGTCTTCTCACAACCAAAATTAACCAAGGCCTTACAGGTACAATAAAGTGAGTCCTCTCACTATCAAGTGGAGAACCCATACTAGCTTTGCCTTAACGATAAAATATCATTTCTAGTACTGCGGCCCTTATCAAAATCGCACAAAATACATTTAAGATTAGGAAAACCTTTTTCCAAAAATACCCTTTTCAACATTTTGCAAAGCTAGTACTCTCCATCCATACATTTACTAGGTCATAGACATGCGACGAATAAAACCAGTTATTTAGGTAAGATATTTATATTTATCAATTTAAAAAGGTGATCATACAGATAATGGCATACAAGCAGAACAGTCATTCAAATATACAAGCAACAGCAAACAATAAAACATCATATAAGTAACACGTATAAGCAAGTAACAGGTCATTAGAACTCCCTCACCTGGATTATTGCTCATTTTTCAAGCTTTGGGGTTTCCAGAACTCGATATTGAACACCTAAAATATAGTAACTCTTATAAGTATTCTAAGAAGTTAGATTCCTTAATTAACTAAAAGTCTATTGTAGTTGATCTAGTTTCCTCTAATATAACCCAAGTATAATGTATATAGGGTTTATCATACTCAATGGGGTTAATATTGACTATTTTCTTGTATTTGTAAGTTATAAGACTTCCTTTATGTATTTTGTAACTTTTTTTCATTCTAATTCTAATATTTGCGAACTTATAGTCGTTTCTCATCATTTTCAGACGCACGTTCACACATTGATGTTCGTTTTGGATGTTAAGACCCGTGTTTTATAATATGGGTTAAATTTATTGAAATTTTATCTTATTGAAGTTTAATTATTCTTATTGCTTATGTTTATATCCTAGTTTAGGACTTAATGATTGAATTAGCTATTAGATTCTTACACTTAGGAAATTTTACATTAGTATTACTAATTCACGTATTTAATGAAGTTTCACTCAATTTAGGAAGTGTATTAGGGTTTACTAATTTATGTACCTAATTATTATGCACTCTTTTTATTTCTTATTTTATAAACCTATGCTTATGTTATCATTTACATCATCAATCGCTTGTGTCATTACTTAGGTCATCGTTTGCTTATGTTATAGCTTATATCATCATGTGATTACATCATTACTTACATCATCCTTTGCTTACCTAAGCCTTATCTTATGATTATATGTTTTATGTACACTTATGTACACTTATACATAATGTACATATACTTATACCTTTCCTCTACTTATATGTATACTAGCATACTTATATATATACTTATACTTATATCGTATTTATACTTGTACATATACCCATATACCTATACGATCATATATGTATTTTTGTACAAATTTCGTATGCCTAATTTTCCTCTTAAGAAAACCTTCCTAATTTCATTCTTTTTGTGTTTTAAGAGTGTATTTAGCATGATATAAGTATGTATTGTTAGTATTTGTCCTAGTTTAGGTTATGTACATAAGTATAGTAAATACTTATGTACAAAGATCTTCATACTTGTATTCTTCTAGTATATCCTTATATACATATACTTAAGGACATATACACATTCATATCCTTCTTCTTCACCATGATTTCTACACTTCCACATGTAAAGATTGCAATTTTAAGCCTAGATCAACATATATATATATGCACACAACACATAACCTAACCTTCTCTCCTTCTAACTAGTAAAGAGGATGAAGTAAGACATAAGAACATAATAGCATACCTTAAGTTGCCCTTGACTATGGATGAAATGGTTGAAAAGTTGAAAAGGAAAGAAGAGTGAAAGGGAAAGGGAAGATACGGTTGGAAAGGGGAAGAAGAAAAGGACTTTACTTTGTTTTTGTTTGTGTTTGAAAAAATGAAGAAAAGTGGGGTCTAGAAGAAGGAAGTAGTGGACGGCAATTAAGGGAAAAAAGAAGAAGGAAAAGCTAAAAGAAGGAAGCAAGATATTTTTTTCAAATGAAAAGGACATTTGTGTTAACTTAGTCAACTTCCCATACATAATGTAATAATTAAAGAAAATTAGGAGAAAAATTAAGGAAATGAGGAGTTTAATGGATTGATTAGGAAAATAGATGATGAAATCTTACTTTAGGTATTTATATCCTATATACATCATTTAGTAAGCTACTTAGCATAATTAGTATGAAAAGTATCAATTAGGGTGTTAAGGTTCACTACATTTAATCTAAGCTTCAATTAAACCCTTAACTCTATATAATACTAATTTAGTTATATACTTAGAAGATGAATGTGATCTAGTATGCAATATCTTAGTTTCTAAGGGATCACTTAAGTATTTTAAATATTTATGCATGATTGAAAGTTATCTTTAGTTGCTTACTGATGAAATGGCATAATATGAAGGATATATTATCACTTAAGGTTTTAGGGTAAATTATGGTGATTTGGTGCTTTTATATTCTTAAAGTTTATAGTTTTAAGGTTTTTATTACTTCCGAGTACAATCTCTAGTGTTTTTACACATTTAGGGTTTTAATGAGGTTCGAGGTTAACTTTTGCAGTTACATATACTTGGGGTTTTAGGTCTTCATATGCGATTAAAGATTCAATTGATAATTTAATGTTTGTCATATTCACTTTAGATTTTGAATTGAGATTTTTAATCGATTTTAAATCTCATTAGCTCTATTGACTTCAGGAAATCATCTACAATTTGAGCGTTTGATTCTATACTTAGAAAGCTAGATTCACGGGGTTTACATTATATGTTATCCCTTTTATGCATTGAGAAGATAGTTTTTGTTTGAAAAGTTGGATCCATTTTCCTTTATGCTATATGCCTTAATCTTTGAAGTATGTATCATCAATAAAGTTTGCGTAAAAGAACATAGGATGACGTGATTAGGGCTTTATTTAAATGAAGTCCCTTGTGAATAAGTCATGAACATTTTTCAAAATTTTGTAATTAATTCATGGCATCTTTGCTTTATTTAGTTATACCAAATTTAGACATGGTTTAGAGATTTAGAGCTAGAGAAATGTTTTGATTAGGTGTTAGATTTTTGTTTTTTCAGAAGTTGACTTATATGTATACACCATTCTTTTGAGAAATCAAATGGTCTATTAGCATTATGTGAATTGAAGTGGGTATAATATTTTACCTAAACGTTCCTTGATCAACATACAATGAATGCCTAAAAAGAAAAGAAAAGTTGTAAAGAAAAATGATAGGGATCAAGAAAAGTCATTACATATCAAAAGCATGACCCCATCACAAAAAGAAATGTAGTTGAGAAAAGAAAGAAAGAAATAGAAAAAGTGAAAAATCAAAAATCCAAAGAGTGTGAATAATAAGCCAAGTATGAAAGTTATTCCAAAGTAAAGAAGGCAAAGTACAGTACAATTCAACGGCTACTCTCTATTTGCAAGGCAGCAGCATATTTAAGAGATTGATAAGGACAAAGTATGTATACAGGCCAGCCAATTAAACACGAAGACCTCTCACTTAGTTAGAAATGCTACACTTAACTTCAAATTTCATAAACTTAACTTAAATGAGAAGTTAACTTTTCTACGCATGGATTCCTAAATTAATTACACGGTCTTTGATTTATGAGTACTTGATTTGGTACAAGTGGAACAATTTCAACATCACTTTAAAGGGCTTTTTTTTTTTTTTGCACCACATTGAGTACATGTAAGCTTCAAGCTTTCAAAAAGATAGCATACTCTTGATTATATGTGAGCACTAAGGAAGTATATGCTTGTCTTATCAATTTTTCTAAAAATTTTATTTTTCCTACTTGCTTAAGAACAAGCAAGGTTTTAAAGTTAGAGGTGGTGATCGTTATTCAAAATACACAATTTTTCCTTACTTTAAAACCTGCATTTATCTCATTTATGCACAAATTTAGCAAAAACTTGTTAAACTTATATGAATTTAGAGTTTATGCATAAAGTGGACCAACTTACATAAAATTATTGAAAATGCATAAAAAATTATTAATTCTAAAGGAATTTGATGCATTATATATCCTACATGCAAGTGTACGGGGGCTCCCATGGTCTTGTTAGCTCCTACCATTTGATCAAGGAGGCTAAAATGATGGGTGCCGATGAATTTGGCTTATTGTGCCCTAAAGCATCAAAGGATGACTAACCTATTTGACGATCAATGGCTCGAGAAGCTAGTATCATAAATAGAATGTTCAACAATGGATTCAACCATATCGACCAATCAATAGCTTCAACACCGATCAAATTGTAGAAGAAACTAGGGTTAAGGTTTTTTTTACTAAAACCCTAATACTCATAAACACTGTGTTACATTAAATACGAATGCAACCTAAAGTTGACACATATCTATTGGTCAATTGATAAACCTTCTTACTGATCGATTGATAGCCTAATTCTATAAATATTTGCATTTGTAACTTGAAAAGTGAGCTGTAATTATGTTTTGGACATTTCTTAGTATCGATTTGCGAGCTCCTTGTCTAATTTATTGTTCCATTGCTTTGTTCATGACATTCAGTGATTATTTTTATGATTTTGATGTACATTTTTGTTAGTTTAATGAGCATTGACTATAGTTACTTCACATAATCTCTTGTTAATTTGTTCACACCATCTTCACTTATTCATTCATGGAGTTTTATGCTATTTTCCCATCTTTTATTATTGCCATAGTTGATATTATGTGTGACTAAGAAGATTTTAGTAGGTTTGTGAATATGTGGATGTTGTAGATGGTGTAACTTTGTAGTTATGATATAGGTACATGTGTTTAAATAGGATTTTGATGATTGGTATTACATTGAGACTGAGATGCTTTCTAATGAAATTTTCAATGGGTTTCATTATGATTATGAGATTGAGATGAGATTAGTCCTAAGAAATGCTCTTGAGAGTTTATGGGGTTTGCATGATTATGATATCCAAAGGAGATTAGTTGTGTAATTCCTAATTTAAGTCATCGAGTTAGTGGAATAACGGTATTAGGTTCTTATGCTAATGAGATCGAAAGGAGATTAGATGTTCCTTATTGAATTGCCAATGCATTATGCAATCTCGGTGAATTAAGATAGGTTATGAGACTGACATGAGATTGACCTCCTAACTCTCTAGACTAGACTGCTTAACTCATGATAGGAATTAAGTAATTTAGTTGATCATGTAGGGAAATGAGACCGAGAGGAGATTTTTCACTGCATAGTTGAGTGAGGCACCCTATCCAAGATCAAACTCAAGTGAGTTTCATCAAAAACCAGTTAAAAACCATCCTTAATATCTTAATGGCGTGCCTTTGCCACTACTTCGAAAACATGTTTAGAATTTATGTTTGTTGTTAAATTTTATTCTTGTTTAGTTGGATTTATTTTCAACTCACTACTTATAATTCAGTAAGCCTTGATTAAAGTAGCATGTTAGAATTTGGTATTTAACTGAATCCCTTTCCCTAAGGAAATGACCAAGTGAATACTCACTAGTTTTATTGCTATAGATGATTTGATACACGTGTTGGTTAAGAGATTGACATTGTTTGGAAAATTTCCATTTATAAAGTGTCTTTAAATTTATGAATTTTTATTCAGTGTTCATACCATCTCATCAAGTATATAGATAGTTCTTACAATACTGATGTATCCATATTTATATACGTTTTTCCAACAACTGTAGTGATAGGTAGTTTACTTATCATGGGTCACGTGGCAACTTCTTAATTTAATCACATGACATAAGACTAAGGGAGAGGGTAATTATGTAGTTAAGCTGGGTGGATGATAAACTATCTGCACCTTTATTCAAATTCAAAGTATTTGAATGGGGCTAGCTAGGCTTTTTAACCCATCAAATTAGCTAGGCCAAAAGTCTCCCTGGTAATCAGATCAAGTTACATTACCGACCTTGGCAAAGCAGATAAGCTCAATAGGTGATGTACCTATTAAGCTGTAATTTGGGGTGAAATTCCACTATCATCACCTTCTACTCTAAATCTGTCCTAACTCCTTTCTTTTTCTTTGATAGCTTCAAAGGTCCCACTTACACTACAATAAGACCTCATTAGTGGCTTACATTTCTATGGCAGCACATGTTATTGACCTGGGTGTCACATCACCTCAATATCGAAGCTTAAGGTTGCTTTGAGTAAGGTCGAGGGTGTTTAGTAGTGTTGTATATGTTGCTATAAGTTTGAGTGCAGTTGAAAGTCGAGTTGTTTCTTGCTATTGTGTTCTATTGTGCTCTGTCTTTGTCTCTTGAAATAGAATAGGGAGCTATTGGAGTGGAATAGTAGTTAGGAGTGTAGTTGTTGTTCTATGTGCTTATTTTTTTATCGTGGAAGGTAATGGTAGTTTAGTGGTTGTCGAAGGCAGTGGTTATTAAGTGTAGTTATCAAAGCTGTATATCAAGTTGTTAAGTGATAAAATGATAAACTTAAGTGTAAATGCAATGGTTGGAATTAAGGAGAGTATTGCACCAGGTTAAGACCAATGTGCAAACCATGTGAGGAAGGTTCATTCCTTATTCATATTATCAAGATACTTTTGCAAAATTGCTGGAGTTGAGTTAATGGAACCCATCATTGATGAATATGTGTGAGAATTCCAAATGTTGATGATTAGGTGTGAAGTAGAAGAGCCTGATGCTTGAATTATTTCAAGGTTTGTTATTGGCCTAAGATATGAACTAAGCAATGTTGTCGAGGTGTTACTCTTCCGTACCCTCAAAAAAGCCATTAAGGTTACCCAATGTTTTGAGAGATAGAAGAGGAACATACATTACTAAGCTTTTAATTCTAATCTATTCAAACAGTCCAACTTGTCCAAGGGAGTAATAGGAAGCCCAATGGCTTAGTGTCAAGCAACAAAGAAGCATCGACATCACATGTAGATGGAATGAGGATGGAGTACAAAAGGAGAGAGAAGGAATTTGAAACGGGGTAAACCTTAGGAAGAAAGATGAGTGAGATAAAGTACTATAAATGCAAGGGCTTTGGACATACGTCTACCCAATGTCCAAATTGATGAACTATGTTTATTAAAGGTAATGTCTTAACCTTTGAGGCATACAATACTAATGATACAGACATTAATGTAGATGGACACACAAATAGTGGTATTACATGAACAAGGGGGTAAGTCCAAACTGGAAGATGGTCTGATGTGCTAATATCTCTCCTTTCCAAAATATCCCTGATCTCATACCTTAGTCCACTATCAAATTTGGAGATAGTTTAGTCTTCTAGTTTTACCACTTCATAATGAATCATCACATTTGAAATTCTTTCACATAACTGTTAACACTACAGCCTCTTTGCCTTAGTCTTGCAACCTCTTAAATGTATCTTACAAATAGTAACTTGAGACAAACCTCCTTCTCATCACTCTCTTCATCTCATCCTAATCTCTAACTTCTCTCTCTCCTTCTTTATGCCAAGTGGCCTGTAAGTTTTTCCATCATAGGGTGGCATATCTTGTGAATTCTTGCATGACATGTCTAAACTTAACACTTTCAAGAACTTCATGACATTGAAACTGCTTCTCAATCTAAGTAATCCTTAACATTACCACTACCAGAGAAGCTCAAGATTTGCATCTTCAAACCTTCTACCTAAGAGTTTAGATATTTCATTCTTTTACTTCATGATACTCTTCCTCATCGTCATGCTACTCCTCTTTTACTTCCTTTATTTCATCCATTGCAAGCCTTCGTCAAGCAGGCCTTTCTTCTCCTCTAACTCGGTGAGGTCAAGTTGGGAAATTAGCTCAGCTAAGGCAGCCATTACTTAACTCAAGCAAAGCATCTACTTGATCTCTATTTTGCTCTTCTCTAAGCTATTGCATGTTGCCTTATAAGGCAGTACCTAAGCTCTTAACTAAGTTCATCAGCATATTGATTTTTTCATTAGCTAACCTTAGTGTTTAACTTCCTTAATGGCTATAACCAACATGAACACCACTCTCAACATCTTTGATAGTCCTATGGACACTAGAATCCAACATTATCGAAGACTTCAAACTATAACTTAACAACACTTGCTCCAACTTCAACCAAACATTATTAACAACACTTAATAAGGTTGCAAACCTACAAAAACTGTACACTCTATTTTATGAGTACAAGAAGAGTACTTACCTTTCATGCTTCTAAGATATTGCTCCAACACAAACTACTTACTATTACAATAGTACATACAAACATAGCCTAGCTCTAATACCAAGATGATACAGACATTGGCATGGATGGACACATGATTAGTGGTATCATAAGAATAAGGAGTGATTCCAAACTGTAAGATGGTCTGAAAAGTAAATGATAGTCATAGTTAAAGTAAGGGTTTCGATACAATAACAATGGATATGATGCACTAATGCCTTTCATGATCTCAAGTCGCACTTAGTATGACGTACGAGTGAGTCATGAGGACACTTGCCACAAGTCCATGCTTACAAATGGGTTAGATAAGTGTGCTTTAGGACTTGGGTTTCTCTGTTCAAGGATGCACACAAGTGTAACAAGGAAAATAAGGAAAATTTTATAATGATATTCAAGGATGATTTTACAAGCATTACAATTAAGGGTATTTATATGCCCTAATTAGGGTAAATCCTAAGTTGCTACAAATTACGTAAGTTTCCTACTAGAAACGAAACACTCATATTACATAAGGGGCAAATCAGTAAATAAGAAAAAAGGAATATCTAATTCAAGGACAATATGACTATTAGAAGGTCGAACACATATTGGCCTCTCAATTTGTGGTCTAAGCAAGTGTTGGTTATAGGGTGGAGTTGACTAAGTTAGCTTTAAGTTGGCAACTTGGGAACTTAAGGGGTACTTGACCTAACTACTTAGACTTGGGAGCTCGACTTTAGGAGGTTAGCTCAGTATAGGTTATTGGAGGCTTACATACTTGATAGCTTGAGATCATGAGAGCTTGGACCTTAACAAAGGTAAGAGTTATCAGCTTCTATGAGAGCTTCCTCCACTTGAAAGATTGTGAATTGGTCAAAAGAGCTTAGGAAACATATTAGGTTAGCTTAGAGGAACTCCTCTTCTTCTAGGGTTAGGTCCTTCTAGGCAACTCAACATACTAGGGCAGTGAGCCCTCATGCTTAGGATGTCTAGATTCATCCTTGATTCCTATCAAGTGACGAAGAAGTTAATGAAGTTTCGAAAAAAGTAAAAGACAACGTAAAGGTAGAAATTATGGGAGATAACATTTATCTAGAAGAAAGAGATATACTAACATTGGTTGTCCATCGATCTATGAGTTTGGAACTAGACAAAGAGAATGAGTAGCATAAGAATTTATATCACATTACATGTAAGGTACAAGATCAGTTGTGTGCTTTGATTATTAATAGTAATAATTAGATAAATGTTGCATCCATGAGATTAGTCAAGTAGACTCATTTGCTGGCCTCTCTACATCTAAAACCATACAAGCTACATGGGTTGAATGAGAAAGGATCAATGTATGTTACGAAACAAGTGTTGTTACCAATTTTGTTAGGAGTTATAAGGATGAGATATTGTATGATGTATTGCCAATGTATGCTTCACATATTTTACTTGGTAGACCATAGTTATTCAATAGAAGAGTGATGCATGATGGTAACAAGAATACTTATATGTTTGAGCAAGATAGTTAACCTATTACCCTTATCCCCATGACATTAAGCCAGGTCAGTAGTGTACAAAGCAAGTTGAGTCATCGATTGAAGAAGATTTTGGTTATGAGACAATCTAAATTAATAGGCACCATGAAGTCTGATAAGCCAACCTTCTTATTAATTCAAAGACTACTAGAGATGAAGGAGTAAACCTGCCCATAAATGTCAAGAAGTTGCTAGATGAGTTTGCCCACCTATTCCTCAATGAGTTGCCAAGAGTATTACTATTGAAGTGAAGAATACAACATGGAATTGTCTTTAAGCTAGAAGCCACTTTACCTAGTCAACCAGCCTATTAGATGAACCTCAAGTAAGCTACTGAGCTACGAAGACAAGTGAATGAGTTAATTAAACTAAGCTACGTTAAGGAGAGCTTGAGTCCATGCGTTGTGCCTACAGTAAATGTCCTTAAGAGAGATGAAAGTTGGAGAATGTGTGTAGACAACTGAGATGTGATTAGAATCACCCTTAAGTATAAGTATCTAATCCTTGGACTCAATGATATGTTGCACGATCTACATGTTGCTGGAGTATTTTCAAAGATTAACTTGAAGTTCAACTATCATCAAATGCAAATGCGAGAAGGAGATGAATGGAAAACAACCTTTAAGACAAGACATGGCTTATATGAGTAGCTTGTTATGGTATTTGGGTTATGATGGGGCCATGCCAAGGTTGGACAAGATAAGCTGTATTGAAGATGTGTCCAAGCTTACTAAAAGTCTAAAATGGAAATAGGAATGCATGAAAAAAAGAAACAAATACATATAACCTACAATCAGCTCCTATGATATGACATACCAAGAAACTATCGAGGACTCATGAATTAACTTAATATGACGAATGAGTTGGCCTAATAAGGGTACTCGCCACCTAGCCTTGCTTAAAGGCTAAAATGAGAGTGATAAAAGCAAGTAAGTAAACAAAAGGGATGTTTATAGGCAAGTAATAGAGACTTGAATATTCTATAATAATGTTGATGATGTTGCAACCACAATGTACAAAGTGTATTTATACCCGAAATATTAGGGTAACCTACCTAAAATAGAAATGGAAAAAAAGGGTATTGTCCTAAATAAGTAAGTTATAAGGAATATAAAAAGGTACAAAAGAGAAATCAAGGAAAGCATCCAATCTATACGATAGATAACTTGTTGGTTAGATACGTGGTTAGGGGTCATTAGCAGCACTTCTAGCAGAGTAGACAAAACTGTATGGCTAGTCTAGCTTTCGTCTAGCTGAGGTGAGAAATTGAGTGAAAGACACTTTCGAGATGAATTTAGCTCAATCGTACCTTAAACAACTTGGAGTTTAGTTAGCCAAATTAGTGATCGAGTGAGCTAAACTATTGTATGAGTGTTCATCAAGTTGGCATTTAAATACCATTGACAGGCAAGGGAAAGTTCAGCTTGAATAGGGCAGTAGGTCAGTAGATTGAAGTAACTCTAACTCGTCAGGCGTAGGTAGGTGTAAGAGAATTCTCTTAGCCATACTTTAAAGCCCTCGAGCTCAAGCTCAGGTTAAGGGTCCAATGGTCTAAATCTTATCATCCTAGCTAAGCTTATTGAGATTTAAGCTTAAATCCAATTGGCCCTCATTCAATTCTTCTTCAGATTAGTAGGGCTGAGGTCGACAATGTTAAATACGTTAGACACTTTGAAGTCTTCTGACAGTTCTAACTAGTATGCATTATCATCAATCTTTTGGAGTAACTAAAATGATCCATAAACTTAGGTGGACAACTTATTCTTCCTCTTATTAAGAAATCTCTCTTTGCTCGAATATAACCATACTAGGTCACCCGGTTGAAACTACTTAGTCTTCCTTCCTTTGCCTTTTTCTCTTAACTTCCTGGTAACTCAATCAATGTGTTGAGCAACTCACTATTAGATCTAGTAGAGGGACTGAGCTCTGGTTCTTGCTTTTAGGTCTTCTTGGTTAGTTGAGGGCATTGGGGAGTGACAAAGGGGTAACTCTAGATTGAAATTGTAGATGAAATGAAATAGGGCATGTCCAACGTTAGCTTGTATGGTTTTGTTGTAAGCAAACTCTACTACATGCAAGTAAACATCCCAGTTGGCTAAGTTCTTTCCTATTGTAACTCAAAGCAATAACCCCAGGGTATGGTTGGTAACCTCTATTTAACCATTGATTTGGGGATGGCAAGAAGTACTAAATAGTAGTTTAGTTCCCATTTGATGCCAAAGAGTTTGCCAGAAATAGCTCAAGAATTTTAGGTCGCAATTTGACACTACACTCCTTGGCATTTCATGTAAGCAAATATTTATCTACAAAAACAAAGAAGTAATAGCCGATGTATTTTTAGTTTTGGTGCTAGGCATAAAATATGCCATCTAAATGAATCTGTCCATGATGACCATAACAATGTCTTTGCCTCCACCAATTCGGGTAATCCAAGGACAAAGTCTATCCTTAAGTTAACCCATGGTCTAGTTGGGACGAGTAGAGGCATCGCTCTCTCTTGTTCAGCTCGACTTTTGGCCTTCTTGTAGACAACAGAACCTTCAACTACATGATGCACATCATGTTTCATTTTAGGTTAGAAAAACCTTGCATTCAACAAGTCACACATCCTCTTTTCTCCAAAATGTCCAAAGAGCCCACTAGAGTGAGCTTCTCTCACCAATAATTCCCTTAAGAAACAGGTCGACATAATAACATGTGAAGTGAGCATTATATGGACAATGTGGCAACTTATGCGGTGAGCATTGTTTATGTTGCATGGATGTTGGAGTTGTGTTAGTTTGACCACATGCCAATGGAGTTGTGTAGATGTGTGGGACTGGTTGTAGATAGTAGCTTTGTGTACAAGTTCGTGACAGGGGCATACGTGGTGCAATAATCAATCAGAGAGGGTGCTATTCGTTGATGATCTTGTGGTGTAGTTGAGTGTAGCTACTGTAATGTTACTGTGGCTTTCATAGGCTTGTTGTGGATGGATAGTGCTTGGTTTGGGAGCATATGCGTGTATGAATATGTTCGTATGTGCAGTAATGATGAGAGTCTAGTCATGTGTGTAAGGGATGTGATTGAGTGTTAGGCATATGTATTTGGGTGTGAAGACAGTTTGTGTGTGAATCTTGTCACGAATGTATCAATGCGTGGACAGTTGTACAGGTAGTGGATGCTGCCGAGTGCTGGTCGATATACCATATCGTGCAGGTGTGGAGTGCTCATAAAGTGCAGTGAAGGTTGGATAATGTGTGGCTACATCTTGTTGTCGATGTACGAAGTGCAATGTAGGGGTTGCATGGATGACTTGTCACTGGCAAAAGTGGTGTTTGGTTCAGTAACTGCTGCCAGCATCGGGGGTTGTAGTGGGGAGTGTTTGTATGTGTGTAGAATTTGTACAGGAGATGGGCGATAGGGAATTGACTGTGAGTCTTCTATTGTGGATGTGCAGGGGCTATCGTATTGTCGCGTGCATAGATGAATGGAAGTATAGGGCTGTCCATCGACGAGTTGTGATGGAGTATGTATGTGGTATAGTGTGTTGGGATTGATGGTGTGTTGGCGAAAGGGGGATGATGTGTTTAGGTTGTGCTTAGTTTTATGTGTTGTTGAGCCTGGTTTTTCACCCTCTTGGTTCATTTTATAAAACTAGGTCTTCTCTAAACCAATCAGTATTAAACCCTACCCATTTAATATCGATCCTCGACCAAAGTTTGAAGAAAACCATTTTTTTTCAATTTGAAATATATCGAAGTCGGGAAAAAGGGTTAAGTTATAACCAGTTGGGTAAATTGGTTATAACTTAGTTACCAACCTATCGAAAAAACCGAGTTATAAAACAGCTTTTTGAAAACTAGAGAATCCGACTCTAGGGTTTAGGACTTTTAAACCCTTACAGGTACCATCAGCTTTCCAAAATTAACTTTAATCTTTAAAAATCACCCTTTTTTTATTTTGTAAGACGAAACTCAATTTAACTATTCCAATAGGACAAATGAAATAATCTAAACTAATGAAAAAGGTAAGTTAGGTTTTTTCATTTTTATCGTCACCTCGTAAGTGCCTATGTATTTGCTATTCGGGATTAAACGTATGTAGTTCGTTTTCTGAAAAATTTAAGTGGGTTGAGTTGATTTTAGTTTTTTTAAAGCAACCTAGTTTACGTTTTTACCCATTTAAATTTATTTAAGAAAATATCCTAAAGGACCCTAAATTAGTTTTTTTGAAAATTCTAAATTATCTTAATTTGAAAAATGGTTGATTTATTTTTATTTTAGTTTTGAAAAATCAATTTTCTAAGTGGTAAAAAGAAATAATAATCTTTATTCTTTCTATTTACTTATTTATTTTTATTTTTATTTTTTTATTTTACTTATTCTATCTATTTTATTAAAATAAAAATAAATAAATAAATAGACCACTTCCCTTTTTTTTTTTGTTTTCCTTCTCTTTCTTTTTTCTTTCATTTTTTTCCTTTCTTTTTTTTTTTGTTTTACATTTGATTACATATTACAAGCATATCAAAAAAATAAATAAATAATAAAAAAAGAAAAATTGAACTAACAAAATAAAGGAAAATAAAATAAAAATGAAAAAGGGGGGGTCGAATCGGATGCTGGACAGGTCACGGGTTGTTGAGTCGAGTTAAGCGAATCTTAGTCAATTTGTCGAGTCACCAATAGCAACAGTAGCAAGGCTTGATTCGGTTTGATCTAGCCACTAAATCGAAGGGGAAAAGGGGGTTTTTGTGTATTTCCAATTAGGATTAAGGGGGGTAAAGAGGTTGCCTTGGCGTTTAAGGGTGGTTTGGGTAGCATTGGTGAGTGGTAGTCGACGGTGGTGTTGTCAAGGTTTGTTAGAGTTGAAAGGGAAGTATGGTGTGAGGTTTAAGGATATAGGGAAAGTGGCCGTAGGGTCGATTGGGATCAAAGGGAATTGGATGTGGTGGTTTCGAAAGTGGGTTTCGCGGTGGCTAGGGTTTTGGGGGGTGGTGCTTCGACATGGCAGTAGAGGCCATGGCTAAGGGCGAGAGTAGTCAAGTTGGAGAGCCTAAGCTACAGGAGGCTTGGCTGTGGTGGTGGCTTGGCTCGGGAGTGGTTGGAGAGAGGGTTTCGAAGAGAGAAAGGGTGAGTTAGAGAGAGAAAGTTTGCAAGAATGAGAGAGAGGGTGTTTCTAGCAATTGTCCCAGGTTATGTGTGTTCGTGTGTACTCCTCAAAGCTCCTTTTATACTCGAGTTATTCCTAGAAAACATGGAAAGCTCAGATTGGATTAATGAAGAATGCCTAGAAAAACAGCTTTTTCCAATTTTTGGAGCACAAATTGAATGCTCCTTTGACTGTATTTAGACATGTTTTTTGTTACCGATTTACAATAGGCTATGTCTATTTTATAATTTCGCCATTGATTTGGTGAAATTGCAACGAGAAAGGGTCTAAAAATTGTGCTAAAGTGGGCAATCTGAAGAGGAAAGCGCTGGAAATCTAGGGAAAATGAAGAAAAGAGGGGGAAAGAGAAAGGAAAGAGAGGAAAATGAAGGAAAAGGAAAGAAGGGGAGGGAAAAAATAGGCTAACGTGGCGCTGCGTCAGTTGTGACAGCCAACCCAGATGTGCCATGCGTCATTTGTGACACGTAGCAGCTGACGTAGCAAGTCACGTAGCGTGCCATATGACACCATGTCAATAGGGTAATCGAATCCGAGGATGCCACGTATTAGGACATGTAGCTCAATCAAATCCTGACATGTGGTAGTCTCTGATGTGATTGAAAGTAAGAAAAAGACTTCCTTACCTTTACTAAGTTTCGAACCCAAGACTTCATACTTAATGCTAATGTTATGTTTATATGCTTAACTGTCAGGCTGTTGACCTGTGCCTTATCCAAATTGGATATATAAACTCGATCAGCCTAAGCTAGATTTAAATTAAAACCCAAGTTTAACAGCCTAACTTCTAAACCAAAATTAAAATCTATCCTAATAACATGTTATTTTCTAAAATATTTTATTTGAATTTAATTTTTTTACTTTTTTTGTAATTTTTTCAAATTTCTAAATTTTTAAACTTCATTTTCTAATTTTTTATCTTTTTAGGGTTTCTTTTTGAAATTTCTTATTTTTTTTTTCTTATTTTTGAAAATTTTTGTATTTTTCCATGATCCTTATTTTTTCTGAATTTAATTTTTTTTTTTTGGGTTTTCTTTGATTCCTTATTTTTTGAATTTTTTTCTAATTTAGAGTTTATTGAGAAAAGAAAGAAAGATAATGAAATAAATAAAAAAACAAGTAAAGGGGGCAAAAATTAGGTGTCTATATGTGTGTTTTGGAGTTGTAGGAAATTTGTTTAATTTCATATGGTGGATGGACGAAGGAGTTTTCTTCTTTTAGGGCATGGTGTTTGTATAAAAAAAATTCTCACTTTATTCCATGCAATCCTTATTTATAAAACCCAAACTAAATCGTATCAAATTGTATCTATTATATTAATTTCAATCTGATTTAATAAAAATTAAATTAGATATGAATTATTTATACTAATTCAAATCCAATTTAATAAAAATCAAACCAGACTCAAATCTTCTATAATGATTCAAATTCGAACAAAAACTATTTGATTAGATGTGATCTCGTTCGTTTAACTTGCTTTTTGTAAAAAATGAAAAAGATAGAAAAATAAAATATACATAAATGTCTAATGCGATTCAAACCTATGACCTCAAGCTAACTCTATATCACTACTCCAATGCTCATCCGTTAAATCATTAGCTTGTGCCTTGATTTTTATTACAATTAAATTGTACTTAAGCCAAACAACCCTTTAAAACTATTTAGATTAAACTAAAACTAAAACTCATTGATCTTAAAGTAATTTACTTTATAAAATCTAAAATAATAAACTTTTTATAATAATTTCTCTTTTCTCATTTTTTTTGTATTTTCATCATTTTTGAATTTTTATTATTGTTATTTTTTTATATTTTTCTTATTTTTGAGTTAAGACCCTATTTTTAAAAAACTAGAACTAGAACTATAACTATAACTATAACTATAATTATAACTACTAGAGACTAGAGACCAAAAATCAAGTGTCTACAACTGTCCCTCTTTGCAGTAAAGTTTAAATAAAACTTTGCCACAAAAACAAAAAAAACACTGTTTTTGCCTTAAGATGACTTTATCCTAAGGAATACTATGACTAGCTAGTTGAAATTTTAACAAGGATAAGCTTGAAATGAAGAATAGTGAGGGTAGCGCTCATGTGGGCTGGCAAGAACCCTAAACTGAATTGAGAAAACTTGGTTGTACCACAATGAACTGACTAACTAAGATGGGCGAAGCACTTCTTAAGCTGGCTAAAGCTCTAAAAGATAATGAGAAAACTTAGTCATACCCTAATGAGCTTACTAACTAAGGCGGGCGAAGACTAAGGCGGGCAAAGTACTCCTTGAGCTAACTAAGGCCCTAAACTAGATGAGATAGGTAAGCACTACTAAAGCTGGTTAAACCCTAAAAAATGAGAAAACTTGGTCATGCCTCTATAAGCTAACTAACTAAAACGGGTAAAGAGCCTCTTGAGTTAGCTAAAACCTTAATGAACAAGAAAACTTGGTCATGCCTTAATGAGCTAACTAACCAAGGTGGGTAAAGTGCTCTTTAAGCTAGCTAAAGCCTTAAAGAATAAGAAAACTTGGTTGTTCCCCAATAAGCTGACTAACCAAGGTGAGCAAAGTACTCCTTAAGCTGGCTAAAACCCTAAAAAATGAGAAAACTTGATCGTACCCCAATGAGTTGACTAATCGAGGTGGACAAAGCGTTCCTTAAGTTGGCTAAAGCCCTAAAATGAATGAGATAGGTAAGAGCTCTTAAGCTAGCTAAAACCCTAAAGAATGAGAAAACTTGGTCGTATCCTTCATGAGCTGACTAACTAAGGCAAGCAAAGCACTCCTTGAGCTGGCTAAAGCCTTAAACTGGATTAAGAAAAACTTGGTTATGCCCCAATAAGCTGATTAACTAAGGTAGACAAAGCACTTCTTGAGTTAACAGCCCTAAAATGAATGAGATAGGTAAGTGCTCCTAGAGCTAGCTAAAACCTTAAAGAATGAGAAAACTTGGTTGTGCCCCTCATGAGCTGACTAACTAAGGCGAGCAAAGTGCTCCTCAAGCTGGCTAAAACCCTAAACTAGATTGAGAAAAACTTACCCGTGCCCTAATGAGTTGACTAACTAAGGCGGGTAAAGTGCTTCTTGAGTTGGCTAAAGCTCTAAAATGAATGAGAAAACTTGAATCGGGATAACACTCTATAAGCTAGCTAAATCCTTAAAAGAGAACATAAATCAGGATAACGCTCTATGAGTTAGCTAGAACACTAAAGATATGGATGGGGACAACACTCCATAAGCTGGTTCGATCCTTGAGTTAGAACATGAATCGGGATAATGCTCTATAAGCTAGTTGGAAGCCCAAGAGACTATGAAATGGGACTAAGTTCAAAGAGTCGGCTGAACCAAGAGTTTAAGAATTAAGTGTTTACCGTCCCTAAGGAAAGAACAAATGCAAATGCAATGTTTAAAGCTCAAAACCATTTACTTGGCTCAAGTGATAGTTCTCAAACAGTCAAATCTTTTCTTGAGCATTCCAATTAAAACCAATGGTTTTGATCCTTTCTTCTTGCTCTTCTTCTTCTTCTACCCCTTTTCTTTTCTTTTCTTTTTCTTCTTCTCTTCTTTTTCTTATTTTTACTTTTTTTCTCCTTCTTTTTTTTTTCTTTTCTCTTTTTTTTTTCTTCTTTTCTTTTTACAAAGCAATTTAAGCTTGAAACAAATACACATACATTATACTTAAAGATGCATTCAAGAAGGCAACTTTAACAAATGAAACATCTTCATCTCTTGAGCAAAAATGTCATATCTTGAATTTTCAACCCAACTTAATCGATTTCCCTGTAAACCTCCATCCTCAAGCGAGTTGCTACTTATGTGTCACCTATTACTCTTTCTAATCATGGCCCTATCTTGAAAAATAGAAAACAAATTTCCCTTTTTGGGGGGATGAACCATAATATAGTATTAAGGGAATTTTTATCAATTGACATCGTTCCAAATTAAGTGTTTATTTTTCATGTGTTTCTTGTACATAGGGATTATTTGGATAGAGCAAGAAGTAGGGACTTTTAATGGAACGAGAAAGGACCTAGAGATATTACCTAATGTCGACGATCATTAGGAATACCAACTTTGCTTGTAGAAAATGAAAATGAGACCATAGTAATATTAAGATTGTTTGCATTTTGTAATCTGAGCAAAAATTCTATTGATCTTTTAATGAAAGTACATCTTCATTGCATCAGTGTTTACTGTGTCCCTCAAGTCTAGACCATCCATTTGGGATAAAATTAAAGCTTCCCCAAGCAATACTTTCTTCACAATGTAAGGCCCTCTATAGTTTGGAGCAAACATCCCTCTTAACTCTTATACATTAGGCAAATTTTTCCTTAGTACCACGTCTCCTTCTTTAAAACTTCAAGGCCGTACTTTCTTGTTAAGAGCTCTAGCCATTCGTTGCTGATAGCAAATGTTGTGGTACAAAGTTTTCAACCTCTTCTCGTCAATCATATTTAACTGCTCGCTTCATTTCTTTATCCAATCAGCCTCATCCAATTAAGTTTTCGACAATACCCTAAGAGATGGGATTTCGACTTCTATTGGTAGTACAACCTCCATCCCATATACCAACAAGTAGGGGGTTGCCCCTATTGATGTTTTAATAGAAGTTCGATAAGCCATGAGTGCAAATGGTAATATCTCATGCCAATCTTGATATGTGATAGCCATCTTCTCAATAATTCTTTTGATATTCTTGTTGGTTGCTTCTACGGCTCCATTCATTTGAGTTCGATAAAGAGTGGAATTTCTATGAATGATCCTGAACAACCGGCACAACTTTAACATCAATTTATTGTTCAAGTTCATACCATTATCGGTAATAATTGTCTTTGGTGTCCCATACCGAGCCAATATGTCTCTTTTAATGAGCTTAACCACTACTCTCTTCATCATACTAGAGTAGGATGAGACTTTGACCTACTTAGTGAAATAATCAATAGCCACCAGTATAAATCGATGCTCATTAGATGCCTTCAGAGTGATTGAGCCAATGATGTCTATCCTCTACATCGAAAATGGCCATAGTATAGATAATGTATGCAATTCTTGAGGTAAGGCATTTACTTTATTCACATAGATCTAGTACAAATAGTAGTGTCTAACATGCTTAATGCAATCTCCTTCTATAGTTAACCAATAATATTCCATCCTCATAATTTTCTTGGTGAGCATGTAGCCATTCATGTGGGGGCCACATACTCCCTCATGCACTTCTTTCATTAGCAACTCTACCTTTTTCTCATCTACATATCGTAGAAGCGTACTGTCAAACGATCGTCGGTATAAAGTAGGCTCACTTATCAAGTACTGAGTAGCCAACCTTCTAATCATCTTCTTATCCTTCTTCTTGGCTTCTTTAAGGTACGTTCCATGTTGCAAAAATGTTTTGATATTATGATACCAAGGCTTTTCATCACATGAACTTTCTGTTGCTAAACAGAAAGTGAGCTTTTCTTCAACTTCACTCTTAAATAAGTAAATCTCTACTCCTCTTGATATCTAGATTATGGATGCCAAGGTAGCCAGGGCATAAGTGAATTGGTTCTGAACCCTTGGTATGTACACAAAGGTAATCTTTTCAAACTTGGCCATTAGTTCAGCTAAGTGTTGGTTGTAAGGTACTTATTTGGTGTCTTTTGTCTTATACTTACCTCAAGCCTAGCCTATGATTAGCGAAGAATCTCCATACACGTCTAATTCTCATATATCCTTAAACAATGTAATTTTAAGTCCCAAAATACATGTCTTGTACTTTGCAATATTGTTAGTACATGGGAAAGCTAGTCTTACGACCATCGAGAATTATGCACCTTTAGGGGATATCAAAGTTGCCCCAAGTCTGCATCCCGACACATTAGGTACTCCATCAAAAACATTTTCCATCCTGAGGATTTCCCAATTTCTTCGCTATTAGAATCATTTTCTACTTCTAAGATACTTTTATCAGGGAACTCAACTCGTGCTTCTTGAGGGATATCCTCAGAGGGACTTTTTACTAATTGATCTACCAAAGCCTACCCCTTGACTAAGCTTTAGCTCACATACTTAATGTCAAATTCTGATAGCAACATCTGCCACTTTGAAACTCTTCCAATGAGAGCTAGTTTTACTGCTAAATACTTCAAGGGGTCATGTTGTGTTATTAACTCGATTTGGTAGTAAAGTGTGTATTGTTTGAGTCAATGCATGACCCAAACCAATGTACAACAGTTTCTTTTGGCTTCCTAGAATTTTTGCTCCCCTTCTGTGAATTTCTTGCTTAAATAATAAATGGCCCACTCCTTCCCTTCTTCATCCTTCTAACTAAGCATGGACCCCATAGATTCACAACTAGTGGTGAATCAAGTCATGGGAAATTATGCAGTAAGGGAAGAAGAAATGAGCAAGTACCTGTTGGTGGTACTAATGCTCATAGAAGGATTTCAATCTTTTCCAATCCATAAGTTTTTGAAAAGTAAGAATATTGCTACCAATAAGTTATCCAAGTTGGCCAATATGGCATTCCTTGACTTGAACAACAAACTTTTTATCAAATTTATCCCACAAAAAAGTTTATTCACTTTCTTGTAGAGCTGTGAATTGGCTCCTTGCTCAAAAGATGAGTCTTAGATGGATCCCCCTCATAGATTATTTGAGAGACAGTACCCTCCTTGACTATAAGAAAGAAGCATGAAGATTGGTTTATAAAGTTGTGAATTATACACTAATAGATGATCAGCTGTACAAAAGCAGCATATCATAACCCTATCTTCGATGCCTTCCTCTGAGAGATGCCCAACGGGTGTTATCTGAACTACATGGTGGCGTATGTAGTAACCCTGTGATAGCATAGACATTATATGTCCATGCATTGTGAATTGGCAATTATTGGCCAACCATGAAAGAAAATGCAAGGACGACTATTCGACATTATCTATAGTGCCAGAAACAAAAGGTGTCAAGTCATATGCCTTCAATTGAACTATGTTGCTTATCTAGTCCTTGGCCTTTTGCCCATTGGGGGTTGGATATTCTCAAACCCTTCCCAAAGTCTACAACCCAGCGACAATTTGTCATGGTTGCTATAGATTATTTTACAAAATGGGTAAAGGCCAAGGCAATAGCAAGGATCACCGAACAGAAAGTAGAGGCATCTATTTTCAACTCCATAATATCGAGATTCAAAGTTCCTTTTATGATAATTACAGACAATAGCTTGCAATTTGACAACAACAAATTCTGTGCATTTTGTGAGAAATATGGCATTCCCCTAAACTACATGTCTGTAGCACACCCTTAGACTAATGGACATGTTGAAGTTGTCAACAAGATCATCTTGCATGGCTTAAGGAGAAAAGTTAATCAAGTTAAGAGGAGATGGGATGATGAACTGTCGAATATCTTATGGGGGTATAGAACTACCTATAGAACAGTAACAAGAGAAACCCTTTTCAAGTTAGCATTCGACATAGAAGTAGTTTTGCCAAATGAGTTAGATCTACCTAATCTAAGAAGGCAAATTTTTGATGTGATGGTTAACCAAGTTAGATTAACAGCAAATTTGGACACCATTGAAGAAATTAGAGATATTGCAAGAGCAAAGGTTGTGGCATAGCAGCATAAAGCGACTAGGTATTACGATAAAAAAGTAAAGCATAAGGTTTTTCAACTTGAGGACTTAATTTGTTGAAAAGTGGAAGCAACTGGCACGCGAGAAAGTTAAGAGAAGCTTGTTACAAATTGGGAGGATCCTGTTAGGGTCCGAGAAGTCGTTAGTGAGGGGGCCTATCAATTAGAAAGGTTGGATGGATCAATCATCCCTCAAGCATAGAATACCGAGAATTTGAAACTCTATTTCAATTGATTACTTGGATGATGTTCATTTCCATTTGTCTTCTAAGGTGATAGCCTACTTGTTTGTAAGGCGATAGCTTACTTGTTTGTGAGATAGTTATATTTGAATTTTTATTTTGTTTCTAGAAGTATTTATGATTGACAAGTTAATTAGTTAAACCTACACGGTGAACAAACTAACGTAAGTTCTGACCTATCATGGTTAATGAACTTTAGAAATCTATCCTACAACTGAATAAAACAGCTAGTCCACGTCTCAAATGGCTAACGGACAATGTCTATAAAAAGACACAAAAAAGGTGTGTGAAATAAAACATGTCAAAAGAATTAGGCGTGTGAAATAAAACATGTCAAGAAAAACTTAGCGTGTAAAGTAAAACATGTTGAAGAATAAGAGCATGTGAAAGAAAACATGCATATTAATAAAAAAAAAAGAAAAAGAAAAATCATACATGTTGGGAAAACACAGTACGTGAAGTAAAACGTACAAGAAATACAAAGTTATATGGAAAGTGTTTTTCATTCATCGCGATATGATTACAAATACTCGGCCATTTAGCTCAGAGCACAACATACAAAGAATTAAAATTACAAGACAACCTTATAGCCTATTTTCAGAGTAAGTAGAAGCAATTTTTGGATTAGAGGCTAGGGCCTTCTCAAAGCATATCTCTTTTTCAACACTTGGGATCTCAAAACAAGTGGATTTTTCTTTTTCTTCATATGGGATTTCCTTTGATAGGCTTTCTTTGTCTTCCCCCGAATCCTTGACATGAGCTTCATTATTAGCCTTCAGATCAATTTCAACACCTAATTCCTCACCATCATCCTCATCGCAGTTGCTGACTTTATCATCAACATCAATGAAATCTAGCCATGGAAGATCATAATCAAGGTGAAGCTTAAAGATTTCCTCTCTTGCCACCTGGACCCCCTCCAACAACTTCTTCCACAATAGTCTCTCGTATTGTTGATTGGGAGTGACGATATCTAGTGTCTCTTCAATAGAGGGTCCTCTCTTCACAATCTCCTCCAACTCAACAACACAACTTTGCAACCTTGCGCTGTTGGTCTCCAACTCCTTGATTTACACCCTAAGCTTTTTCCTCCTCATCACTCATTGTGCAAAGAGTTCAACTCAAACCCCAGCACTCTTCTTTTTTCTTCTGTAGCTCCTCTTTCAAGCCTTTAGCTTTCTTGTACTGCTCTTCAACCTTACACCTAAGGCTCGAAACTTCATCAATGACCAAAGAGTGTACTAATTTCTCAACAGCCAGTTCTTCCTAATACTTTATGGACTCTATCTCGACCCTTATTCTTATGTTCTCAGCAGCAGTAGTCTGGGCCTTAGAGGAGTTATATGCATGCTCAATTTTCTACAATAAGACAATGTACAATTATGAAAATTCCAAATGACCTGGTAAAATACATGAAGATTATTATTGCTATCACCTTTTTCATCTCTTTGTCGGCCTCATTCAGAGTTGTTAGAATGTAGCTGCTTATTTGAAAACAAATGAGAGTATTAGTGATTAAATGAACCCAACAGTTAAAAGGATGTAATAGATACTTACATCATACAACTTGGTCGCAATATGAGCCATATTAAAACTACCAACCCCGTCGATGTCTTTCTTTACAATCTCTTTGCCCTTAGAAAGAATAATACCTTTCATCAAAGCCAAAGATTTCGTCTTATCTTCCAAGGCTAAGTCGGTGTGCAAGATGGTGTGGCTCCAATACGAGACGAAGTACTCACTAACCTTCATATTAGGGACGACTTCAACATTACTAATACCAAGAGCTTTGTTTCACATGGCCTCCTTTGTCCTTTCGTCCAACTCTTTAGACCTCTTAGCAGGCAATTGGCCGATAAGTTCCTTCCTAGGTCTTTTATTATTAGTGATTGGCACTACCTCCACCATTAGTGACAACCCTTTGGTGGCTACGATAGCTTCAACCTCATTTTGGGGTTGGGTCTCTCAACCATTGTTTTTCAACTCTACAGTAGATGGAATATCCTGAACTAGAAGTGCTTCGATATGCGAGGCTTCAGCTATTCCGAGCTTCTCACTCCCTTTCCGCTTCTCAATTGGTTGGGAGGTCTTCTTTTGAGCTGCCACCTACTTCGCTGCACCCTCCTTTGTTGCTTTCTTTATAGCAGTTGGCTGAATGGTAGTGACAATGGCCGTGTACTTGTCATCCTTCGACTTCTTGGCCTTGAGATTGGGTAAATAATTTGGTGGGATTCACCTCACCAGCACCCATATTTATAATATGAAGTAGACATATTAATATTAATGCAAGGAAAATGAACGAACTTACATTCTTTGTGCCAAGTAAGGCTCAAAGGCAACAATTCTTCCCCCAAGTCATGAGAACGGCTTTCCTCTTATAGCTACACTCGACACGGTGGTTACTCATTAGAGTACCTTCCTTCTCAGAAAAGATTAGCTCTCCACTTTCATAACGCCTTATTATCCTTTCAAGGTCCTAAAAGAACATTTTGTTTTCTTCCTTTCCTGAATCTTCTTTGCTACAGCACCATTATTTGACATCAACTCTATGTCCTTAATGTGCATTGGCTTAGTCTATGGAGTTTAGAAATCTAACCCATCCATGAACTTTCGCCCATGCCTCGCAATGGCAATGTACCAGCAGTCAGGTTGCCTCTTAATTATAAAGAAGTATTGGAACAGTTGAGGCGTAGCCTTGACTTCAACCCCTTCATAGATTATTTCGAAAGCTACTAGAAGCCAATATGTATTTAGTGAAAACATACTTAGCGTGACTCAAAAATAATTGAAGAATTGCTTAATGAATGCTAAGAAAGGGAAGTGCAATCCAAAATCAAGATGCTTCAGATGGATGTGGAACTTGTGTTCTCCCGAAAAACATATTCTTTCCTCTTCTCTTAACCTCCTAAGATTCCATACCCCTGGAAGGTCTTGCCAGTACTTGTTATATTTCAAAATAAGGACCCTATTGGTGGTACTGACTAATCTATCTAGCGAATCACAGAAGTAGACCATATTATTCTACAGATACCTAGCTACAGATCTTCCTTCCTTATCGTCTGGGTAGGTATCTACTGCGAAGGAATTGATTCGGGTGAGTTTAACCCACCGCTCCACCACACTATCGACCAAACTACCCGAAGAACATGCCATCTCGCTCCTTTTGTTGGGGAGGTAAGGGGAGAAGTGGTCTTAGTCTCCGTTGCTTTGGAATTCGAAAGGATAAGTTAACAAATTGTGTTGCGAACCATACCCAATTGATTATAAACTCACAACGTTTGAAGAGTTTGAAGTTGAAGATGAAATATTGAAAGTAAAAGAAAGCTTATGAATGCGATTGTAAAGTCTAATTCTACTATAGAAAAACTCTTAAACACTTTGTTGAAAATGACTTGCTGAATAGAAGATGGCGCAGATTACTAATGTGTGTTTTGAGACAAAGATCCAATGGTTGACGAGGCTCTAACAGTTATTATGACCTGCGGTTTAATTATGGCTAATGTGACAGTTGTCATTTGTGCCATTACTTTAGCTTCTAACAAGCGGGAAAATTGAAAGTTGTGACCTTTCGCATAAGACATAATCCATCTCTTGGAAATTAAAGAACTTTTCTAATTACTTGGCATTTGGAAGATTATTCTCTACTTAACCCTGCAGAACATCAAGATGCTTACTCCCTTTACCAAATACTCGACCACAGGAGTTGGAGGAGCAAATGTTGATAGTCGAATTTCCATCACTCGGCTACTTACATGATGAAAGACTATATTCCTAGCCATATCGAGCAACATCAACATGACAAGTAACTCGATTCTCAACCGATACCAAGTAACTGGACCAGCATCTGATTTAAATTGAGTAAAGCGGTGCAAACAGTTATCACATGATATAATTATATTATATAACTATCTACTCTCCCTACATTTTCGGTATGTGTCTAATTAAGAGGCCTCCACGTATCTCGTTAATTATTTCAATAACCACTACTTCGAATACGACATTCGCCTATAAATATGAGAAAGAAACATTGTAAGAGACATCTAATAACTCTTTACCACTCACTTAACTTCCCTTACTCTTATTCACTAACTTAAACATTGGAGTGGCTACATTGGACTAGCCCCGGTACCCAGAGCTTTTCCTTTCTTTGCAAGATAATTCCAATGACCAAAATCCACCAACAACAATGTGACTATTAATCTTGTATATATACTACCTGCTAGCATTGTATACGAGGAGAGCCCTCATGTACATACACATTATATCCAACTTGCATAAGTAGGTGTTGTATCTACTAAGTGTGCTCCGTTTTACTAGCTTTCTCATTCCCCTGTATTATGCAAATGGTCACTTCTTCCTCCTCCACTAAGTAGTAGTAACCACATATAGATGTTGCTACTACTTTCAAGAATAAATTGTGGGAGGCAATGCAACATCATACATGAATAGTCCCATATAATGAATAACTCCACTAATGTTATCCTTTAGATCCAGCATAGGGGATGTTGTGATTCTCTATAAGGTATCGGATCATTGGGAGCACACATGTTTGAGCGCTATGCATATTGTGAGTGTACAAATGCTTGGAACACCGTGAACACAAATGTGCTTCAAATATCATAAGCACATATACATCAAGCCTCGTGAGCATGCACTCATCAAGTATCATAAGCAGACATGCATTAAGCACCATTGGTACATAGGCACTAAGCCTTGCACATATAGGCACATCAATCGTCATGTATAAGGAATGTTATATGAAACAAGTGTTATGAGTAACAATCATCACCATGCAAAATAGCCTCTTCATATACCATATCCATATATAACTCTCCTCCCCAATTATTGACATGTAGAAAAGGGACAAGTGAACAACCTTTGCAGCATTTGTTTTTTTCATGACACCACAAAAAACTAGGTTATATTATACTCTTTTGATTTTGAGGATCATACCTTAAGGGAGTGTACCAACATAAGTTTATGACAATACTATTTGCATAGGAGCAATTATGTAGCTGACCATTTATAGCAATACTCGTTTTTGCAATCTTCTTGATCACACCATCATAACTCATATGTTTTCTTATATATAAAAATTGTAATTAAACACATAGAATCAATAATTATAAAGTCCATTTACTAACATTTTATGTTCTTTTATTTCCTTTACTTTTATAACCATGTTGTCACGCCCCAAAGCAATAGAGCTATAACAGTCCCATTGTGCAAATCATTCTAAGATAGAAGATGACATTACGGCTACTATATTAGACTTGATTTACATAAAGCATCCACAACTAACTTGCTTTATAGTAAATAGTTTATAAATTAAACATGTTATTTACCCTAAAAAAGTATGAAAAATATAAATTAAGATTTCAATATTCCAAGTAATGTTACATGATTTCATACCTAAACTTACTTAAATAATGTATACATTAATAATAGAAGATACAAATAAGGATTAAAAATCTTAAAAATATAGCCAATCATCAGTTTTGTGACCTCACTCCTTAGGATCCAGCAATTGCTAGATTCGAGGTAACTATAAGTTGCTTCTTAGTTAATACCTGCTATAACATCTATAAGGATGTAAGTAACCAACTGTACATCAAGTACAAATAGAGTTATCAACAAATTATTTTAATGCAATATAGTAAGAAAATGACATCTATGACGTTATCCGATCCATCGTGAGATTAGAAAAGTTACACACTCTCTAATCCGAGTTTAGGAGTTTAGCGTATATTTCAATAGCTTACAAACAAACTCAAGCTTGTGCAAAAGAGACACCACTCCACTTGTAACTACCTTCAAACCATTGCCTTTACCTTTGCCCACGACTTTCTCTCCTGTCACTTAGTTAGACTAAAGATGAAGAAGGGACCAATTATGTTATCCAATGCTATTCCTTTTGAAGGGGTTAGTATTTGGCTGAAGAACTCTAAACATTTCTCCTAATAGGTTACCATGCAGGTCTAATTTAGAATTATAAGTCATATATTTAATTAAGTCTAGTTAAGCCTATCGATCCATATCACGTAGTACAAAACAATTGCAAACTAGTACAGCAAGCCAATAGCACACAATACCTTCAAGAACATGCATACATAGGCATGTATAAATCAACCATCTACAAACATAAACAAGTATAAACTTAAACCTCCGAGAACTATAAAAAATATTCCAAAACACAGTTATGTATTGATTCTAAACTTACATGGACTTCTTGCTTGCTCACTCGCTCAAGGTGCAACTCTCAGCAAACCATCGCTGATAATTCCTATAATATAGAGGTCGTTTTAGTATTTATATAACTATCTTATATAAGCTTTATTTTACAACTCTTTTTATTTTCTTCAATTTAGGGTTTTATTATATATAATTATTCAAGTTTTTACGTCTCTTACAAATATTCTTACTTTAGGCTAGGTTCAAATTTAATTTATAGTTATAGTTTTATTCACAAGTCTTAACTAAGCCATTAATCCATCCTTTAAGCTTATCTCACTACGTTTCAGGTACAAGATTTTTTAAATTATACAATAATATTGTTCTTTTTTACTTTATACACCTAAACTTTATTCAAAAACCTAATTTAGCTCTTAGTTTTATTTTACACTTAAATCTCAAGAGTGCCTTCTAACCTATTTTACAGGATTTAACTACTTTTAATTCAAATGAATATAGTGTCTAATTAGTTTCTAAGTTAACTTCAAATTCAACTTCTGATTATGGTTTTTTATGTGTAAACTCTACGAACTCTTTCCGAACCAATATGTGAAATTTATCTCACTATATTTAGATATCCTAAATTCTCGTTTTATCTTCTAGATAATATTTCGGTTGGTACGATACATTATATTCCTCATTTAACTACTAAATTTATGTACATTTTTCATATAATTACCTAAATGTTCATTCCATATTAGATTTATTTTATATTATTATTATAATACTATCCATTTTAACCTAATATTTTCTATCCATTTAATTTCCTATGTATACATATTATACCTTATTACATAATTTATGCTTAAAACACATATCTAATATCCGTAACACTACAAATATCATCTTTCATCACCAAATATCATCTTTCATCACCAAATATCATCTTTCATCACCAAATAACATATCAAGATCTCTAATTATATAATAAATCAAAATTTAAGACAATTATAAAATTACACTTACAATTATGAAAACAGGATTATTTGAAAAGTCGGACATCAAAAAAATATTAAATCTTCTAATATCTTCTTCTTCTTTTTCTCTTCTTTCTTTTTTTCTTTTTCCTTTTCTTCCTTTCTTTCTTCTCTTTTTCTTTTTCTCTTTCTCTCTTTTCTTTTCTCTTTCTTTCTTTCTCTCTTTTTCTCCTATTTCTTCTACATCTCTCTCTCACCCTATCTCTTTGTTCTCTCGCCTCCCCCCTTATATCTCTTTTGAAGAGACTTTTGACTGCCTTAACTAAGGTGGTGATGTATATATATATTTTATATTTTTTACTAGTCTAATTTTACATAACATTTCGAGTATAATTTTATCATAATTTGTTATTTATAAAATTCCATAATATATTTCAAAAATAATACAACATTATATTATACACCTAACATAAAATTTATATTCTAGACTAATTAAAATTTAACCTAATAAACTTTTATGTTATGATCTATATTGATTGTATTCAACTTATTCTTAACATCCAAATTTATAAGATTATTCCTTATAACTTTTTGAGTGACTCATATTGCCATTTGGACGTATTTGAAACAAATTTTTCAGTGGTCTTACGTTTCAAAATAAGGTCATAAATACACTTTTCTTTAATATCTCATATAAATATATATATATATATATTCCATTAATTATTTGGGACTTATTCATATACATCTTATATATAATTTTACTCACTAATGTTAATTATTAATAATACATAGCTAATTTCAAAAGATTTATCATAAGTTATATCTAAAATTATGAAACTCTACAGTACAACGATTAGACCCGATATACTTAATACTTCAAAGAAAATTGTGTGTAAATGAACTTAATTTGAAATATTAAAATTATATAATTACTTCTTTTAATTTTTAATACCTTTTTCATAAGGATCTAACTTAATTCTAGGAACATTTATTTAATTCATAATTTCTAAAGTACGTCTTAAGCATTAAACTTTTCATTTTACTTCTTATTAATTTATCTAATTACATATAATTTATTTCTTGCAATTCATTAATTATTAGAACCCATTTTACACTTTTTCAAATAAATAACAGGTAATATGCATATAACTTAATAATTTAATATTTTATTATTTTATTTTCTTAATTCTAAACTTACAGTGTCATTTATACCAATCTAATTTCTTAATAAAATTTAGTCTCAATAAGATAATTTACATAATCGCTCTAAATTTTACAATTCATTTCTCAACTGATCGATTATGAATTATTTATCAATTTTTGTAGATCTCACAAGTCTCATGTGATTATGCATATGGGAGTGATAACTCTTCACTTGATAACAACATGGTAAGAAACAATACAATGGATTACTTTGATCCTCTTAATAACTTACAATGTCTTAACAAATAATGTGACAAAAATCTTAACTCAATGGCAATATGACCAAGGATAATGCATTCATTGTTAAATAATACATTCACTTAAGCCAAAGTATACTTTGCTCTTAGTGACTTCACACACTTAGAAGCAATAAATCAACTAAGCATCAATATTGTTTAGTGTAAAGTAGTAAGATTGCCTTGTTATCTCTTCTTTTTTCTTTTCAATAGGGAGCAAAAAATAGACCTAATCACACTGGTGTTAAGTATCATGAACTTTACATTTCTGGATTGATATAACTTTGAGACTGCTTAAACTTGATGATCTAAGGGGCTTCATGTAGAATAGGCATAATTGAGAGATTGCTTAGGCTTAATGATCTAAGAGATCTCTCATGTCCTCACATGTATTGGGCAAGACTTTTGCTTGCGAATGATAGCATTTAAAAGATCCATTTTTCGAGAAGATTTCAACTGAGCATAAGCAGTGATCATGGAATTCATTGCTTGGGATCAATGATCATTTCTCATTAATCAAGGAGGTACTTCCCACTACTTGACTATTTAACATGGCTTACCAAAGTATTGCTTGGGTTTGAATATTAAAATGTTAAAGTGCTCATCAATGGAAATGTCTCCAATACTTGATGGCAAACAATA
Source organism: Lumnitzera littorea (assembly GCA_024138015.1). Taxonomy (NCBI): domain Eukaryota; kingdom Viridiplantae; phylum Streptophyta; class Magnoliopsida; order Myrtales; family Combretaceae; genus Lumnitzera; species Lumnitzera littorea. The sequence goes on from JAMXBB010000002.1 coordinate 49,727,385, forward strand.
TAAAATTTAGTTAGCATAAAGGCTATACATGATCACTATAATGTGATGTATGCTTAGGAGCTAGTGCTCTTACTAATCTACAGCATACAAGCCTAGCACATCATCTTGCACTTTGGAAACAAGGGTCTTACTAGCTAACAATGATGTGTGAACTATATGTTATACTCATCACCATTTTTCTTTTAATTAATCAAGGGGCTTACTTGCCCCCATTCAGACATGCACTATCTTGCAAAACTAGTTATGTGCGCTAAGGAAACTAGTCTCTTGCTTTATAGCAACAACAAAAGAAGTATAAATGAACACTTATCACATTCTCATAAGGCAATATCTATGATAGAAAAACAAAACCCCTTTCATTGACAAGAAGCGGCTATCACCTTGTTTACATATGAAATATGAAAGAAAAGCGAAATATAATCAATGAGGAGATATTCTAGTTGTCAGTAGTTTTTACACTTTCTAACTTATATGGTTCTTTTTATTTTGGTGCTTTAATTATCTCTCTTGTGTTTCTTTACACCTCTACAACAACCATGCATCCTTTTCTTCTTAAATGCCAAACTATGAGCTTTTTCCCCTTTAGGTTCCACTAAGGGTGTCTACCCTTCATTCATATGCTCATTAAAGAATGCTACTTTAGTAAAACAAGACTCATTACACATGAATAGGTTCTTTGTAGCAAGAATGAGGATATCCTTCCTATTCCAATGACCTTTTATGCATTGATGCCGCATCAACGGTATCACATTGTGATTATACAACCAAGTCCTTCCTATGAGGAGATGATAAGAGACAAGCACATCAATCATATGAAACCATGTGGAGCTATGGATCAGTCCAATAATGAAGTTTACCTTAATACACCTAATCATCTTCATAGAAGACTCGTAGAAGCAATTTAGCTTGACTAATTATTTTATCAAGTAACAAATGTTTACCTTCGCAGCCTTGAAAGTAAACATAGGCATAATATTAAGTGAAGATCTATTGTCAACAAATGTCCTCCTAATAAAATGACCATTGAGTATGCTTTCCACATATAGAAGGCGATTATGATTGGGATTCTTTGTGTACATGCTAGCACTAGTAAATATAATTTCACCATCATTCATTAAGACTACCTTCTTTGTAGGACATACCATGGCATATTTCTTGAATTGACCTTAAGTAATTTTTGTAAGCATGGTTGCTCTCATGAACTAAGCATCTTTGTCAAATATATGTAGATTAAAGTAGTTTCTAACATTGGAAGTCTTTAACAAAGCAAAGATGGCGTTATCATCTTCATTTTCTTCAATTTCAAGTCCTTTGCCTCTATCTCCATGCACTAAAACTAGCTACACGTCTATTTCTTGGGTCTTTATAAGGCCATGGGTGATAACGTTCACAATGCCACGTTAGGTGTTATGAGCTAGAAGTGAATTATTCTCTTATCATTGTCTTCAACAATTAATTCCCCATTCTAAACCCGTTCATTAAATATTTTCTTCAATGTCTAACAATCTTTTGTAGGGTGACCTACACTCCTATGGAACCTGCAAAACTTAAGGTATTTTTTTTCCTCATTTATTGGTAAGTGCTCAACTCTAAGGAGCCTAATGTTTCCATCATCTAGCCATTGGTTGAGGTATACGTACACTTTTCCCATTGAGCATGGGTAAGTTAAAGACGGTTTGGTGTTTATAAGTTTCTCACTTTTAGATTTCTTTATTGCTTTTGGATTCTCTTCTTAGGCTAAATTCATCGATGGTGTGCACTTGTTAAATCTTGTGTTCTCACCTCTTTGTTATGCTACTGAGTTGTTTGTCCTCTGTGCATTTTCAACTAACATGGCAAATGAGGCAAGGGAAATGTTCTCTAAGTATACAACATATTCGATGAACATTCCTCGAATGCATATCTTCACTGGTTCCTTTTCACCACAGGTGTCTTGTATATTAAGTGAGTGTCCTCTAAAACGTTTAATATACTCCATCAAGTCTTCTTTAGGCTTTTGTCGAATTCTTCCCATGTCAGTTAGAGTGACTCGTTCCTCAATGAAGAAAAAACTTTTCTAGGAACATCTTGCACATACTTTCCCATGAATCAACTAACCTTGGGGGAAGCTTGACATACCAATATAAGCTCTCTATAAGTGACTTAGAAAACTCCTTCAACTTCAAGTCATCATCAAGTCCATATACTTCTAAGGTCTCAATGACCTTTGGTAGGTACTCTTTGGTGCTTCCCTTTTTGCCATTGAATAACACAAATTTCAGACTTACATAGTCCTTAAGGTATGGCTTCTTAGGAATGCATTAATAGTAAGGGAGTTTCAACTCTGGTACCCTCCGTTGTAGACCTTGCTTGTATTTTCTTTAAGTACATGTCTAGATCTTCCTTGGTCATAAACAAACCTCTTTAGGTAGATGCCCCTACCCTTACTAACATCACAGAGGCAAGGTAAATGGGTGTAAGATTCATAGGTGTAAAACTTATGGGCGCAAGGTCCATTGGTGTTGGTTGCATAAAGTCAACAATTGTGACATGTAATATAGCATTTAAAGATAATGAGCCTCCAATCTAAACTCCTTAGTTCCTTACTTTAGGTAATAAATCTTGTTGCTATAGGTCCTCAACTCTAGGAGTGACTTGCTTATTGACAACAGGGGGATTGAATGGTTGGGAGGCTTATGGAGTGAGTTCTTGCACTACATTAGAGGGATTCAAAGTGGTTGCTCCTTATTGCATAGCAGCAAAGGCAACTAAAGCAGGTGCACATTGAGCAAGCATTGCCATGAGTTCACCTAAGTTCTAATTAGTCTCTTGTAGCTTACGTGCTGGTTCTGCATTATCAAGGATACCTTCTTACATATCATCTCCTTGATCGGTGCCTCCAATTAGAGGTTGATTTTGGTCATTGGTCACAATAAGGACATCTTGCTCTTGATTATTTCCATCAGTACAATCAACTTGTCTTTGCCTTAAAGGTACTATAATATGAGTATCAAGCCTTCCCTCCATAGTAAAGTTACCAAAAAATATGGGTGAGTGGATCTGAGTGTAAGGGTCACGTTTGTGCTACGTATCAAGTCACACTACACGTGATTAGAGAAATTACTTGAATCGTACGTATAGGATAATCAAGAGAGAAGTGTAAGGAGGAGGAGTGAGTAATCTCAATAAGGCTCTAATACTTGTGGTAATAAGTAGAGGAGCCAAAAGGTATCAAACTCTACTATCAATGAAGGAAATGGAAGTGTTATTGAAATATTCAAGTGTTTGATCTTTTATGGTAAGAATCCGGTAGAGTAATAATATTCGTGCCAATTCTCTCTTGTCTAAATAAGGGAAGGAGAGAGTTATTTATAGAGCATGGCCATTTATCTCAACCGTTGGATTATGATGATGATCAATGGCCAATATTTATCCCTTCTCTTAATGGACCTTAGGTAGACTTCCTTTACGAGCTTAGGCCTAATAAGGCCTTATTTTCTTATATGAGCTAAGTTAAGAAAAGCTATATCAGACAGACCGATCCGATAAACTTTACTCCAAACTCACTATGCTAAAACTCCCGTGATCATCCCGATAATTTATGAATCTAGCTCCTCAGACTCTATCACCTTAGCCCAAGAAATCAAATCTGTTTAATTAATGGACTTGAAACCTAATATAGAATTAGCCCTCTACAGAAGGTTATACATGTACTATGCATGGCTAGATCTAATTAAGTTACCAAAGGAAATTTCCTTTCCCTTTCTGAAGTCCTGTAGTAATCAAACACGTACGGTTTGTCCAGTTTGAAGTATTTACATACACGAGAAGTGGGTGAAAGTTGTAGAAAGGCAAAGTGGTCTCAACATGATTAACATACATTACCAAATCAAGAGACCAAATGCCTTTAGACTCAAAAGCAAAACCGACTCTTAGTACAGGCAATAATCTTCTTGCCAACTAATGATATTCTACCTGAACAACAAATATGGAGGGACCACCAGGCCCCTACTATCATCAATTTCGGACGTCCAGAAAATATGATGTTGAAAGATGCCTAATTTGAAAAGCATACCTAAAACCATAAATGCATCATCATCAACACCGCGGTCACCATCTGCTGGAATTGAAATCTTTAAATGAACCTACAGAGATATAAATTCATGGCAGTGCATCATATATATGTACATTCTAGATCTTATAAACATTTCTTTTTACTATTTCATGAATTTATCCCCTGAACTCGTTTGTTCCATTGCCAAATTTATATGAAACAGCACATTCAAAGCGTTCAATTTAAGCTCCCCCGACCGGAATAATATTATTCGTTAGGATTTGAATTAGAAATAATAGCTCGTAAGAAACAAGATGTTTATACTCGTGCCCAAGAAACAGATCGTTGGTGCCAACATGGTTATGGTTCATCAAAATACAATTTTGATTGATGAAAATTTACGCATATGAATCCATTCATAGACCGGACTATAAGCTGTTTGATATGTAATGGATATATCAACTGTGGCTTTCATTTTATCATGTACATATCTTTTGATTTGTAGCTCGGCATAATATATTTACCTATGAACCGCCCTATATTTATTTGAGAAATGTTAAACGGTACGAAATAATATTTATCCTTTTACTTTTCCATTGTACATTGAAGTAATGGTGTTAGTTGTCTGTAGATGGTGGGAAGGGATAAACTGAGGCACGTGTGGCATGGGACATGCTACAGAACATAGAAAGTATCATTCATGAAAAAGGAATAGGAAAAATCATGCTTGATTCATGTGTATTTCGAGGAATTCATATAGGCAATAACATATTGAAAATTCATTTATATACCCGTTTTTTCTTTTCCAACCTAGCATTTATCGTATGTAAGAAAATTCATATTGACAAAAAAAAAAAGTAATAATAAACAAATAAATAGGATTAAAAAAAACAAAAGCCTAAACGATCGGAAAATGAAAAATGGAAAGAGAAGTTCAAAAAAGAAACATGCGGACCTCGATGGACAAGAATTATTCATCTACTTGATGGTTAGATGTTTGGGATTATTTTGCTGTCAGCACAATTTTAACGCTCTTAATATCGTCGCCGGCATTTATTATTTCTTTCCTTTTATTACTAAATCGGACTTATTCAACGCTTCAAATGGCATAACAACGAGACATGTCTGGTAAGTGGAGCAATCACATCAGGCTTCGAAGAACGATGGTAGAAAAATATTTTCAGATCCAAGTTGACGATTGATTCAAATCACCATTTTGATCTTTATTAATAGTAATTTCGGTTCATTCTTATTAACCCAATTAATTTAACCTGATTTCTATGAAAATCCATCAAGTTCTTTCAGTTTAAAAAATATTTTTTTCTTTTATATTTTTTAAAAAATACATCAATTTACTAAAAAAAGATAATATAGATAAAAGAAATAAATTATAAAATATTTTTCACTTTCAATTTTCAAGAATATAGATAAATTTTCTTATATTATTAATAAATATAAATTATATTATCATACTTTTGTTAATCCCAATTGACTCTAGGTCAATCTTGGTTTGACTTCTTGACCCGATTTCATGCCCCAAATTAATCCTCTGGTTTAACAACATAAGCATGAATTCTATAACATACTAAATATGTTATTTTATGTCCTACCCAAAAAACAAAGTATATATTATTTTATGTCCACAATTAAAAATGTTTATACAAAAAAAAAATTGTTGAGTTCAGTTTAGAGGTTACACTAAAATTAGATCCCATTTCAATATTTAGTTCACAAATTTCTTTTGAATTAAACCACTGTAAACGGTTTGAGAAGTTAAACTACTACTTTTAGTTAGTTCTATCTATTTGGAGAAATCCAATAAATTAGTTGGAACGAAACTTTTAAATAGTTTTATCCAGTTCAAATTCGATTCAAACAATAGTTGTTTCATTTTAATAATTTTAATTTTGCCATCTCTTTTATGGTTATATTTAATATATCTTATATTTTATTTACATTTAAATTGAAATTTACTTCCTCTCTTGCTTTGTTACATAGAAACTACAAATCGAATTGTATTGTGAAAAGCTACACTTTACAAATTCGTCTAGTTTGATTCACAATTTGGATTTGATGAATGCTCCTAAATCTCTCTCTAACCTCTAGTCTCAACATCAATGCAACGGTCTGCTTCTCTTCCTGCGTAATGTTACTTTACCTAATTTTGGATCTTCAGCCATAAGAAACATATCATGTATACTATACATATATACTTCGGTGGCGTGCTAGTAACTAATCAATGAACATAATAAGTAATCGGAAAAGAAATCGGTTTGTTAATAAACCCCTTTGCAATTAGAAAAGGAACGAAAGAAATACTTACTGAATATGGCCCATGATGGGCTCCATCATAATAGGGATGCAACTACGGTGGATTCAAGACAGATTCTATGAAACCAAACCCACCCTATAGGATCTACAATTTTCCAGAATCCTATAAATACTCTATAGGATTTTACCCCCATTCCCAAAAACCACTCCTATATGGTTAAAAATCCTTTAGGAGCGGGTTTTTATAGGATTCAAATGATTATATAAGAGTGGGTTTTCATAAAGTATAAATAAGATAAATGAGAGAGTAGAGTGGGAAGTAAATAGGTGGAATAAGGATTATATTTACAAACCTATAAGTAATAAAAATTGAGAATAAAATATGTTATGCAATGCAAAACTTGTATAGGGCATGCATAGTGTATAGGAGTAAATATTTTTATAAATATATTCTTTTTAACTGAGTTAGGTTTTCTATCAAATTTGTTTATAATCTCAAAACCCAACTTTACACTCTATAAAGTATTACTACCCTACAAGATTTTTATCGAATTGGGTGGGTCAAGTATCCTATAATAACTCACCCGATTGCATCCTTACATCTAAATGGAAACTTTTGTAAGTCTATCCCACTTTATTGGGACTAATGATCTTTTTAGGATCCATTTCTTTCGATGCAACAATGTTCTAGGCTCATATCATTGAATCATGTTTTGTCATGAGCCCACCTAATTATGAGATCTTGTATAGATTGCTAATTATTAATTTAATGAAGTTTTAAGATTCAAACTAAGACAATAAACTAAGTAAATGTTGAAAAGTTACTTATCATAAGGACTTCATTTGAATGGAAAGAGTTCCACTCAAACAAGATAGACTATATTCAAATGTTGTTTGCTTTGTTAGCATAAAGCCTAATATCCATCTCATATGAAGCAAAAGTGACCAACTATCCATGTCTTATGAAGTGGGGCACTCCATTCAAATCAAATTATTTAGTTCAAATGAAGTGCTTTTGAAAGTCCAAAAAGATCAAGAGGGAAGTGGTACTTTATTTGATCAAAGTAGCTTCATACAAACCAAGTGCCATTCTATAAACCTCAATGATTCTTTGAGTTTTTAAACCTTTTAGCCAAACTAATTCATTAGATTTATAGGTTTACATGAGTAAACATCAGTATTAGTATAATGTGTCTCAACGTTGTCTTAATATCTAATGATAAACATGTCTATTAGTACGATGTCCTTTAGTTAGGCACGAAATGTTGTGTTGACATCTAATGATGCAATGGTTAACCCAAAATTAGATCAAAAATCATCATTCATAAAGTATACATGTCTTTTGAACATGACAAATATATTATTAGGAATTTTTTCTTTTCTAAAGATGATTGACAACTTTGTTTCCAATAATTTAAATTGCTTTCACTATTTGAATACATTAGACCTTTATTCTACTCTTCTTTAGTTTGGTTTAGCGATTTAATATTTCTAATCAAATCTCTATGCTTAGTTATATCTTAGGAAAGTATCGCCAATATAAATTCCTTAATAAACATCATCAAAGAGGCATAACTGCCTCTAGTGATATTGAGCCTTGTTGCTCCTCTAAGTCCTTCAATAATAATTTCATTTGTTATTAAATTTCCTAACACAATCTTAGAGAGAATTAAGCTTTCAAAATGGTAATGAAATGAATGTTGTTTTATGAATCTAACTTAAGTTTCATCAAATTCGACAAATTTGGTAAAACATATTTTAACCATTAGAGAGATAAGATACTATTCCTACTAACCATTCTGAATATACCATATATCCTTGTTCCTGACAACAAACAATTTGAAGAGTTCTTTCATGCAAAACCAAGAGGCTTGTCACATGGACAAGTTCTCTGGTGACGCAAACATACTCAATTTGAAATTATGCAATATTTTGCACACTTACTTTAGACTTGGGTTATTGTGGCTGATGGAGAAAAGTTAAGAATTACTTAGGTTTTATACATGCCTTCGCTATTACACCCTATTGGCTTTAAGCTTTGACATATTGCATGTTACATAGAAGACAAGTGGCCTATTATAAGTGACTTGAATGATATTGTAAGTCAAGAGGACAAAAGAGGTGCTCATGATAAATGAAGAAGACAAATTTAAGTTTTTATTGACACAATATCTGACAACAATTTAATTACCCAAGATTTAAGGGGCAGCAATATGCATGGTCAAATGAAATTCAAAGCAAGGATCTAGTTACAAAACATCTTGACAAATGATTAGCAAACCTAGATTAGGTTTAAAGTTTTCCTAATACCTAAGTAACCCTTCTTGCAACTAATTGATTAGATGATTCTCCATTATTATTGGAGTTGTTTAAGCATGACAAAAGGGGTTCTTGTTTGTTTAGATATGAATTTAAATAGCAAGTTAAAAAGTGAACAAAAAATTGTTGAATCTTTTTAGAGCTAAATGGACTAAGCTTATAACTTGATTGGACTCATAGAGAAATTAAACTATTGGAGGTTTAATCCCATTAAGTAGAGCGAAAATCCAATTTCAAATAAAGTCAGCAAATTAATGAGTTAACTTCAAAATAACACTTCCTCCAAGATTAAGATGTGGTTGTAGTAGATTGATAGATGGAAAGAAGTGTAAGGGAAGAGCTAGATTCGTTGTTAAAAAAAAAGGAAATGTACTAGTTTTAACGTTCATGGATAAATGGGAGATAGAAATACTAGCTTCTTTCACTGATCCAATCAATAAAGAGGGGCAAGAAATAAAATTTACAAAATTGAGGGAATGGTGGTAATTGGTTAAATAAAGAAGAGATTCGAGTAAGTTTTTGAAGTATTACTAAGAAATGTTCACTTCATACATATCCTAAATATTCTTCACTTATAAAAATCAAACTTGGCTTTTACAAAAACAAATTTTCAATATCAATTTCATCTTTTAGCAAATCAAATCAATTCACTAATCAATACTTTTCTAACATCCAAAAACAACTTTTCAATACTTCTTTTTTATGTCTTTTAACCTAAACCAATAACATCTTACTTACTTGGTTTCTAACCACTAAGTATTGAATCATTAACCTTGATTTCCAAAACTTCAACTTTTACAAATAAGTTTCCATAGTTCTTTGACATCAATAATCATTATTCTATATCAACAACTAATAAAGGATCCATAACTTACAAGATCAATTTGGTTTTTTTACCTCTAATTTAACGATTGATCACAACTCCAAATTAACATAACATAATTTGATTCCTTAATATAACTACCAATATTAAGCCTAAATTTTCTTCCTAAATTTCTCGTTTTTCATCATTTTTATTCTTTAATCATCCAAATATGAGAATTCCATAATCCTATAATTAAATAAATCTTATATGGCAATTTCTAATAAAAACTTCTAATTAATGGAGAAAAATGCATTTACCTCAACAAGTGCTCATGCTCACTAACAAATCAATGCGCCAAACATTAAACTTAAACACTACTCTACAACTTTCTGGTTTCCTTCATAAAACATTAGATTTATGATTCTTATGATTGTTATAAATTTAGTATAGAAAACTAAATCATTAATTGAGTGCAATTTAAGGAATCTTGATATCAATGAGGTGTTTAACCAATGAGATTGAGCTGGTCAGGAGGGTTTCTTCAAGTAATTGCTATTAAGGCAATGCGCGGGGCTGCTTAGTAGAAGCTTAGTTGTTTGCCTGCTTCTTGTAGGTGAAGTATATGTTGCTTAGGAGGAGTTATTACCTTTTGAATCAGCACTTTGTGGCAATGAGAGGTTATTTGCAAACCATTGTCAAAGAATGGCCCTCTCCACCTAGAGGCACTTTATTTATTTATTTATTTATTTGTATGATTTGAGCCATTTGTCGCTCAATGAAAGTGAACTTCAAAAACCTCTAAAATACGATCTTTTGTTTTCAATGGAAATGTTCGATCATTGTTTCAAGGTTAGCCCCTTAGTTAGGTCCTGCATTTCTTCATAATAACTTATAGAGAATTTGATCGAGGGTTATTTAGAGTGGTGATGTAGTTAGCTATGTACACAAGTTTTAGTCATGGATTCATGTTTAAGATATAAGATAGTAGGTACCAATTTTTGGTTGTGAATTCTCAATAAGGAGTTTAGGCTTGAATGTAGCTCGGTAATGCTACATTTGGTTTATAAAAGGAACAAACTAAAGGTATCAGGAGACCCTAAAGGCAACTTCTATGTGTACACTTCAATGCTTAATTCAATAATGTAATCAAGAATAAAAAACCAATAGCAATAACAAAGAGTGAGAGTAATAAGAATTTGAGGTCCCTTTACCTAAAAAGGGTATAGAGATAATTATAAGAAAGGGAGGTACAAATTAATATGGTAAGTAAGATCTTAGGGGTCTCTAGTATCTTAGATTTGGATGGGGAGAATCATATAATAAGATCCCCTTGCTATATCTATTTGATGTCTTCCTTCTTTTCTCGCATATCAATGGGACATGGTTAAGCTTACTCTAAGAAGACCTAAGGGGAAAAATATACTATCAATAAAAATCAAATATCATCATATAAGAAGCATAAACAATAAGACAAAAACAACTTAGCAAACATAGAAAAGGCCACTAATCTCTAGTGTTCCTTCCATTCATTGTGTACCCACTCAACCAAGCTCATAAAAACCAATGGATTTCCACATGCTTATAATGGCATAGTGCTAAACAATGTTTCTGGAACATGTACATCAAACCAACTTAAGTCGTATCATAAACCTGACCTCTATTTACTCATCATGCATCTAGTCAACTACATTCTTTGGAAAGGGATGATTGAGATGCATAGGTAATAGCATAACACTATAGGTTTTACTCAATTCATGCACCAATAATTATTCTAGAGTTAGAACATGAGAAATTTCAATCTAGGAATAAGTTAGTTGTTAGCCAAACGTCTATTCTTAGGACTTTAACAAGAGCAATTTATGACTTGTGGCTTTACAATCTCAATATACTCTATCTCAAACTCAATATCCATCACTTCACTTCTTAATATTTTGATTACCTCGTTAAGAGCTACTATATACTCAATTCCTATAGATTCCATCCAATAGGCTTCCCATTAACTTAATCACCTATTCGTGAACTCTTACAACATCATATTGAATCTCAATCTCAATCTCAATAGCTTTTGATGCTAGACTTATAATATCAAACATTTCTCAATCAATCACACACTTGACTCCAACCTCTTATAGGGCTCTTTCATCTTGAATTCTTCTACTTTTAATCTCAATCTCTTGCTTAAGCTTATTTAGTTTAAGTTTTATCAATATTGTCAAAAAATTCTTGGGTATCTCATCGATTTTAGCTTGGAAGGTTTTGCATAATGTTGTGGTGCTTTAACCAAGTTAATTTCCCCATTCATTTTTATTAGCTCTAAATTATACACTTAACACTTTAAGTGCTTTCTTTAGTTCCTTCAGTGCCTATGAAGATCTCCTCCTTCTATCATCTTCTAACATAACATAATTCACAACTACAATCCTCTTAGGAATCTTGTTAAATATCTAATGTGCTTTTCTTGGCCACAACTATAATATTCACAACTTTAATATGCAACTCAATAATCACAAAATATAATCACTTCTAACAACTCTACCATAATACAATAACAACCTTCCAATACCCTCAATAGCACCATATTACAATAAAGCGAGTAAGTTTTGTCAACTTTAACCAACTACAATGCAACTTGTATGTTATACAACCGACAACAACACAACATGCAACACCCATCATATTAACAACCTCAACAAAAGATAACCATAACTACAATAAGTAGTAACTCAACATAACTCCAAGTAATCAACTTTCTAACAAGCAAGTAGAGAAATTTCAATTTACTAGAGAAGCGCATGTAGAGAACTCTCAAAATAAGTGACTTCTATAAAGCAGCTAGCAATAAGGGTAAACCCGTATGGCATATCAAGTCAAAGAGGATAATACCTCAATATGTGGAGTTTTCATCACCAAAAGTGCTATCAAAGCTACAATCACCAACCAAAAGTGAGGGAGCTAAGTGCCATATAAGGAAAAGTTCCATAATAGGAGCACCTCTTGAACATGTAAGGGAGACCTCTAAGGTCCTCCTTACCTAAAGTAGTCTTAGGCCTATGTAAATACTAATGAGAACATTAATTTTGTAAGATGGTGAAGTCCTGATATTCTTTAAGTATAATGTGATGGAGCTCTACGTTGAGGCACTTGTTAATGTAATAGTTATGAGCACTTCAAAATCAAAGGTTAAATGTGTTGAGCAAAGAGCTCTCTTAGGATAGGTAACCTCCTGAAAAGCATTTAGTACCAAAGATAAAACCATAAAGCATATTACACCCAAGCAAACAATACCACAATGTACAAAGTTTTGGTTGTTACAAGTGGAAAAATATTTTTTTATGGGCCAACTAAGGTTATAAGCTTCAACCTAGGCGATAAGTCATGTGCCTTGATTTTTCTTGTAATGATTAGAACTCTTCACACCAAGGTATTGTCCACTTTTGCATAATATACCTCAAGGTTTTACTCTTAATGCAACTACTTCCTAAAGGACTATTGTCTTGAGAGCAACTGCACCAAAGATAGAATCGTAAAGAGTTCCATGCTAAAATAGACAATACCTTGGTCAAAACTTCAAATCATTATGAGTCATATCAAAGAAGTTCACTTATAGGAGTTAGGGAGTTAAGTATTACTAAGGATGGGTGCGAATCAATTTGGATTGGTTTTCTCTCCAAACCAAACTATAAAAATACAATTTAGTCTTTTATGGTTTTGAACCAAACCATACGATTTGAATTGGAAATTTTTCCAAACCATCAAATTTCAATTAGTTTTACAAATTAAAGCATATCTTCTAATTTAAAAGAGTACATTTGCGAAATATCTAATCTCACTTGCAAAGTATTGAATTCATTTAAAAATAATAAGTATTATCATAGTAGAAATTGATAAAATTAATATTCATGTGACTAAAAATTTTTAAATGTTCATCAATAGCTAATTTTATTTATAAAAATATCATATATTACAAATGTTAAGTCAAACTATATATACATTATGGTAATTAAAAGTTTAATATATATATATGTATGTGTGTGTGTGTTTCAATAAATGTAAATAAAAAATTATTTTAAGTACTATATTATAACAAAAGATATTCTCTTATTAAAGTAAAATATTACTATGTTCTTTATAAAATGATTTAATTCGGTTTTATGGATTGGCTCGGTCTATCCTTCCAAACCCACCATAAATTTTCAATTTGATTCGAATTAGAAATTTTCTAAATCAAATTGTAAGAAAAACTATATTTTTTGTTTGGTTTGGTTTGGCTTATGGATTGGTAGGGTTTGTTCAGTTTTTTTGCCTACCCCTAAGTAACATATAGGATAAAGCACCACAAATGAGACACCTCTTAATCCTATAAGAGACTACCTATAGAGTCTTGCTTACCTAGCATGGTCAAACCTATGCAACAAAATTGACAAAAACATCACTTTTATAAGCAGGGAAAATTGTGATATCCCTCAATATAAGATTACGTATTACAAAGGAGTTAGGATTACAAGTCAAGAACCCTTTCGATTGTTACAAGTAGGAAAGGAAGAAATCAAAAGTTGGTCAAGTTCATCTAAAAGTTAATCCAAGAATGATAAAAAATATCATTAGTTCGAACTAAATCAAGCTAGAAACTCTAACTTCTCACTATCAATTTTAATTTTTTTGTTGACATCTATCAATTTTTAGGAGGTTATAACTTTCACTTATAAAGAGTTATGGAGCCTATGATCTATTAATAAAGACTGATTTGAGTCTACCATAATTTAAAGGAAATTGCTTCGTTGTTTTGTGCTTTAGGAGTCAAATTTGCTTATTTTAGAAAGATACTAGGTCATTGAAGATTTAGTATTATTTTTTAAAAGTAATTTCTTTAATTTTATTTGTTTTTCTTTTATTTAGTAAGATTCATATTTCATTCAGTTTTTTCTATTTATTCTAGGGTTATGAGACCATAAATATCTTATGAAATATTTGTATTGATGATCTTTTAAAATAATATAAGTTTTCATCTTCATATATTTGTATTTATCATGCTATACACTATATTATTATAGAATTCTAATCATCGAGTTATCCTTTGATATAATAGCCTAAAGTTCATCAGAACTTTGAAATTAAGTATGCTTAATGGAGAGTACTTTTAGAATGGATAACCTCCTAGAAAGCAATTACCATCAAGGGTAAAATTATGAGGCATATCATAACAAAGCAAATAATATCTTGTTGTGTAGAGTTCCATCATCACATTAACATCATTAAATATGAGGTAAGCAAGGTGAGATGATCGAGCCTAACTCATGATCCAAGGTGTACGAATAAAACAATGTCTAGTTTACATATTTTGTTTTGGGGTGTTGGTAACGGCAGGGGCGGGGGTAGGCGTAGCGTGTGTTTGGATAAGGCTATGTTTGCATATTATAAATAAAGGGATATGGACATAAATGATGTCAGAGATAACACAATGGAACTAAATACGGACTAGGATTGTAATCAAGTTGACAATCCATGTTATCTAAGACTGCTAAAACCCGTGCGGCATGTCAAATAATAGTCGAAACGTGTTCGTTACAATCATATAATGATTAATTCAAACTCAATGACTTAAGAGGTTTGAAAAAACTCAATAATCTATATCCAATATGATTCCTAGCATTAGAAAAAGAATACATAAGAAGGCTACTTGAAAATAAACCCTAAAACCTAATTTAAAATCCTTATACATTTCGTGGTGTAATCTTAAGTGCAAAGTCTATAAAATTAAAGTAAGCGAAATTCACTGTAGAATTCGTCTGTTAGGTTCCACTGTTCAGATAATAGCTAAGCTACAGTTTAAATGGTAGCATGGTATATTCTATTGATAGAGTGCCTGCGTCTACCGCCTGTATTGTAAAGTCAAAATCAGCTATTTTTTCACTCGAATTCTTTCTTTGCTTCGGCTCTTTTTGTTTCATTTATCGACTCTTAAATTAGTAAAATTGAGGCATGATTCTCAAGTTATTTGCTTTAAGTCTTGAGCTTTAATTTTATCGCATCAAGATACTAATAAGATTAACGAGAAATACAAAAATAAATAAATAAATAAAAGAAAACTGGCCTGAAAGTGGTGAATTGAGATCAGTTCATCACTTGCTTATTAAGAAGATTATGCCTAATCTAAATCTATATTATCATAACTTTGGCCAGTAGATCCGTGGAATCATTGCCCTCTAAGATCACTGTTTTAAATTATAATAACCATAAAGTTCTTAAGATTATATAATACTCATTACCCGGGTAAATTACTCTTCAAATTTTCTTAGTTCTACTTTGATTATGAAAGTATAATCATCGCACTCACTGACTAGCTAACCATACTCGTATATTAAGATTCATATATGTTAGGGAATTTGAACATTCATTAGCGTTTTCCGTGGGAAGCATAGATAGGATGTAATCAGATAAACCATAAAAAAAAAAAATATATAGGATAAAGTTTGAGTTTGACTTGATAAACTTTTTTAATAGCTCAATTTGACTGTTATTAAATTAAATTTTAAGTAAATTTCAAACTAAAATCAAATAGCTCATTGACTTATTCTTTAGAAGCAATAATCGTTTTAAATTTATGTGCATTATCCAAATAAAAGTTTAGTGAGCACTATTACCATTCTTCCTGCTGCATTTCTAGCGTAAGTCTCAAAGATATAATGATTACGTGCAGTCCAGAAAGTCATATGCTCATCGAATATATGAATAGCTCTTCGTAAGGGCTTCGGACCATGTTTTCTTGCCGACATGTGTCTTTATTTTAGGAAAAGTATTATGTGCATTTTAACCTTTTACTTCTATCTCTCTTAAGGAATTAAGGGATTTTTTAGTATTTTTTATAATTCCTCCAAATACTCCAATAACGTATTGGAAATAACTATTAAATTAGATGATATTAAATTTTCGCTTAATGATATGAAGGGCAAAATAAGAAATTTACTAATTGTTTTCTCTAATTTCAATTTCTCTCTCCTACTCTTAGTAACATGCTAAATGACCATAAATACTTCTTTTGACTTGGAATAAAATCTAATACATTTAAGAATTCAAAATCTTTCTATTTTTTTCTTTGACTCACAATAAAATCTAATACATTTGAGAATTGTGCTCTTAAACAATTCCTTATAAGTCCTTAAATAATTACTTTGCTTTGTGAAAAATTTCCAATTAATATATCATTAATTGTTTTGTATGTATATGACATTTCTTCAATAAAGCAACTGAAAAGCAATTATCATATTAGTATATCTTTAATAAATGCACTTATAATGTATTATTATATTGTACGTATATTCATTTTTTCTTTTGGACAACATCCTTTTCAATTTTTTTTTGCATTATCTTTTTCTTTCTCAAATCATAGGTCATATACATGGTGTGATTCACTAATTGTGTTATGCTATAAATTTTATTATATTGTTGTATTTAGTTTTTACACGCGCATAATGGATATGTCATTTGCTAATTATTTTATTAAATCCATGGTTGTGAAGCTATCATTTGACATGTGTCAACTTTTAACAAAATAAAAAAAAAAGAATCAAACAAAAAAGTTCCTTAATATTACCAATAAATCTTTTATCTTTATAATGTTAAGACATGTACGGAAAAAATAAAATATTAAGGGCTCGAATAAAAAAGCAATCTAATTGAGGATATAATTTGTGATATCATTGATTATTTTATATGTGTATGACATTTCTTTAATAAAGCAAATTAAATGCAATTGTCATATTTAGTGTACTTTTAACATATGCATTTATAATGTATTACTATATTGTACACATATTCTTCTTTCCTTTCAAATGAATATTTTCCTTTCTTTTTTTCTTTTTTTTTGCATTTCTTTTTTGGCTTAAATTGTAGGCCATATACATGGTTTAATTTAATAATTGTGTTATATTTTGAATTTTATCATGCTATTATGTTTCGTTTTTACACATGCATAGCGAGTTTACCATTTTCTAGTTATATAATTGAAAAAGATACAAATAAATAATTTTATTTCAAAACATGAAAACTTTGCTCAATGTTCTCTCCTCTATTCAACTGGAATATTTGTGTAGAAATAGCAAAATTCCATTTTTTTTCCCCGTATTGAGAGGGGAAAAAAAAGGTAAATTTGCATAAATATTACTTTAACTTTTTGGCACATAGCAAACTTAGCAAAATCTAAATATAATTTTTATTATCTCTTATAAAAATAAATTCATTTTTTAAATTCTAAGATTTAGTTAGATAAATATCTCTTTTAACATAGCAAATCTTTTTTTTTTTTAGTTACCTATAACATTAGATGTTGTTATACCTATACATAGGCAAAACTTATAATCAATAAAGGATAAGATGACTTGATGTTGAGTAAAGAAAATATTTTCTTAAGTTTTGTGTGGTACATTTCTCCTTTACTATTAGTGCGAGGCCATCCTTTTTCTAATCAGTAGTATGAGGCTATAGAAAAATCATCGATATTATGAGGCTATCATCTAAATCTATTAGTACGAGACTACTAGATATATCTTCTAGGTTTATGATTTCTTTTAAAGAAATAAAAAAAAAAGAAACATATTTTATTAATTTGCTAGTGCTTTAGCATATTTATTGTTTGGATAACATTTTTGAGCAAATTTTCGAGTTGTTTGTTGTCTTATTATTTTTTGCAACTGCTGTTCTACATGAAGTTTGGTATTAGAGCTTACTCTTAGACTTCTTAGAGCCTAAATTTAGCAAAAATTTTGGAAAATTAAAAGAAAAAACCCATAAAATATGTAATTTATTGAAAAAATGTTTACAAAAACAAGGCTATTTTAAGGATTCTCAAAAGTTACAAAACCTTACGCACTCTAATTAGCCACCTTCATTCTAAAACCCTAAGAGCTTCCATTTTAAGCCTAATCCTCCTTTTTTATGCAAAAACTTAAGACCCTTTCCCAAAACCTTACCCAAAAGTGACAAGCAAGTATGAATTAAGGTAAGATTCTTAAACTTAATTCTAAGGAAATTCATAATTAAGCCTCCTAGCAATCTAACCCTCTTGCTCCTTATAGATTTCAATTAGTTTTCAATTATTTCAAGTGGAGGTTGTTGATATTCATCAAGTGGCAACTCTTTTGGGTAAGTAAGCTATGTTACATGAAGGATTTTCTAGGAGAGGCTAGACTCTTTATTGAAGAAATGCTTTAAAGGATGAGAACCTAAGATTCCGTATAGGGTTTAATTCAAAATTGAATGTTTTACAAATTAAAGGTGGTCACTAATCTTCCTTTTACTTGTCTTACAAAGTGTTTGTGCTTTTGCAAGTAAGTTTTTCGACTTTTACTCTTGAATTTGGGATTCTTATGGAGATTTTTGTCTTTTGAGATGAGATTATTGGAGTTAGTAGCTAAGATTTAGTATAGAAATCATTGGATTATCAAACTTTAGTATTTCCTTGGAAGGGCTTGAGTAGCTAGATGAAAAGTTAGAGTCTTTAGGTATGAAGACGAGGTGAACTGTTTTGCAATTTTACAAAACAAAAGCAAGGCTCTCAAACACCTTTCAGCTTACCGTCCAAAAGCTAAGCCTTTGTTCTTAATAGAAGAACAGCATTCGAACACTACTCATTGTATCATCTGATACCGTGCTCTGTCCTTTGTTCCTTTATCTTCTAAGTTGCTTTTCCATCCTTTTCCACCTAACCAACTCCTCGTCTAGTTCCTTACTAAAAGTTTCGATCTTTATTTATAATTTGAGTTTAAAAGGCATCTCTAAGTTAATCAACTAAGAAGGCAAGAAAGAAAGATTTAGTTAATATGATGAATCATTGGAGTCTTAAGAGATTTAATGGTTAAGTAGCTATGAACTTAAGTAATCATGTTAGAGACTGAATTGAGGATAAGATAAGCATTAATGACTAATTCGTTAGATAAGTAATGATGGGAATCAAGCTACGAGACCCCTTACTCGCAGTCAAGCCCGAAGACTAAAGGGGTTGGTACGTCGAATCCTTATGTTCTAACCAACCCCCGTCGAGATCGAGACCGAATACTTCCTTATCAAGTCACCTGTAATGTCGTGCCATATGATAGCCCATTATTATGTGGTTTGCTAAGTAGATAAGTACTCTCCAGTGCCAAGCCATATAATCACTCGGCATCATCCTTGCCAAGAAGTCGAGAGAGAGAATCTAGATTGATTAAGCTATCCTTACTCGAACAAGCCTATCTATCAGTACTTTTTGTTCGCATCTCTTAAGGACAATGCTACATCGCCACGTATACAATATCACATATAAAATCTATAGCACCAATGATTATTTTCTTATATATTTATTTTTACCCATTTATTTTCTTGTCTTATAAGTTGCCATAATTTGCAAGTATAAATACCCTTGTACTTGTAATTATAATAAATCAGATAATCTTTAATACACTTTTGAGTACCTTCTTCCTTGCGTAAACACTGTTGTTTACTCTCGGTATTACTCTTATCCTTTTCCTTAAGTAAGGTTAAGCGGCGAGTAGTCTTATTGGATCAATTCATGTGTCACATCGAATTGTGCCATGAGTCCTCGAAAGTTCCATTGATACGTCATATCCTTTAGAGCTATTCATGGGTTTTGCTTACTGTTTTCATCATTTTCTTTCAGTCTTTCATACCTTTTCTCATTAACTCTTTTTGAGCTTTCTATAAGCTCAGACCCATTCAGCAACCGGCCTTGTCTGTTCTTGGTTATGATTTGTAACAAGTATTGTGCTAGTGACTATTTGGAGTAAGATATGAGGGAGCTAAGTGAAAACATTTATCTCTTGAATCAAGTATTTAGATCCTTTCTCCTCTGGGCTATCATACTAGTTTATTGAATTACTTAACGACTCAGGTACGTAGTACTTGTGTGTATGATTGTACTTGTTAGGACAAAAACAACCTAACCAAACTAAGTGTTATTCTACCTAAATGAATTACTTATTACATGTACTTGACCCGCTTGTCTTAGGAGCTCGCAATAGCAGATCCCTAGGGGGCAATTGCTCTTCATATGTAAGGATCTTCTAACGGACTTTCATATGGAATGACGTAGTTAGATCTAGTATTTGCTAGATCCCGGGTGTTGGTCATATGACCTTCACCACAATATATTGTAGTAAAGTTAAAAGATGTATATTATTATAACTACTTATTTATATAAGAGAATATGGTATGGTGGGGTTATGAATGCCCCTTTGTTGTATGATGGCTAACATTTGAGATAAAAATTGGCTATTTGTTTATTTTATTGCATCTTATGCAAGTGAATTGAATTTTATGGTATCCATATATGCTTACATACTACGTACTGAGATTTGTCTAATTCTTTTCTTTTTAGGTATTGTTAGTGAAGATTATGTCATCTTTAAAGAACCTATTGTTAACAGGATTGTAGAAGAAGAGATTGTAGATTATGTTCACTATTACGATGAGTAGCAACATGTTGTACTACGAGAGTTGGGATTGAGGATCGCATTGGGAGATTTGATACTCTTAGAGTTTTAGTTGTTGGGATCTTTACTCACACTTTATTCGTTCTTAGCATCATTTGATATGGATGTTTTAAAGCATGAGATATTTCTTTTTGTGATTTTATGGTTGTATTAATGTAAAAGCTTATGAGACTCCTATAATACTTATGTTTTAACTTATGACATTTTGGATTACTTCTCTAATGGAGAAATAGTTATGAGTTGAATCTTAAGATTTTAGCATGTTTTAGACAACTTTGATATGTTAATGAAATTATGGATTTTAGATCCTTAACATACACCAAACTAGTTGGGGTATGTGGTGAGTTGTAACGCTTAATAAGGTCCCCAAGGCATTACAACTTAGTTACAATTTAAGAAGGTTAGCCAAGGCATATATCAAGGAGGTAGTTCAACTTCATGGAGTGTCAGTGACAATCATGTTGAATAGGGATACTCGCTTTATAAGTAAGTTCCGGAGCAATCTACAGATAGAGTTGGGTACCAAGATTTAGTTTAGCATAGCTTTTTATCCTTAAACAGATAGACAGTCTAAGAGGACTATTTAGATCATAAAGACATGTCAAGAGCTTATGTTTTGGATTTCGGAAGAAATTAAGATGAACATCTTCCATTGGTAGAATTCTCATATAACAACAGTTATCAAGCGACAATTCAAATGGTGCCCTTTGAGGCTTTATACAATAAAAAAGTGTAAGTCATCCATCAATCGAGATGAAGTAGGGGAAAGACAACTTTTGACTCTAAAATTGTGCAAGAAAACATTGACAAGCTCAAACTGATCCAACAAAAGATGCTAGTAGCCAAAGCAATATAGAAAAAAGCTATGCAAACAAGAGAAGAAGTCCTATCAAGACCCTAAAGGGGGTTTAGTAAGATTGCCTAAAATTTCCATAGTACGTGTGCACCCATGATATAGAAATTACCTTGTAAGTTAGAGATTGCAAGACTCTAAAAGATTTATTACTAAGGTTACTAATTTTTAAATAATTAATTTATTGTAAAATATAATTAACTATGGATGTCCAGTATCCCACAGTTCCTTAGAATAGCAAAGAATCGGTATCCCCTATCAAATAATAAGACAAGATATATCAACTTTATAAAATTACAATAAAATTTAATTATATGGAATTTTAACATACAAATATTTCCAACAAAGGATGTTTCTGTATCATCTATAAATGTCTCAACTCATTCTATTACTATCATACTTATCTTCACCTTACGCTCGGCACTCGAGACTTATCCCTATCTTAATCCTAACACAAGTAAACCTACAAATGAAACTAAGGGGGAATGAGCATAAAACAACTCTATAAGTTTATCCCTCACCATTACCATTCAAGCAAATTATCAAACATTATTCACACACATGCAAGCTATCTACATACAAAATGAATTTAGGCGTGATGAATGTAAGTAACACATCCATAGGAGTCTAGAACTATGAACGGTGTGGAATTACGTCATCTACACTTTGATTATCCCCTGTACTTACCCGTATAGGGCATCTTAACTTATCCGCATGAGGCTACCTAGGGGCACTACCCTTCTAAGTAACACTTGACTATTGCCCTAGTTAAGAAAAGAGTTTCAATCCAAATAGGTAGATCCTAAACTAAGACTATCTACCATCCAAGGCCCCTCGGGCACAAACATGCAAGTCTTCTCACAACCAAAATTATCTAAGATCTTACAGGCATAATAAAGTGAATCCTGTCTCTATCAATTGGAGATCCCATGCTAGCTTTGCCTTAGTGATAAATTATTATTTCTAGCTCTACAAATCCTTATCAAAATCGTACAAAATATGTTTAATATTAGAAAAGCTTTTTCCATAAAATACTTTCCTCAAAATTTTGCAAACTTAGCACTCTCCATCCATACATTTACTAAGTCATAGATATGCAACGAATAAAACTGGTTATTCTGGTCAAATATTTATATTTATCAATTTTAAAAAGGTGATCACACAAATGATGGCATATAAGCAAAACAGTCATTCGGACATACAAGCAACAACAAGTAGTAAAGCATCATACAAGTAACACACACATACAAGTAACACACACATACAAGTAATAGGTCATTAGAACTCCTTCACCTAAATTATTGCTCATTCTCCAAGCCTTTAGGTTTCCAAAACTCAATATCGAAACACCTAAAAGATAATAAAACTTATAAGTACCCTAAGAAACAGATTCCTTAGTTAACTAAAAGGCTATTGTAATTTGTCTAGTTTCCCATTATAACCCAAGTATAGCACATATAGGTTTTATCATACTTTAGTGGGATCAATTGTAACTATATTCGTATATTTGTAAGTTATGGTACTTTATGTATTTAATTACTTATTTCTTCTCATTATCAATTTACAAGGTCTATTCTATTACTTAGTTATCTTATTTATTCCTTTCAATTTTATCTTACATCTTTAGTTACGTGTAGCTTTTTCATCCTAACTCTGATTTTTACAATCTTATAGTCGTTTGTTATCGTTTTCGAACATATGTTTACACAGTAAGGTTTATTTAGACATTAAGACCCGTATTTTACAATATGGACTAAATTTATTGGAATTTAATTGTTGAAGCTTGAATATTCTTATTGACTAGTTTTATGTTTTATTTTAGTAGTCAATGATTTCGTTGGTCATTAATTCTTACACTTAAATGATCTTATAGTTTATTATTTTAGAGGCTTATGTCATCATTTGCTTATGTCATGGCTTATGTCATCATTTGATTAAGTCATTGCTTACATCATCTATTACATATGTATTCTTATCCTTATATATTCATACACTTTATACATATGTTATATATATACTTATACTTCTAATACACTAATATGTATACTTGTGTACTTATATATATACTAGTACATATATGGTGACATACGTATTTTTATACATATTTTCATATGCCTAATGTTCCCTCTTAAGAAAGCTTCACAAATTTCATATTTTTGCACTTTAAAGGTGCATTTAGCAAGGTATATGTATGTATAGTTAGTATATACCTCATTTTAGGTTATGTACATAATGGGTACTTATGTACAAAGGTCTTCATACATGTATTTATCAAGTGTACTCTTATATACACATACTTAAGCATATGTAGATGTGTTCTTCTTCCGTTTAACAACATATATGTACATATCACATAAGCTTACTACATTAACCTAACCTATTCATCTAACTACTAAGTAAGATGGAAAAATACACAATAACATACCTTTCTCTTGCTTGAAATATAAAAAGGAAGGTTAGTATATATGTGTTATTGGTTTGTGTTGGTAAGTAGAGTTGTGAAAGTAAAATTTGGAAAGTTGAAGGTGACAAAGCAAAGAGAAAGCTCATGGTTTAGGAATAGGGGAAAAGAGTTTTGTTTTTTCTTGTTTTGTGTCTTAAAAAGATAAAGACCAATGGGGTCTATGGTAGGAGGAAGTGGACGGCA
The DNA here is from genome assembly GCA_024138015.1 of Lumnitzera littorea. NCBI lineage: Eukaryota > Viridiplantae > Streptophyta > Magnoliopsida > Myrtales > Combretaceae > Lumnitzera > Lumnitzera littorea. The sequence goes on from JAMXBB010000002.1 coordinate 49,751,796, forward strand.
AAGGGGTGATGGAAATAGAAAAAAAAATTAAGTAGAAAGTTAAAGAAAAGGAAGGAATTTTCTAGATGACAATGATATTTTGTTGACTTTTCAATATGTTGACTTAGTTAACATTTGACTTGGTCAATATTTCAAAATTACATGTAATCTAAGTGTATATAATGAAGCAATTAGAGAGAATTAGGAAGAAAATTAAGAAAATGAAAGCAAATATAAGGCTTAGTGAAATGATTAGTAAGGATAGGTAATGAGATCTTCCTCTAAGTGTTTATATTCTATAAACATCATTTAATAGGCCACTTAATGTAATTATCATAGAAAATGTCATTTAGGGTAGTAATACTTACTATATGTAGAATAATCATCAACTAAGCTCTTAACTCTATATAATACTAACCTAGTTATATACTTAGAAGATGAATGTGATCTATGATACAATATCTTAGTTTCAAAAGGATTACTTTAGTATTATATGTAGTTATGAATGATTGAAAGTTATCTTTAATCTTTTACTAATGATTTGGCAAGATATTAAGGATATATTATCAATTAGGATTTTAGAGTAAGTTATGATGAATTAGTACTTTTATATCCTTAAAGTTATAGTTTTAGGGTTTTTATTACTTTTGAATGAAATCTTTAGTGTCTAGATACATTTAGGGTATAAAAGTTTTCTACACGGTTAAATCTTCGGTTGTTATCTTAGGATTTTGATGAGGTTCGAGGTTAACTTTTGCAGTTACATATACTTAAGGTTTTAAGGTCTTCGTATGCGATTAGAGGTTCAATTGATAATTTAGGCTTTTTCATATTCGCTTTAGGTTTTGAATTGAGATTTTAATTGATTTTAAATCTCATTAGCTCTATTAACTTTAGGAAATCATCTATAGTTTTGGGGGTTTAATTCTATACTTAGAAGGTTATATTTGCGGGGTTTACAAGTCCCCTAGAGTTTCAAATTAGTGACTAGGTTTTGTTGAAGATATCTCCAACCAAGGGTGTCGTCAAGTTTGGACTAAGAGGCAAATTGAGTCCTAGGTATGTCATAGGTATGCGAGCCCGTTCGAAGTGATCAAATGGATTGGAAGAGTAGCCTATAAACTAGTCTTGATAGAAGATTTAGAGAGAGTGCACAATGTATTTCATGTGTCCATGTTGAAGAAATTTGTGCCTAAGCTAGATTAAAGGCTAGAAGATGCAAATGTGCTTATTGTAGATCTGGAGTCCTTAGACTTATAATTAAATTTCACCAGAAAGGAAAGACCCCTTAATATTGTTGATAGGAAGTTTCATAAGTTAAGGAGGAGGAGGTCAATCTACTATGTGAAGATTCAATGGGAGAACCACCTGAAACGCAAGGCTACTTGGGAGTTGGAGGAAGAGATAAGAAAGAAGTATCCTGAGTTGTTTTCAACTTCATGTAAACTTTTGAGATGAAAGTTTCTTAGGTAGGGGGGAAGGGGAGGGGAGGATGTAATATAACAAAAAAATGTTTTCAAAAATGAAGGCATTTTGGGGATTCTCAAAAGTTACTAAACCCTACTCACCTTTAATTAGCAACCCTCATTCTAAAATCCTAAAAGTTTCCATTTTAAGTCTAATCATCCTTCATTATGTAGAAACTTAAGACCTTCTCCCAAACCTCACCTAAGTGTGGCAAGCAAGTGTAGATTAAGGTAAGATTCTTGAACTTAATCCTAAGAAAATTCATGATTAAGCCTCCTACCAATCTAATCCTCTTGTTCCTTGTAGATTTCAACTAGTTTCGAAGTGTTTTAAGTGAAGGTTGCTTATATTCATAAAGTGGTAGCTCTTTTAGGTAAGTAAGCTAAGTTACATGAAGGATTTTCTAGGTTAAGCTTGATTCTCTCTAGAATAAATGCTTTAGAGGATGAGAACTTAAGATTCCATAAAGGATTTAATCCAAAATTGAATGTTTTATGGATTAAAGGTGGTCAATAATCCTCATTTTGCCAGTCTCACCAAGTGTTTGTGCTCTTGCAAGTAAGTTCTTGGACTTTTACTCTAGAATTTAGGATTCTTGTGGAGATTTTTTTCTTTTGGGATGAGATTATTGGAGTTAGTAGCTGGGAATTAGTGTAGAAATCATTGGATTATCAGACCTTAGTATTTCCTTAGAAGTGCTTGAGTAGCTAGACAAAGAGTTAGAGTCTTTGGGTATGAAGACAAGGTGAACGATTCTACAATTCTAAAGAATAGAAATAAGGCATCTAGATGCATTTCAACTTACCATCCGAATGCTAAGCCTCTACTCTTGATAAAAGAACAGCATCCGAACATTACTCATTGTACCATCTGGATGCCATGCTTTGTCCTTTGTTCCTTCATCTTCCAAGCCACTTTTCCATCCTTTTCCACCTAACCAACTCCCTGTCTAGTTCCTTAGCTACTAAAAATCTCGATCTTTATTTAGCATTTAAGTTTAAAAGGCATCTCCATGTTGATCAATTAAGAAGGTAAGAAAGAAAGATTTAGTTAGTATTATAAATCATTGGAGTCTTAGGAGATTTAGTGGTTAAGTAGCTATGAACTTAAGTAATCGTATTAGAGACTGAATTGAGGATAAGATAAGCATTAATGACTAATCGGTTGGATAAGTAATGTGCTAGTGACTATTTAGAGTAAGGTATGAGGGAACTAAGTGAAAACGTTTATCTCTTGAGTCAGGTACTTGGATCCTTTTTCCTACAAGCTATCTTACTAATTTATTGAATTGCTCAGCGACTCAGGTGCATAATACTTGTGTGTATGGTTGTGCTTGTTAGGAAAAAACAACCTAGTCAAACTAAGCATTATTCGACCTAAATGAATTTCTTATTGCTTGTTCTTGACTCGCTCATCCTAAGGCCCCACAATGGTAGATTCTTAAAGGGAAACTACTAATCATATGCAAAGATTTTCTAATGGACTTTCATAAGGGACGATGCAATTAGATATAGTGTTTCCCAATCTACGAGTATTGATCATATGACCTTCACCGCAATATATGGTTGTAAAGTTAAAAAACTTATATTATTATAGCCACTTATATATAAAAGAGTTATGCTTTAAATCGATTACCGAGGACCATGCTCTAATACTACCCAAAACTGTCACACCTCAAGCTAGAGAGTCGTAACAGCTCCATCGTATAAATCAACTTAAGTTAAAAGCTAACCACCTTAGCTACTAACATAGGTATAGCTTACACAAGGTATTTACTACTTCACCACTTTGAGTCATCTAATTTTAAGTCTAATAGATGTCAACATGTGATGCAACTTTTCAAAATAGCCTTGGAAAATAATTTTGAGGATTAAATAACTAAGAAAATCAAGCTTTATAGACCATTTGAGTACAAAATCTCAATTTCAATAAAAAGTTCTAAAAATAAATTGATCTAAGAAAATAAAGAGATTTGTAAAGGATTTATAAAAGTTTAGAAGTTACAAAGCATAGCAACAATACAAATGATTGGAAATTAGAGGGTCACCAGTAAAGACCCTATTAGTTTCCCTATAAGTTAGTAAATTCGACAAATAAATAAGATTTCAACCCATTAGTCTTAAATCTCATTCTCTGACCCTATTCTCTAGTCTTTTAGAACTTAGAGTAGTATAGTGATTCTATTGGGAAGCCTGCAAAACAGCTATAGGAGAATGAGCAACAATTTGCATAGTAAGTGAGATGGAGACAATAACATGTATTTAACATCAAGTAACCAGGGTTTTCAAGTAAGGTTAATTAGATATAATGCATGTTCAAGTAAATGATATTGTATGACATTGACTAGCCATCATGAGATAAGAGAATTTGCATCCATTCTAATCTGGGTTTTAAGGAGTTTATTGCCATGCATTTCATAGATCAAAACAAAATTGAGGCTTATGCAATAGAGAAACATACTCCACTTAAGACTACCTTTAAACCGTGGTCCCCAACTGCCACATCTCGGCATAGCACAGGATGTACCATTACACAGGAATACTTGTTGAAAACTTAACTTAACCTACCCATTCATCAAAAGACAACTTTGTTTACATAATAAAGAGGTTGCTACATCGGAGTTCAACTAGATATTTTATTACAACTTAGGTGTACAACATAATATTTACATCAAAATATGAACCAACTTTTTCCTTTATTGTCTTTACAATACTAGGATCTCTAACCTAATACATGTTCCATACAACAGTCGCTGACTCCGACTCATGCTCTTAGTATACATATCCCCCTTGAGTGTTGGGCCCTTCGCGATATAGTTAACTTAAGGATAAAACATTTTATCCCCTCAACTACTGAAGTTGAGTGAGTGTGGATAACAAACAACATAATATAGATAGTATGATAAACAATATTGCATATCACAACTGAAACATTTCAATCATAACTCGCAAGTTCAACTTCACATATGCATTTGCCCAACCGAACCGTTCCTACCAACGATGCAGAATGCTATGCTCATACATGTGGCATGCATCGGTACCGATATCCTATGCCATCCAATTTCTCATCCAATTAGTTAACATAGCCAGGAATCTGGATCCAACGTCTAGGAACCTAGAGCAACAAGAAGCTACTTGGGAGTAGGACCCCTACTAAATTAGACTATACACTGTAGTCTACCATTTCCAAAAAGGGCAACAAAGAGTTGCTTAGGAGTAAGACTCCCAACTTTACAAAATTAGACTATACACTGTAGTTCACCAAATCAAAGTAGCAATACTGCCAAATTAGACTACATATTATAGTCTACCAAATTTGACTATCAAAATAGTCATAATGTTTAGGCAATGCAATCTATATGCTTTCAAAAACTGAGTTCATAAAGCCATACTTTTTCAATGATCATTTGGAAGCCTCATTCTGAAATTTCTAACCCGTAGGTCCCTTTTGTGCCATGCCATGCCATGCAATAACAACTTAAAAATATCAATCAGTACAATCAATCTTTAAGTTTTATTCAACCCAATGATCTAATTTTGGTTTTCGAACTCTCCTTAGTGGAATCCCGATATCTTACTTAGGGTTCACTTAGGTGAACACCCAAAAGATTAGGTTAGATCACTTAACTTCCTTGGTTAACACGATCAATTGTAAGCACAAATCATCACCCAACATAACCATATAATAGTTTAACCAAAATACCATTATTGTCTTTCAAATTCACTACGCTAGCACCCATTATAGTAGCATATCAATTCACCCAAGATATATCCATATTTAACCAACACAACATCAAACAACATACAGTGTTATGAGTCACAATATATCTACTCCAAGTATGGCTTAAATCCACTTACCTAGGCTTAACAATAGCGCAATATCCTATGCATCGTGACATAGTCCTTCCTTTCTGATCACACCTATGAAAATATGACACAGTCTTCAAATCAAGTGTAGATCGAACCTGAACTATTATAAGCTTTCATTTCCGCGTTCTTAAACTTCATTTGATCGTATCTTGCTCATTTATTATCTAATTTCAGTAAAATTTATATCGTCACAATCGTTATTTCGAGTGCTATTGATATGTATTAAGAGTTAAGACTAATCAATATTGCCAAATATCCAAAAATACCCTTTCGTATTATGACTCGACTGTACACTACCCTAACTCCATAATTGACTTGAGTAAGCTTTAATATTAAACTAAAAACCTGAAAAATTATACTTTCCAAACTTATCCAGCAAAACTTATTATACCCCAAAGTGTTCATTTGACACAGATTTAATAAACTAGTTACTATATTACATACTAAGCTAATATATAAGTTTATACTAGGAAAATACATAATAAATAGTATACGAGCTCGATTAATTTCACGAAAAATCCTATAAACTCATAAAAATATTTAGTTTAGTTATTGATCATCAATTACACTAAACTGGCTATTATCCATTTTTACAAAAATAGCGGTTTTTGCTCAAAATTACAGAAAATTAATAAATTTTTTAGTGAAATAAAAATTAAATATTCCAAATATCATTATAAACATCCAGAAGCCTATACATGTAGGGCTCATTCATTAATTTCATAAAAAAATAATTATTTCAATAATTCGGTAAAATTGGCCGTTTTATTCAAAATAATTATAAAAAATAGTAAACATGGATATTTTCAAAATTTATTGTTACTAAAATTTAATACATTATATAAGTGTGTTATACAAAATTTTTCAAGCCAAAGTAACATTATTTAATATTTTTAAAATTTTATTTAAGATTTGTCTAAACAAGGTATGTTCTTAAGCAAGTACCATAAATCATTGTTCTTTTAATAAAATAAAATTATTACATGAAATTGCATGTAAAATAACCTTGGGAAACCAAATTTCATAATTTTCTAAGCTAATTTGATATTTTTAGCGAATTAATAAAATTCAGGTAGTAAATTTTGACTTACTGGCACACGGTGCTTCGGCCACCACCCTATGTCAGCCCACCTTCTCTTTTCACCACAACTTTAAGTCCCAAGTGGCTCCTTGTCAGGTTGCCTATAGCCTTAAGAATCATAATTTACCATATTTTCCCAATATTTTCTTTTATTTTTTCTAATTTTTTCAAATTTTCTAAAATTATATTCTTGTGTTTTTAGGTTCAAAAAATATGATAAATGTTGTTTGGAGCCTTATTTATAGGTTTTAGGATTTTTTCATATAAAAAAAGTAAAATTACACATGTCAATCTCACATTTTCGTAGACAACATTTGTTATTTTCTAGTTAATTAGGTGTTGACTCATATTTCTAATTAATACTAGCTTGACACATCATTTGATGAGTCATCCATATAATTTTTTATTAATTTTCCATTATTTTAGCTTATTTTAATAATAATTTATTATATATATATTTAATACATATAACGCATATCACATGTAAATATAAGTATATTATGTATAATTCAACTTCATTTATTATTTTTGTAAGTTAATTAACTTATCTCTAATATCTCGCTATATTTAAAAACTCAAATTTCTCGTTTTCGATAATTATCGATTTTTAGCGATAAATTAACGTTTTTCTCAAATTAATATTTTTATATAGCTTATTTTGATAAATTGACTTTACTTGAATTATTTTGTCTAACTTTTCTAACTTTACTGTGAAATTTAAAATAAAATAGATATTATAGCCCTACACCCTAAATTTAGAGGGTTAGATCCTAGAGTTATTAAACTAATTGGAAAAACATAGGGTATTACACCAACCTTCCTATGACCTCCTTTCCTATCACTTAATTCAACTAAGAGTGGAAAAAGGACTATTCCTGCTACCTATTCCTACTATCCTCATTAAAGGGTCCATGTTTAGCTCAATAATCCTAATTGTTTCCCCTAATGAGTTATGACATAAGTCCGATTAGTAATTAAGCCGAGTTTGTGTTAAATTGCACTTAGGATGATCAAGTAATTTCAAACATTCCAAAGCATTATCATGGAACAATTAACACAAAAATCTAGTACTCAAAATAACACAACCACATTTGAGTGCACATGTTGCATATATACAGACAACTAACTTATAACCATGGACAAGACATATATTAAGGTCTCTAAGTATTCTTAAACAATACTTAAAGTGCAGTAAAACACTGACCCCACTTACTTGGAACTCAATCGCCTATTAACTGCGCTTGCTAACTTATCTTTACTAGTGATCCTTCAATATTAACCCCGATCTAATACTTTATTTTGCATGAAAATTTACATGTCTACATAAATATTAAGTTATTTGGTTACTAGGTCATTTTCTTATGCATTAAGTATTGAAAGTTTAATATGGTGCTATAAGTATATTTTACCTTTATTACCTTTGGAGCTATATCCTAACTTATCATGCCTTTAACGTATTCAACTAAAGAAGCCTCTAAACCACATAGGTATTGAAGTTCACAACCGATCCAACCATTGAGTTAATCTTTAAGGTTGACAAATACCTAAGATTGTTCAATAAACACCCTTTAAGCTAATTTCTAAGTGAAATCATCTATAAAGCTTTTATGTTAGGAAGTCTCTAAATTATCCACTAGGCCCTACTAAAGTAAAAGTTCATAACTAAACCAACTTCTGAGTCAACCTCTGAATTTGATGAGTAGTTAAGATTTCTTACAAATTATCCTCTAAGGCAGCTTCTGGCATGTATTTTCACCTCAAGTACTCTCTAAGGCACCTTTTTGGACTAATCATATAGTCTACTTAATTTTAGATCCTTTAGCAGAATATTCTTTGAGCTATCCTCTAAACCTTACCAACTTCAATTTCCTAAGAGTTTTCCCCCTAACTTAGCCCCTAAGCCTTCCTGACTATACTTCTCTTTGAGTTTTTGCCTTTGACTAAACTTCTAAGTTATTATCAAGTAAAACATGTGCCCCCTAACTTTCTCTAAGATACCCTATGACTATTATCTATAGAGCTTTTAAGAAATCATCATTTGAACTAGCTTCTAAATCCCATGTTCTTATATTTTATTCATAGGTTTTGCTTCCGACTTAACCTCTAAGTACCATTCTAGTGCAAAACTCATTCACAAAATCTTCTTAGCTATCTTCTACCTAAATACAATTTCACATACAGCTTTATTGATTCATCCACTTCCACTCCAAACTCCAATAAAACAATCAAAGTAACACTCCAATACATACTTCATAGCTTCATTACATCCAAATTCCTTTTATAACACATTATCATTCACTAATTTCTCCAATTCCCAATCCACCAAATTATTCATATAAGTAGCACTTACTTGATTTTGTTAAGTTTTTCTAATAAAAACCCTTCCAATAGCATCCATATACCACAAAATATATTAGTAATCAATGAAGCTCAAAATCCAAGTAAGGTCATTAGGAAAAAAAAAACTCTTATTTTTTCCCAAAAATACCATTTTAATCATAATTTATGGCTCAAAATTTCATAAAAATTATAGAATATAGTTTTGTGAAAATTTTCTTTATAGCAATTTAGTATAAATATAAGGTAGTTTATAGAAAAAATTTGAAGGTGAAAGTACATCATTAAACCTGTTTATTTCAATATCGAAAAGTGCTCGACTTCGTCGATTTCTTTAACACGTATACTATAACTTATAAATTTTTACAAAAAAATATTTTTCCTAGATTCTACACATGAAAATAGGTAAGAATTAATTTTTCCAAGATTTTTTTATTTTAATATTTTTATTGAATTTTGTAAAATCGGATAAAATAAGACCCTCACTAGAAACCTTAACTCCACCCACTACTAGTGGCCACCCCCTTGTCAACCTGCCTAATCACTAGGTGCTCTGTTACCTAGTGGCAATAGTTGACTTCTACCTACTTCGCAGATACTCATATTTCTCCAAGCTCAATTTACACACTAATTTTCGTAAATTTTACCTAATTTCTTCTTTAAATCTTTAAGCCCTGAGTTTAATTTTTCCAAATCCTCCTTCGCTTATATGAAACTTTAGAGAGTGTTTTCAGATTTTTCAAAACCATTTAGGGTGCTAAAATGAATTTACTCTATCTTTCTCTTCTAAAATTGGAGTTTTTATATTGCTAAATACATGTTTATCCTTTCTTTATTCATTAACACCTTTCCCATACTAATCCACATGCCCAATTCTACCTAATCCAGCTACCCATGTTATTTAATAAGTGTTATCCACTTTTTTTATAAATTTATTTAACTTAATTTAGCCTAAAATGTAGTTTTTCGAGTTTTTTAGTTAATTACGAGTTTATAATTGCTTATGTTTTTTATCTTATGATATTTTGGATGACTTCTCTTATGAAGAAATAGTTATGAGTTAAATCTTAGGATTTTAACATGTTTTGGGCGACTTTGATATGTTAATGAAATTGTAGATTTTAGATCCTTAACATACACCAAACTAGTTGGGGTATGTGGTGAGTTATAACGCTTAATAAGGTCCTTGGAACATTACAACTTAGTTACAATTTGGGAAGGTTGACCATGACTCATATTAAGGAAGCAGTTCAACTTCATGGAGTACCAGTGATAATCACGTCAAATAGGGATACTTGCTTTGTAAGTAAGTTCTAAAGGAGTTTATAGAAAAAGTTGGGTACCAAGCTTCTATTTAGCACAACTTTTTATCCTAAAACAGATAGACGGTCTGAGAGGACTATTTAGATCTTAGAAGACATGTTAAGAGCTTATGTTTTGGATTTTGGAGGAAATTAGGATGAACATCTTCCATTGATAGAATCCTCACATAACAACAATTACTAAGTGACAACTTAGATGGTACCCTTTGAGGCTTTGTACAATAAAAAGTGTAGGTTGCCCATCCATCAAGATGAAGTGGGGGAAAGATGACTTTTGGGTCCAAATTTGTACAGGAAACCATCAACAAGCTCAAACTAATCCAAAAAAGATGCTAGCAGCCTAAAGTAGACAAAAAAACTACGTGAACAAGAGAAGTCCCTTGGAGTTTCAAATTGGTGACCAAGTTTCATTAAAGATACCTCTAGTCAAGCGTATGGTCAGGTTTGGACTAAGAGGCAAATTGAGTCCCAAGTATATAGGCTCATTCCAACTGAACGAACGAATTGGAAGAGTAGCCTATAAACTAGCCTTGCTAGAATATTTAGAGGGATTGCACAATGTATTTCATGTCTCCTAATTGAAGAAATTTGTGCCTAAGCTAGATTAAAGGTTGGAAGATGTAAATATGCCTATTGTAGATTTGGAGTCCTTATATTTGCAATCGAATTTCACCATAGAGGAAAGTCCCCTTAAGATTGTTGATCAGAAGGTTCATGAGTTGAGGAGGAGGTCAATCCACTAGGTGAAGATTCAATAAGAGAACCACTCGGTATGTAAGGTAACCTGGGAGTTGGAGGGAGAGATAAGACAAAAATATCTAGAATTATTTTCAGCTTTAGGTAAACTTTCAAGAGAAAAGTTTCATGAGAAGGGGGTAGGGGTAGGGTAGGGAATGTAATATATAAAAAAAAAAATGTTTTCAAAAACAAGGGTATTTTGGAGATTCTCAAGAGTTACCAAGCCCTACTCACTATAATCAACCACCCTCATTCAAAAACCCTAAAAGTGTCCATTTTAAGCCCAATCCTCCTTATGCAAAAACTTAAGACCCTCTCCTAAACCTTACCCAAGAATGGCAACCAAGTGTAGCTTAAGGTAAAATTCATGAACTTAATCCTAAGGAAATTCGTAATCAAGCCTCCTAGCAATATAATCCTCTTGTTCCTTGTAGATTTTAACTGGTTTTCAAGTATTTTAAGTGGAGGTTATTGATATTCATCAAGTGGCAACTCTTTTTGGTAAGTAAGCTAAGTTACATGAAGGATTTTCTATGTTAGGCTTGATTCTATATTGAAGAAATGCTTTCGAGGACAAGAACTTAAGATTTTATAAAGGGTTTAATCCAAAATTGAATGTTTTCCAAATTAAAGGTGGTCACTAATCTCCATTTAGCTGGTCTCACCAAGTGTTTGTGCTTTTGCAAGTAAGTTCTTAGGCTTTCACTCTTGATATCAGAATTCTTATAGAGATTTTTTACTTTTGGGATGAGATTATTGGAGTTAGTAACTAGGATTTAGTGTAGAAATCATTAGATTATAAAACCTTAGTATTTCCTTGGAAGTGCTTAAGTAACTAAATGAAGAGTTGGAGTTTTTAGGTGTAAAGACAAGGTGAACTATTCTGCAATTCTACAAAACAGAAGCAAGGCCTCTAACGCCTTTCAACTTACCATCCGGACACTAAGCCTCTATTCTTGACAAAAGAACAGCATCTAAGCATTACTCACCATACCATCTAGACGTCATGCTCTATCCTTTGTTCCATTGTCTTTGAAGCTACTTTACCATCCTTTTCTACCCAGCTAACTCCCCATTTAGTTCCTTAGCTAGTAAAAGTCTCTTTCTCTATTTAGAATTTAAGTTTAAAAGGCATCTCTAAGTTGATCAATTAAGAAGGCAAGAAAGAAAGATTGAGTTAGTATTATGAATCATTGAAGTCTTAGGAGATTTAATGGTTAAGTAGCAATGAACTTAAGTAATCATGTTAGAGATTGAATTGAGGATAAGATAAGCATTAATGACTAATCAGTTGGATAAGTAATGTGCTAGTGACTATTTGGAGAAAGGTATGATGAAACTAAGTGAAAATGTTTATCTTTTGAGTTAAGTACTTAGATCTTTTTTTCCTTTGGGCTATCTTACTAGTTTATTGAATTGCTCAACGACTCAGGTATGAAGTACTTGTGTATATGGTTTTTCTTGTTATGACAAAGACAACATAATCGAACTAAGTACTATTGCACTTAAGTGAATTGCTTGTTGCTTGTGCTTGACCCACTCGTCCTAGGATCCCACAATAGCAGATCCTTAAGGAGTAACTACTGATCATATGCAAGAATTCTCTAATAGACTTTCATATGGGATGATGCAGCTAGATTTAGTGTCTCCTAGTTCTTAGGTGTTAGTCATATGACCTTCACCGAAGTATATGGTACTAAAGTTAAAAGACGTATGTTATTATAGCTACTTATGTATATAAGAGCATATAGTGTGGTAAGGTTATGAATGCCCCCTTTATTGTATGATGGCTAACATTTGAGATAAAAATTGACTATTTTTTATTTTATTGCATCTTATGCTTGTGAATTGAATTGTATGGCATCCATCTATGCTTGCACACCATGTATTGGGATTCATCACATCCTTTTCTTTTTCAGGCACTACTAGTAAAGATTATGTCATTTTTGAAGAACTTTTTATCAGTAGGTTTGTGGAAGAAGAGGATGTGGATTATCTTTAATATTATGATGAGTAGTGACATGTTGTTCTACAAGAGTTGGGATTGCGCACCACATTGGGAGACTTAATACTCATTAGAGTCTTAATTGTTAGGATCTTTACTCACACTTTATTGGTTCTTGGCATCATTCGATATGGATGTTTTAGAGTGTGAGATATTTCTTTTTGTGATTTTATGGTAATATGAATGTAGAAGCTTATGAGACTCTTACAATACTTTTGTTTTAACTTATAATATTTTGGATGACTTCTCTTATGGAGAAATAGTTATGAGTTAAATATAAGGATTTTAGCATGTTTTAGGTGACTTGATATGTTCATGAAATTGTGGATTTTGGAATCTTAACATACAACAAACTAGTTGAGGTATGTGGTAGGTTGTAAGCCTAATAGGGTCCCGGAGGTGTTACAAAATATCTTTCCTTTTCTTTGTTCTTTATAAGAAAAAAAAAATCTAAAACCAAAAAAAAACTAATAGGTGATGCAATATTAGAGAAGACTTGACTAGCTAAACTCATATTATTGAGATCACTACACCAAAATCCACTTAGGGCTACGTCCTATAAACGTAGCTAAATGTTCAATAAAAGTGGAAATGAAGTATTAGTTACATTTATTAAACGTAACCTTGTAACATCGCTAAAGACTCATGGCAAAAAGTTCGACTATGCTCAAAGTGCAAATGTAGCCAATTCTACCAAATGTAGCAAAACAAACTGATCGTTGGCCACATTTAAATGTAGCAAAATAGAGCACATTATGTTACATTTATGTATAGGTAAAAGTTAAATGTAAAAATGTACAGCTATATTATACCGTGTTTACACATGGCCAATAGTGTAGATTTAGCTACTTTTACACGTAGCAAAAGATAATTAATGCTACGTCTCCTATGATTTTGCTACAAATGGACGTGGTAAAATCTTAGTTATGGGCTATATGTAAATTGAGCCAATGGTATTACTAATTTTTGGTACATTTGCCTAATGAGAATCAAGCTAAAGGACCCCTGACCCACAGCTAAGCTCGAGGACTCGAGGGGTTTACACAACGAATCCTTATGTTCCTACCTACCCTTGCTAAGGCCAAGTATCTCCTTGCCGAGTCACCTCTAATGCCATATCATATGACCGTCCATTATTGTGTGGTCTTCCGAGTCGATGATTACTCTTTATTGCCAAGTTGACAAATTACTCAACATCTTCCTTGTTGAGAAGCTAATCGAGGGAGACTGGACTGACTAGGCCATCCTTACTCAAACAAACCCATCTATCCGTACCTTTTGTCTACATCTCCTAATAATCTTTCCAATGCAACATCACCATGTATATAATATCATGTATAGAATCTGTAACACCAATTATTGTTTTCCTTATATATTCATTTTTACTCTTTTGTATCATATACATTGCTTATTTAGGAAATATCATTTTTGTCTTTTCCCCTTTAGGCAAGTTACCCTAGTTTGCAGGTATAAATACCCCTGTTCTTGTAGTTATGAGATCATCAGATTACCTCCAATACACTTGAGTACTTTCTTCCTTATGTAAACACTACTTGTTTACTCTTAGTATCACTCTTATCCTTTCCCTTAAGCAAGGTTAGGTGGCAAGTAACCTTATTGGACCAATTAGTGCATTATATCGAATTATGTCGTAAGTCCTTAGAAGTTCTATTGGTGCGTTATATCTTCTGAAGCTGTTCGTGGGTTTGCTTACTCTTCTCATTCTTCATTTCTTACCTTTTTTGTCCGTTTCCCCATTAACCCTTTTCAAGCTTTCTGTAAGCTTGGACCCATCTAGTGATTGACCTTGTCTATTCTTGGTCATGGTTCACATCATCTTAGTATCAAAACAGAGGTTTTTTCTGAACTGTAGTTAGTTCTTCTTGAATTCTATTATACTCTGTTTTGTGTACACGAAACAAAGCAAGTTGCTAAGCTCATTTAACTATTATGTTGTTAATTGTTCACTCTCTGAAGTGTTTGTTTGAGTTTAAATCTGTAAGGAAAAATGATAGATCTAAGTATGAATGTTAATAGTGATAATAGTAAAGTTATCCACCATGGATGACAATCTCAGGGAACTCCCAGAAGTACCGATAAGAGACTTGATGAGGTAGCTAACCTCTTAGTAAATCTAACCCAAGCTGTTCATGCCCTATCTTGTCGACCTACTAAAGCCGTGCAAAATACTCCACAAGTTGCTCAACCTATTAGAGGTTAGAACCCAAGTCAACCAATTTGAGGTGTAGGAGTTGGTAGACAAGTAAGGCGAAGGATAGACCTGAGTGAGCTAGATGAGGAGGAAGAAGAGTATTTTGAAAAGGAGCGTGTACAAGTCCCTAAAGCATCCGATCATGTGAAGCTTTGAATTCTAAGTTTCAATGGATCTGGAAATGTTAACGAGTATCTGGATTGGGAAGAAAAGGTGGAGCATGTATTTGATTACTATTAGTATGAGGATTTTAAGAAAGTGAAGACTGCCGTTATGGAATTCTCTAGATATGCCGCCATGTAGTGGAAGAATTTTCAGGCCATGAGAAGAAGAGAGGGGTATCATGAGATTAACACCTGGCCTAAGATGAAGAGAGTACTTAAAAACTTATTTGTACCGAAAACTTATCACCAAGATGCTTTCACTTGGCTTTAGGAGCTGAGACAAGGATGCTGGACTGTTGATAAATATGTTCAAGAATTCCAAATGCTTATGATAAGATGCGATGTAGAGGAACCACCTGCTTGAACAGTCTCAAGGTTTGTCATTGGGTTGATAGGAGACATTCGAGACATTATGGAGCTCCAACGATTTGACACAATGGATGAAGTTGTTAGGATTGCCCAATAAGTAAAGAGGTAGAGAAGGAGCCAAGTAACGACAAGAATGCCGACTAGCCAACCTGGATAGGTAAGTTACTGAACTTTGTCAAGTACCGAGCCAAGCAAAAGGGTTAATGTTCGAATCGAGTAGAAAAGCCGACTAGAAGATGTAGCACTAACCTAAACGTATGAGAAAGGGCAAGGGTCTGGCAGGAAAACCAACTAATTCAAGTACTTCAAGTGTCAAGGGTTCAGACATATGGCTACTCAATGCCTAAACTGCAAGACGATGGCCATCAAGGGAGACATCCCGAAGTTTAACGTAAAGAGCACAGATGAGGAACCCGAAGAGGAGGTACCAGCCGAGAATGAGAAAGTCGAGAAAGAGTTGATTGAGGAAGACATGTATGCCGAGGACTTGGACCAACTACATATGGTTGTCCCATGCACTATGAATGTAGAACCTTCATGAGAGAAGGAGTAGAGAGAGAACTTATTTCATATCACCTGTAAGGTAAATGATCAAACATGTGCCCTCATCGTGGATGGTAAGAGCTACACTAATGTAGCGTCAATCGACCTCATTTCAAAACTGAGGTTTACCAACTGTTGGACACCCGAAGCCATAAAAGTTGCACTGGTTGAGTGAGAAGGGAGCCTTACACATCAATTGGCAAATACTACTGCCGATCACTATCTACAAATACTACTGCCGACAGGATTCTTTACAACATTCTACTTATGTGCACGTCCTACGTATTGTTAAGAAGACCGTAGTTGTTTAATAGGAGAGTCATCCACGACAGTTACAGGAATGTCTACATGCTCGAGAAGGATGATTGGAAGATTATGTTAAATCCGATGCCGCCAAGAGAAGTTCACAAGTTACAAACAAAACTTGCTCGCAAATCAAAGAAGGCTCTGGTGATGAGTACAGCCAAGCTCCAAGAGGCCATTAATGCCAATGAGCCAACCCTCTTATTGGTCAGGCAACTACTAGAAATGAAGAAGTAAAACGATTCACCCTAAGAGGAGAAGGAACTATTAGACAAATATGCCAACCTATTCCCAGAACAGTTGCCAAAAGGGTTGCCTCCAACTTGAGGCATAGAGCACTACATTGACTTAGTACCCAGCGCTGTACTAATGAACAAGCTAGCTTATCATATGAATCCCAAGCAGGCTTCTAAGCTTCAATGTCAAGTCAATGAGTTGCTAGAAAGAAGATACGTGAGAGAGAGTCTCAACCCTTATGCTATGTCTACACTTCTAGTGCTAAAGAAGGATGGAACCTGGCGGATGTATGTTGACAGCTAAGCTATAAACAAAATCACGATCAAATATAAGTATCCAATCCTAAGGCTAGAAGACATGTTGGATGAACTAAGTAGAGATAGAATTTTTAGCAAGATTGATCTTAAATCTGGCTACCATCAAATCCACATGAGGCTAAGAGATGAGTGGAAGATTGCATTCAAGACTTAACATAGACTTTACGAGTGGATGGTCATGCCCTTCGGCTTATCAAATGCCCCGAGCACCTTCATGAGACTTATGAACTATGTACTAAGATATCTCATCAGAAAGTGTGTTATGGTGTACTTCGATGATATCCTGATCTACAGTGCCAATATGCCAAGTTATTGTGAACACATCATAACAGTCCTAAATATCCTTCGTGCCAAGAAACTATTCAGCAATTTGAAAAAATGTTGCTTCTACCAGGCGGAAGTGGTATTCTTAGGCTATGTAATAAGTAGAGGAGGCTTGCGAGTCGATAATGAGAAGATTCGAGCAATTGTTGAATGGCCAACCCCTACTTATGCTGACGTGAAAAGTTTCCATATATTGGCTTCGTTTTACCAAAGGTTCATCAAGAACTTTAGCACCCTCACTGCGCCATTTACTGAATTAACGAAGAAAAACACCAACTTCCGATGGGGAGAAAGGGAGGAGAGGAGTTTTGCCGAGATTAAGAAGAGATTGACCTCCACCCCGGTGTTAGTGCTACCTGACTTCAACAAAATTTTTTAGCTAAAGTGCGACTCGTCGGGCATTAGAATAGGCGATGTCTTGATGTAAGAAGGCTAATCAATTGCCTTCCACAATGAGAAGCTCCAAGGACCCCAGCTAAATTACTCCGTATATGACAAAGAGCTCTTGGCACTAATCCACACACTGCAAGTATGGCAACACTATCTACTGCCAAGAGAATTTATCATATATACTGACTACGAGTCACTACGGAACCTCCGAAGTCAAACCAAGCTATCCAAGTGGCAAGCAAGATGAGTTAAATTCCTTAAAGGATTCAATTTTGTGATTAAATACAAGCAAGGGAAGAGTAATGTAGTTGTAGATGCTCTTTCAAGGAGGCATGCACTCTTGTTAGAACTATAGACCAAATTGTTTGGTTTTGCAAGTATCAAAGAACAGTACTCCGAGGATCTACACTTTGGACCAATAATTTCGAGATGTATGGATAGGAGAATAGTACACGAGTATTATATGTAGGATGGCTATCTGTTCCAAGGAGGAAAATTATGCGTGCCAACTTGTTCCCTACATGAATTATTAATTAGGGAAGCCTATAGTAGAGAACTCTTCGGACACTTTAGAGAGAGCAGGACTTATGAACTAGTGAATGGCCAATTCTTTTGGTCATGAATGCGAAGAGATGTGCACTGAGTGGTCGAAAGCTGTGTTGTGTGCAAAAAGGTCAAGTACCAAGCCGAACAAGGGAAAGCGATGCCCCTACCTATTCCGACGAAGCCATGGACTGAACTAAGCATTGACTTTGTTCTCAGACTATCGAGAACTACCCGAAGAAAAGATTCTATAATGGTCATTGTAGATTGGTTCAGTAAGATGGCACACTTCGTGCTCTACGCCAAAACTAATGATGCTTCGGCTATTGCTTCTCTTTTCTTACAAGAGATTATACGGTTACACAGCATGCCGAGAAGTGTAGTCTCTGATAGAGACCTGAAGTTCTTAAGCCATTTCTAGAGAACCCTATATCGTTGGCTGGGAACCAAATTACTCTTCAATACCTCCTGTCACCCCCAAACTGACGGCCAAATAGAGGCGGTTAATTATACATTAGGTTCATTGCTTTGAGCTGGAGTTGACAAGAACTTGGTTGATTGAGATGTCTACCTACCAATGGTCGAATTTACTTATAATCAAACCGTACATGATGCCACTAAGCAGACCCCCTTCAAAATGGTATATGGATCCAATCCCAAGTTGCCCCTCCAGCAAGCCCCTATACTCGCAGCCGTGTAAGAGGACCCCGACGCCTCAACCAAAGCACATCGACTAGGCTGCTAAAAAAATGTGTAAAAAGACTAAGGGTCGGTCAGCCAATTAATTTCAGCCAGGAGACTTGGTATGGCTACACCTCAATAAGGAACGGTTCCCGAACAAAAGGTAAAATAAATTATCTGTGAGAGTGGAAGGACCCTTCAGAATCCTCTAGAAAATCAGTGACAACGTCGATAGGTTGGAACTACCTGAGGACTATGGGGTTTTTTATGCCATCAATATCGCCAACCTTAGTCCATATTACCCTAACGAAGAACTGAGTGAACACCTTTTGAATTTGATGCCAAATCCAAAACAATCCAAAAGGAATGATGGGAATCAAGCTACGAGGTCCCTGACCCACAACCGAAATCAAGGACTAAAGAAGCTTACACGACGAATCCTTATGTTCTAAACTACCCCTATCGAAGCTAAGTATCCCCTTGCCAAGTCACCTCTAATACTGTGCCGTATGACCACCTATTATTATGTGGTATACCAAGTTAACGATTACTCTCTATTGCCGAGTCGAAATTACTCGACATCTTCCTTGTCAAGAAGCTGAGAGCAAAAGACCAAACTGACTAGACCATCCCTACTCAAACAAACCCATCTGTCTATACTTTTTGTCTGCATCTCCTAATAACGTTGCCAATGCAGCATCGCCATGTATACAGTATCATGTGTAGAATCTATAGCACCAATGATTATTTTCCTTATATATTCATTTTTACCCTTTTGTATCATATACATTACTTCTTTACAAAATGTCCTTTTTGTATTTTCCCCTTTGGGCAAGTTGCCCTAGTTTGTGGGTATAAATACCCCTGTACTTGTAGTTATAAGATCATCAGATTACCTTCAATACACTTGAGTACTTTCTTCCTTACGTAAACATTACTTGTTTACTCTTGGCATCACTCATATCCTTTCCCTTAAGCAAGGTTAGGTGGCAAATAACCTCATTAGACCAATTTGTACGTTATATCAAATTGTGATGTGAGTCCTCGAAAGTTCCATTGGTGCGTCATATCCTTTAGAGCTGTTCGTAGATTTGCTTACTCTTCTCATTCTTCATTTCTTACCCTTTTCATACCTTTCCCCATTAACCCTTTTCAAGCTTTTTACAAGCTTGAACCCATCCAGCAACCAGTTTTGTCTATTCTTGATCACGGTTCACATCATTTACCTATGGCCTATCGTAAATGTTTGGCCACATTTACACATAGCAAAAGGTAACAACTGCATTTTCATATACAATTTGTTGTGTTTATATTATCGTTTATACTTGTTATTTTAATTACACTTATTTAGACTGTAACTTACACTTATTATTTCATCACACATAATTAACCATAAGTGGCATCTCAACCACACATATTTAATCTATAATTAATACTTGTTATTTCAATCACACAATTGAATACTTTATAAATCTATCTCATTTATTTCAACTTGAGTGGTATTTCAAAACACTTAATTGACAAAATGTTCTTGACACTTCATTAAATATTAACAATATGACTTAACACAAACACACTGTAATATAAATCGCACGAACTTCAAAACAATATCCATATCCACACTATAAACAAAGTAAATATGTCCAAAATATAGTTCAAAAAGTTCTTCAAGCTTCTTTACATCTAATATTAAACATCAAAAAAGTACTTGTCCAATATATATCCTTAGCTTTCCTTATCTCTTGCATCATCATCCTTCTCCCTATCATTTGCATATGGAAGTCCAGTTACACTATATGTAATGCAATAAGTAATAAGCAGATGTAAGTATATTCAAGAAAGATATAGAGAATTACTAGAATTCTTTTTAATCCTTACTTGAACTACTAGGAAAATATGTGATAAGCCACTGGACAAGTTGAGTTAGGTAAGATAGCTATGAAAGATTTTATATCAAGTCAGTTGCAAATGAAAGTTTGAGAAAACTACCAATCTTGAGGAACATATATATATAACATAATGCACATTTTTACCCTACTCTATACTTACATTTGTTTCTTATTATAAATAGAAAGTACATAAAATCAAGTTTTTCAGAAAACTTAATATAAACACACACTTGACACATTACTCACACATCTTGCTGCATTAAACATACATTTACATAGTAACGTACTCAATTACATGGTCATATACATGAAATCTACATATACATACTAGCTACAACATATGCTCAAGCAACTGAATTTTAAAGTAAACAAATTAAATGCTGTGGTAAACAATTTTAATCGTCAACTTGCATATATTGACCATTGTTTTGATGCCTTAGGAATTCCTAATAAGTTACTCGATGATCAAGAAAAACATGTCGTGAAACCCGTAAATTACCAATTGGGTTTTGATACCTAAATCTAAGGTGTTCACAAAAATTTTCTGTCTAAGCTTGAAATTTGCAACAAGCTTGGAAAAAATTAGTCTAAGTGAACCCATAAGTCTAGACTTCAAAAATGAAATAAGAAAATAATAATATAATTAAAATCTAATTATTATTATAATATTCATTATTTATTAGAAATGCTCAACTTGAGTTTTGACAATAAACGAGCTCTTAAAAATAAATTATATGGGCAATAAAATTTACAAAATGATATGATATAATATTTAAAAGTATGTGTAGATGTAGGGATTCGATTAAAATGATTACGTGCATACTATGTAAGTAAAGCGCTATACGTGGTTTCAAAGAAATAAAGCAAGATTATCACCTAAAGGGATAATTCGGTGAGAGCAAAGCTAAGAAGAGAAACAAACAACTCAGTGTCTCAAATGTCCAAATGATAGACAAGGCAACCTTAAGAAATCTTAGGCGTTCATCTTGTAGCTTGAGCAAATGAGATCAATTCTTTACCTGAATTACTTATTTAATCTTAGAGAATAGAGATTTTGCAAAATGTTATTGTTTTCCTATTCTCTCTAAGAGTTCTAAACAAAGAGAAAATGTTAGATATTTATAGGCTCTTAGACAAGATAGCACCCGTTAGATCATCTTAGTGATCAACAGATGAGATAGAGTTTGCTCAATTCATAGTTATCCAAAATGAGTTAGCTAATGGACCCAAGACTAGTAGCCTTCCTTATAAGTGCATGAGTCTACTTAGGAAAGGTTGGAAGCAGATGGACCAATCCAATAATCCCTGTTCTAAGCCCACCAAGCCAAATCTCTTCGAATCATCCCAAATATAAACTAAACTCCTTAGACCCTACCTCCTAACCAAAGAAGTTAAGCTTAAATAAATAATAGGCTTAACCCAATAACTAATATAATAATTTTCAGCTCTCCATATTTTGTCCCCTGACTAAAATTCCCTTAGAGACATTCAAGGGGGGTTTAGGCATTTCTAGAAGTTATTTTTTCAACTATTATATAGACGTGCTAAATGTTGACTTTGCTTTCTTGATTACTTCTAATATCTACGAAATCGATGCTTCTTGTAGATTACTGATGAGCTGAACATAATATGCTAGTATTCATTTTGCTGCCATAGAACACATATTTCAATATGCTTTTGTATCACACTATTGACTTATTGCTCCCACAACACTGATTCGCCAAATAATTTGTGGTGGCTCCTCTCAATATTTCTTCCTCATTTTATGATCATTAGCAAAAAAATAAAGCCATCAAAGCATTTAAAAAAATGTTGGAGCTTCAACAATATTCCATCCAGCCTTGTTATATATCTCATTCATACCAATAAACGAGGTAATATTGTTGTGAAGTGGAGAGGAGCTTTGGAGCAAAGCTCAAAAGCGTTGTGTGAAGATAGTATGGGAGTGCAAGGGCAATGCCCCCGCAATATGATATAATATTTTATTCATTTTTTAAAATTATTCTTTTTATTTTTATTTACATGACCGCATAATAAAAATAAATTTTCTCCTTAGTAATGAGTAATATTTTATAATATCTTATCTCTAATAGATTAAATCTTCAATACTTTTGTCAAATCTTCTTTCATAATTGAATATCACCAACAATATCTCATTATTTCGCTTTACCAAATAATTAACAACAATATCCAACCAATTAGCTCTCAACCTCAAACTACAACGCTTATCTTCTTAATCTAGCACCCATCATTCAAATCTATAAAAGAATCATAGATTCAAATATGTAAAATCTATCTTGATGTCTCCTTATATGAGTTATATATATATATATGCTAAGCTTCGTCAACACTTATACCAACATCAAAATTCAATTGAGTCGTGCCCTTTTCCTCTCCTCTTCTTTTCTTTTCTTTTTATTTTTTTAAATTTTCATTGGCCTTGATGCTTTTTTTCTCTAGTTTTGTTTTTTTTTTTTTTATCATTATTTATTTCTTTGTGGTTTCATGAAACCATCCTCCTTATTTACTCAAATCTTTTTTTTTTTTTAAGTTTTATCTCTCTTGTTAGCCTTCGTAGGTTGTAGAAGATCTTAGCCCCAATGACGAACATCAAACATAGATATACGTAAGTATCCAATCACCCCATCTTCATCTTCACTGCTTATAACCATACAGGATACTTATTTATATTTCTTTAAATAGTCATTCTTGCTATGGTTGAAAGTCACCAGTAATTGCCCCTTCACTTTACATACATTATCAATGAAACAATAAGAAGACTAAACATTAGTCATGAGAGCATCTTCATACATAAGTCTTGAATTGGAAGATCCTTATAGCTATTGGACATTTTCATGCCCCCATAATTACCTCTAGTGGTTTATTATATATAATCTTCCTCTTAATTGAGAATTGAGATATCTTTTTCCCATATTCAGAATAAAGCTTCATGTTTCCTTTAAGGCCCATATTATTAAACTAACAACTCATCCCATAAGTGAGATCTCTTCTCTCAAGCTATCTAACATCATATCCCTAGCATGAACTTAGGCTTTGACACAATCATTGCTTCTTCTTTTTTTTTTTTTAGCTTTCCATACATGACAAATTCAAATTTAGGAAACCATCAAGATTGCATCTATTCCAATGAAAACCAATCCTTTTGAATTTGAATGACATAAATAAAAATACAATATATTAATTCTTCCACTAATATTTAATACTATATATATACTTCTTCGCATGTCATACTTTAGGATCTTCATTGGCCAAAGAAATATTTGTCTTACTCAAGAACCAACTTCGATATTCTTAGCCCAAGATTGCATTCCACTTTTACTTTTCTTTATCCCCAAATTGTTACATAGAACCGGATGTCGTTTACCCTTACTTCTACTTTCAAATCTTATCCAAAGGAAAACTTCAATCTTCCACCATAACAAGTTCAAAGAATCAACATGTTAAGCAAATCAAGCCTTAAGTTTTTCAAGAATCCTGGTTGAATAAATATCCAATACTTATTTGATATATGTTGTCGATACTTAGAGATAGAAGCAATTCCTTCATTCTTCAAGATTAATGGACATGTGTTCGATGTAATACTTCCAAATATTGAAAAGAAATAGTGGATGTCAATGAATATTAGCAAACTGGATAATTATAACTTCCAATCATGTGGAAACATTATGCATGACAAGCTAACCTTACTTCATACGATTTCAAACATGAATCTTTTTTATATAATCTTTTCTTCATAAATATCGACATGAAGCTCATAAACAAAGATGTAGCTACCTAGGACACATGAATTTGAGATTATCCCTATAGTAACATCCTTGTTACTCCTTGTCATTATGAAGAATCCATAATTCACAACCGACAAAGGAGACTACATACTCACAATGTCCCGAGTTCCCTTCACTTCTCTCTTTCTTTTTTGCATTTGCCATTAGCATGGCTTTCTTTTCATTATTTTCTTTTAATTTCTTGTTTTCTTTGTTCTTCATTCATTACAAGGGCGTTAACAACAAGGCACATTGGTAAATTCTAGTCCTTTCATATCGATGACACTTAAATACAAGCTATAAGACAATGTTGCATTATATTGGTAATTGTCTTCAAGTTCTTTTCTTCATGTTAGTGAAATCTTTATTTATGCACGAGTAATAGCATAAACTAATA
This sequence comes from Lumnitzera littorea, assembly GCA_024138015.1. Classification (NCBI taxonomy): domain Eukaryota; kingdom Viridiplantae; phylum Streptophyta; class Magnoliopsida; order Myrtales; family Combretaceae; genus Lumnitzera; species Lumnitzera littorea. Next base: position 49,776,748 of record JAMXBB010000002.1, read on the forward strand.
AGAGTGTTTATAAAAAAAAAAAAAAAAGCAAACATCACATCATTAGCCTTTATGCACTTTCTCTAATTTCTTATCATTGAAAGTCATCACCCTGATCCTTAAAAAAGGATCCAAGGATCTTCACATTTTACATTACACAATGTAAACACTAAGATGCCATTACTTGATTGGAATTCATCTCTCCTCTACGATTCATGCATCAATTCCTCCAACAAATTTGTGAAGGTCACTTGCTTTGACACTTGTAGCTTCCTTTATTTTTCTCTTTTTATAATATTTTGCTATCCCCTAACCTGTTAATTGCCAACACTTTCCAAAGCTTCAATGCTCTAGTTAATTTGATAATTCATGAGTTTTCTTCTTGTATATAATATTAACTTCATGCTCTAGTAGGAAAAGAGATGAAAACCAATCCAAGTCGAAACTTGGAAGCTGTGAAACAGAAGGACTTGCTGGTGCATCAAGATAAATGCTCGCCACCGTTCTCGTATCCTCGGGATAAGTGGCTAGACAAAAGTATTTCTAAAGACACATTATAAGACAAAGCCAAGCGTCAAGAAGCCCATGCAACACCTCACACTAACGATGGTCTCTAGTTTATCAAGCGAGAGCCTCGTATTGATTATAGAGATACTATTAAGGGAGATTCGATATTACATCTTAGAAATAAGAGGAGAAAACTACCTCTCTCTAATACCTAATTTACATTCCTAAAGGAGCCACCATCTGGATAGGATGATTTAGTAGCATACATTGCAGAGAAGCCGAAATACGTGACTTTACTGAAGAAAGCTAAAGTCCTCCATACTATTGCCACTTCTACTTAGTTGAGATTCTTGCAAACGAGTGAAATGGAAGTATGGCGAGTAATCATCTCACGTTAGAGTATTCAAACCCACACATTTATCACTTCATGGGGGGAGATAACTCTAACATTAGAAGACGTAACTGTACTATTGAATCTATACAACTTCGGACAAGCCAACCTTACTACCACAACATCCTCTCATAAAGAGCACAACTTTTAGACGTCACTAATGAGTGCCTTACAAGCTACCTGCACTAAGAAGAAGAAGCCATGTTTTGCTTCTTGAATTGCTTATTTCTTTGAGGAACAAAGGAAGGACAAGCTTCAAGTTCTAAGCTTAGGTCACGAGAAAGAATAGGTACCTTAATGTCCTTTTTTTTTTTAATTCAAGTGTTGTAGTTGTGTCTTTTACTCATGCGCTCTCTTTCCCATCTCTTGCAAGTATGAGCTTTATGCTTTCATCGTATTCTAGCTTTCCCTATTCGTATTCCTCGAAGGGTCTAAGGAAGGTGTTAATCTACAACTCTTCCTCTTAACCATACCCATTGCCCAAGTTGAGCGATTCACTCTTGATCTTGTTGCGAACCATGACCAAAAATAGACAAGATCGGTCGCTGGATGAGTCAGAGCATGCAGAAAGCTCGAAATGGAAGTAGTAAGGAATGTGCAGAATGATAATTATGAATGAAGAAGTAAGCAAAACCCACAAACAACTCCATAGGATATGACGCACTAATGGAACTTCTGAGAACTCACGGCATAATTCAATATGACATACGAATCGAACCAATGAGGTTACTCGCCATCTAACCTTGTTCAAGAGTTAGGATAAGAGTAATGCCAAGAGTAAATAGGGTGTTTACGCCAAGAAGAAAAAACAAAAGTATATTAATGGTAATTTGATTCTAATGTTTACAGTTATAAGTACAGGGGTATTTATACCCATAAGTTAGAGTAACTTACCTAAAAGGGAAAAGACAAAAAGGGCATTTTCTAAGGAAGTAATGTACAAGATAAAAAAGGGTAAAAATAAATATACAAGGAAAACAATCATGGCTTCAACGGATTCTATACATGATTCTATACATATGGCAATATTGTATTGGTGATGTCATTGGAAGATGTGGACAAAAAGGTACAAATAGTTTGCTTGTCCGAGAAAGGGTGGCTTAGTCGATCCAGACTCTTTCTCTCAACATCTCGATAAGGATACGGTCGAGTGAGTAATCAGCCAAGCATATATGAGAATGAAGATGAGTTGTCGTCTCGACCTTTCACTTCTCGACACACAACATACAAGAAATAGGCAATCACTCAGGTCGACGAGCAAAATAGGTTGACAAGGAGATACTCAGCCTCCGCATGAGTCAACTAGAACAGGATGATTCATTTTGCCAATCCCTTTAGTCCTTAAGCTCAGCTATAGGTCAAAAGTCTAGTAGCCCAATTCCCATTAGGTCCCTTCTACTTAGGTTTACTTTGCCAACACTAAGACCTGTATCACCATGCTTCCATACATTCAAAAGGTCAATATGTGATCATTTCTCATGTAGACCTAGTATTCCTTCAACTTTTCTTTAGTGAAGGGTTTCGAAGACATTTTTCTCCTCCATCTACACAAGACCAATTCGACCTTGCTCTTCCTAAAGCATAGGCGTAAGTTGAAGGATCAATTGATCAATCACTCTTGCAGCTCATTGACATTGAGGGTAAATTCACATTCTACCCTTATGTTGAGCAAATTGCAAGATATGAAGATAGTAATGGACTTTATCCTCCTAGCTTAGACAGTGAGGTTACCTTAGTGGAAAATCAAGGAAATAACCTCAATTCTCAAGCCAAGTTCCTCTTATGGTATATTCCAGGGAGCTTACCTTCCCTTCTTGACAATAAAGACTTAGTTGGCTACTTTTTAGAGCAAAGAGTCATGGTGTACTCTCCCCATCGGGTTACACGTCAACTTGGTTTTGATCATGGAGTGCCTCACTTGATTACCGTGACTAAGAGTTTTGAATCTTGCTACCGTCACTATGTCCAAACAACTTTAGGAAGGTTCACCCTAGAAAGCGACAACTATTCTTTCCTTCTACTAGTTGCTCTGGGGTTGCTTCCCCTGGATGGCTAACACATTGGATGAATTGCTTGGATGCATTTTAAGCTTATGCTTTTGCATCAGTAGGTGATACACTTCATGCACTTACTATATATCATTACGAATTCTTTTTTAAACTCCTAAGGGCCAAGTCTTAAGGTAGTAGAGATGCATGAGAAGCTATTACTAAACAATCAGAATGTCCTAATGAGATAACAGGGGTGAAATCTTCTTTAAAGTCTAAGAGTAGCTATCCCTCACCTCCACTAGGGGATTCGAGACAATCCAATTAAGCATTTATTTAGGAGGTAACCTTATTAGATATGTCATGTTATTTTTATATGAATTTTTTCTTTGTTTGACTTTATTTCTTTACTCTTGCATTTGAGATAGGCTTTCCTATTGCAATCCTCAAGAAGGACGATGCTATTAACTTAAGCTCTGAGGTTCGTTCGAACAATCCTACTATACCAGTGGTAACTTTAGATAATGATGATGAGGACTTGGTAGATTATGGTGAATCCCCGGTCCATTACGAGGCTACTGATGATGATAATGGAACTGAAAAGTTAAATGATTCTCCCGAAGCACAAGACATTAATTTATCAGTCAATGAGGTAGGTGATGGCGATCCTTATGCAGATGCGTTGCTACGCTCAAGGACTCAAGGAGGTGAAGTATATGCAGCATCTATTGATGTCTCTATCCCTAGTTGCTAACTTATCTTGTAGAGACATGGTAGCAACTCCAAAAGCCATCCTAGAGGAGATAATATCCTTTCATGGATTTAACATTCTTTCTCATCTATTGGAACCATTAGAGAGACTTTACGTTATGGACCAAGATTTTTGGAGTGAGTCTCCTATGTTAAGGACCGAGTTGGCCAATACCATGGTGAAAATGTTAAGGGAAGTTGTATCACTACTTGAGAAGTCTTGGAAGTCTCTATCAGATGATAAGCTACAACAATTGATTAGCTGTGTTGAAGGGGTTCCCCTTTTAAAATTCATGGTAAGTAGCTTAGAGCCCATTACTGCCAAAGCTAAGAGATTGTTGAGTTATCATACCATTATGAGAAGCCAAGGTGAGCTAATGGCAAGGATTCAAGCCTTGCAATGTGCTATTGAGGAGATAGACCATGAAGCGAAAGATCTATTAAGTGATATAAACCTTGAGTCCATAGTAGGTTTAAATTGCCACCCTTGGCGAAGTTTGGCTATATCCATTTGTTTTGCTAATGTTCATGCTTATCCTCTTTTTTTTTTCGATATTCGTGTTATTTTCGACACTTCCTAATAAAACTTGCTAATTGAATGAAATTTGATTGCTTTCCTCCTATCCTTTTTGTTGAGCCTGATTTTTCGATTTTTGTTTAAAATTGATTTCTCATTTCTTAATTAATACTAAACCCTTACCCATTTAATATTAATTCTTGACTAAAGAAATTGAGAAATTCCGATTTTTTATTAAAAATAGTTTTTAAAGTCGCCACCTGACCGAAGTCGGGAAATAAAAAAGAAACCGTAATCAATTGGGTGGATTGATTACGATTTAGCTACCGGTCTTTGATTTCAATTTTAACAAAGAACCAGAGCGTTTCGAATTCGAGGGCTAACCTATTAAACCCTAACGAGTACCACTATCTATTTACCGAAATTAGCATTATTTTTCTAATCACAATATTTAAAAATAAATAAATAAATAAAATCAAAAGAAAAAAAGAACCTAAGTTTCTACAAATTTTATCGTCGCCCTGAAGGTGCCTACGTACCCGCTAGCTGAGATCAGACGATCGTAGTTCTTTAAAAAAAAATTGTAGTGGGTTAGTTCTTTTTATAAAAAATGATTGGTTGAATTTGCATTTTTATTAACCATTTTATTTTTATTAAGAAAAATCCCTAGAAGCCTAATTTTTATTCCTAATTACAAAAAAAAAAACCTAAAAACCTAATTTTTGAAAAGCACCAAATTAAAATTTTTATTTAAAAATAACTAAGTGATAATTTTTTTATTTTCAAGAAAAACTCTAAAGATTTTATGAAATATACAATGTTCTACATGACGAAACTTTTATATAGAAAAGATGCTTAAAACATTAAGAAAGAAAGAAAGAAAGAAAGAAAGAAAAAAAAATTTCCTAATCATAGAAAAGATGCCTTAATCATAGAAAAGATATCCAAATCATAAAAAAGATGTCTAAACTATGAAAAAGATTTTTAAACCATAGAAAAAAAATTTAAATCATAAAAATGATGTTTGAATCATAAAAAAAAAAAAAAAACCTAAACTATGGAAAAGATGTCTAACCATAGAAAAGAAGTCAATTAAAGATTTTTTTTTTTATTTTATCAACATCAAAATGATTTTTTTATTTAGAAAAACCTAACATGCCTAATGCAATTTTTCTAAATTAATACAAATGCAAAGAACAAGATTTTGTAAAATATGAGATATCATTTTGAAAACATGAAATCTAAAAAAAATAACAAAAAATAAATAAACTAAAACTTAACTTAACATATGTTCACTAGACACTAATGCTATAACTAATTACTAACAATTAAAGACGTAATAAAAATAAAATAAAAAATTAGTACAAGTCTTAAAAATAACTATGCATATACTAAGTGAGATAAAAATAAATAAATAAAACAACCTAGAAACAATAATTAAAAACCACTATTACATACCTGCAAGGCAAAGCACGCAAAGCTGATGAAAGGGAATAGATTGGATCCCCAGTCCTATCATGCGCACAACTATAGAATTGGTCTGATGATGCCCAGCTACGGCATGCGTATATTGTCGTTCGGAGCAGCGTTGGATCAATCGGATGTTTGCAGCAGTGATGGATTTACGGCTGTGGTGGCTTGCGTAAAGGGTATGGCTAGACATTGGAACTCGATTTGGCTTGTTACTACAGACGTTGGTATGGCAGGTTAATCTGAAAGTTACGACGGTGCTGTTGGTTGGGCTTACTGTTCGACAATACGGTGAAGCTATGTGCAGGAGCTAGGACGCGGTAGACGTGAGGTTGAAGGGTGTATGTGGCAGGGAACGTGGTGACGTGTCGAAGGCAAGGAGGAGAGTGAGCGTGGGGGGCTGCCACATTCAACTGCTGTGGTTGTTGCAGCTGCTGTTGATGGTTGGGCTGTTATGGGGTTGGAGAAAAGGGTCGAAGATTTGTAGCAGAATCTAGTGTTGGATCACATCTGCTTGCTCTGTTGCTATGGTTATTGATAACGTCAACGATGAACAGTGGATGGACGAAGGATGAAAAACCGTGCGTGCTCAGTGACTGATTTGATTATATTGTGCAGTATCTATTTCACCGTGTGCTGCTGTGTGTGAGGGTCACATGTCGTCGACAGTTTGTATTCGTGTACTGTTTAGCCAAAAGAATAATTCTGTTGTGTTGTTCGTGTGTAGTAATGTCGTGATCGATTAGTTACCGCCAAACAGAGTTATATTGTTGTCTTTTTAAATCCAAACCATATCGTATCAATTGTATCTAATTAAACTAGATCCAAATTAATTCAAATCTGACTCAATAAAATCAAATTAGATTCAAATGTTTTTAATTAGATATGAATCCCATTTATTTCTCTCACTCTTATAAAATATATAAAAAAAAAAACAAAAGACATAAATGCCTGGCGAAACTCGAACCCCTGACCTTAAATTAAATCTAACCCAAATACTCCGATTCTTATCCGTTAAGCCGTTAGCCTGTGCATTGACATTCAGTTCAATTATACATAAACTATCCGATTCCCTAAAATAAAATTTTTAACTAAACTAAAACTACAACTAACACTAAAACTAATTATTCCTAATATAAATTACTTTCTAAAAATCTACGAAATTTTTATGATTTTTTCCTTTTCTTCCTTTTTTGGTATTTTCATTATTTGTTAATTTTTATTATATTTATTAATTTTTTGTTTTTTTTATTTTTTATTTTTTGAATTAGGACCATTTTTGTAAAAATAAAAATTAAGACTATGGAAAGGCAAAAATTAGATATCTACAGTGCCCCTCTTTGTAGTAAAGTTTGAGCAAAACCTTGCCACAAAGATAAAAGGGACACCGTTTTTGCCTCAGGACGACTCTATTCAAAGGAACGTTAAGTCACATGATGAAGGTTAGTTTGAAGTGAAGAATAGCGAGGGATAGCGCCCTTCTGAGTTAGCATAAAATCCCTAAAAAGACTAATGAGAACTTGGTCAAAGCGCCCTATGAGCTGGCTAAGACCTAAAGAATGAAGAAACTTGGTAGTGCCCTAATGAGCTGACTAACCAAGGCGATCAAAGCACCCCTTGAGCTGGCTAAGACCTCAAAATGAAGAAAAAACATGGTCGTGCCCTTAATGAGCTGACTAACCAAGGCGGTCAAAGCGCCCCTTGAGCTGGCTAAGACCTAAAAATGACGAAAACTTGGTCGTGCCCTTAATAAGTGATAACTCTAATTTTAAACATATTTCATATGGTGATTTTATAGCATTTCCCTTACATTTTTGGTTTTCTTTAAAGAAAATGATACTTAATTGAGTAAAATGTTGATTTCAGGGTTTAAACGCGTTCTAGGCTCGAAAACGAAGAAAAGGAATCAAGTTTCACTCAATTCCGAGTTCAAACGAAGAAGTTATGAAGTTTTGAAGTTGTGCAGAAATTTTGCCTTTGTGCAGAAAGTTACACGGCCTGGGGACACGGCCATGTCCCAGGCCGTGTCTGGTGACGAAATTAAAATCCGTGTAATACACATATATAAGGAGATCTTAGGGTTCAAAAGGAGGAGAGACATTACAGAAACAAAGAAAGACGAGAGACAAGAAGAGACTTAAGGAGAAACAACATCAAGAAGCGATAACGACATCGATTTCAAGATTAGAGATTGTTCATCAAATCAAGAGGGGTTTTCATGTTTTATTTTATGTTTTTGATGGAACTCGTTTTTAGATTCGTTATGATAGCTTAGAATTCAAGTATTTAGGATTATGGAACCTAGGGTTTCATGTAACCCTTGGATTGAATTATAATTTCAAGAAAGTTTCTATCTTTTCTTGATTCAATTATGTCGTTAATTATTGATTGATAATTCTAAAGTGTCAATATATGATATTATGCATNAAGTAGTTTAGTTGTTAATTTCAGTATTTTTAATTCATTCAACTCATCATAATTTTCCGGTTAGATAATAAAGCTAAAGCTAATATTAGTACTCAAAATCTCTGAGGGATCGACTCGGACTCATATCCGACTATATTAAAATTGATAGGTGCGCTTGCCTCGTATCAATAAGCTGACTAACCAAGGCGGTCAAAGCACCCCTTGAGCTGGCTAAGACCTAAAAATATGAAGAAAACTTGGTCGTACCCTTAATAAGCTAACTAACCAAAGCGGTCAAAGCACCCCATAAGCTAGCTAAGACCTAAAGAATGAAGAAAACTTGGTCGTGCCCTTAATGAGCTAACTAACCAAGGCGGTCAAAGCACCCCTTGAGCTAGCTAAGACCTAAAAATATGAAGAAAACTTGGTCGTACCCTTAATGAGCTGACTAACCAAGGCGGTCGAAACGCCCCATGAGCTAGCTAAGACCTAAAGAATGAAGAAAACTTGGTCGTGCCCTTAATAAGTTGACTAACCAAGGCGGTCAAAGCGCCCCATGAGCTGGCTAAGACCTAAAGATATGAAGAAAACTTGGTCGTGCCCTTAATGAGCTGACTAACCAAGGCGGTTAAAGTGCCCCTTGAGCTGGCTAAGACCTAAAAATATGAAGAAAACTTGGTCATGCCCTTAATGAGCTGACTAACCAAGGCAGTCGAAGCACCCCATGAGCTGGCTAAGACTTAAAGAATGAAGAAAACTTGGTCGTGCCCTTAATGAGCTGACTAACCAAGGCAGTCGAAGCACCCCATGAGTTGGCTAAGACCTAAAGATATGAAGAAAACTTGGTCGTGCCCTTAATGATCTGACTAACCAAGGCGGTTAAAGCGCCCCTTGAGCTGGCTAAGACCAAAAAATATGAAGAAAACTTGGTCATGCCCTTAATGAGCTAACTAACCAAGGCGGTCGAAGCGCCCCTTGAGCTGGCTAAGACCTAAAGAATGAAGAAAACTTGGCCGTGCCCTTAATGAGCTGACTAATCAAAGAGGTCAAAGCGCCCCTTGAGCTGGCTAAGACCTAAAAATGAAGGAAACTTAGTCGTGCCCTTAATGAGATGACTAACCAAGGCGGTCGAAGCGCCCCATGAGCTGGCTAACACCTAAAGATATGAAGAAAACTTGGCCATGCCCTTAATGAGCTGACTAACCAAGGCGGTCAAAGCGCCCCTTGTGTTGGCTAAGACCTAAAAATATGAAGGAAACTTGGTCGTGCCCTTAATGAGTTGACTAACCAAGGCAATCGAAGCGCCCCATGAGCTGGCTAAGACCTAAAGAATGAAGAAAACTTAGTCGTGCCCTTAATGAGCTGACTAACCAAGGCGCTCGAAGCGCCCCACGAGCTAGCTAAGACCTAAAGATATGAAGAAAACTTGGTCATACCCTTAATGAGCTGATTAACCAAGGTTGTCAAAGCGCCCATTGAGCTGGCTAAGACCTAAATATATGAAGAAACTTGGTCGTGCCCTTAATGAGCTGACTAACCAAGGCGGTCAAAGCGCCCCATGAGCTGGCTAAGACCTAAAAATATGAAGAAAACTTGGTCGTGCCCTTAATGAGCTGACTAACCAAGGCGGTTGAAGCGCTCCATGAGCTGGCTAAGACCTAAAGAATGAAGAAAACTTGGTCGTGCCCTTAATGAGCTGACTAACCAAGGTGGTCAAAGCGCCCCTTGAGTTGGCTAAGACCTAAAAATGAAGAAAACTTTGAATTGGGATAAAGTTGAATGAGCTTGCTAAACCATTAGGAGATTATAAATTGGGACTGTTTCAGGAGTTAGGCAGAAGCTTAAGAAGTTTTAGATTGGGACTGCGCTCTATGAGCTAGCTAGATCCCTAAATGAGAATATGAATCTAGATAGCGCTCCATAAGCTGACTGAAGCGCTAAAGAAGTTGTAGATAAGAACAATGCACTATGAGCTAGCTATATCTTTAAGAAAACGGATAAAGGGTAAGCACCCTTCGAACTTGCTTAAGCTCTATTGAGAGTTAAAAGTAAACTGAGGAACATAGCTAACTTGAAAAAAACTGTTGATTTGAGAAATTTACAAACGAGAAATTTGATGAAAACTATTTATAACATGAATTGAAAATTTGGCTACTATAGTGAAATGGACTGGAAAATGAATGGAAAAACTTGTAACAAGCCTCCACTTTCTCTCTCTCCTTTTCATTTTCTTTTTTCGTTCTTTTTCCTTGAAAGTTTACTAACGGATACAAATTCCTATTTAAAAGGAAAATGTTATAATCATGTAGGGTATCTCATATCCACCCTAGTTTGTAACCTAGACAATGAGGTTCTTCAATAGGATTTAAACATTCATTTCATAAGGAAAAAGTAACTCATGATTAGTTTAGTCGAAGAGGACTTCCTTACGTACTCTCGGTCTGGATTTCACTCTTGATTACTATTCTAGAAATTATAATCTAATTTGTAAATGATACGTTCTGATCGATCTGTTAGGTCTTTTTGGGTTTAGTATTGTAAATTGGGCTTTTGGTCAAATGGTTTCAAAAGAAGTTAATTAAGAGGGTCTATTTTGAAAGAAGTGCTTTCGTCCAACCCGAGAGGTACAAGTCAAGAACCCTTAGGAATGAACTAGATGTGCGCTTGCCCCAGTTTCAAAAATAATTTTTATCTTAGATAAATTATTCTACAAAATTGGAAGAACTTTGAATAGGGAGGTATTGTGGGTGGGACGGTCTTATGTTTAAAAATCGAGTGGATAAAAAGGGTTTATGTTCGTGATTTAGAGTGTGATTTTGAACTGAATATAGAGTTTTTGGTTTGTGGTTAAGAATATGATTCTAAATGAATATGAGGTTTTGTGTTTTTGGTTGGGAATGCAATTGAAGGCCTTGTGTTTTTTGAGCAACTTAAACCTTCTTTGATTGGGGATTTTCTCAAGCCTGATATTTAGGTATTTATTCATTTTCCTTTTTCCTAATTTTTTATTTTTCTTCCTTTTTTCCTTTTTTTTTCTCTTTTTTTTTCATTTCATTTCGTTTCGTTCGTTTCTTTATTTTCTCTCCCAAAAAATAACTATCTCTTTTGTCAAGTTTTTGTCTTTACATGAATCAAAGCCTTAAATTCATAGGTTCAGGTTCAGAGTGCATTGGCTTAGGTAAGGTATGTATAGCCTTTAGGGTATTTGGAAAAATGTTAGCTCTTCTTCAAAGAAAACAATTTATCGAAAACAAAAATTATCCTTGAATTGTTATTACTAGGGTAAGCACAAATCAGTTTTATCCTTTTCTCATAATCAATGACCCTAACCTCCGAATTGCCCCACTGTAGGGTGGTTCTTAACAGGGTTTTCATTTGAGATTACTCCAGATCAGTCCAACGGGATTATCAAAGGATAATTGTGTTTGGGATTTGAAAATGAATGCCTAACTTCATTCTGGTCTGCGTATCAATTTCCAAAATGGACCTCCTTTAAGGAATGAGTCCAAAATATCCTCACCATGATGTCTCTCATCTCTCAAAGTGTTTAAGGGTTAGTGTATAGGATATAGCTTGCCTCTTTTCATTCAAAACTTTTTTAAAAGTGAGTTACCAATTCCTTACATAAGGATGGATTGACCTTAAGGTGATGACGAACCTTACTCCCCAATTCCTTGGAACATGCCCCAGTTGTGAAATTTCAAAGACTAAATGCCCCAGACTTATAGGTCTTAACACCCTTAAGCTTCCATATCTGATTTTAGGTTAGGTTCTTTAGAGTTTGAATGGGCTGGAACTGATAACTTTTGAAGTGGAAGGGACTAATGAATTGCCCTTTTTGTTTGTACTGGGGATCAAGCTTAGGATAGTGTTTCATGGCTTTGTGTTTTGACTCGGTTCATGGTTGGACTTGATAGCTTATGGGCTTTGAGTTGGTTAAATCATCTTGATGGGCTAAGGTTCGAGTTTAGTTGGTTATTTTCTCAGGCCAAGTAGATCTGTTTAGGTTAGCTGCCTTAAGGGCCAAGTGATTGTGTTTGTCTCGAACTCTATAAGGATTTGTAACAGTTAGCAACTTTCTTTCTATTTCTTTTCTTTTCTTTCCTTCTTTTTTCTTTCTATTCTCATTCTTTTTTTTTTTTTTTTTTGAAAGAGAGAGAGGAAAAGTTAGGACTTTTGTGTTACAAAGATCGAGTGATGGAATTATGAATGGATGATTACGAAAGATTGCTTTTATGGAAATATATACAAGCCAAAAACAATATTACTGAGAGTCTATTTACAAGAGAGGAATTCTGAAAAATAAAAGACTAAACAAAGAAAATATCTATATCTTATTTATTCCAAATGAAGAAGGCTATTTGCAAAATATTGAATTTACTTAAAAGAATGAATATTTCTGGTGGGTAAAATACTAGGCACAATAATAATTACCTGTTATTTTACAGGTCTGATTCTTTTGTTTTGTTCCTTTTTTTTTTGTTTTTATTATTTTTTATTTATTTACTCTATAAAGGTTGGGCTCAACTGATATGGGCCCAAACAAAAAGCGATAAATTCAGGCTCCCATAGGTGAACTAAGGCCCGCACTAGAGTGATGTTCACAGGGATCTTCTGTAGAGAGAGGATAGGCCCAATCTTATTCTTATTAAACTCCTGTTTATCTGGACTGAAGAGTCGAAACCACGTTTAAAGTAGTTTTTGAGGCTAATGCGATAGGTGGACATGAATGTCTTTAAAAGACCCTTGACTTGATCCAGCCATGACTAATTAAAATCAAAATTAGAATTACAACGTAATCTAAACCTTACATAAAATTTTACAAATTATTTATAAGGAAATATTATAATTACAACTACAATCATAACTTCACATCTGTCTTTATCAATTTAGGTTTGCCACATCATAGATTCTTATGAATTTTTTGAAAAAAAAACAAAAAAAAGTTTTCATGAAATATAAAGGGTTGGTTCTAAAGGTTCTCAAGTTCTACAACCATTACATTTTTTCAAAGCAACGATTCTGTGGTCACATTTGAACTTGAGTGGGGTAGCCTAATTGGCCTCGGAAGATGGTTGCCTCACAACATCCGAAGCTTACACAATGGCCCCCCCTCTTAAGGTCCTAAGACGACCTGGTTCTGACTGTGTCTACTATGCATTTATGATGCAGAAAATAAAGTAAAAGTAAAACCCCCCAAAATTCCCCCTTAAATAAACTACTACAACAAAAAAAAATGATAGTAAAAAAAAAACAAATAAATAAAATAAAAAAATACATCAAACAACATACCTAAGTTCTTTTTCTTTTTTTTTTATTATTTCATTTTTATTGAAAAATAATCCTATTTTCGGAAACTTCTAATAGCTAGCTCTCTAGTGGTCCCCAGTGGAGTCGCCAAACTGTCGAGTCTGATTTTTTTATTTTTGTTTAAAATTGATTTCTCATTTCTTGATTAATACTAAACCCTTACCCATTTAATATTAATCCTCGAGTAAAGAAATTGAAAAATTCCGGTTTTTTATTAAAAATAATTTTTGGAGTCGCCACCCGACCGAAGTTAGGAAAAGAAAAAGAAACCGTAATCAATTGGATGGATTGATTACAATTTAGCTACTGGTCTTTGATTTCAATTTTAAGAAAAAATCAAAGGTTTCCGAATTTAAAGTCTAACATATTAAACCCTAACGAGTACCACTATCTATTTACCGAAATTAGGATTATTTTTATAATCACAATATTTAAAAATAAATAAATAAATAAAATCAAAAGAAAAAAAGAACCTAAGTTTCTACAAATTTTATCGTCACCCCGAAGATGCCTACGTACCCGTTAGTCGGGATCAGACAATCGTAGTTCTTTCAAAAAAAATTTTAATGGGTTGGTTCTTTTTATAAAAATGATTGGTTGAATTTGCGTTTTTATTAACCATTTTATTTTTATTAAGAAAAATCCCTAGAAGCCTAATTTTTATTCCTAATTACAAAAAAAAAAAAAAACCTAAAAACCTAATTTTTGAAAAGCACCAAATTAAAATTTTTATTTAAAAATAACTAAGTGATAGTTTTTTTATTTTCAAGAAAAACCTAAAGATTTTATGAAATATGTAATGTTCTACATAATGAAACTTTTATATAGAAAAAATGCTTAAAACATTAAAAAAGAAAGAAAGAAAAAAAATTTCCTAATCATAGAAAAGATGCCTTAATCATAGAAAAGATATCTAAATCATAGAAAAGATATTTAAACTATGAAAAAAAATTTTAAACCATAGAAAAAAAAATCTAAATCATAGAAAAGATGTCTAACCATAGAAAAGAAGTCAATTAAAGATTTTTTTTTATTTTATCAACATCAAAATGATTTTTTTATTTAGAAAAACCTAACATGCCTAATGCAATTTTTCTAAATTAATACAAATGCAGAAAACAAGATTTTGTAAAATATGAGATATCATTTTGAAAACATGAAATCTAAAAAAAATAATAATAAATAAATAAACTAAAACTTAACTTAACTTAACATATATTCACTAGACACTAATACTATAACTAATTACTAACAATTAAAGACGTGATAAAAATAAAATAAAATAAAATAAAAAATTAGTACAAGTCTTAAAAATAACTATGCATATATTAAGTGAGATAAAAATAAATAAATAAAATAACCTATAAACAATAATTAAAAACCACTATTACATACCTGCAAGGCAAAGCACGCAAAGCTGATGAAAGGTAATAGATTGGATCCCCAGTCCTATCATGCACACAACTATAGAATTGGTCTGATGATGCCTAGCTACGGCATGCATATATTGTCATTCAGAGCAACGTTGGATCAATCGGATGTTTACAGCAGTGATAGATTTACGGCTGTGGTGGCTTGCATGAAGGGTATGGCTGGACGTTGGAACTCGGTTTGGCTTGCTACTACAGACGTTGGTATGGCAGGTTAATTTGAAAGTTGCAACAGTACTGCTAGCTGGGCTTTCTGTTTGACAATACGATGAAGCTTTGTGCAGGAGCTAGGACGCAGTGGACGTGAGGTTGAAGGGTGTATGTGGCAGGGAACATGGTGACGTGTCGAAGGCAAGGAGGAGAATGAGCGTGGGGGGCTGCCATGTTCAGTTGCTGTGGCTGTTGCAACTGCTGTTAATGGTTGGGCTGTTATGGGGTTGGAGAAAAGGGTCGAAGATTTGCAGCAGAATCTAATGCTGGATCACATCTGCTTGCTCTATTGCTATGGTTACTAATAACGTCGACGATGAACAGTAGATGGACAAAGGATGAAAAACCGTGCGTGCTCAGTAACTGATTTGATTATATTGTGCAGTATGTATTTCACCGTATGCTGCTGTGTATGAGGGTCGCACGTCGTCGACAGTTTGTATTCGTGTACTGTTTAGCCAAAAGAATAATTCTGTTGTGTTGTTCATGTGTAGTAATGTCGTGATCGATTGGTTACTGCCAAACAAAGTTATATTATTGTCTTTTTAAATCCAAACCATATCATATCAATTGTATCTAATTAAACTAGATCCAAATTAATTCAAATCTGACTCAATAAAATCAAATTAGATTCATATGTTTTTAATTAGATATGAATCCCGTTTATTTCTCTCGCTCTTGTAAAATATGTAAAAAAAAAACAAAAGACATAGATGCTTGGCGAAACTCGAACCCCTGACCTCAAATTAAATCTAACCCAAATACTTCGATTTTTATCCGTTAAACCATTGGCCTGTATATTGACATTCAGTTCAATTATACTTAAACTATCCGATTCCCTAAAATAAAATTTTTAACCAAACTAAAACTAATTATTCCTAATATAAATTACTTTCTAAAAATCTACGAAATTTTTATGATTTTTTCCTTTTCTTCTTTTTTTGGTATTTTCATTATTTATTAATTTTTATTATATTTATTAATTTTTTTTTTTTTTGAATTAGGACCCTTTTTGTAAAAATAAAAATTAAGACTATGGAAGGGCAAAAATTAGGTGTCTACACTTCTATTCTTTATTTATTTCAATTGTTTAGTTGTGTCAAATAACAAGACTTCTTAGCCTAGTGGTAGCCTATGCCATTGAAACCTGTTGGGGTCATTATATGCTTTAAGAGGTACTACTTTACTTACTAGCAACATTGTAAAACAAATGCCATGATAGTAGGATTTGCTCCTTATAGCTTGTGAAGCCTAGAGTATAGCGTTATGCATTGGAGTGAGGCTCTCACTTGCTAACAACAATAAGTTGAGCACATAAAATAAAATAATCAATCATGCTCAAGCAACGATAGTAACATGTGCCAAGCATATTATCAATGGTCAAGAGGGTATTTCTCAATACTTAACCTTGTATTGCTTTCTCTTTATTTATTTATGTATTAGCCTTATGCGCTAAGGAGATGTATCTCTAACTTTACAGCAATAAGGAGACAAGAATAGAAGACATAATTAAAACTATACGCTAAGGAGATAAATCTCTAACTTTGCAACAACAACAAAGCAAAAGAAAATAAAAGAATACAAAGAAATAAAGTAATAGAACTTGAATGTTTCATTCATATGAATTGCAAACACATTGTTGGATTTAGAAATGAAACTTTTTAATGTATTGAAAGTTAACGGGAGGAGTTATTACATCAGTTTTCAGATTAAGGAGCTTGTAGTAGCTGTTGTCATGAACCTTATGAATTATAAAAGGGCCTTCCCACTTTGGTGTAAACTTTGGCACCAAAATACCTCACTGCACATGCTCTGCTGTGTGAAGTATAACATCACCTTGCTGGAAAGATCTTTTCTTGACCAGGGAATCATAAGTAGTACTAAGTTGTCTCTAGTAATTAGCAAGGTTACGCTTGATAGTGTCTCGCCTTTCTTCTCAGGCTTCAAGATCCAACATACGTAAACTGTTTAGTTCTAATTCAATGTTAAGGGCCAAGCATGCAGAAGGAACTAAGATTTCAATAGGTATCACTGCCTCAAAACCATATACCAAAGAGAAACATGTCACTTAAGTAAGACCTCATTTGGAAGTTCCATAAGCCTATAATACCAATGGCAATTTGTCATTCCACTCTATGATTTTCATGAACCATCCAACTGAAGACCTTCAGGAGAGTCTTGTTTGTTGCCTCTACTTAACTATTTCCCTTTGGATAGTATGGTGTAGATTTCATATGATCAATATTGTAAGAAGCTAGATGTTATCATACATGTGAGTTGATGAAGGGGGTGCCAATCTAAAAGGACACACTTTGGGATTCCAAAATGACAAATAATATGCTTCTTCATGAAATTTGCTACAGTAGGTCTTGTTACATTCTTGAGAGGGATCGCTTCAACCCACTTAGTGAAACATTCGGTTCCAATAAGGATCCATATATACCTTTGGATGTTGGGTGTATTGAACCAATTAAGTCAAATGCCCAAGTATGGAATAGCCATGGAGTAGTTAAGCTATGCAATGTAACCACAGGAGCATGGATCGCATCACCATGTTGTTGGTATGCAACACACGTCCTAGCAAAATTGAATGCATCATTTTCCATAATGGACTAATAGTATCCCATATCAAGCAGGTGATGGTATAACTTCCTTCTCCCTTAATGTTCTCCACCATCTCCAGAGTTTGCTTCAGACAATATAGTTTCTGTTTTAAGAGATGTTATACATCAAAGAGGCTTTCCTATGAATGATACCCTATATAGCTTTCCCTCATATATGAGATACTTTCTTACTTTATGCTTCACTAATTGGGCATCTATGCTATTTGTAGGAAAAACAATATTTTTTAAGTAATTAATGTAAGGGTGCATCCAATTGCTTACACTTCCTATAAAGTTGCATTCTACTTAGTCAGGGAGTTCAGCACACTTTGGACAACTTATTTGTAGTTGGGATGCATCTTTAGACATTGTTGGCTAGTAATACCTTACGGGCTGAATACGGCAATACAAGGGTAGCCCTTCTTCTCCACAACAAATCTTATGGTATTTATCTAACTTCAAACCAACTTGTTTTCCGCAAAAACATAAAGATAAGACACCTTTTGGTCTCTTAAAATACAAGACGCCATTGATACAAGTGAAGCTCCTCAAGGTTGTTACAGAAGCTGCATTTGGATGCGCTAACTATGCCTTGATGGGATTGCGCTAGTTGTCTTACGCTTGACAACTATGTCATTAACATAGTCTTCCATGAAATCATGCATCATCATGAAATATGGCAGTCATTGCCCTCTGGTAGCTAGTGGCATGACTGTATAGTGGAAGTTTCCCACTAGTATCCTGAAAGTAGTGCATTCAATATCTCCGACAACTATCTTTATTTGGTTATAGCCATTGAAGCTATCTATGAATGAGAATAATTCATGTTTAGTCGTAGCGTCCACCAATATGTCAATATTTGGTAGTGGGAAATCATCCTTTGGGCAAGCCTTATTAAGATCACGGAAGTCCACGCAAATGCGTATCTGTCCATTCTTCTTTTTAACTAGCATAATCTTGGCTAGCCAGGTAGGATGTTTAATTGGCTTGATGAAGTCGGCACAAAGCAACTTTTCAATCTCTTCTTTTATTTGTACTTCAATTTCAGGATGAAAGATTCGCTATCCCTCCTTTACTGGCCTAACCTCAAGTATGATGTTTAATCTATGCACCACTAGATTAGGGTATAATCCTATCATTTCATCATATGTCCAAGCAAATGCATCCTTGTATTCCTTTAAGAACTCTATTAAGTGGACCTTTATTTCTTACAACAAATTCTTGCTAATGAAGATTAGTTGCAGAGATTCCCTTAGTCCCACCAAGTCTAATTCCTCAATCTCTTCGGCTTAGGGTTTCATTTAGTCTTGCATTTGAAGAGAGGCAGGCTAGGTTTCTTGCACCGGATAGAATCTAAGGAAGATAAAAAAGCCTCCTTAGATCCCAAAGACTATCATAAGCAATATACCCTTTGCCCATCTTCCCTAACAAAACTTTCTATGGCTTCATCTTTTCTTTGCTTCTTCTTGCCCACACAAGAGCCTTACATTCTCTTCTTCTTCTTTTGTTTATCTAAGGTCTCTTCCCATATGGGTAATGGTGTGCCAAGGGGGTTAGGCAATGGCAATTTCTCCATCTTCTATGTACTCATCAAAGAACCCTACATCAGCCAAATAAAACTCATTATGTTCAAACGGGCTCTTTGATGCACTACTGATCAACAGTCCCATTACTTACGCGTGCCTCTGAGGCCTCCAATCCCTCTCCCAAAGAATTCTCTCTCGATAACCTGCTGATGATGAGAGACTATACATCAAAGAAAAGTGGTTGAACTCCTGAACTCCCTACATTGTCATACGTTGATCTATACACTCGGTAATAATGATGCCAACCATTCCCTTGCCGAGGACCCTATGCCGAGTACTTCGACCAACTGCTGCCAAGGATCTTTTGCCGAGTGACGAGAGACTCACTTAGATGGTCGAGTAGTTTTCTCTTGGCATACCACCATTTCTCTCGTCTCGACCCCTTTAGTGCCACAACATTTTAACCCTTCCCACTTACTGTGCTTAGAAAATATTCGTACGGAACCAATGCTACACTGCCAACTGTTTACCTCATTTGACATTTAACAACTTTTCCATTTTTGGTTTGTTGTCCTTTTTACCCTTTTGTATGTATTAGGGATCCCCTTTTTGTAAATACTTTCTTATAACTTCTTTATTTGTAATGCTACCCTAAGGACTTACTATAAATAGTCCTTATCTCTTGTAATCTGGAGATAACTTACATCTTAATACTGAATACTCTGTTCTTGTAAGACAATTCTCTCTAAGTCCATACCCCTTATACTCTTATCTAATCTTACCGAGTAGCTCAAGATTAGTGGCAAGTGAACCTTGACATCAACTTATGCGTCATATCAAGTGAGGTGTCAAGTTGTGTTGTGTTTGTTGGTGAGTCACATCCTTCAAGCAGCTTCATGTCAACTACTCTTGTTTGATTGTAGACTGTTTCCCTTTAATTTTCTTTGATATCTTAAAGGACCCATATCGGTTCAATTCTACCCCGATAAGTCCTAATGATAACTGAGCTCCTAGGCACACCATTCTTCATAACCGAAATGGAGACATCTTTACCCTTCCAATGGCCCTTAATGCATTGGTGCCATGTTGAGGGTATGAGGTTGTGATCATACAACCACTTCCTCCCAACCAAAAGATGGTAGGATACAGGTGCGTTGATTACGTGGAATTACATAGATCCCTATCTGGGTCAAACTTTAAAGTCTACATTAACATTCTGCAATAGACTGCTTCACCAGGCATCGATTGTCTATCCTTGTTGCCTTAAATGTAGACATTGGCATAATGTTTATGGAAGAGCCATTATCTATGAATGTCCTCTTAATGGGATGCCTGTTAAGAATACTCTCCATATAAAGAGGATGGTTGTGATTAAGGTTCTTCATACTTATGTTCGCATCAATAAAGAGTATCGCATTCTCATGTGTGTGTGCCATCCTTTATACTAACTATACTACACCGTACTCCCCATATTGTCTTTCAAAAATCTAGGTAAGTGCAATCACTATTGCAAGCCATGCGTCTTCATTGGATCCCAACAAATCGAAGAACTTCCTGATGTTAGAGGTCTTCATTAAGGCAACAGCCACTGATGGGTATGCCCCTTGGTTGGTTTCTATTACTGCTTCCTTCTCTTCATGTAGCACAACCTATGGCACATCTCCTTCTTCTTATCTCAGATCATAACTAACAGCATTCACAACAACCCGCTAGGTGTTGTGTGTCGAGAATAGATTGCTGCATACATCATTATTCTTTATGAGAAGTTCCCTATTACAGACCCTGTCGTTAAATATCTTCTTCAATGCTCAATACTCTTTAGTTGGATGATCTACAGTCTAGTGATATCTACAAAACTTAGGGTCATTCTTCTCATTTGCAATCGGTAAGCGCTCCACCCTTGGGAGCTTTATATTCCCATCTTGTAACCACTAGTCAAGTATAGTATATACCTTACCGATTGAGCTCAAGAATGAGATGGATAATTAAAGCCTCGTAAACTATCATTCCTTAGCTTCTTGTTGTCTCTAGAACTTTCTCCTTCGGTTGAGCTAACGGATGTTGCTCATTTAACAAATCTCCCACCTTATATTCATTGTCGTGCAATAGAATTGTTGGTTCTTCTCACAGTCTCAAAAAATGCAGAGAATGAACATAAATTAAGGTTTTCCACTAGTCAAGTATAGTATATACCTTGCCCATTGAGCTCGAGAATGAGATAGATAATTAAAGCCTCGTGAACTATCATTCCTTAGCTTCTTGTTATCTCTAAAACTTTCTCCTTCGATTGAGCTAACGGATGTTACTCATTTAACAAATCTCCCACCTTATATCCATTGTCGTGAAATAGAATTGTCGGTTCTTCTTACAGTCTCAATAAATGCAGAGAATGAACATAAATTAAGGTTTTCTAAGTGGACAGCATACTCAGTGAACATCCCCTAAATGCAAATCTTCACCAATTCTTTTTCAGTACACACATCTTAGATATCTAGGGTACACTCTCTGAAACGCTCTTTGGGTTTTATTGTGTTCTTCCCATATCTATAATCATGACTTGTTCCTAAATAGAGAAGAATTTCTCTAGGAAGAGCTTACACATAGTTCCCTATGAATCAATGGATCTCAACAGGAGGTTGACATATTAAGTGTATGCCTTTTCTATCAATGATTTAGAGAATTTTCTAAGCTTTAGGTCATCATCGAACCTATAAGCCTCCAATGTTTCAATAAATTTCAGGAGGTGTTCCTTCGCACTTCCCTTTTTACCATTGAATAACATGAATTCAGGACTTATATAGTCCTTAGGATATGGCTTTGCTGTGAAGCATTGGTGATATGAGAGTTTTAGTTCTGTTACTCCCATAGAAGACCTAACTTATATTTCTTTCATATAAACATCTAAGTCTTTCTTTATTATAAAGGAAGTCTTTGGAACAGAAGTTGTGGACACAAGTAGTGGAGCAAAGGCAAGATTGGGATGAGAAGTAGGTCATCCCAAGATTGAAATGGTAGGATTAGATGAAAAAGAAGGCACCCGTGAAGATGAAGAGCCTCCTAAATGGACTCTTACATTCTTTGGTGTGAGAGTTGGTTGTCATGTAGGTTCTAGTTAGGGGGTTTCATCACCTCCTCTTTGATGGAGATCCTCCTCAATGGCTAGAAGATTAATTGGTTGAGCTGAGGTAGTAGCGTCTAGCTATGTAGCAACCATAGGATTTGGCAAAGCCATACCTTATTGCGTAATAGCGGTGGCAACCATCCCAATAAGGATGAGTTAAAACATAGCCATGAACTGATTTAAAGCCTTTGTAGCTTCCTACATTATCCGCATTTTCTATATGGGATCTAGAGGAGCCTCAAGCACCAAATGTTCCTAGCTAGTATTCTTAGGTAGTAGGAGTAGACTTTACTCAATAGGCTCAACATTAGTGTCGAGCTCTTGGGACATTATGTCAGATGTACTAATTGTCCTCTTCTTGGTAGGTACCATGTCTTTATAATCACTCTCCCCTAGTGGAGTTGCCAAAATGTAGATGTAGGGATCTGATTAGAGTGGTCATATATGTATTGCATGAGTAAAGCGTTATACGTAGCTTCAAAAAAGTAAAGTGAGATTGTCACCTGAAGAAATGATTAGGTAAGAATAAGGCAAGAAAAAGGAACAGGCAATATCAATGTCACAAATGTATAAGTGACAAATAAGACAGCCTTAAGGAATCTTAGGCATTTACCTTATAACTAAAGTGAATGAGATCAAATTCTTTACCGGAATTGCTTCTTTGATCTTAGAGAGTAGCGATTTTGTAGAATGCCATTATTTTCTTATTCTCTCCAAGAGTTCCAAATGAGGAGAAAATGCTAGATATTTATAAGCTCTTGAGCAAGATAACATCCGCCAAATCATCTCGATGATCAACGAATGAGATGGAGTCTACTCAATCCATAGTTATCCAGAATGAGCTAGGTAATAGAACCAAGACTAACGGCCTTCCTTATAAGTATATGAGCCTATTTAAGAAAGGTTGGAAGCA
Organism: Lumnitzera littorea; assembly: GCA_024138015.1. Lineage (NCBI taxonomy): Eukaryota > Viridiplantae > Streptophyta > Magnoliopsida > Myrtales > Combretaceae > Lumnitzera > Lumnitzera littorea. The sequence goes on from JAMXBB010000002.1 coordinate 49,799,869, forward strand.
GATTAATCGGTCCAACAATCCCTATTCCAAGCTCACCAAGCCAAATCTCCCTAAATTATCCTAAATATGGACTAGACTCCTTAAGTCCTACCACTTAGCCTAATAAGTCAAGCCTAAATAAATAATTGGCATAACCTAATAACTAATATAATAATTTTCAGCCCTTTATAGTATGTATATGCACAGAATGAGCTAGCTAATGGACCTAAAACTAATAGCTTTCCTTATAAGTGCATAAGCCTACTTAAGAAAGGCTGAAAGCGAATGGACCGATCCAACGATCCCTATTCCTAGCCCACCAAGCCAAATCTTCCTAAATCATCCCAAATATAGACTAAACTCCTTAAGTCTTACCACTTAACTCAAGGAGTTAAGCCTATAATAGGCTTAACCCAACAACTAATATAGTAATTCTCAACCCTCTATACTATGTATAGGCACTGAATTATTTTATGTATATAAATATATACTAGTAATTAATCAAATGTCCAAATATATACATACTATATTAAAATAACCAAGAAAATAGTAAAGAAATAATGAAACATTTATGTGGAAACATGGAGTAATATGGAATTGGACATAACAAGTTAGATTGGTGAGAACTAACATGTATTGGCTTCACAATCATGGAATCAAAGACACATCCTACATATTGCAAATGATAGACAAATGGAAATAGGAAAAAAAAAAAAAGCCACCAATTTCTCTATATTTTATAAAGTCAATCTATCGGGTTCATTTTACTCTTTGGACAGTATAAACACATGGGGAACTTTGACAAAGTAAGGGAACTCCAGGAGGAATTTATAAGAAATTTAGAAAGAAATTGACGAAAACTTGGTTATTTAAGGTTTGTACGTCCAACCACCACCTACTAAAAGTTGCCACCACCACCAATCGAGAAACCACCCACCATGCACTATCGATGCACCCTTTTGGTTAGACAGTAGTCAAATTTTGATCCACCAATAAATGCTTTATTGTGCTTCGATTTTCCCTTAATTTCCAAAGATACCAAATTTTGTTAGAAAGTTATGAAAAAAAATATTTCAAAGCTAATTTTTTATATAAAATTACGACAAATTACTGTTTTGATGAACTTTAGTAATTTTATAGATTGCCTATAAGACATGGTCAAAACCAAACGAATTTCAATTCTACTTTCATATACCTAAATAATGTAGGTTTAGCTCCAAAAATTTTCACTAACTTATCTATGATATACAAAGCGTTGTTAAGTAAAAACTTTTGTTGAAACTAATTACTATAATTTTGTTAATTTTTAAGTTCATAAATGATAGCTAAATTGGAATAAATAGGAGTTTATTATGTTTCCTTAAGAAGTTCACTTAGATTTTGACATTAGTTGACTTGGAATGTAATTAAATGAGTGATGGCATTTGAATGAGTTTCATAAATAGAAGTGATCAATTTCAAGGATATACAAGTTTTGTGGCTAAAATTGTAGAATTTCTTAACATGTAACTTTTTTTTTCCCTTTAAATAAAGAGTTAAATGCGGTTTTTCTACAAAGTATAGGATGAATTAAGGTTGGGGTTGATGTTTAATTGCTAATCTTTAACTAAAAGCAAGGTGAGGGTATAGGAATGTAATGAAATAAGAGGAATTTGAGTTAGAATTAGAGGATATCTCAAAGAATTTGCTATGTAAATATTACATTAAAACCTACTCAATGGTTGAATTAAAGGATGTTCATATTTGATTTGTAACTACGATAGACTCAGTAAGTAGGTTAGAGAATCTTTTCAAGAGCTTTAAGTTAATTAGAGTTAAAGGACATTTTAGAGTGTAACTCAAAGAATGACTTATAAGATAACTAAAGCATGACAAACTTAAATCGACCCTAAAACCTAAACACATAATTAACTTTCCTAACTAAAGCTAATGAACTTAACATAAGGAATAATAGGTAAAATACTTATATTTTTTAAGTTATACTAAAAGTGCCATTTATAATATAGGATTTTCAATTAAGGAAACACTCCACGACTACATCTAGTCAAGTAACAAGTAATCTAGGTAGGTTAGGATTGATGCCTTACAACATTCTAGACTATTATTTTAGAGTACTTAGAAACTTAAGTATATAATTGTTTGTAGCTGTAAGCAATTGACTGTGTACATGTAACATGTGTAATTAAATATTGACACAATGTTATGAGAGCTAAGCTCCATGTTGTATTTGTTCTATGTATATTTTGAGTGGATTGTTTGAAATTGGTTAATCATCCCAAAAATGGACTAACTCAAACTCAACTTAAAACTACTCTTAACATGCATTACACCCCACTAGGAGACTATTAGGATTATCAAGGCAAATACCAATTCCTTCAAAAGGAACAATCGTTCGTCGATAGAGATAAGTGAAATGGTCACTTCTTTACCCTTGGTTGAACTAAGTAATAGGAGAGGAGGTTGTAATAAGATTAAGTTAATGATTTAAAGGTTATCGCGAGAGGAGGGTATTGTCTATTGCATAAGTTTGAGTTTAGCCTTAATTTGCAACGTTACATCATTAACTCCTCAGCCCAAATTAAAGCAAGAGCAATTTTTCTAATGTCATGATGGACTAGAAAATGTTATACAATGGAATTTACTTGTTCACACATTGCATTTAATTTAATTGACCACCCTATTAACCTTATTGTGTATACATGCTTCTATTTCCATCCTACCTACTAAGTTGTGGTTATTCATTTTCCTATAGATTCTTTTGTAGGTTAAGAGTAATTATACAACCTTACACTCATTCCTAAAGTAGCAACTAAAAGGTTGAAGAGTGAGGAGTAATGAAGATATAATTAGCTATTATTTCTTTCTAGAGTTTTATTTGTCGTTTAAGAAACTAGTTAGACCACTAGAGCTGTTCATCAAACCAAACATATTTGCACCAAACCATAAAATGTGATGCTTTTATGTTTTAATTCAATTTGCTGTTTGGTTTGAATAAGGTTCAAATGGTTCATAGTTCAATTTAGAGAACCAAATCGAACCTAACCACTTGAACCCAAACCAAACCTTTTATCATTAAAAAAGTAAAAATATGTAATAGTTTTTTAGTTTTAAATCCTATCAACATTTCATTTTTATTCTATTTACCTTTTTTTTTCTTTTTTCCATTATTTATTTCATTCTTAGCCTTTACAATCCACTCATTTTCCTTCATCATTATCTCTCATTTCTAGCTGACTCACATGCCTTTACTTCATTTAAAATAAAATATTGTTATAAGATAATATTATGTAGCTTTTATTTTTGCATATCATACCTTAATTTCAACATTAATATTGGTTGAAAACTTCAATAACTATTAATAATATTAAAAAAATAGTGCTTTTAAAACGCTCTAAACCAAACCAAACTAAACCTCATTGAAAATAGTTCGGTTCAAAACCCTAAACCATTAAAAATGGTTTGATTCATTAAGTGTTTAAACTAAACCATTTTAAATGCAATTTAGTTGTGTTCGTCCCTTAAACTAAACAATGAACTCCCCTATAGACCATCATAGATGACCTAGTAGTTTTATTCATTAGTTTGTCAAGTGATATGGAGAGTAAAACCAAAAAAATATATATATAAACATTTCTTGTCCATATAAAACTGTGTATAAGAGGATATACATTGAAAAACTATTTTGCAGGTCTTTTAAAAGCAGTTGCTAAACTATTATATAAATTTTACATAAAAGCAGATGTCCAACTGGATGATTTAAAGCATCTTAGTCAAGTTCACCTTATGTGAACCATGTTTATAATGGCAATTGTAAAATTAACTTCCATCTTAGAATTGTTTATACAGTAAAACTCTTATGACTCTATCATTTGGGGTATGACACATATTACAACCTAAGTCTCACATATTGTCCATAAAATTGACATAAGGCACAATTCCCTTGAAATTGAATCAAATCATGAAAGTTCTTGGAATAGTGTAACTAAGGAACTTGATGAAGAAGTTTAGAGACATTATGAAAGATCAAAACAAATGCTACATTAATTCATTAAAGCCGATTCTTCTCAAGCTAAGAAATGTTGATGACCAACATGAAAAACTACTATTTCATGATATCAAGATTGGTTTTTACAAATTGCAATTTGATACTATAAGAATCAAAGGAAATCTAAGAGATTCAAGGACAATTCCTTTTAAGAGAGAGCAAATGATACAAACAAGGTCTTTGAAAAAAAAAAAAAAAACTAAATATGAATTTTATTATCTTTTGTATAAATAGATTCAATTTCTTATTTCTAAAACTTAGTTTGATAGGTATCTTTCTTCTTTTTTTTTAAGACAACAAATCTTTTAATTTCCTTCAGATTTAGTTACCTTGAATATTAAATGTTATTATGCTTACAAATAGGAAAAGCTTCTAATCAATTAAAGATATAGTCACTTGACATTAAATAAAGAAATTGTTTTCTCAAGATTTGTATTGTAGCTTTCTTTTTCATTAATAATGTAAGACTATCTTTTTTCTAACTAGTGATATGATATTATCATACAAATCATTAATAGTGTAAGGCTATCATTTAAATTCAGTGATATAAAGCAATTAGATAAATTTTTCAAGTTCATTATTTCTTTTCATAAAAGATTAAAAAAATATTTTATTTATTCTATAGCATGTTAGAATATTTATTATTTTGATTACGTCATTTTAAATTTCCAAGTTTCCCATTATCTTATTATTTTTGCTTCCACCATTCTACATCAATCTTATATGTACTTATTTTACATCTAATTTATATCTATTTAAAGTCGAACATTTTGAAAATTATATGATTGTGTCTTAACGATTTTTATTCCATAATTATGTGAATGTGATAATCAGGAAATGAAAGCTAAAAAGTAAAATTCACATATTTTAAAAGTGAAAAAGATTAGAATTTATATTCTATTGCGAAAAGAAATTTTAATTGGTTTTTATTTGTTAAAATAAATGAAGTAAAGGATAAATAACTCCAACTTCATACATTTTTATTACATATTTAATTTATGAGAAAAATATATATGTCTATATACTTACATCATATTTGATACAACAGAATAAACTTGGATGGAATCGTGATTTTGAAATTTATTCCCTCTCCCATATTTGAAAGTGTTTTAGAAACTGGGGAATCTAAATAAGGGGAGAGTTTGATTCCACCTTGTAAGTGATAAAAATCATGATTTCATTCCCTCCTTATTAATTATTAGTTAAAAAATAACTTAACCTTCAACTCAGTTATGATATCCACTAAATAAAGCCATGTTTGACAAATACTAATATATACACGTTTTAATATGTTACAACTAAATATAATATTGAAATACAATCAACATTTCTATGGTATTTCCATGCATAGAAATAGATTTATCACTTTAATCCAAATTCCATTCTATTATATTTCAGTTCATTATATTTCAAACCATTCATTCATGGTAAACATAACATTATACTTTAGTCTTTTGTAATCTTATTTTGATAAACTTATGGTATAAAAATGCCACCAAAAAGATTTTTGAAAAAAATAGAAAAAGAGAGAGAGAGAGATATGAGCATAACTCTACTATTTAACCGACTTGACTCGTTCATCAAATAAGTCTAACCGAGTACATAACTCAACCTAATTTAAAAGTAGTAAAAAAAATAGAAGAACGAAAAAAGAGAGAAGGTATTAACTGAATAGCCCTATAACAAAAAATTTCGTTTTTAAACACTTTAATAAGTGTGGTAAAAGCTCATATTAATAAAATCATAAACCAAGGAAAAAATGCATGCAACTCATATGAAAATAGATATATTAATATTTTTATACCTCAAAAGCTAGATATAAATACTTCAAATGATGTAGTTACCTTTTTGTATTACATGATAATTTTTATGTAGAAGAAGAAGAAGACATATATAAAGCAATATAACTTGGAAATTTTGAAGGATGCCTTTAAATGAAATTTTATACTTTACCGTATGATTATTTTTTCGTAAAATCTGCAATTTTAAAATGCAAAAATTTTCTTTTCTTAGTGCCTTATGTGATCTATTCAACATAGTGCCTAGTTCTTGTTTATTGAATACATCATTCAAAATATCCAGTAACTAACTTACACTGTTTGGATGTTAGGAAATCAACCGAAAGCAACATAATTCAGTAAAAATGGGATGAAATATTGTATTTGACAATTTCAATATGACACGAAAATAGAATGAATTAGGTAGAAAAGAATGAAAACACTTCAACTATTAAGCAACTTTTGTTTTTCTTCAAATTTGGAGAGAAAACAAAGCAAATGGGTAGAAATAAAACAAAGTTAGAAAAATATCCTAAAAGCAAGTTAAAGAAGAAAAAATTAGGGATATTTTAATCTATTAAAAATTTTAATTCTTTCCATTTCCTTTCTTATTCCAACCAAACAATATAGAAACGAAATATTTTCTTTTATTTCCTTTCATTTCTATCTTATAAATACAAAGCACAAGTATAACTAACATTTCCTTTCCTTTTCAATGATTTCCAACCATTTCCACTCGTTAAAATTGCCAAACAGTATTAGTCTAATGGAGTTAATTTACGTACATGGGAACAAAATATCCAATATGAATTGAAAGGTTATCCAAATATCGACCACGTAAAGAAGTATCATTGTAATTAGATCCCATCACTTTGTCATCAAATCCCCATTCAATTGACCTCGTTGACTCGTATTGACGACGATCCTCAAAAACCCAATCGACCCACCTGGTCTAACCCAATTTTTATAGGATCCAGCCAAGTTGTTCATGTCATAATGCACAATCTTCTCCTATTTAAGAATGCACTAATTTACTAAAACAATTTACCTAGGTTAAAAAAGAAACAAAACAAAACATAAATTGTAAAAAACTCTCAATTCGACCTTAACCCTTTTTCATTCCCAGGTAAACCTTCTGGCCCAAGACTGACAGTATTGTATATAATTAGGCCCTGGCCCTCCAACATGAAGCATCATCCTAAATGCTCATACGCAAGTACTATTGATTCACATAAAACTAAAAGGAGGAAATAAACGACTAGATGAATCCTATTCCATCATCATGGCCTGCCTCTTTTATGCAGAGCGCATTAGAACATACTCGAGCTATTCAGCTCTAACTCTTAACTATCCCCAGAAACAAGATGGAAGGAGAAACAAGAAGCTACTTTAATTCCATAGCCCTGGTACTACATGCAATGACAGAAAAGGGACATGGGATTTATCTCTCCAGTCTCTGCCCATGGACGGTTACAGCCGCCCCCATGTGCCCGCATTTAATAAACAAGGCACCACTTAGAAATATGTTAGCGGTAAGTCAGTGGAAGATAAACACTAGCCTTACCCGAAATCATAAACTTTCCTGTGCGTCAAAGTTACCTATCAGAAGTGTAGATCCAAAGCCGCATGACTCTGCTTCTCAAGCCAAAACGGAAAAATGATGTACATAAATTATCAGGGTCAGTTTAAGTCAACTTTCTAGTTCACTCTTTATCCAATCCTGGGAACACATCAATGCTTGCAAAGTAGATGGCCCAAGAGAAGTATGGTTACGGTCAAGCATTCTACCGCACGTATGAAATGCAGTCTCGGATTGAACATTGGACATTGGAATCGCCAATACATTTCGAACCATCATAGACAGAATGGGGTACCTTGGCGCATGGACCTTCCACCAATTTAATACATCAAAATCAGCATTACGTGGGAAGAGTGGCTCTTCTAGATACTTGACAAGGTCAGATTTCACAGCTTCATTTTGAGATGTTTCATGAAGGTACTTATCAAATCCAACCAATCTGTCCTTGGTTTCATTGCCATTAACTGGGCATACAGGACTAGATGATAACAGAGAACCTACAGAGTCCTCATTGTAAAGTGTCTTGATACCGTTGAGAACACCATTTATGTGAGCCTGGGCTTCACTTCCATAGATCTGAGGAAAATAATACTCCACTAACTTCATTTTAAACCGGGGGTCCAAGAAAACTGCAATGGCCAGTCCCAGGCTACATCTCTCCCAATAGTCATCAAATTTCTGTCTCAACTTCATGGCCAAAGAACTGATATAATTATCCGAACTTTTAGACCATCCTATAAATTTCAAGTGAAGATCACAAATCAAAGGAAAATATATATTTGCAGTTGAATACTTGCTTCTGGTGAAATCTAATATAATCTCCACGAAGACATTCAAGATACACACAAGTGCACCTACTTTTTCCCACTCTTCATCATCAGGACATGCAAATAACGGATCATCTTCTCGTAGAAGCAGAAACACACCCTTGTACTCTAAGGCAACTTCAAGCATTCGATAAGTCGAGTCCCAACCCAGTTTATTATCTGGAAGCAAGCATTTTTGAGTATCCATACTTAATTTTTGTACCATTCCATTGAACCTCTCTTCTGCAGCTTGTGAACTTTTGATATAACGAATGCTTTCCCTAATCTTGTGATTGACCTCCAGCAATGATTCCATTGCTTCCTGGACCATCAGGTTTATAACACTGGCTGCACACCGCACATCAAAGAGTTGGCCATCTCCGGAAAGAAACCTATTCTGAGACAGTCGATCTTTGGTTCTAGAAATTATATTGTTAGAGGAACAACCCTCAACTGTCATGCAAAACAACTTCCGATCAATATCCCAGTCCATTAAACATGACATTATTGCATCAGCTTGCATGTCCTCAGTATGTGAAGAATCAACCATCAAAAGGCTCAGTATTTTCTTCTTCAGCAGCCAGGCTTCATCAATGAAATGTGCTTTCAAGCAAAAGTACTGGATGTCATCTGAACTGGCCCACAAATCAGTACTGATGCTAATTTTACCAGGCAATTTATCCAAGACCTCAAACACCTTTTGCTTCTCTTTCTCATGAATTTCTAGGCAATCTGCCTCAACTTTATCATAGGTTACAAGCTCAAAAAGTGGCTGTAAGTTCTTGACAAACACCTTGAACCCAACATGTTCAACCATAGTTAACGGATAGCCATGTAAGATGATCATACGGGCAAGATCAAATTGACTCCTCCTTTGATCAAATGTACTAACCATGGGATTCACAGAGTCTTCCTTCATCTGGTCCTGCTCAAACTTTATATTCACAAGGCCCAATCCTTCATCCTTTTTCTGCTCCTGATTATAACTAGAATTCATAAGGGCAAGAGGTTGCTCCCTTTTCTTGTCCCGTGGGGAAAAATACTGAATAATATCATCACTAGCAGGATTGGAATTTCTTTGACACCTAATTAAATGGTTTCTCAGATGAGATGTTCCACTCGTACTCGATCCGCTCAGCCTCTTTTTACAATGCCTGCATATAGCCACATAGGTCTCACCTTTCTTTAACCGATCAAAGTCGTTCCATACAACAGATTTTAGTCTACTGGTATTGACAATGACTGCATCTGATAAATCCATTGCATTGACCATGTGAATCCTCAGCTCTGCATGTGCTGCAAAGAAACTGTTTCATCATTCTCAAGAATTCATGTAATCAAGGGTAAATTTGGGTATGAGTTATTCAACTGAAAAAGGAACACATAAAAAATAACATGTAACAACCCAGGGCTTGACATAACAAAACAAGAAGGTGGTGCTTCATGATTTGATTGCATTAGCAGGAACTTACAAGATCAATAAATAAGTCCATATGGAAAATGAAGGGGGAAATAAATCTGTCTCACGCAGGCTAGGCTATCTTCAGACCACTAACATTAGAAATGTAAACTATTGCCCTTGGTTGATAGAAAACTAACGTTCATAATAAATATACCCATAAATCTCTTTGTCATTAAGCCTAAGAAAACATTAAGTTCAAAGAAATTAGGAGGAAGATTCTCAAAGTGTACTATCCAACAAAATCTTTTTAAACTAAGGTGAATAGACTAAAAGAATTACATGCCATAAATATAAACTTTGCTTAGGATAGGCAACATGAATTGTGAAAGAAGATGATACAAACTGCTAAGGATCCTCATAAGACCATAATGTCATATATGTTAAAACATAAAAACCTATAACCCTGCAAATCCTAAACAACATTCCATGAAGAAAAAAGAATAAGAAATAACTCATAAATCAACTGACAAGCACAATAACAAGAATTCATGAACTCTATGTACTGTAACAGGGACTAATATTCATTATTCATTGATAAAGAATGCCTACCAGGAAAACACCCAAAAAAAATAAAGAGATGCATCAGGAAATCGAGTAATAAATTCACAAAGAACTTACTCTATTACAATTTTATAGTCTTATCCCCACAGGTTGAAGCTAACATCCCGCTCAATTTAAGTTGATAAGGACAATTATATCTGATCAATATAACAGGCTAATAATTCCGAATATTCCCACAATTCTAACGAGATTTGGGAAGCACAGAAGATCTGGTACAGATTGTGCAAAAGCACAGGATTCAGCCATAAAAGTATGTCACCAATCAATCATAATGCCTCAAGCATCAATATAATGTATGCAGAGAAATTCCAAATAAAATGACGAGTTTCCTTCCCCAGACAGCAATTAGAACTAGCATTGTATCAGCTACACAAAAAGCCAGATTTCGTGAACTTCTAAAACAGCAGTATTGCTACGCAGTTATTCATAAATCAACACTCGATTATATATAATTCATCCTAATTACAAGACTAGCACATTTGTTGAATCATCATAAAACAACAGCAAGTGATATAAAATGTCAAATGTAGCAACCCAAGCAACGCGAACTAAAACCAGTTTCGCGCTTCTTTTTCAATACAGCTCTACGTAGATTCTCAATCAAATCAACACAAGCTAGTCTTAGAATGTACGAACAAAACTCTCATCCAATCCATATATTAAAAGAAAGATAGCATTTTTTTTTTTTAGGGGAAAAGAAAAAGAAAAGAAAGAAAACGTAAATAAATAAATAAGCATTTCAGAAGCAACATTAATATTAACAATGTAGGGGGGAAAAGGAAAAACAGTACTAGAAAGAGATGGACCGTAATCAACTGTTTTTATACATGTATCCCTAAATCCTGTTCACGTCGGGTCGGGAAGATCGATCAAGGGTATGACCCGATTTTCACTGACCGGGTCGGATCATCCGAAAAAGAAAGCATCTTTATACGCTTTTAATGAATTGAACTCTAAACGGGTTTCGGATCCGGAAAGGCAAAAAGGTGCAGTTTCGGAGCAAACCAAAACAATGAATAAAAAAGAACCCATATATAAAGTCCAAGCATGACAACAATAAATAAATGAGAAGATACAAATTTTAGGGTTTTAGAGATTACATACGCGTCAATGAAGAAGCTTGAATTAGGGTTTGAGGTTGGGAGTAGTCTGTCTTTAAGAGAAACAGAAAGAGGGAGAGAATGAAGATTTAATAGTAAAGTGGATTTTGCAGTGAAAAGGAGAAGCGCGTAAATGGGTTTGGAGGAGGGAAGAAGGCGGGTTAAGGAATTGATGATTATGGTAATAGGTCGGCCCGAGGAACATCGGAACGGGTGGACCCATTATTGGTTAGGACTTTGGGCAGGCTGTGGACCTATGTTGTTAGGATTGAACCGACGTTTTCATCCGGAAAAGGATCAACGAGCACTAGGATTAAAGTTAAGAGACGCAGGTGTCGAGCGGGTTGTAAAGGTTATCATACCACTATTTTTTATTTTAGAATAAATGATAGAAATTTTTAAATCATAAAAAATATGTTTTATTATCAACAGAACTTTACATTATAGTGTAAATTCAGAAAGAGGAAAGGGCGAAAAGATAAAAAGAAAAAAAGGGAAAGAAATGAAAAGAGATGCTAGTAAAGTCAGGGGCATTTAAATTTTAAATGGCAAATGCCAAAAAGGGGGTGAAAGATCGATAGGAGGGTGGTTTATGAGATATCTATATTATTAAAATTTTTAAAAGGGGTTTTATGTTTATTATTTTATTTTTAAAGTATTTCATTATGAAAGTTATTAATACTAGCAATTGATTTACTATGTTGTGAATATATCAATAATTGTGTTTGAAATCATTAATAAAAGTGAAATTAAAAGTTAAATGTTAAAAATATATATATATATATAAACTCTTATATCCATTTTCTCAAAATTTAAACTATGAAAGACTAACCACATAGCTGTTTAATATAACAATTCTTCACCTAAAAATGTTTGTAGTTAATCACATGAGTAAAGAATGGAACAATGTAGTAACAAAGTTTTATGTAAAAACTATTAAAGAATATCTATTTTTTTAAGAAAAAAAAAAAAGAACAACCTAAATGGTTTGCAGTTGCTACCATGTACAAGGCAATAATCCTAATCACACTTTAGTTGCCTCATTATGCATCTTGCAATATGCCTATAAATGTACCACGAAACAAATTAATAAGCTAAATTACTATGTAAAGGCATAATAAGTCCTTATATAAATAATGTCTTTGAATTTAATGTATATTAGACTTGTGAATTAGTTGTTAGGTTGAAACATGGAAAAAGTGAAATATGTAAATTTCTTAAATTGTACATGATATGTTTCACTTATATAATTTAAGTCCTAATAGGCTTAAATAACTGTTATTGGTGTCTTTCACTTTAAATTATTATCTAATCATTCCATCTAATATTATATAAAAAAAATTAATATTAAATTAAGCTTTTAAAACTATAAATGTAATATAATATAAACAAATTTATCAATTTGTTTGATTGCTTTTTTTTTCCCATTAATTACTCTACCTATTCATCTCTCTCCCAAACCCCACAACTTATTGTGCCCATCTTCTAAATTTCTTCTCTCTACTCTCTCTCTTTCTTTGGCCAACAATTTAATCTTATAAAGAATTTAAAATATTTCTTCTCTCTAAAAATGTCGTCAATAATGTAATATTATGAAGAATTCTAAATATTATTCAAGCCAATAACTTGAATAAAACAACATGAGCAGTTAAACACATATTGGGTTTTGATGAGCAATTTTGAATATTTAGTAATTTGAACCACCTAAAACAAGCGGAGAAATTTTCAAAAAACTCTTGGGACTTGGTGCATGCATACTCCAAATAATTCATAAATTCAAAAAAGTTTTAAAAATTGATTATTAAAACTAACAATTATAAAATGTATGAGTAAAAAGAATATGTTGTCTTAGAGTATTTATTAATAGTAAAGGGGCTTTACGCAAAGTAAATCCACAAAACGAAACACTGTGAGGGAACATTAGGGTATTGTTCAATATGGCTATTCCGATGCTTAAATCAACGATGAATTCTTTGAAAGCAAATGATGCTTGGGAATAATATACAAACTTAGTGCATAAAGTATATAGAGCCTTACAATTAGGTGATGACAGGATATGTATAATGGAGTGGTGCCGGCAGTTAGAGAACAGTTAGTGAGGAGAAATCCTCTCCCATAAGTATGGGAGAGTGAGGTCATAGCGTTCGACATGTCCCACTTATCCTAGATGTGGCTATTGACTTGATATATTATCTTTATCTTATGTATTTTAGACGTTGAAGAGCTCCATAGGGTTGATCAATTTGGGCCTAAGGCTTAAGCCCACGACGACGAGCCCTAGGTGACAAGGCGTGTCAGATTTGGGCGAACTTAAGAGATTCATATCTAAAGAGCCCTATCAACACTTGTACACCCCACTCCATCTACCTTACCCATGCAGTCTCTTTGTTGAGGCAAAGGAAATGAGAAGGGATATATAGGTTGCTCAAGCATGTAGCTAGTTTGACTCAAAGGGGCTTGAGCTAGTGCTCCAATGTTGACGTGGTAAGGGTATAAGTCCAGGTTGGTAGTAAGCTAGGGGGACAATGTCTGAGATAGTAAATATTCGAGCCAAAGATGTTTAAGGTGGGATGAGCCAAGGTGATTAGCAGCTATCTTAAGGTAAAGTGCCGACGACCCAAGCAGGACGAAGCCTCGATTAGGATGTTAAAGCAGGACACCTTCACATCTCACTAGGCAGGCGATTCGAAGCTATGAGCTAGTCTAGCTGAACGACACTCATCATGGATCAAGCAAGTACGATTGCACTGTACCTCTATCGTACCAACCAGGTGGAAGTTGGAGGGACCATAAGAAAACTCCTTGTAAAGGAAACTTTTTCAAATTCTGACCTAAGCGTACCCGTTTTCTGTGTATTTAATGTAATGTGATAGGTGTCTTGTCGCAGCAAACTGGTACATAGCTACATGTGTTTTGCCTTTTGAAAATGATCGTTCAATCAAAACTCACTCCATGTATCTATTCTGTAACATTCCATGTTGACACCTCATTTTTACCACCCTTAGAATTCTTTTTTAATTGAGCTAGATTTAAAAAAAATGAAAAATAAATAAATAAATTTAAAAAAAAAAACAAAAAGAAAAAAATAAAAAATAATAAAAGTGTTAAGTGGAGTCGAGTCGAGTCGAGTCGAATTGAGTCGATGGTTGAAAATGTAAATTCAATTTAATAAATTCCAAGTCTTAAATAGTTGGGTTCCATTAAAAAATATTTTTAATCAAATATAAAACAGATTTTTATCTAATTTATATTGAGCTAAATAAATTTTGGATTTATTAAATAAGTCAGTATATATATTGAGCTAAATTAAGATGGATTGGGTCAAGCCCAAGATAGAAAACCTAAATCAATGTAGGGGTTTTAGAAACTGGATTAAATCTTCAATAAATTTAATAAATCCAAATTGGGTATTATCGTATCTTATCAATATTGGATTTGTTAAGATTAAATCTATGTCTAAAAAGATTCAAGTGTATGTCTTATAAATAGTAGTTTTTTACTATAAAATTTTTCAAAGTTTTCCACTCATAAACTCTACACATCTCTTGTACAATTTCACGTCCTACACAAATTACATAGTCCTTACAATTCACTCATGCATAATCACACATTCACGCACAATCACACTTCCCCACAATTCATCCATTGTTCACGCCACTGTATACTCATAAGCCCACACATCCTTCACAATTTCCAATAACCTTCACATACCCACATCACTGTACAGTCCATAGTTAATACACATTCACCGATCACAACCTACGTCCGTGCTACACATACTCACCAACACAGCACTACACAACACTGCAACACATTTACGCCTACACTTCACAACACACAACACAAGCTTGCATCTCACACACACGCTTGATCCACCGCTCACAGTCCCACGTACAATACACACGCTTACAGTCCCATCTACAGCACATATGTCCACAAGCAAATGCATAGCATATTCACTCACTGTGCAGTACTAATAGCATACACAATTCTCGATTAGCAATCGTCATACGATCACACATACATCTGATCACTATACTCTACAATTGCATGCCCGATCACGTATACGATCTGACCTACTTAGGTAATTGAGTGAATTATTCATTATTTGTTTATTTTGTTTTTTAAACCACTTTATTGTACTAACTTTTTTTTTTTAGTGTAGGTTATTTTAATAATTTTAACATAAACTATGAATTTGAAAACTTTTAGATAAATTCCATGTTTTTTTTTTTGTTAAATCATATTTTTCATTAAAACTGCGTTTTTAAAAAAGGTCGCATATCTTTTCTTCAAGATTCATATCTTTAGAGAAGATATATATCTAGATTGTATATCTTAGTTAATCTTATATTTAAGATTTAGAAAAATTAATTTTGACATGCAGTATTTTTTTTTTTAAAAAATTAAAATTAAAAATCTTAATTAGACTTTTCAAAAGATTTAGTTAATTAGGTTTTTTTTTTCAAAGTAGATTTTTGAAATTAAATCTTTTTAGAGTTCTAAAAAGAACAATAAATTAATAACTAACATAAATCTAGCTTGATTTCTTTTTTAAAAAATCAACCCACTAAATCTTTTCTTAAAAAAAAAAAAAAGAATTCATTAGTTTGATCCCGATTTGCAAGTATATAGGTACCTTTAAGACAACCATAAAAAATATTTTTTTTTCTTTTTTTAGAAAATTCGCAATAAAAATTTTTAAAAAAAATTCATTTTTGTATATTTTTACATCTATACATAACTTATCATTTTTAGAAAATTATAAAAAATAAAGGCCTATTGGTTTTTTTTATCTTTACATGGTAACTTAATCTTAATAGGTTAACTTCTAAGCTTATATTTTCTAGTTTAATTTTTTTAAAAAATAATTTTTTAGAATATTTACATACTAGTAGCTATCCGAAAACCCTAATTTCACTTTTCACTAGTTTAACTGTTTGATGACTCCAATTTTTTAAAATATTTTTTAAAAATATTTTCTTTCAAGAAAAATGTTTCCTTAATTTATTGTCAAATAATTTATATAAAGCGAGTTGATCTTAATATAGATTGAATGAAGAAAAACTGAAATAGAGCTCGATAGAATTAACGACTCTACTAAGAACCCTAGTAAGCTAGTTATGTAAAAATAAAAATTAATTAATGGGCTTTCATTTTTTATTTCTTTTTATTGATATATTGTAATATAGTTGTACTAACTGGATTTTAGTGATGTAGACCTCTAAGAAAAACCTAGCCCAATGGCCCATTAGTAAGGATTTTGGGGGGCTTTTATTTAAAAGAAAAATTATTTGCATGCTTAGATATGGTTAGACCTAAGCCAACTTAGAAACTTTGAACCAACCGCTATTGTGTAACCCTCAGGTGACTAGGGTCTTTATACTCGCCTAGTAGTGATAGGCGAGCTTACTCAAGTTTCAATGTAACTCATTAGGTTTTTCTTCAAAAATCTCTAGAGCTACAAAGCTTGAGACTCACAAAGCCTATCTTCTTGCATCATTTTTTTTTTTTTGAAAAATAAAAAGGAGTAGTCATTTTTAAATTATAGAAAAATTTGATTATTATTATCCACATTCGGTTAAGCTTTCATTTAAAAAAAAAAAAGAAATTAAAAGAATTAGTACCCTTATATATAAGTGTTCATGAGCTTTACTTTTTATTTCGATCTACTTATATATAAGTGTATTCTTGACTGTGAGCTCATAATAATACCTATAATTTATTAATTACCTACCCCTATTACATTACATACATATGTAGCATATTGCATTTAATATTTTTTTATTTGATTTCTTTTTTATATACTAATGCTTGTTTCCATGTGAATATTTTTGTTTCCCATATTATAGGTGTTTTTTTTTTTTTTTATTCTCTCTTAGTTAATCAAAGGCTGCATAATTTAAAAGAATTGAAAAAGCTATAAAATTATTAATATCATATACAATCTTATTATAAGCTTAGTAGTTTCATTGTAAATAATTGCATTATTTCATCTTTTATGTAACATAGATATGGAAAGTCAGTGTAGCGTCAATCTTAAGCGCATCCATGAGGTCCAACTTGATAAGTACACTTTCTCCGAGGGTATATTGAAAGATTGGTTGAATCAGCTTCCACCCACTAAGCAATATTACATTTGCAAAAAATTGGGCCAATCATATCTCTCATGTAAATCCAGCTTCACCAGCCACTCATACAAGCCCTAATCCATTATTGAGATCCAGAATTTGTAGCTTTAAGTTCAGCCTACATGTGTCAACACCCACTTTACAAGAGTATTCTCAATTACTTAGTGCCCTACCTCTCGAAGTAATCATAATGGTTCCAGATCTCAAAGTCCAGCTTAAGAAAGCCTTCATGACTTTTCTAGGAGTAAAAAAGGCCGCCTTAGCCCCTTTCTTATCTTCAGAGGGCAAGAAATGTCTTAACATCTTAAGACTAGTAGAATGGTTTTCAAGACTAGATACTTATAAAAAACAACGTTAGATCTTTTGTGAAGGATATGAATCATGGCCTGAAAAGAGAGTAAACGCCTTTATCATGGTAATATTTGACATAATGTTATTCTCCTTCAAGTATAGTCAAGTCCATTATAGGATAGTCGAGCTAGTAACCTAATTTTTAAATGGCAAATCCTATATACCGACATTATTGGTAGAGCAACTCAGGACACTTACCCATTTATAGAAGCAAGGGCATGGGTACTTCATGACCCACCCTACAATTCTTATTGTATGGTTTCTCAGTCATGCATAGGGATTTGGAGGGAACCTTCTCAAAGCATCCTTAACTGAACATATGAATGTAATTAACGACTTTGCCAGTTACCTTAAGGTATCGGAAGAAGCTCAGTTCAAAAGATGGGTAACAGTCATAAGCAAGATCCAACTGAGGGATTTTATGTGGACATCTAGATAGAACAACTACACTAGAGCTATTATATGGTGCACCAATTATGCGGGGGTCATTAGCATTATGGGTTGTACAGGGTATTTCTCAACTTATGTCACCAAACAACAGGTCTACTTCAAGAAATAGCATATATGGATTCCTTATAAAGTGTTACATTAAATTATCAAGATCCTTGCTTACCCACCACTGTCCTGACTCAATGACTAGCAAAACTTGTAAAGCTGTAGGAATAAAGGGAAGTTAAGAAGGTAGTAAACGTGGGAACTTTGAGGGGAAAGTCAAGGAATACCAGGCCACCAAACAATTTATCTGTGATCATCTGAAGAAGATTGTAAAGATATCGTATGAAGTTTTAGACGTATTCAGACATGAGCTAGAGCTAGAACACCTTTCACCTACTGAATAAGCTTACCGAAACACTATACGGTCCAGAGTTGAAGCCCAATTCCAATAATGTAAAAAGATCATTGAAGAATTAAAAATGGATAATGAGAGGTTGCTGGAAGAAAACCAGTTCTTAAGGAGTAAGATTCGAGAAAAAGATGTTACAGTCCAAAAACTCGTGAGAGAATTTGATGAAGCCCTTCCTAGCCAAATCTGTCGACTTTTATAAATATAGGATTTGATTTTTAGGAAGAGTAGTTAAGAGTGTTTTTTTTCTTTTCCTAGTCCATTGTTTAGGCTTGATTATATGATTATTAATAAATTTGCAGCTTCATTAAATGAAAGTCTTTATTGGTTGCGTAGTCTTTTGCTCATTTTTTAATTTATTTTTGTCTTTAATAGTTGCCTTTTAAATGAAAAAAAAAATTAACAAAACAACAAAAAAATATTAATTCACAAAAATGTCTAAACTTAGGTCTTTATAGGATTTTGAAGATAGCGCTCAAGCGAGCAAATTCTGTTAGAAGCCCAATATTCACTTGTTCCAAGATAAAAATGTCAACTCACGATAGTAAAAATGTCAATCAAACAAAGCCTAACCTGAGAGTCACAACCTTCAAAGAAAATATGATCAAGATGATTGAACAAATTCAAGCTCTCACTCGAATTATTAGAATTCTCAATGATCACCAAGCATCTCAAGTCAACCTGAATCGGAATGCAGAAGCGACCCCTCCCCTTGAACTAACAGATGTGGAATTAGTCCCCAATGTTGAGACATAAAGGAAGGAGATTGAGGAAAAACACAAAGAGATAAAAAGGAATTTTATGCAGAAGTTGACTAAGAAGATGAAAACTCTGGAAATGATTAATGGGCTTGAGTAGATGGGAATGGTCAATTTGCCAACGTATGAAGATGATGACTTCCTGGAAAAGTTTAAAGTTCCAAAGTTTAAGAAATATGATGGGATTAGCTGCTCGAAGCTTCATACTAGGTTTTACATCATAAATATGGGAAAATATACGAAGTATGACAAGGTGATGGCCCAAACCTTTCAAGATAGCTTGATTGGGACCACCTTAATTTGGTATGCCCAATTAGACTTGAACGAGATTGATACATGGGATAAGTTAGCCTAAGCTTTCTACAACCAGTACAAGTTCAATATTGAGGTGGCTCCATCTATGTAAGATTTGAAAAATTTATGTAAAGAAGGCTAACGAAAGCTTTAAGGAGTATGCTTAGAGATGGAGAAGCATAACAACTCAAGTGATCCCTCCCTTAACAGAAAAGGATTTGACCTTTGCTTTTATTAACACTCTTAGAAGCCCATACTATCAACATCTAGAAGGTCATCCTACTTCTAACTTTGTAGAGATTGTAGCCTTAGGGTGCCAAATTGAGGAAGCTATCTCTATTGAAAGGCTTCTTAATCTTGAAGCAACTGAGAAGAAAATGCCTCCTACAAGATTCTCCAACAAAGCTAAAGAAGGTACTGTTAGCATTATCAATACTGACGACCTTATTAGACTTGTAACATCGATAGCCATATCAGGAATCCTTAATGCCCCACCGAATCCAAAATTAGAATAACTGCCTACAAAGAAGACAGTTTACCAAGATCCCTATTCCTCTAAGTCGGGTTTTTCTACGACTAAGGAAAGAGAATCTCTTGACATTTGAAATACCGAAGGAAAGATAAAGATTGAGGGACTACATCCCAGAGCTTCATTACGATTATCATTTGGGGTAAGAGGGACATTACATAGACCAATGTTAGAGACTCAAATATAAGACCCAAGATCTTATTGATGCTAAGTTGGTGCAATTGGACTTCATCCAAACTCCCACTCGCAACGTGGGTAATAATCCTCTACCAAATCATGGGCACTCAATCAATATGATTATCACTGAAGTTTTTGAACTAGAAGTTGATCTAGATAGTCTTCCTATCACTATTGAAGAGGTAACTTGGAACCTAAGACAGGCTGGACACTTACAAAATATGAATCTTAAAGATAGAACCTGGACTAGACCAACAATATATCAATTGTTAAAGGATGAGAAGATAAAGAAGGCTGACCCTATGGCTACGACGATTCCAAAACCACGAAAGAAATGTACTTAAAAGAAACTTAGAAAAAGGTATGAAGCCGAAGATCCGATGGTCGATAGCCTAGGAGAGTTATCAAGCAAATTTCAGTACTTGTTTAATAATGCCAGTTCACCCGTAGTATATGTTGACAAACCCCCATCTAGATGGGGGTCTAAATTTGAGGAAGAAGAAAAGCTTATTACAAAAGCCAAGACGATGGCCAAGATGGTTGGGTTGGTTGGAGATGAGCCTAAACCTTTGGTTTTTCAATACTACAGGAAGGACAAGAAGGTTGAAGAATTAGATAAACCCAAGAAAAATGCTTGTAATATCCCAATAACCCTAAAGAATTACAAAGCAGCCCTTCTGAGTTTCCAAATGGTGAATCAAACAACCAGGTCCTTGCGAACTATGGTTAGTGGACTTACTCGCTTGGGTCAAGTCTATGACCAAAATGAGGAGCTAAGAGAAAGTCTTCTTTGGAAGAAGCTTCTTGAAGGATCTTTAAACGGATGAGAAAGATCAAAAAGTTCTAAGAAGATAATGAAAGCTAGTGAGTATAAGATTATGGATTGGCTAGCTAGGGTACCGGCTTAGATCTCCCTAATGGGCTTGCTGCCGTCGTCTAATATTCACCCAAAAGCCTTAATTAATATTCTGAAAGATGTTAAAGACGTGAAGGGATTTCCATTGAAAAGTTGAGATTAGTAGTTAACTTGGTGTTTACAATGGATCAGATTTCATTCTCACCAGATGAGCTAGGTAAAGAAAGGGGCTGATACACAAAACCCCTCTTCATAGTCGTTAAGTGTGTAAAGAGAATTGTTGCTCAAGTATTGGTTGATAATGGTTCCTCATTGAATGTATTTCCGCTGGCGACACTAAATTTTCTTAGAGTAGATTCAACTAAGATAAAGCCTAGCTTGATTTCAGTAAGAGCGCTTGATGAATCAAAGAGGGAGATACTTGAAGAAATTGGGCTGCAGGTTGAGATTAGTCCATAAATGTTCACTATTCCGTTTTAAGTCCTAGGTATACCTCGAACCTTCAATTTTCTATTGGGAAGGTAGGGCAATTTCATTTAGTTTACATTAGAAGGTGAAATTCATAGCCAATGGGTAGCTGGTCACTATTCTTGTGGAGCAAGACTACAAGATTCACAAAGAGACATCTAATTCGCATATCAAGAGTGAAGAATTTAAGGAAGTAGGATTATAGATTTTCAACAAGGTCAGCATGATTGAAGTATCAAGACAGGGGGCATGGGATCACTCGGAACAACCTAGTGGTAGATTGGAACATTTGGGCTCAAATATGAGCCTATTGAGGAAGAAATCCAAGAAATGAAGGCCAAAACCAAAGGGAAGAGAGGAGATAAATTGTACTATGTTCATATGGAGTTTCTAAACATTTGCCAGACATTCTTAGCACCAGCTTGTGTTCAAGAACCTAAAGTAGCCAATTTATCCAAAGCTTTAACTTAGTAATGTAACATCAGTTCAAACAAGGAGAAAGATATTGGTGCCCCAGTTTCCTCATGCAACTGGTTTTCTGTTCCTATTAATAGGTCTCTTTAGAAAGGCAATATTAGATCAATTGGAAGTATTCAATTTCACAATTAGTCTGATTAGTTAGGCCTTTTCTTTCAGACAATTTGAATTCATTCAATAAAGTTAGTTCCTTTCTTTCTTTCTTCCAATTCTTCTTCTTTATTATTTACTTATTACCATTTTTCCCTTTTCTTCACTCTTTAGATCCGATAAAAATGATGAACATAATGGATATCTCACGTCTGTAAATGATGAAAGTACTAATATTACCTTCGACCCTATTAGGTCAGACGTCAAAGATGATATTGAGACCACAAGCAAAATACAAAAGAGTTAGCATTAATTTGAATAGGGTAGAGTGATTATTGATGAACTAATAGTTGTAATTAATTTGGGGATAGAAGAGAATCCGTGAAACTTGAAAATTAGGGGTAATTTAGCAGATGATCAAAAGTAGGAGTTGTCACGATTATTATTAGAATACTTAGATATATTCACTTGGTCCTATGAGGATATGCTTGGTTTAGATTCATTAATCGTAGTTCACAAGTTGCCTACAAGAGAGAATGCTAAACCTAAGAGGCAAAAGCTTAGGCGATTTAGGCCAAATACACTCCTTAAGATAAAAGAAGTGAAGAAATTACTAGAAGTTGGGTTTATAGAAGTGTCAGAGTACCCAGAATAGGTAGCCAATATAATGCTGGCATTGAAGAAAAATGGGAAAGTTAGAGTATGTGTGAACTTTCGTGATTTGAACCAAGCAACTCCTAATGATAACTTTCCTTTACCACATATTGATGTATTGGTGGACAACACAACCAAAAATCATCTTTTCTTATTTATAGATGATTTCTCGAGATATAATTAGATCAAGATGGTCGAGAAAGATGAAATCAAAACTGCTTTTGTTACCACTTGGGGAACATTTTGTTATTACGTAATGCCTTTCAAGTTGAAGAATGCTAAGGTAACTTATCAACGCGCTATGATTACCTTGTTTCATGACATGATGCACCATTAAATCGAAGTTTATGTAGATGATATGATTACCAAATCCAAGAAGGATGAGAATCATGTCAATGTTATGCAAAAATTGTTTGACCAATTGAGAAAGTTCCAACTGAAGCTAAATCTAGAAAAGTGCCCCTTTGGAGTAATGTTGAGTAAATTGTTGGGTTTTATAGTTAACTAAAAAGGAATCAAAGTAAACCCAGACAAAGTCAAAACAATCATAAACATACCTATACCAAAGACTGTAAAAGAAGTTCGAAGACTATTGGGGAGGTTAAATTACATTGCTCGATTTGTATCATAACTAATTGATAAATGCAAGCTGTTATTCAAACTCTTGAAGAAGAATGCAGCAATAGAATGGGACGAAGAATGTGAGAAAGCATTTGCTAAATTCAAAGGGTATCTTATGAATCCTTCGGTATTAGTCACTCCTATACCGGGATGGTCATTGATTCTCTACTTAACGATCCTCTTTAGATCGATGGGATGTATGCTAGAGTAAAGAGATGAAATAGGTAAAAAAGAGCATCCTATATATTACTTGAGTAAGAAGTTTACAAAAGGTGAACAAAAACAATTAGAGGTGGAAAGAACATGTTGTGCTTCAGTATAGATGATGCACAAGCTTAGGTAGTATACTCTCGATTACTCAATAAAGTTGTTGACAAAACATGACCCTTTAAGGTATTTAGTAGAAAAGCTAGCATTGATCAGGAGGATATCAAAGTGATAGATGCTGCTCTCTGAGTTTGATATCAAATACATAAGTTAGAATTTAGTCAAAGGCAAGTAGTGGTTGATTAATTAGCAAAATACCCACTAAAATATGAAGATGAAGATGATGGTTTGGAAGCTCGGTTTCCTAATGAAAATGTGATGGTGGTAAATGAACTAAGTGATGAAAAATTGGAATAGGGAATGTATTTTGATGAAGCAGCTAATGTGTTTGAATGTAGGATAGGGGTAGTATTGGTATCACCCAAGGGTAATAATTTCCCTATGGCATTCGAGTTAGCATTTCCATATACAAACAATATAGCAGAATATGAAGCTTGCATTTTGGGGCTCAAAATAGTGCTAGACATGGGAATACAAAAGCTTGAAGTATATGGAGATTCCTCTCTTATAATTCTCTAAATCTTGGGGGAATATAAGACAAAAGACGAAAAGTTAATACCTTATCATGAGCATTTAGGAAAGCTAATTAAAAGATTCCAAAAAATTTCATTCACTTATATCTCAAGAACCCCAAATCAATTTGCTAATGCACTAGTCATGTAAGCATCAACGGTGAAAGTTACAGACGGGATAAAAATTCAGCCCTTAAAGATTGAGGTAAAGGAAAGACTAACTTTTTGCTTGACTGTTGAAGAGAAGGAATCGAAGAAGCCTTAGTATTATAATATCAAAAAGTTACTTCAAATGGGTGAGTTCCCTGGTGAGGCTGACAGAAAATATAAGAAAGGTTTAAGGAGAATGGCTACTCATTTCCTTTTAAGTGGAGCTACATTATACAAAAGATCACCTGATACGACATTGCTAAGATGTGTAGACGAAGAGGAAGTTGAGAAATTGATAAAAGAAGTACATGAAGGGCTTTACGGTCCTCATATGAATGGGTACATGTTAGCTAAGAAAGTCATGAGGATGGGTTATTTTTGGATAATGATGAAATTAGACTATATTAAACATGTAAGGTATTGTCACCTATGCCAAGTATATGCTAATACAATCAACGCTCCTCCCTAAGAATTACATGTATTATCAACTCCTTAGCCTTTCTCAATATAAGGGATAGATATGATTGGTTTGATTTTGCTAATAGCTTCAAATGGGCATAAATTTATTCTAGTCACAATTAACTATTTTACCAAGTGGGTGGAAGTAATATTGTACACTACAGTAACTAAAGGAGTAGTGGTCAGATTTCTAGAAAGAGACATCATTGCTAGATACAATGCACTTGAGTCTATTATTATGGACAACCGGTCAAATTTGAACAATAAGCTGATGGCTGAAGTATGCAACCAATTTAAGATCAATTATAGAAACTTGACTCCATAATGACCTCAGATGAACGGAGTAGTTGAAGCCACTAATAAGAATATCAAGAGAATCATTATGAAGATGGTAATCACTAATAGAGACTAGCATGAGATGCTCCCCTTCACCTTCATGGCTTATAAAACCTCAATCAAAATCTTTACAAGTGTAACACCTTATTTATTGGTATATGAAACTGAAGCAGTATTATTGGTGGAAGTGGAGATACCTTCGTTCCGAGTGTTGATAGAAATTTAGTTCGATGAAGCAAAGTGGGTGAAGAAGCGAATGAAACACTTAAACGTCGTAGATGAAAGGAGGCTTGCAACAATATGTCATGGTCAGTGTTACCAAAAGAGGATAATACGAGCCTTTAATAAGAAAGTGTGTCCAAGGTACTTTAAGGAAGGAGATTTGGTGTTGAAGAAAGTATTGCTAAATGTAAGAGACCTTAAGGGCAAATTTGCTCTAAATTATGAAGGTCTTTATGTGGTAAAGAAGGTATTCTCGAGAGGTGCATTAGTATTGATGGAAATGGATGGTTTGGAATTAAAGGGACTTGTGAACTCAAATGCTATTAAAGTGTATTACCTACGAAAAAATGAGTTCAATAAAGATCCCAATTTTTCTTGAAGATTGTTTGTGGTTAATCTTTCATCATTTGTAAGCAAAGTTGATATCCATGAATGTTCACCAACACGGATGGTCATTGGTTGACAAACACTTCACCAATAAATCCTTGTATACCATGATTATTAGTCTCACGCACTTAAACACTAAACACTTGCCAATGAGCCAAATAAATTGAAGTTGAATGCTCCTAATGGTTTATCCTTGTTTTTCGAAAAGGGATTTATTTTTCAGGAATCATAAAGAGCAGAATCAAGACATGAGAATGGTATGGCTAAAAGACTCATCAACTAAAAGTTTCAATCATGATTAGATCCCCATAAGTGAAGAAGACCCTATTCCAAGGAAAAGAACAATATTGATAAAGTATTTTGGTGATATTTTGATATCTAAATGAGTGAATATTGAGAATCGATGCTAAGTATGCCAATTAGTTGTTATCTCTGAAATTTTCCATTCTTAGGTAAAATAATCTTAAAGTCCTTTATAGAGAAATTTAGGAGAATTGAGAAGTTCTTTTTTTTTTTTTAATCTTGAAGAGATCTATCCTCTTTGGATCATTCATCAAATCAAAACAAGTCAATTGACTTTCAATTGTTTTGCCTTATCCTTTCAAGATAGGCACCTGATTTTTTTTTTTTTTTTTACCCTATCCTTTTAATATAAGCATCCCAATCTTTTGCCTCATCCTTTCAAAATAGGCCCCTTAATCATTTTGCCATATCCTTCTAAGATAGGTACCTTAATCTTTTACCCTACATTTCTAAGATAGACACCTTATTTCTTTGCCTTATACTTTTAAGGTAGGTACCGTAATCATTTGCTATATCCTTTCAAGATAGGTTTCATAATCTTTTGCCCTATTCCTTCAAAATAGGCTCTCTAAACTTTTGCCCCATCCTTTTAAGATAAGCAACTTGCTTCTTTCGCCTTATCCTTTTAAGATAGCCTCCTTAAACTTTTGTCCTATCCTTTCGAGATAGGTAACCTGATTTTTTACCCTATCCTTTCGAAATAAGCGTCTTGATCTTTTGCCCTATTCTTTCAAGATAGCCCATCTTATTCCTTTGCCTTATCCTTTCAAAATAGGTCCCCTATTTCTTTGGTGTAGCCCTATTTTGGTTTTCTTTACTTTAATCTATATTAAGCTTAGCTTATTTAATATAAATTACTCAACATAAAATTAACGAAAATTATTTTTCTTTAAAAAATGTTTAGAAAAAAAAATATTTTGAAAAAACAATTGGAGTCGCCAACTAGTTAAACTGGTAAAAAATCAAATTAAGGTTTTCGACTAAGAAAACCTTAATTCAAACACTAGTCTACGGATTTTTTAAAAAATTAATCTTTTAGAAAATTTAACAAAAAAATCTGAATTTGGGAGCTAATCTATTAACACTAAATCACCATGTAGGAATTAAAAAAACAACTAATGGGCCTTTATTTTTATAATTTTTCAAAAAAATAAAAAAAAATACATGCAAAGGATGTTAAAATGCATAAAAATGAATTTTTAATTATTTTTTATTACGAAATTTACCTAAAAATGAAAAGAAAACAAAAATATTTTACAAATTTTACGGTTTTCCAAAAAATGCCTACGTACTTGCTAGTTGGAATCAAACTAACGTAGTTCTATTTTTTAGAAAATATTTAGTAAGTTGACCTTTTTTTAATTTGAAAATTGAGTTTGGTTTACATTTTTTAACCAATTTATTTTTATTAAGAAAAATCATAAAAAAAAAAACCTAATTTTTATTCCCAATTAAAAAAAAAAAAACTAAAGACTTAATTTTTAGAAATTAGTACTTTTTTTTTTTGGAAAAACTGCTATGTAACAAAACTTAAAAAAAAAATCCTAAAACACCTAAATGAGGAAAAATAAATAAATAAAAGATGCAACTTTTATGAAATTATGCTAATATGCAATTATCATGAAAAATGTGCCGTTTTATGAAAAAAAATACAATTACTATTGATAATGTGCCTAATCACAAAGAAAAAAAAAACACCTAAACTATAGAAAAAAAGCCCAAACCATAAAAAAAACAATAATTAAATTTTTTTTTATTTTATGAAAATATAAATAATAACAAAATGATTTTTCTAAAAATCCATAAAAAGCTGACTTTATTTAAAAATGTAGATTTAATGAAAAACATACAAATTTAAATAAAAGATGTAAATTTCCTATAGAAGTGCAATTTTTCACAAAAATATTGAATTTTATTAAAATATGTAGCTTTAACTAAAAATATACAACTTTATGCTAAAACATGCAATTTATGCAAGAGATGTGAAAGGCATGAATCAATGAGAATCGATATAAAAGACCTACAAAGACTAAGATTAGTAATAATTCTACATAAAATCCTAATCGTGTAAAACCAATATAACACTTTAATATACCCATAAGATAAAAATAACAAAATAATAATAAATAAATAAATTATATAATAAAAAAAACTTAAACTATCACTAAAATAAAACCTACATAAAAATAAATTAAAGTTAGTGTAGATTATTAATAAATTATCTAAACCAAAATAAGAAAAACAAATAAAACAAGAGGAGGGAAAAAACAAATAAATATAATTATACTAGAAAAAGGAAAACCTACCTATACTCTACAATGTGGGTCAGATTAGGGAGAAAACTAACGTAGATTGCATTGTTGTTTTGCTTTGTGCGGAATTGTTGTTTGTCAGGCTACTGATCGTGTGACTGCTGATTGCATGGAGTTACTGCTATACATACATGTGTTGTCATGGAGTTATACATGATTAGAAGTATGTGTGTGAGACTAGATCGGATTGCATGGAGTGTATGTAATCGGGAGTGTATGCTATGCATGTGGAATTATGCATAAGAGTGGTCTTGTGTAAGACTGAAGTGTATGCGTAAAGTTGTATGAAGTAGATCATATGGGGGCATAGACACGCTACTATATGTGGGATTGGGAATTGAGTAAGTGGGATTCTGTTTACTGTAATTGTGGTGTGATAGTGCTATGTAAGAGTTAGAGATTTAGGTTGTATGGTGCGAGTGTCAGAAGTGATTGTGTGTATGGAATTATATTGTGAATTGTGAAAACATCTCCAAATTTTACAACCGAAATCACTATTTATAATCAACACATTTAAATCTTTTTAGATCTTTTTGGACATAGATTAAATTTTAACAAATCCAATATTGATAAGATACAATGATATCCAATTTGGATTTATTAAATTCGTTGAAAATTTAATCCAATTTCGAGAAACCCTTGTTGATTTGGACTTTCTATCTTAGGCTTAATTTTGTCCGTCTTAATTTAGCCCAATATATATGCTAAAAATCCACTTTATATTAAGTTGGACTAAAAAATATTTTAATGAAGCTCAACTATTTAAGACTCAAAATTTATTAAATTAAATGTACATCTTCAACCATTGTCCGATTCAACCCTAAACAACTCCACTCGATACTTTTATTATTTTTTTCTTTTTGTTTCATTTTTTATTATTTATTTTTTTAAAATTTTTTTCTTCAAAATAATAATAATTTGTTAAATCTAGCCCAATAAGTAAAAAAGAATCCTAAGGATGACAAAAATAAGGTATCTATAGTTACTCCTCTTTGTAGTAAACTTCACTATAAAGATTGATTAAAACTTCATTATAAAGACAAAAGAGATACCCATTTTTGTCAAATCTTATCTTAAATCAACAGGGTAAAGATTATTGATTTGAATGGTCAGCTGAGTACTGTCTCATTTTGAAAAAGGATACCAACTTGAAAGGTTGATGCAAAGAATAAACTGTCTGTCTTGAAAGGACGAAGCGAAAGAATAGAAGGCCCATCTTAAATCAATGAAGCAAAGGAATAGGATGGCTTATCTCAAAAGGATAGGGAAAATGATTAGGAGGCCTATCTTAAAAGGATAGAGCAAAAAAAATGGGGAGCCTATCTTGAAAGGATGGGATAAAAAAGTTAGGGGGCTCATCTTGAAAGGATGGAGTAAAAAATTAGGAGGCCCATCTTGAAAGGACGGGACAAAAGAATAAGAGGGCTTATTTTGAAAGGATAGGACAAATGATTAGGGGGCTTATCTTGAAAGTATAGGACAAAAAAAAAGTAGGGAGCCATCTTGAAAAGACGAGGCAAAAAGATAAGGCCTATCTTGAAAGTACAAGGCAAAAGGATAAGAGTCTTGTCTTGAAAGGATAAGGCAAGAAGATTAAGAAAGCTCATCTTAAAAGGATTGAGTAAAAAGATAGGGCCTGTCTTAAAAGGATACAGAAAAAGGATATGGGCTTGTCTTAAAAGTACAAGATAAAAGGATAGAGCAAAAGGATAAGGGCTGTCTTGAAAGGATAGGGTAGGCACTATATTGAAAAATTGATGTTCATAAAAGAAAAAATGGCTTCTTAAAAGGATAGATCTTTCGAAGAAGAAAACTTAACAAAAGGGTTTAAAGGCATGGCTAATTTTTTTTTTTTTTTTTTATTGTTGGACAATTAATGTTCCCTAATGTAGGATGACAAAAGTTTTTATACAAAAATTTTCTAAATTTTGAACATGGGATAACTAAAGTTCCTAAAATTCTTAAGATTGCCTAAGCTCTTAGCATGATGACAAAGGTTCTTGAATAATCTTTTCATAAGATGGCTGAAGCTCCTGAATATTCTCACACCATAGGATAATCAAAGTTCCTGAGCTAAGGATGACTAATCTTACATTATAAGGTAACCACAATCCTTAAATTCAAGGATAATTAAGGTTCCTGAGCAATAAGATGATCAAAGCTCCTTAAAGATGGCTAAGATTCTTGGATATAAGATAACCAAAGTTCCTAAGATAAGGATCACTAAGGTTCCTATTAAGATGACCAAAGTTTGGAAAGGATAACCAAGACTCCCAGTTATAAAAGATTACTGAAGTTCTTAACGCGAGGATGACTTAAGTTCTTACTGCAAATTCTCAAATCTTTCATTTTAGAAACTTGAAGCAAAAATGTGCTCCATTAAAAAAAATGGTTCATCTTTTCTATAAGCCCTAAAGCTAAGCCAAGTAACCGTAGGTTTTAGCTTAGAACCCAAGGTTTAGGGCGATTGGCTAAAGGATACGATTAAACCCAAATTATAAACTATTGAGAGAAATACTAGTAAAAATGACCCCGTAAACTTAAATTTAAGAAAATAAGTAGTAAAATAGGAGACTATAAAATTTTCAAATTTTAAGCATAATAATTGCTAATTACCAAAAAGGTGAAAAGTGAAATATAATAACTAATAAATTACTAGAGATAGATTATATGTATACTAAAAATTTTAGAATGACCAAAATAATATTTAGGAATGTTCACGTGTACCCCACATGTATTTACGTGTAGATAAAAATACGTGTAATTACCTAAATTGGCCGAAAACTAAGCAAATAATTAAAGAAAAATATAAAATAATTATGGAAAAATCAGAAGAGGATAAATTGAAGCAAGATCAGGTCGTGGCAGGTTCAAATCAGAAAAAGAAAAATTATCCAATGAGAATTAGACAAACAAAAAGCCAAAAATCAAGGAATTAGGGCAAAGTCTTATCAAATTAATGCATATTAATTACTATAATTGTCTATAAATAAGGAAAAATTTTCTAGAAGTCATTTGGACAGTTTAGGATCTGAGAAAAATCGAAACACTAAAAAAATCGAGAGAAAATCCAGAAAATAAAAGAAAAAACTGTACAGATTAAGCAAGTGAACTAAAACCACCACCCACCACCACCTGGGACCGAACCACCACGACCACCCTACACTAGAACCACCGCCTGGACCGGCCGACAACATTGGACCAGGTTTGGACGGCCAAAAAGCTTCGAACCGGTTAGTCATTTATTCACCCGAGTTTTGTATAATTTTGTAAAATTAGTTATTTTGCCCAAAAAATTATAAAACTTGTTATTCTGAGGTTTTATTGTATGTAGATTTAGGGAAAAATATTGATTTAGTTTAATTATGTCTGGAAATATAGGTTCCTTAACAAATTGTTCAAAACCGAGCATAATTAAACCGAAAAATAAATAGGCTTAGGAGTGTAGTTTGGAGCTCAAATTTTTTCTATAGGATGCTTATATGATGTAGAACAGTGCTATGAAGCCATTTTTTTAAATTAATTTTTGAAATTTTTAAGTTAATTTTTAGCCCTAAAATGATGGAAAAATTAAGTGATTTAGGATTAATTAGGTGATTAGGATGTTAATTACAGATTTGGATCTTAATTAGATGTTTAGGGATGTTAATATCTGAAGTGAAACCTTAATCCTAGCCTTTGGGTATTAAGTATGGTTAATTAGGGAAATTAGGTAAGTAATAGAAGAAATTAGTAATATGTGAAAGTGTAAATTATTAAATCTAAAAAAATAGGGTTATTTAGATAATATTATAATAGAAATCAGAAAAATAATAAATCTGAAATAATATTTAATTTTAAGTAAATATCTCAAAATGTAAGATTTTTACACATCGGGAATAAATCCGATACCTTAATTAGGGTTAGCGTGTATCGAATAGTTTAGAATACCAAATTACAACCCAATAGGATATTTGAGTAACTGAGCGTAATGCGATTGATGTCACACTGGGATTCGAGCTTATTTAAGACTTAGGAATTAAAACTAGAATCTAGTTTAAGAGTCGAACCTCGAAATAGAGTACAACGAATCATTAGAGCGTTATAGGTATACATGGGGAAAATAAGTTACATTTTGAATTAGAATAAGAATCCATAAAATATAAGTACTAAAAAGACCTATTTGTATTATAGGACACCTAGAGACAAATCAGCTCGCGACTAAGGGATCGAGCGATCGAGCAAATTCAAGTAAGTTGGGTTATTGCTTATTGTAATAGAGTACTAGTTTTGTAGTGTTCGGAGACTTAGGCTTGTATATGCTTGTGATTGTAAGTAGTTTACGCATGTGTTTGATGTATCTAAATTCGTGCTGAAACTTACTTTGTGAGTGATTTGTGACTGATCGAATTGGTATGAAATTGTTTGAACACCCTCAACGGAATATAATCTTAGTCGACCTTAATAATAAAAAATGTCATGCATTGTAACCCGTTAAGGGATCATAGGATTCTCCAACCAAATACCGACCCCTTCGAAAGGGATAACGCAGGATTGCAAAATGGTCCCTTCTTCATCCTTAGTCGAACTAAGTGACAGGAGAGGAGGTCGCGGCGGGGGTGAAGTCAATGGTTCGAAGGTAGTCGCGGGAGGAGCGAGGTCTCCATTGCATAAG
Source organism: Lumnitzera littorea (assembly GCA_024138015.1). Lineage (NCBI taxonomy): Eukaryota > Viridiplantae > Streptophyta > Magnoliopsida > Myrtales > Combretaceae > Lumnitzera > Lumnitzera littorea. The sequence goes on from JAMXBB010000002.1 coordinate 49,833,091, forward strand.
CTTGGGTTTGGTTGTGAGCTACTGCATAACATGGAACTCCTCAACTCAGATTGGAGCAGGTGAAATTTCTCCGATTTCACAATGGACCGGACTACGTTGTGCGATGACACTTGATTGTTGCATTACATGAAAATAATTGTTTGATAACCCTGTTTGTGCTTGTATGCATTCATGAGTCTCCAATTCAACTTACTGAGCTGTAGTTGCTCATACCCTTATAGATCCTTTTGTAGGTTCTAATTTGTGATCGCTTCAAGTAACATGCCACCCTACAATTACCCAGAGGTTAGTCCTTTTGAAGCTAGGGGTGTGAGGATCAAGTTACTTAGTATAATGTGTAACAAGATTATAGTTAAAGGTTAAAGACTGATAGTTATTCTGTAAATTAGTAGATTGTGGTGATTATGTAAAACTTCCTGGGAAGCTCTGTGAACTTACTTATACTTATCTATGTTTATTAGAAATTGTAATACTTATCATAATTGTAGTATAATTATTAATCGAATTGTTTACTTCAAAGCGAGGAGTCGTCAACGCCTTGTGTAGATCATGTCTATGGTAGGCACTGTGAGGCCAGTTACTATCATAGAATGGTTTACATGGCGGGACTGTTGCGACTCTATGACTTCGGGGCGTAACATTTTCCTTGCTAACAAGTAAGCAAATTATACTAACTTTGAATATTATAGATAAGCGGTATATACATTCATTTAGGCCATTGGCCATTCATTCTTCATCTTTTATTGCTTGTTCGCTATGATGAGGGAATAGGGAAAAAACTTCAACTAAACACCTTGTTCTTCTTACTGTAGGGAATTCTCATTCAATTTTGAAGCGAAGTGCTTCCTCGACCCTTAGGGTATACTTGCCTTTTGCATCCATAAGTTTCCTACCAAGGAAAGTATCTTGATTATTTGAATAATTTAATCTAAGAGGACTTCCTCATACTCTTAGATAGCTTGTTTTCACCCTCGACTATGATTCCAAAAATTATGGTCAGTCTTGCAAGTGATATACTTTGATTAATCTAATAGGTCTTTTCCTCAAGGTTATAATGTAAGCTTTTGGTCATTAGCTTAAACAAAAGGGGATATTGATGTGTTCGGCTAATTTTGAAAAAAATTAATATCTCAACCCGAGTTTACAAGTCAAGAACCTTAGTAGGGAAATGCTACGATAGGCTTACTCAAGTAATAATTGCTTAGGATAAGTTAATTTCTTCAATCAAAAGAGCTTTATTAGGGGTGGTATAATGAGTAAGATCATAGAATTAAAGTTTCATTCCTTTAGGCTTGGAATTTCTTGTTCAGGCTTGTGCTTTGAAAGATATTAGGGGAAGACTTAGGTCCTTAACTTTGAAATTCATAGGTTTAGCTTTTTTAAGGTACTCGAGTACTAGGCCCTTGAAGAGCTGTTGAGCTATCCTTTAGGATGTGATCACCTTACTTTTGTTTTCTTCTTCTTCTTTTTTTTCTTTTTTTCCTTTTTCTCTTTTTCTTCTTTCTTTTTTCTCTTCCAAAGGTGATCGCCCTCAATGTGCCCAAGTTTCCTTTTGAAGAAATTGATGGCCCTAAAACCATGAGCTCAAAGTGTATAAGCCAAGTGAAATAGGGTATGGCTTTAAGGGGAGTGTTTGAGAAAGATCAATGGTCTTGCGGATGTTTGAATGAGTGTATAGATTTGAGTGAAATGTATAGTTTGAAACTCTTCTTCATTCTAAAGAAATCGAGTTATCAATGACAAATATTGCTCATGAATTGACACAATTGAAGCAAGTACAAGTTAGCTTATCCCTTTTCTCCAAAATCAATGGCCTTAACCTTTTGATTAGCCCAAAATGGGATGGTTCTTAATAGGGTTTTTTTTTTTTTGGAAATACTTCCCTTAAGGGCTCAAAAAGGGTAACAAAGGATAAAAACATTTAAGGAGTGAAATGAATGCCTATCATCCTTTCAATTTGTGTATCACATATAAGATAGACTTCCTTTAAGGAACGAGTTTTATCCTCACTTTCATGTCTCTCAACTCTTAGTGTTTTTTTGGTCAGTGTTTAGAATCAGGGTTGACCTCTTATCATTCTAAACTTTTCAAATAATGAGATACTTTCGTCAGTTCGATAATGATACATTTTATGTTTTGTTTGCCCTTATCTACCCCAGTCTCATTGAACAAGACTAGATATTATGTAATGCCCCCAATGGGTCACATGCCCCTCTACCTTTAAAATAATTTCCCTTTTAGACTCAATTAAATGGGTCCTTTTATTGGCCCCCTAGCCCAAGCTCATTCATAGTGGAGACAAACTTTGTATTTAGTTTTAACGTTGGAGTGAGTGGGCTAATTTTTGTGGAATAAGTGTTTAGGACCTTTTAGGCTTAGATAGGATCGATGTTGATGGACAAAACTCTAGGTAAAGTTAGTAGGCCATGTGTTTAAGATTTTTTTCTAGCTCGGAGTAAGTTGAAATAGGTGAGAAGGTCTAATAAAGTTAGTAGGCCATTGTTCATGTTTAGGCTTTTGTGTCTAGGGTTTCTAAAAAGGTCTAATAATGCACTTCTCTTCAAGGATTATGTTTGGCTTAGGGTTTTCCTGAGGATACGCTATGTCTCTACCATTTTTATTTATCAATTTCCAATATCCTTTCCCTTTTTACCCCTTAGTATTAAGTTTAACTCATAGGTCACACAACACTTTAGGCTTAGAATGCATAACTGCTAGGATTAGGCTTGGGTTGGAGTCATTGTTGTTAATTGTCTTAGATTCAAAAATGAATGACTATGGGCTTCAACAATGGACTAAGCCGCTCAAAAGTAATAACTCGAACTCCATAAAATCCTTACTTGTTTGCAAATTTTTTTCTTTGAAAAATTTATTCTAAAAAAAATATTTAAAAACACTTATTTTACAAAACTATGTTATAATGAAAAAGTTACAGAGTTGACGAAAATAAACTATTACTTTACAAAGTCAACAACCAATGATAATGACTTATTTACATGTAACAGTTTTTTTCTTTTTATGAAAAACTTTTGAAAAAACTTCTTATTAATGGAAACTAAAGAGAAGCTATGCTATAGATGATTAAATTGTTAACACCGCTTAAAGAATAGAAGAAATCAATTACTAAGATAAGATAATGAAGACAATAAAGTTATAAAAGGATTTGAAAACCCTACTTATTAATGGAAGCTAAATAAGACTTATGCTATATATGACTAGATTGCTTATATTGCATAAAGAATAGAAAATGCCAAATGATGAAGATGACATGATAAGGATAACAAAGTTTTAAAGAGAACAGTTAATAATTAGAGGGTGGTAATTTCACAAAAAGAGTTCCTAATATTACAAAAACATGAGTAAGGGACAATTTAGGGATAACAATTATTTATAAATCATGGGTAATGAAAATTTACAAGTTGAAAGATTTTTTTTTTACCTTTTTTTTTTTACACATGGGTTATTGAACAAATTTTTAATACAAGTACAAAAAAAAAAATGAATAAATGCACAAATAGCATATAAGTAAAGCACACTCATGCAGATGTAGGATTGGTAACTAAATAATAGTGTGATAATCTATAAAAAAAATTTAGAGTTGTAGCTTTATTAAAACCATATAGTAAAATCAATTGAGTATAAATGAGCTAGACCCTTGTTGAGTTTATAATTTTTTCTATATGTACAAATGTAGATAAAGCGTAGAGAAAATTTTAATAGTTTATAGGGGAATTTTTTTTTTTTTTTGTTTTTTGACATGAAATGAAAATACATGGAAAAAATTGTTGGACCAATATGTCACATGAGAAAATAATAAAATTGCAACTCCTTACTTGTGATTATTTTTTTGAAAACATTACACTAATATTCATTTGCTTGCCTACAAAAAATTTTAATGCAATTTAGTGGGTTCAATCTTAAATCTTATTATGTTACTTTTTATTTGTAAAATGAGAAAAAAAAAAAGCAATACATAATACCTATATTACAAGATAATACATGAGCAACCATATAATACAAAAAAAAAAAAATAAAGATAACAATATATATATAATAAAGTATAGTGTAAAATTAATGCAATATGTTACAAATGCATGTCATGCAATAAAGGTTAGTAAATATTAAATTATGGGAATAGAATTATCATGAACCCGTGGTTAAGGAATATATTTATATATAAGTGGATTGAAATAAAAAAAATAAAATAAAGCTCATGGATACTTATATATAAGGGTATCGATTTTTTTAATTTCCCTTTTTTTTTCTAAAAAAAAAAGAAAGCCTAACCAACTGCAAATTATTAAATTTTCCTATAATTTAACAATAATTAACTCTTTTTTAAAAAAAAATAATATAGGAGTATGGGGTTTATGAGTCTTAAGCTCTATAGCTCCAAGCATTTCCTAAAAAAAACTTAGTGGCCTACATTGAAATATGAGTGGGCTCACCTATCATCACTATGCAAGGGTAAACATCTTAGTGACTTGACGGTTATACAATGGCGACTCGTTCTAAGTTCCTAAGGTAGCTTAGGTCCGACCACATCTAAGTATATGAATTATTTTTCTTTTTTCTAAAAATAATCCTAAATCCCTAGTAACAAGCCTATTGGACTAAACTTTTCTTAGAGGCCTGCATTACTAACACCCAATTAAAAACAACTATATTACAATATATAGATAAAAAGGAATTAAAAAAAATGAATGCTCATTAACTAATTTTTTTTATTTCTATATAGCTAGCCCACTAGCGTCTTTAGTAAAGTTACCAATTTTATCGAGCCCTATTTCAGTTTTTCTTAATTTAACCTATATTAAACCTAGGCCACTTAATATATATTAATCAACATAAAATTACGAAAAAAAAAATTTTCTTTAAAAAATGTTTAAGAAAAAAAATTTTGAAAAAATAATTGGAATCACTAATCAGCTAAACTACTAAAAAGTCAAATTAGAGTTTTCGGGAGAGAAAATCTTAATTTAAACACTAGTCCATCGATTTTCTAAATAATTTTTTTTTAAATTTAAACAAAAAATCTAAATTCGAGAGCTAACTTATTAAGACTAAGTCATCATATAAGAGTTACAAAAAAAAAAAACAACTAATAAGCCTTTATTTTTTTAATTTTTTTTTTAAAAATGAAAAAACATGCAAAGAATGTTAAAATGCATGAAAATGAATTTTTAACTATTTTTTATTACGAAATTTCCCTAAAAATGAAAAGAAAACAAAAATATTTTAAAAAATTTATTATTGTCTCGAAGGTACCTACATATCTATTAATTAGGATGAAACTAATATAGTTCTATTTTTTAGAAAAGATTTAGTGGGTTAATCTTTTTTAATTTAAAAATTAAGCTAAGTTTACATTTTTCAACCAATTTATTTTTACTAAGAAAAATCATAAAAAAACCTAATTTTTATTCCCAATTAAAAAAAAAAAAGCTAAAGACTTAATTTTTAGAAAGAATCCAAGTTAATGCTTTTTATTTTTGGAAAAAACTGCTACATGACAAAACTTAAAAAAAAATTCCTAAAACACCTAAATGAGAAAAATAAATAAATAAAAGATGCAACTTTTATGAAATTATGCTAATATGCAATTATCATGGAAAGCGTGCCGTTTTATGAAAAAAAATACAATTACTATTGATAATATGCTTAACTACAAAGAAAAAAAAAATCTAAACTATAGAAAAGATATCTAAATTATAAAAATGAAGCTTGAACCATGGAAAATAAGCCTAAACCATAGAAAAGACATTAATTATTTTTTTTTATTTTATGAAAAATTAATAAGTGACAAAATGATTTTTCTAAAAATCCCTAAAATATCAACTTTATTTAATAATTTAGATTTAATGAAAAACATGCAAATTTAAACAAAAGAAGTAAATTTCCTATATAAGTGTAATTTTTCAGAAAAATATTGAATTTTATTAAAATATACAATTTTAACTAAAAAAATACAACTTTATGCTAAAACATGCAATTTATGCAATAGATGCAAAAGGCATGAATCAATGAGAATTGACATAAAAGACCTATAAAGACTCAGATTAGTAATGATTCTATATAAAATCCTAACCATGTAAAACTAATACAACACTTTAATATACCCATAAGATAAAACTAACAAAATAACAATAAATAAATAAATCATATAATTGAAAAAAAAAAACTAAAACTATCACTAAAATAAAACATACATAAAAGTAAACTAAAGTTAGTGTGGGTTATTAATAAATTATCTAAACCAAAATAAGAAAAACAAATAAAACAAGAGAGGGGGGGGGGGGGGTGGGGGAGGAACAAATAAATATAACTATAGTAGAAAAAGGAAAACCTACTTATACTTTACAATACTGGTTGGATTAGGGAGAAAACTTACGTAGATTACATTATTGTTTTGCTTTGTGTGAAATTGCAATTTGTTGGGCCATTGATTGTATGGTTGTTGATTGCATGAAGTTGCTGCTATACAAACATGTATTGTTGTGGAGATGTACATGATTAGAAGTGTGTGCATGCCACTACATCGGATTGCATGGAGTGTGCGTAATCGGGAGTATGTGCTGTGCATGGGAGTGATCTTCTGTAGGACTGTAGTGTATTCGTAGAGTTATGTGAAGTGGATCTTGTGGGGGCATAAATGCGCTGTTACATGTGGGACTGGGAATCGTGCAAGTGAGATTCTGTTTGTTGTGATTATGTTATGTGAGAATGAGGAATTTAGGTTGTGTGGTGCGAGGGTCAGAAGTGATTGTATGTGTGGAATTATATTATGAATTGTGAAAATGTCTCCAAATTTTATAGTTAAAATCACTATTTATAATTAGCACATTTGAATCTTTTTAGGTCTTTCTAGACATAGATTAAATCTTAACAAATCTAATATTGATAGGATACGATGATATCTAATTTGGATTTATTAAATTCATTGAAGATTTAATTCAATTTCTAGAAATCTTACATTGATTTGGGCTTTCTATCTTGGTTCTGATTCAGTTTGTCTTAATTTAGCTCAATTTACACACTAACCTATTTAATAAATCCTATGTCTATTTAGCCCAAAATAAATTATATAAAAATATGCTTTATATTAGATTGGATTAAAAAATATTTTAATGAAGCTCAATTATTTAAGACTCGGAATTTATTAAATTGAATGTACATCTTTAACCATTATTCGATCCAATCCTAAACGACTCGACTTGATACTTTTGTTATTATTTTTTTTCTTTTTTCATTTATTTTTTATTTTTTTTATTACTTTTAAAGTTTTTTCTTCAAAATAATAATAATTTGTTAAATCTAGTCCAATAAGTAAAAAAGAGTCATAAAGATAACAAAAATCAGAAATCTATACCTTTTCCCTATCCTTTCAAGATAAGCTTCCTCTTATTCCTTTGCCCCATCCTTTTAGGACAAGTAGTTTATTCTTTGTATCGACCTTTCAAGTCAATATTCTTATTTAAAATGAGACATTAGTTAGCAAACCATTCAAGTTAATAATCTTCACCTTATCAATTCAAGATAAGATTTGGTAAAAAGGGCATCTCTTTTATCTTTGTAGTAAAATTCTAATCAAACTTTACTATAAAGAGAGGCAGCTATAGACACCTCATTTTTGCTACTCTTAGGATTCTTTTCTTATTGGGTTAGATTTAAAAAAAAAAAAAAGAAACAAAAATTGAATAAAAAGATTAAAAATAAATAAATAAATGAAAACAAGAAAAAAAGTAAAAAATAATAAGTGTCGAGTCGAGTCAAGTCAGTCGTTTAGGGTCGGATCGGACGATAATTGAAAATGTATATTCAATTTAATAAATTCCAAGTCTTAAATATTTAGGCTTCATTAAAAAATATTTTTAGTCTAATATAAAGCAAATTTTTATCTAATTTATATTGAGTTAAATATACTTAAGATTTATTAAATAGGTTAGTATGTATATTGGGCTAAATTAGGATCGATTAAGTCAGGCCTAAGATAGAAAGCTCAAATTAATGTAGAGTTTCTAGAAACTAGATTAAATCTTCAATGAATTTAATAAATCTAAATCGGATATCATCGTATCTTATCAATATTGGATTTGTTAAGATTGAATTCATATTAAAAAAGATTCAAGTGTGTGGCTTATAAATAGTAGTTTTCGGTTGTAAATTTTTTTGAAGTTTTTCACTTACAAACTCCACACACACAAACTCTACACATCTCTTGTACAATTTCATGTCCCACATAAATTATACAGTCCTTACAATTCACTCATGCATCATCATACACTAACATACAATCACACTTCCCCACAATTCATCCATTGTTCACGCTATTGTACACTCATAAGCCCACATGTCATTCATAATCTCCAGCAACCTTCACACACCTACGTCACTATACAGTCTACCATCAACACATACTCACCAATCATAGCCCATGTCTACGCTACACACACTCATCGACACAGCACTACATGCCACTGCAACACATATACACCTACACTTCACAGCACATAATACACAATACATGCTTGCACTTCACTCATACACTTGATCCATCGCTCACAGTCCTACACATAGCATATACATCCATGACCAGACACATAGTACACTCGCTTACTGTCCAACATAGATCAGCATACGTGATTCCTGACCAGTGCTCGTCGTACAATCGCATGTACGTCTGATTACTGTACTCTACAATTGCTTACTCGATCACATACTTGATCCGACTCACTTAGGAAATTAGGTAAATTATTTTCGTTATTTACTTATTTTTTTTTTAACCACTTTATTTTGCTAACTTTTTTTTAGTGCAAGTTATTTTGCTAATTTTAACATAAAATATGAATTTGAAAACTTTTAGATAAATTTCATGTTTTTTTTTTTAAATCATATTTTTCATTAAAACTGCATTTTAAAAATATGTTGCATATTTTGTCTTTGAAATTCATATCTTTGGAGAAGATATGTATTTAGATTATATATCTTAGTAAATTTTGCATTTAGGATTTAGAAAAATTAATTTTGACACATAGTAGTTTCTTTTTCTTTAAAACTAAAATTAAAAATCTTAATTGGAGTTTTCAAAAGATTAGGTAGTTAGTTATTTTTTTTTAAAAAAAGTAGATTCATGAAATTATATTTTTTAATGGTTTTTTTTAAATAATAAATTGATAACTAACATAAATTTGATTCGATTTCTTTAAAAAAAAAACCTATTAAATCTTTTCTATAAAAAAAAACTATGTTAGTTTCCTCCTGACTAACAAGTACGTAGATACTTCTAAGGCAACCGTAAAAGGTAAATTTTTTTTTTCTTTTTTTGGAAAATTCGTAATAAAAATTAATAAAAATTTCATTTTTGTGCATTTTTTCATTTGTACATAACTTAGTATTTTTACAAAAATTATAAAAAATAAAGGCCCATTAGTTTTTTTTTTAATCTTTACATGGTGACTTAGTCTTAATAAATTAGCTCTCGAGCTTAGATTTTCTTATTTAATTTTCTAAAAGAATAATTTTTTAGAATATTTACAGACTTGTGGCCAAATTAGGATTTCCTCACCCAAAAACTCTAATTTCAATTTTTATCAGTTTAATTGGTTGGTAACTCCAGTTTTTTTTTTAAAAATATTTTTTAAGAACATTTCTTTTCAAGAAAAATGTTTTCTTAATTTATATTAAGTGGGCTAAAATTAATATAGATTAAATTAAAAAAAAATCGAAATAAGGCTTGACATTCCAAGGTATTTATGTTTATACAAATCTCGATAATCGCCTATACTGTTTCCTAAGCGCTTAGCCTATAAATGGTACAAAGACAATGAGAGATCACTTTTCTACAATCTCTTTGTTCTATTATCGTGAATTCTACTCTTTTGCATCAAACTTTTTTGAAAGCTTTTCAAATTTCATTCTTCTTCATCACCTTTTGCAACCATGTCAACTAACACATATGAGGTGAGGTTTGACTCATCACGGCACAACCTTATTGACTCCAAATCAATAAGGACTAATCCCCCCCCAGTAGGAGAGGATAAAGTCTCGTCACTAGCACAACTTGATGAGCTTACTATGATGGTAGTAAAGGTATTGGATAGGGCCAAGCTTATTAACACCATTTCAAGGGATGTATAAGCATATACCCCCCTGCCCCCTCCCAAGGATTTGTTTAATGTGCTTAGGATAGGTAAAGAGCTTAGCGATTGAGTTAATAAGAGCAAACCCTCTACCTCAATTGGATCCTAGGTAACTTTTTTGTTGAGACGATCCTTGAGTGGCAAATATGGTTATCAAGTAGGGACAAGCAAGTAGCCTTGTTATTAAGGAGGCCCTTCGCAGTGTTTGAGAAGTGCTTAGAGTTTAGGCAACACCTCCCTTCAAGTTGCTTCAAGAAGGAGTTCTTCAACTACGATTGATGTAGTCTGGCATAGGTCCCTCCCAATAGGAGGAGGGTGCTAAAGACTTTCTAAGTGCTCTGCGAGTATCTAGTGGTAAAGGCTACTCTTGAGCTTTTCAATCATTTTTACATGTAGAAGAGCATCGGGAGGTAGCCATACCTTCAACCACGTTGAGGAAAGAAGCTATTCTGTGGTCTTGTAGATTTGGTGAAGGGCTAGTAAGATGAGTATGTAGTGGTCAAGTTGCCTGAGGAGATAGACTTTTGGACGTAGTGGATCAAGCTGGTTCGAACTAAAGGTCAAAAGGGGCTTGGTCCCAATGATGTAGAGGCCGTACAGGAGATTTAAGCCTTCATGGCACTCAGATATGACTAAGAGATAAATGCTACAGAGATCGTAGAGAGATACTTCCGGTATCCAATCTCCGAGCTTTTCCCTAGCATAAAAAAGGTTATGGTGAAGAAATGGGACAAAGGTACATGTTTGTTCCTTTTGTGAACGCCTTCGTCTATTGTGCTAGTGTAGGGATACTTCGTTCGATGTCTCTATAAAATAGGGAATCTTTCCTTACCCATGTCGATCATGGTGGAGTCGACAATGTTAATGGTTGTTTCTTTTGTCTTTACCTTACTTTTCTTTGTTCTTACTATTTGAATTCAATTTGTTGTAGGAAAAAATTTAGCTATAAGGGCTCCCCATCTCTCCATAGATGAAATAATGAACTACTCGCAAGAAAAGAGCAAGGCATCCGACTTGAAGGGCAAGGTGGTATGGATGAAGTTGGTGGCTGAGGAAACTTGTAGAGTCTAACCAATGGCTGTTCCTTAAGGGATTGCCATTGGTCTTCGTGATGAGCCACTGGTTGTAGAGCTTATGGGAATAGCTCTTCTTGACCCTATCCTTGTCACCGTTACAAGCCTATTTTCATAGGGGATGAGGGCATTGACACCAAGGAGCTGGACTTTCAGATACTTTCCCTTCGGAAGGTAAGGGAAGAAGAGATGGCTAAGGTGGTCGCCCTGCCTCAGGTGGTAGGGCAAAAAAGGAAAGCCCTTGAAATAGTTGGGGAGATACGACTCAGAGCTAAGAAATGGAGGCCCTTAGCTAGGGTGCCTTTGAGTTATACGTCTTGGGCATACTAGTTGATGGCTCATCCCTACAAGTGTATAGACAAACTTAGGGATGAGTTTTTTTTATATCCTCAATAAGTTCAGATACTTAGGGATTGAGCTAAACTCACTTAAGGAAGTCCCGTATGTCTCTCAAAATGAAGAGCTGCTTAGCTAGGCTCTCGAATTTGAGATGAAGAGGGTCAGGGGGAAGCTCTTAAGGCCTAAGCGGGAGGTTCGAGCCAATGACCTTATGCTATGGCATTGAACTCTCAGGTACTGAGCCTTGTTGGGGTCTTACACCCCTAGAGATTGGGCCATACTCGAAGGGCTATCCATGGTAGGTAGAGGTGACCCTATGAAGATGGCTGGCCATTTAAGCATGCTTATGTGACAGGTAAGCCTTTACTTCTTTATTTTAATGTGCTTCATCCCTTTCATTGAACTAACATTGGCTCGCATATTTTTATAGTACTACAGCCAGGTGTTGCTTCAACTAAGCAAATATGATGCTACCTGAAAAGAGATAAAGGGCTTAAAGGAGGCATTGCATAGGGATGGGAAGGACCTATGAGAGGTAGAGTCCTCTACTACTAAATATTTGGAAAAATTCTCTAAAGCTAACCAACACTTACATCACTCTTATGTGCAAGTAGTAGGGCTTGAAGCATGATTCAAGGATGCGAAGTGGGAGAGAAGCCTTGCATAGAAGGTTGCAAAGAAAGCCTACGACCTGAAAGCTTGGCTTAAGGATGAATAGAGGACCAAGGCTCACCTCTCTTAGAGACTGGATGAAGAGAAGGAGGCAAAGATTAAACTTGAGAAGGAAAATGCCAAGCTAAAGGTATCGATTGTTGGGTTGCAAACCAAGCTAACAATGAAGGTGTTCGAGTCTACAAGTATCAAAGCCACTTCATTGGAGCTGGCTGGTTTGAAGGTAAGGTTAAAGTAGTAGGCCCAGGAGCTACGAGGAAGAGTTTCGAAGATGGAGGAGATAATCTCCAAGGTATAGAGTAGAGAGGTCCCCAGCAACGCCACCGTGAAGAAGGCCGTAGCCGATTATTGGACGATAGATGAGTGGTTTGATGAGTTGGAAGACTTATCCATCAATTGTACCCACTATACAAGGAGGTACGTGCTCTCTTACCATCTCGGCCTTGACTTAAGCTTCTTAGATTTCTTAGATTCCCTTACCTTGTGGGAAAAGAGGGAGGTCAAGGTATAAGAGAGGGAGGTCGCTTATGTGGCCTACAATGCCTTAGGTGCCCTTCTGCTGTTAGGGTTGAGCAAGGCACTTTCACATCTACTTCTATCCCAATAACTTAGTAAGAGGCCGCCTTAGAAGGTGCTTCTTTAGATAATCAAGATCTGGGTGATCCTCCTACTGACCATTGTGAGCAACCTTCAACCGCCACTTTAACCTAAAGCCAACCTCCTTAGGGGTCAGCTACAGATTAACACTCCAAGCAAATTGAAGCTTTAGAATTTTTAGAGTTGCTAGAGTTAACTGATCCTAAGAAATAATTTTGTTATTCCTTTTTGTATTTCAAGTCGAGATTCTAGCCTTAGCCTTATAATTTGAAAATTTATGAATGAAATTCCAGGTTTATCCCATATTGTGCACTTCTAAATTGAACTTTTTTTTTTTTTACCTTTTGTTATTGTTTCTGATGGGAGTACCTATGTGTAAGGGGTGTTTCCCCTATTTGGGTTTACCTAAGGGGGGTTAAGTCGGTAGTGTTTCAACCTATCCAAAAAGTGGGAGCTCCTTTATGCAAAGAATATTTTCCCTTACCGAGGTTACTTGAGGGGGTCAAGTTGATGGCATTTCGACCTATTTGAAAAGTGGGAGTTCTTTTGTCCAAGGGGTGTTTCCCCTTGCCGAGGCTACTCGAGGGATCAAGTCAGTGGCTTTTTATCCTATCCGAAAAGTGGGAGTTCCTTTGTGTAAGGGGTGTTTCCCTTTGTCGAGGTTACCCAAGGAGGTCAGGTTGATGGTGTTTCGACCTGCTTTATAAGTGAGTCTGTTTACCCTTTTTGTGGATTGGGACAATGAGAGAAAGAGAATGGTGGACAACAATTATAAAAGGTAATTTTCATTCATTACAAAGAAGGAATTTACAAGTGTACTGATAAAAAAAAAAAAAACTAGAGATTATTAGCATTCCATATGCATAGAATGAGCTTCTTGTCTAGTCTTTCTAATCTATATGCTCAGTTACTTAAGCTTTCCCTTACTTTAACTAGGTTTTCCTAATTGGGGGCTAACTTATCTTATCCTTCTTGCGAGCTAGTGGCTTCTAACTTCAGGCAGACCAGATCACCTTATGTCTAACCTTTTGATCATAGAATCAGGCAACTCGGTTTGGTATGCAACCACCTGAGTTGCAACAAGGTTTTGGATCTCTTCGATAGTGTCGATACTGGCTTGCAACAAGGACCCGTTAAGGGTGGTGTTGAAGCTTCAAATCTAGGGGTTAAGGAGTTATAGCTCAATGGGGAGGATTACCTCGGGTTTGAACGCCAAGCAAAAGGGCGTTTCACTAGTGGAAGTTTGGTGAATGGTCTTATATCCCCATAAAATGTTGGGTAGCTCATTTGTCCAAGTGCCACAAGCTCTGTTTACTTACTTCTTCAAACTGTCCAGGATGATCCGGTTGGCCACCTCAACGTATCTATTTGATTAGGGGTAGGCAACCAAGCAAAAGGGCGTTTCACTAGTGGAAGTTTGGTGAATGGTCTTATATCCCCATAAAATGTTGGGTAGCTCATTTGTCCAAGTGCTACAAGCTCTGTTTACTTACTTCTTCAAACTGTCCAGGATGATCCGGTTGGCCACCTCAACGTATCTATTTGATTAGGGGTAGGTAACCAAGATGAAGTACAGTATGATATGGTACTTGGCACAATTCTTTGAATTTAGGGTTATCGAATTGTTGCCCATTGTCCATGATAAGAGCGTAATCGAGAGAGGATGTTGTCTCTAATGAAAGATTTAGCACTTCGTAGTAATCTTTGTGACCACTTTGGCCTTTACTTACTTAATGAAGTAATCGATGGTAACAATTCTAAACTGCCGTCCTCCTAAAGCCTTAGGGAAAACCCCAAGGATGTCAATACCCCACTATGTGAACAGCCAAGGGATAATCAAAGGCTGGAGATTCTTTCTAGGTGTTTGACTGATAGGGGCATACTTCTAACGTTGCAGGTACTTTTAAGCTACTGATTTGGCACCTTGCCTCATCGTGGGCCAATAATACTCGAGTTGAAGTGCTTAGAGGTAAAGGGCTTAGGATTGGATGTAGTTGTTGCACACTCAAGCGTGCAGCTCTTCCATGATGAGTAAGCCCTTGGGTTTTCGTAGACATTCGAGTAAAGGGAGGCTGACACCCCTTTAGTATAGGACGCCATCAACTAACGTGTAGTTGGTGGTGTAATATCTAAGCTTCTTCACCTCCCTATTGTCTTCTAAGAACATGTCCTACTCCAAATAACTTTGAATGAGGTCCATCCAACTCGGCTTTGGTGTAGCTATTGTCAATTTCAAGATCTCAGTTGAGATTGGAGTTATGTCTTCTTCGATAGGTCCTCTATAAAGATCTTCTTATCCCTTACCTCCAGTTCTATATCCCAGTAGAGGTGAGTTTGGATAGCCAATCCACCATCGAATTCTCGAGTTAGGGAATCTTCATGATGCTTTACGAAGGGAATTAGGTTAGAAAGCTCTTCACCTTCTCAAGGTACCTTGCCATTGTGTCATCCCTAGCCTTATAGTCACCTCAAACTTGTTAGACAACTATTGTGGAGTCCTAGTAGACCTTTAAGTGTTTAGTGCCAATCTTTTTAGCCAACTTGAGACTAATAATGAGGGCCTTGTACTTGAATTCATTATTATTGGCTTTGAACCTGAATTTAAGGCCGCAGCAGATTGTAACCTTGTACGGTCTTGTTAGCATGAGACCTGTACCTCCATACCCCAAGATAGATGATCCATTGACATAGAGAGTCTACACCACTTTGTCATCGCCCAAAGGTTCTTCCTCCTCTCCTATGTATTCAACCATGAAGTTGGCCAGCACTTACGCCTTGTAAGCTATTCATGGCTGGTACCAGATTACGCATACACTTAGCTCCATTGCGTACTTCATCATTCGTCCAGATGCATTAGGCTTTTGCAGCATGGACTGCAGTGGTTGATTTGTGAGCATGATAATTTGGGGCACTTGGAAGTAGGGCCTTAGCCAACGCATCGAGATGACGACGGTTGGGGCAAATTTTTCTGCTTAGGTGTGCCTGACCTTAGGCTTGTAAAGTATGAGGCTAACATAGTATGCAAGTTCGTATTCTCTTCCATCTGCTTTAACCAATATAGAGGAGAGTGCTCGGTTGCTTATAACCAGGTATAGGAACAAGTCTTCCTCCTAAACAGGTTTGGAGAGGATTGGTAGGTATGCGAGGAAGTTTTAGAGTTGCTTGAAGACGGTGTCACACTCTAGGGTCCATTTAAAACCATTGGATTTTTCAGGATCTTGAAGAACTCGACGTACCTATCTATACTTTTTAAGATGAATCTACTTAACGCGGCTACTATACTAGTGAGCTTCTACACGTCTAGAACTGAAGTAAGGGGCTTTATCCCCCTGATAGCGCTTATCTTCTTGCGAATGGCCTCAATGCCCCTCTAAGTGACTAGGAAGCCTAGGAATTTGCTGGAGCCGACCCCAAAGACGCATTTTTGGGGGTTCAGCTTTATATCATGCACCCATATCTAGTCAAGGGCTTCCTAGAGGTCCTTAACATGGTTAGCTAGCTTTGTGCTCTTAGC
Organism: Lumnitzera littorea; assembly: GCA_024138015.1. Taxonomy (NCBI): domain Eukaryota; kingdom Viridiplantae; phylum Streptophyta; class Magnoliopsida; order Myrtales; family Combretaceae; genus Lumnitzera; species Lumnitzera littorea. Next base: position 49,849,425 of record JAMXBB010000002.1, read on the forward strand.
GATCATGTTGTCGACGTATACCTCCATATTGCACCTAATCTAAGGCTTGAATAATTTCGTCACCATCTGTTAATACATTGTCCTAACCTTTTTTAAGCTGAATGGCATCACCGTATGACAATATGTACTGTAGTCAGTGACGAAGGAGGTAAGGACTTCATCTTTCGAGTCTATTTTGATTTGGTTATATCCTAAGAAGGTATCCAAAAAGCTTAACAGGGTATATCCCGAGTTGGAGTTGATGAGCTGGTCAATTCTTATTAGAGGGAAGCAATCTTTTGGGCAGGCTTTATTGAGGTCGGTATAATCGACGCACATACGCCACTTCTCGGTCTTCTTTTTGACTAGCATCATGTTTGCTAGCCAAGTTAGGTGCCTTTCTTCCCTCATGAAGTTGGCCTTAAGCAGCTTTTACACCTTTTCCTCAATTGTAGCCTACTTTTTAGAGCAAAGTGCCTCTTCTTATACTTGACAGGTCATATGATAAAGTCAATGTTAAGGTTATGGGTTGCTAAGTCGGGTGAGATTTCGAGCATATCTAACGTCAACTAGGCAAACCTATCTGAGTTGGCCAACAGGAGAGCAACAATTTCATCCTTCACTTCAGGAGGAGTCTCAATCTTAACCTTAGTGGTCTGGGCAAGAGAGAAACCGATCAGATGTTTTCAGTTTTCTCGCCTGGCTTACCCCTATCCATCGGCTTCTCCTGTGGACTAGACTCTAAGGTGAAGACTTTGTTACCTTTGGAAGTCTTGACATATAGCTTTTGTGAGAGCTTCTAATTACACCTACATATACCTACCCCAGTCAGGGTTAGGAATTTTACCTTTAGGTTAAGGGAGGATGTAATAACCCTGAATGCATTTAACTTAGTCTTTCCAAGAGAGCGTTATAAGAGGAGGGGTAATTGATCATGACAAACTCTATCATGCCATGTAGTTGTCATCACTAAGCTCCATGTTTAGAGTGATGATCCCCTTAGCTTGGACAGTGCTTCCGTTGAAGCCAATCAAGTTGTAGTGGTACAGCTTCATCTTCACTAGCAACTTCTTCCTCATCCTCTCATATGTGTGGAGGAAGAGGATATTAATAGAGACTTTGCTCTAGCATCGTTGATCCACCACCTTTGAGGTGCTTGGTCCTTATCGTCATTGGAACAGTCATCATTCCTTGGTTAGGCTACACACTCATTGAAGAAGCCCCATTGAATGCCATTTTCGATTGTGTTCTTTAGCTAGAAGCATTCATCTATGGTATGGCCATGATCATCGTAGAATTGGTAGTATTTATTTGAGTTTCGATGACTAGGGTTCCCCTTCATCTTCGGAGGTCTTTACAATAGGTTCCTGTCTTTCACTTCGGAATAGACTTGGGCTATGGGTCTATTCAAGGGTATGTGCTGCACGTAAATAGGAGGAGGGAATGGGTCGTACTCAACTTGGTGCTTCTTCTTCCAAGAGCTCTCCCCCTTTAATCTACCTGGAAACTTATCGCCGAGGCGATCTTTTATAGACAATTTTTCTTTGTCATGCTTTCTACTTAACCTGTCTTGGTTAGCATTGCGCCTAGCGCAAATGTTATCCTCTTGGTTGATGTACTTCTAGGCCTTATTCTGGAAGCCAACTAAGGTCTTTGGCTTGCTCTTCACAAATGATCGAAAGAAGTTTCTTGAAGGTTAGATGCAAAGTTGAATAGCATGGACATCGACTCCTTCATCCAGCTAAGGGATCTCGATCATGACATTGTTGAGCCGAACCACACAGTCATGATGGGATTCACTTTCGCCCTACCTTATAAGTTACAATGACGACATGTCCTTAGATGGATGCTTGCTAGCCTTGAAGTGGAGGCTGAACCTTTGTGCCAGCTCATCAAAGGACCTAATAGAATTGTTGGGGAGGTGGTTGAACCATGCTCAAGCTACTTTCCTTAGGGTGCCCGAGAAAGCGTTGGACATTATGGCATCCTGTAGCTATGAAAGTTCATGAGGGTATGAAAGTGGAGGAGGTAATCATCAAGGTTACATGTGCCATCATATTGGTTTAAGGATGGAAGTTTGCTATTAGGAGGAAACACTTCATCTTGGATGCCCCTAATGAAGGGGGTCTTGTTGCTAGTGACTAGCTCAATGTCACCAGTGACTTTAGTCTCCTATTGCTTGGAGAGCCTCCTTACCATTGCACAAAGTTCATTGAGGTCGGTTATGGGTGTAGATTTGGATGCAAGGTGTTGCAGTGGGGGATTAGATCGCTGATTCCTACCATTTTGCTGGTGCTACTGGTAGTTGTTCTACCTAGTATGGCATCCGAGGCTTCGAAGGGTTGAGTTTGCATGCTATGCCTCTTAGCTTCCTGAAGGTGAGCACGAAGTAGACTATTTTGAGCAACTAATTCCTCAGCCAGGCGTTCTGAGTGCTTTAAGCACTCCTCCATTGTTGCCCTTGGGAGGGGCTAGTTCCCCGTAGATTAGTTGTTCACCAACTAACAATTCTCCTATTTGTTGTAATAAGACATGATGTGCAAAAGTTGCGTTTAGGAAACTTGTTTAGTGTGTTTAGGGTTTTTTGTGTAGGAATTCAATTTCCCACATACGGTGCCAAATGTTGTCTCAAAGTATTTGCTATTAGTAAATGGGTTTTGCGCGTAGTAAATCTGCAAAATGAAACACTGTGAGGTAATGCCAAAGTATTGTCTGGAGTAGTCACTCTGATACTTAAGTCAGCAGTGAATTCTTGGAAAGCAAATGATGTTTGGGAGTAATATGCAAGCTTAGTGCACAAAGTGTAGAGAGTTTTACCATTAAGTGGTGACGTAGTGTTTACAATGAAGTGGCGCCAGTAGTTAGAGGATAGTTAATGGAGAGAGATCCTTTCCCACAAGTATGAAAGAGTGGGATCGTAGCGTCCGATGTATCCTACTTATTTCAGAGATGGCTGTTAACTTAATATCTTATCCTTATCTTATACATTCTAGCCATTGAAGAACTCCTTGAGTTCGATCAATCTAAGCTTAGGGTTTGAGCCCACGGCGGCGAGCCTCAAGTGGCAAGGCACGTCAAATCTGAACAAGCCTGAGGGGTCCATGTTTAAAGAGTTCTATCAACAGAATGCAAACATATCTCTATGTTATAGAGATCATACAAGAACTGTAAAGCAAGTATTTGAAATATCTTTACATAAATATGTATAATAGATGAATTCTTTATCTGGAATTTATTCACACAAAATGTCAATACAAAAGTAATTATGATATTAGTAATGGACAGTCACAACTATACATACTTCATCCGATGAACAACTATACTTATTGCATCTAATGAACAGACTGAGAAACATGTAAGTTAATCGTATGTCCTCTATATAGTTCCATGTTTATGAAGAATTCAACGTGAGTTAAAAAAAAAAAATTCTGTTTACAAAAAATTGTTGAAAAAAGAAAAAGATAAACGAAGAATCACCATATATGGTAGCTTTCATAAAATTAAAGACTAGTAGCACCAAAATGTACTATTTCAAATAGAAGTAAATTCCAATTGAAAAAATTGGCTATAACAAATCAAAGTAAAAATTATCTTACTAACAGTATCATTTGTCACGACTTTTTGCAAAATTGAAAATCAAAATAACATCAACTTTAACGACTCAAAGTATGTAAAATAATAAAATTGAAATTAAAAAGTGAAGTGGAAAATTTTGTTAGAAGGATTGAGACTTAGCAGATGCTAAAACTCTTAATTATTCATATGTATCAGATTTACGTTTCATATTTACAATTTAAAAGGAACATGGGTGTAAAGCAAATTTGATTTGAAGAATGGTGAGTGAATGGATTTCATAAAAAAATACAAGAAAATCAAATCGAAAAGATATTTAAAAAAAAGAATAATAAAAGGAAGAACTGAAAGCAAAACACATGCACCATCACTTTAAATTTGTGATACTGAAGTGAAAAGCCAACTATGCAGATCACTTAAAATTTGTTTAATCTTTTCCAATAAACATGGGTTATCTTTAGTCATAGAGATAACTAAAAGTTTACAACATCAAGACCATAAAAAGAAAGTCGGCACAAACCATTTATGTTTCTGATCAATAGCAAGGTTATCTTCTCCTGTATGAAAACATAAAATAATTATTGTATCAATCATTGATAAAAATTTCATCTAGAAAACCGTGTACATAAAATATAAATTATACAACCAACAATTAAAGAAATAAAGAAAATATATGTAAAATCGCATTACAAATACACACAGAAGAAAAAGGAAAGGTACCATCGTATTAACACAATATAAACATAACAGGCAAAATTAATATCCATTTGCTTCTTCAAAAATGTTACTATATGCTAACAAAAAAAATATATCAATTTGAAAATTCTATACGTAGCAGAGTACATAAATTTGCTAATGCACAATAATTACAAATAATTGAGAAATACTGACTCACCTTTGGTCAAACATTGAAAAGGCTTTGAAACCAACTTGAATGCGTTTGCAACACTTGGAGCTTTGTTCGTATTCGGGTGCGCTTTCAAGATAAGCTTGCTTATATGCCTTCCTCACATCATCCCTCGAAGTACAATGCTTCTCTAGATCCAATATCTCATAGTAACACTTTTTCCTTCTTAGTTTCCCCGGCAATGCTAATTTGCTTTGGGTATATATATTAGTTAAAGAAGATGAAGGCAAATCATTTCCAAGATTCTTATCCAAAGTTAAGAATTTTTCTGAGCACTAATATAAACGAATTTAGGGTTTACCCGTTATAAAGGGTTAAATTCAAGTTTAGGTTTTAAACTTATTAATTAATTGGATTTGGCTCTTTGGACTAAGGTGATAGGCCCAAAGAGTTTAGTCTAAATATTTTGGATGATTAAGGGAGATTTTGTATGGTGACTTTAGAGTAGGACCTATTAGATCAGTATGCCCGATCCAATATTTCTTAGTTTTGCTCATATTAAAACAATAAATAAAGCATTTATTTAGACCTAAACCCATAAAAATAACCTACTTGAGATTCATTAATAAAAGGCTTTAATCTTAACCATTGATCACCATTATGATTCGACAAATGTGATCAACTACCATTTTCTATAAATACACCATTTACATCCTCATTTGCATAAGAGAAAAACCCTCACTAATGTTGTTACTTTGTCGAAATTTTATTTTAAAGATTAAACACTTAAACACCTCAAGAACTTTACCCTATTTTCATCAATTGTGGAGTTTGATGTCATCGCGCTCATCCACTTGTCATCATATGTGTTAGAGCCATATTAAGATTACCTACTCCGCATCCCTGCACTTCTTTTCCAATCATTCCACATGAGTCACTCAAGTAATTTCCCTAGTTATGTGTAACATGACTTCACACACGGCATGCACGTAACCTTGCATTAGAACCTACACCCCCACATTTTTGGCAACTTTATTAGGGAGAAAAGACTTGATACTTACATCATCATACCTTTAAGGTGAAGATAACTTGATTCTATTGATGGAATTAATCAAGATTAAGATGTTGCTATTGTGACTAATGAACAAAATCCACCCCTAGCTAAAGACACCAATCAAGGAGATGGTACGTGTGAAGGTATCCTTAGCAATGCACAACTAATGCGTAAGTTGCAAGAGACTAATTAAAACCTAAGTGAACTCTTGGAGATGTTTGCTTAATGTGTCCGTGTTTTGGTTGCTTTTGCTGCTTCACAACAAGGAACAACTTCGTCGAATCCTTCTAATGTAGTACAACAATATACCCCACCCAACCCTCTAGTTGTTAGCGAGCAAGTCACTTCTAGAGTTGAAGAGCAACTTTGTATGGTGGAACCCACAACTACACAAGATTAATTACCTAAAGTAAGGAGCCAGGGAGTTTAGATTTGAGGCACATCATTCTTATGTGCGATACCATATGTTACAGTTGTTGACTCTGTGTAACTAACACTAATGAATCCCATGCCTACAAGCTCTACACCTGTGAATATTGTGCCCATGCATTTTGTTCCTATGATGTCACTAAGGGTGGAAACATTTACCCAAAGAGGTTCATTTGTGACCAAAGAAGATCTAGACATATATTTAAAGGAGATACAGGCAAAGCTCACAACTGGCATAGTAGAATTAAAACTCCCATATCATAAGTGTATTATTGCGAAACCATACTTTAAGGACTATGTAAATCCGAAGTTTATGTTGTTCAATGGCAAGAAAGGAAGTGCCAAAGAACACTTGTTAAAGTTCATTAAGGCCCTAGAAGTATATAGTTTAGATGATGATTTAAAACTAAAAGAGTTTTCTAAGTCACTTATTGAGAAGGTGTGCACCTGGTATGTTAACCCTCCCCTAAGGTTGGTCGATTCATAGGGAAATGTGTGTAAGATGTTTTTAGAGAAGTTCTTTTCCACTGAAAAAAGAGTCACCCTGACTGATATGGGAAGAATCCGACAAAAACCTACAGAAGATCTCATGGATTACATTGAGTGCTTCATGGAGCATTCCATGGACATATAGGACAATTGTGATGAAAGAGAGTTAGTCAAGATTTGTATTTGAGGAATGTTTATTGAGTAAGCAATGTATCTTGAGAACCTCTCGTTGGTTTCTTTCATTATGTTGGTTGAGAACACGTAAAGGATCGACAATTCAATAGCATGATAAAGAGGTGAAAATGCATGATTTAATAAGTGCACACCGTTAGTGAACTCAATTCAAGAAGAGGATCCAAGAGGAGCAAAGAAATCTAGAAGTGAGAAGCTTACAAGTACTAAACCGTATTTAGCATACCCATGCTCAATAGGGAAAGTGCACACATTCCTTGACCAATGGTTATGTGATGAGAACATTAAACTCCCAAGGGTTGAGCGCTTAGCAAGAAAAATGACCCTAAGTATTACAAATTTCATAAGAGTGTAGGCCACCCTACAAAAGATTGTTGGACATTGAATAAGATATTTAATGAGAGATTTCAAAATGGAGAACTAAACTTTAAAGATAATGATGTTAGGAACAATCCACCTCCAGCTCATAACAATCAATGTAGCATCGTAAATGTTATCACTCATGACCCCACAAAAAAGGAAAGTATGGATGTGCAACCAGTTAAGGCTTACAAAATTAAGCATGAAGGACTTGAGATCAAGACAAATGGAGATGACAACGTTACCCTTGCTTTGTTGAAGACTACCAATGTTAGGAATTTCTTTTATTTACTCAACTTTGATGAGTATACCTGACTTGAGGCAATGACTATACTCATAAAGATCCCGTACGATTAATTCAAGAAACATCTTATAGCACATCCTACAAAGGGAATCGTTTCAATGAATAAGGGAGCAATTGCATTTACTAATGCTAACATTTATATAACGAATCATAACCACAATTGCCCTTTATATGTGGAAAGTGTATTTAACGGTCATTCCATTAGCAAGACATTTGTTGACAATGGATCTTCACTTAACATTATGCCAATGTCTACTTTTAAAGTTGCAAAGATAGATATTCGAAACTTAGTGAGATAACCAATCACACTAAATAGCTTCTACGAGTCTTCCATGAAGACAATGGGGCGTGTTGAAATAGACTTTAATATTGGACCTATCAATAGCTCCGCATGGTTCCATTTGATTGATGCGCTTATATCTTACTATCTCCTTATAGGAAGGACATGACTGTATGATCACAACATGATACTCTCAACATGGCATCAATGCATGAAGTTTTATTGGAATGAGCAAGACATCTTCATTCTTGTGACAAAAAACCCATTTACACATAATGAGTCACACTTCACCAAAGCAACATTCTTTGATGAGCATGTAAATGAAGGGGAGACACCCTTAGTGGAACCCCCAAAGGTACATCTACCTATAAGGGGAAAAGCTCAAACACGAGCATTTAAGAAGAAAAGGATGCGAGCTTGTCATGGAAGCACGAAGAAACGCAAGCGAACCAATGATGTTGTGAAGGAAGAAAACACTTTATAAACTAGGAAGTGTAAGAACTCTTGACAACTGGCATATGCCCATATCGTATCTATCTCAGTTGCCTTTTCATTTCATGTGTAAGCTCAATGATACCCGCTTTATGTTAATTAAAGAAGTTCCTTTTCCCATCACTGAATATTTTCTAATGAGAATGTGATAAGTGTTTGGGTATTTTCATTTTATTACTATTGTCGCTGCAAAGTAAGAGACTTATCTCCTTAGCACGCAAAGTTAATTTTATAAAACAATTTACGTCTGAATGTGAGTAATTAGACTCCTCGATGGATCACAAGAATGTAATAATGAATACAACATATAATCTATACATTGTTGCTAACTGGTAAGAGCATAATCTCCCAAGCACATAATAGTGAACTTAGCTCATGTGTTGCGAATGGGTAGGAGCACTGGCTCCCAAATATACATCATACCATGATAATCATGTATAGCTTTCATGCTATCTAATTTCTATGTTTCTTACCATCAATTAGTGGAGACAATCCTATTGATAAGCAATTTACCATATTGACATTTAAAGCTAAGCAACATCTCGGTAAGCCATGCCATGTAGTTAAGCTATGGGAAATACCCCCTTGGACTAATGAGAAAGAATTATTGATCCGAGGCAATCAGTGCCACTATCGCTACATATGCGCGGTTGAACGCTTCCTCAAAAGGATCTTTTATATATTATCATTAGTAAACAAAAGTCTTGCCTCAATGCATAAGATAACATGTGAGATCCCTTAGATCATTGAGTCCAAGCATGTCTTGCAATTACATCTATTATATAAGAAACCCCCTTAGATCATTAAGTTTAAGCAGTCTCACAATTATATCTATTGTACAAGAGGCCCCTTAGATCAAAGAGTTTAAGTAGTCTTAAAGTCATGTCAATCCAAAATTTGAAGCTCATGATTGCTTAACACTAGTGTGATAAGGTCGAGCTTTTGCTCCCTACCGCTTGGTGTCATTTTTTAAAAAGAAAGAAGAGATAACAAGACAATCTTACTACTTATGCTAGACAATAATGCTGCTTAGTTAAGGCATTGCTCTTAAGCATGTTAAGTCTTCAAGATATACTTCTTACTATCTATTAAGACATTGCAAGTCATTAAAGGGATCGAAGCCGGCCCACTACAATATTGTTTAGCCCACTACAGTATTGTTTAGCACACTACTACTAAGTGAAGAGCTATCACCTCTAAATGCATAATGACAAGATACTTTCATAAAAGCTAACAAAAGCATCAAGGAGATAAAAGAGCACGAAAGTATATCAATGAACTTCATTATTATTGATTCTACATATTTAAGTACAACTTGTACTTATAAGGAGATATAAGATTTACGACTGAGTGATCAAGATGATCGTATGAAACAAGGCTTACAACAAGGTTTATCATAAGTTATATCGTAGCTTTTAAAGATTAGCATACTACAACGCAGCACTGGGTCCTCAATGGTATCATGAGGGAATGAGGTGCATCAAAACTTGTTGACTTACCCCTTCTCTACATGTCAATAACTGGGGGAGGAAAATTACAAATGGAAACGGTATATGAAGAGGTTATTCTAGTGTAATGATGAATGTTACTCATAATATTTTCTTTATACAATAATCTTTATGCATGATATTCGATATGTGCATATTCATAAGGCTTAATGCATGTGTAATCGTAATGCTTGAAGTGTACATATGCACAAGGCTCAATGTATACGTGGCGCTCGACACATGAGTACTCCTAATGTTTGATATATTACACTAATTTACGACATCCCCCTTTGCTCGATTTTAAGGATAACACTATTAAAGTTGTTCAACACACGAGGCTACTCCTGTATAATGCCGTGTTGCCTCCTCCTATTGATTATTAAAAGTGGTAGCAATGCCTACATGCAATTGTTACCACTTAGGGGAGGAAGAATGGGTGATTACATGTGAAAACTAAGGAAAGTAAGTGAGTTAGTAAAGTGAAGTGCAAATGGGATAGAAATTGTACAACTATACAAGTGGGAAGTTGAAGAAAAAATGACAAGAGCAGTACAAGGAATGAAGCCTTATTGAGGACTCATGTTTAGCTAAAAGATTTGACTCACTCATGTTCATATCAGAGGACTTATACTCAACTCACATGTTCATGATAATGTTCAATTCACATGTTACTGAGTTCATGATCAATTTACATGTTAAACCTACAAATGCTCATGTGTGTTCATAAAAAAGAAATTTTGTCAACTCATATGTTCACCTTGTGTGTGTTTACACTAGAGGACTCATATTCAATTCTTGTATACAAAGCTCATGTCTAGTTCAAGCCTCATGTCGTAAATGTTTAACTTGTATGTTCTAGCACATGTATTCATGTTAGAAGATTAATGTTCAATGCATCATGCTCAATTCGTGTAATGGGCTTGTGTCTTTTCACATTTATATTAAGAAGGCTTATGATTTGATTACTTATGTTCTGCTCACATATCAAGCGCTATGAAGTTAAGGCCTATATGATGCTCAAGCCTCACGTTGTGCTCAAGGGTTATATGGTGTTCATGCCTTACGTGATGTTTAGACATCAAGTCATGTTGCTCAGACCTTAGGTCATGTTCAGACCTCATGTTGTGTTTAGGCCTAATGTCATGCTTAGTCCTTGCGTTGCTCTTAAGCCTTGCAACGTGTTTAAGCCTTACATCATGTTTAGGCCTCATGCTTTATCATATTCAACCCTCGTGACATGTTTGAGATTCATTTCATACTCAAAGCTCATGTTATGTTCACACATTATGTCATGTTGAAGACTTATGTTGAGTTCAAGGCTCATGATTATGACTTATGCTCACTCACATTCAACTCTAATGTTCAAGACTTGCATTCGTTCTCATATTCAATATTGAAGTGCAATCTTTATGTTCACTTATGATCAAGACTCATGTATTAAGGCTCATGTCCAACTCATATGAAGAGACTCATATTTGGCTCACATGCTAAGGGTATCATGTTCAATTCATATACATAACTCATACATGTTCATTTCGAAGGTCTAGAAGAGCTTATGTTAGAAGCTTGCATGTACTCGTACCAAAGGGATTATGCTGAATCAAAGTGTTCAACTCTTGTGTATTCATGCGAAGGGCTTATAATTGGTTCATGTGTGCTCATGCTCAAGGGGGTCATGTTCATTTCAAACTTTTAATTCATAAGTACTCGTGTGAAAGAGGTTCGAAGGTCATGTTCAATTCCCATGATAAGTTCACATTCCAGGCTCATGTTTAGTTCACATGTTTAAGGCTCACATCATGTCATGTTTAAGAATTTGTTGTGCCATGTTCAAAGACTTATGTTATGCTCAAGACTCACATTGTATTCAAGATTCAGGTTTTATTAATGTGTGTGCTTAGCTTACGGGGTTGCATTCTCTTCCTGTATGTTGATATCCAAGGCTTATGTTTTATTTATGAGTGCTCAACTCATAGGCTAGCATTCTACTCTCATGTATTAATGTTCAAACCTCATGTTTAGTTCATCTCATGTGTAAGGCTCACACTTGTCCCTCATGTACTTGCATGTGCCTGTCCTTACAACTTGGGACTCATGTTCAATTCATATTGCAAGTTGCAATTGGTTTAATGGAGATTACGAAAAGAGGCTACACATGATCTAAGCATTATACCTCTTTACTATCACTTACTGATGAAGGCTGGGCCTTGTTGGCCCTCGGTTTGTAAACAATCACAGTTTAGGTCGTAAAGAGTTTGTTCTCTTTAAACTATGTTGGTTTGTTAACTGGTGCAAGGACGAAAGCTAGTCCTTAAGTTATGGCAATAGACTTTTGACCCTTGGTTGGCAAATAGTCACAGTCCAGGTGATAAAGAGTCTACTCTCTTTAAATCATGTTGATTTGCTGGCTGTTGTTAGTTCGAGATATAGTCCTTAAGTTACAATCACAGACTTTTGACTCTTGGTTACAAGCAGCCATAATCCAAGCGATAAAGAGATTCTCTTTAAACCGTGCCGATTTGTTGACTATGGTAAGTTCGAGATAGTGGCCACTCAAAAATATGATAATAAACTCTCAAATATTGGTTATGTTACCTGTAACGCATAGACAATGAAGAAATGTTAGTTTTAAAATTTACAGAAAAAAGGGGGAGGGGAGAAGGATGTAATAATTAGTTACCCAAAGACATACATCAAAGTATAAGTAAAATTACAAGAACAAAGGAATCAAGTGTTGGAAACTATCTCATTATTCATTACATAAAGAAGAAATATTAGAGCTGAAGAAAATGCATGGATTTGGGTTATACATAAGATTCTCAACATCTCAAATCAAGTAAACAATGGTTATTGAAATATCAAAGCAAACAGACAGATGAAAATGGGAGGTCAGCAATCAATACCCATGTTAAGTGCTAGGAAATCATGATTAGTGTTAAATCCACTCCAAACAATGATTTCTCATGTCAAGCAAAAACAAGTTCAACTAAATTTAAACATTCATATTCAAAGAATCAAAGATTATATGAAGAAAATTGAATAGAAATCTAGCCCAATTATCATGACACAAAGGCATCTTGTGGAACTTCACTAGCCAAAAAAATTCCACAATACATGTGTAGAAAGAACCTAAGGGTTCATGGTGCATCTTAAGACTAAACAAACCAAAATATTATCCTATGCATTATGGTAGATTACTACACCTATTATCTCATGGATACTTCATCTTGTTTAAAGAAACTAGACATCATACCAACTTAAACCATTAGAATTAGACTACGGTGCTTCAAAGTTCTCAAGTCATTGCTAAGGCAACCTTCAAGAAGACAACTCTCTAATAAAAAGGGTATATGAGGCAGGAAAGCCCATAATTTTTTTGGTGCTATTACTATATTCATCAGGTGGAAGTGAGTAACTCTTACGTGTCCAAGTAAATTTAATGTGTTGCCAAATTTCTCAACCCATTAAACATCTATCAATTTTCACATTTCAAGTGTAAAGAGCAACTCACATCGACACCAATGTCCTTATACCACAAGGCAAAGTGTAAAGAGCAATCTACTGATTTAAAAGGACTTGAGAAGAAAGAAACCCCTAGTCACTCTCCCTCTCATCTCTTGATCGATTCGCCTAGCCCTTGCTTTCACACAAATCGTTGCCTCAGTTTCATAGCATTTTTCTCTCGTTTAAAACTCGTTTACTCCATTAATAGAAGGAAAAAAAATAATTCGCAGACAAATGTACACACATTCGGGTTCTATGAAGATATGAAAAAAAAAAAGAAGAGAAAGGAAATGTGAAATTTTACTAAGATTAATGCCAGCCAGAATTGAAATAAGCTGAATACTATAGCTACAATCCGAGTCAAAGTGGGTAGTATAATAGCTCCTAACAAGCATGACCCGAATCGCTAATCTTTGTACATGTCAGGCAGAGCATCCCAAAGTCCGCGGCAGAGATTCGTCAACATCTCCGAGCGGAACAACTGCTATTCGAACTCATTTGTCGAGCAGCTAATCCAACTTTCAAGTACTTGGGTGATCAAGCAGGAGAAATGATCCAAAGCTCTAAACTTTCCTTGTACGTTTCTCGACCAGCTCCAACCATGAAGAGAGTTCATCTGTTGATCCATGTAGAGACAACCAAGAAATGAGAAAACTAAATATAGGACTGAAGCAACATTTTCGACCAGCTCCAACCATGAAGAGAGTTCATCGGTTGATCCATGTAGAGACAACCAAGAAATGAGAAAACTAAATATAAGACTGAAGCAACATTTGGAGTCAGGGATTGTGATTACATAGCTGTCTGTAATGATCTGTTCCAGCTAAGATTATGGCAAAATCCTAATTCAGAGGCAATAGTAAATTACGCAGAGCCCTAATATGAGTACAATAATGAACAAAGAAACCAAAAGAAGAAGAAGAAGAGTTTAATTTGTCAAGTTTCAAACCATGGGAACAGGGCTGCGAGACCTTAAGGGGATACTCAGATGATGGAAAGAGGGACAAGTGGAACTTTAGAGCAAACGTTCAAGTCCTAAATTCAAAAGCCAACAGGAAATGTAATTTCTCCTATCCGGCCCAAAACCAAAAGGAAAGGGGATCTTCCTTGCATAAAGAGGTGGCACAAGAATTGATACAGTGGGCCTCTAAATGCTTATATTTCTACAGCAATGGATTGTAATACTTGTTTATATCTACAATTTGATTATTGAAAAGCATGGACCTCTTTCATTTTGTATTGGCAAGATGTTTTAAGTGAATCAACTCTGAAAAAAATCTAGGCTCAACATAAAAAGAATAAAGGTTAGTTGTTGATAAGGACATTTTCTTAAAATATTTTCAAAGGAGTTTTTTAAACAAAAATTTGAAAATTCATTTAGCTTTTAGGGTGTTGCCTTAGAAACCTTGCAAGGGACACTATCCTATTAACCCTTGACCCCTACCCACTAACCATCTAGTGGGATAGCCATATTCATTGTGCAACAAATAAGACTTGGTTAATACAAAGTATTTATATTATATGTAAAGACCTTACAAAAAGAATGCTCCTAAATAAGAAGAAAATCAAGGCAATATTTATACTTAGAGTCAATCCCAATGAGATTGCTTATGTGAACTTAGTATATAAATTCAACTCAAAGGAATCAATAACTCATGTGGATCAAATCAAAGAGATAATTCAACTCAAGAAGAGATAGCTTTAAAAAGATTTATTTAGAGTATTGTCTTAGGGGTAAAGTGTAACCTAATTTAACTAATACACAACACATGTTCAAGAGGTGCTGTGAAGTCACATACGAAGACAACTCTTAAATGAAATTAGTAACAATGCAGTTGTTTAATAGTGCATGTACTTGAGTCACCTAAAAGACTCATTTGTTGCCTAAACCCCTTTGACTTTATTCGAAAAACTTTGGTTAGGGGGTAAAATGTAAAGGATTAAATTTAAGTTTAGTTTTTAAGCTCATTAATTAATTAGGTTTGACTCTTTGGGTTAAGGTGATAGGCTTGAAAAGTTAAGTCCAAATATCCGGGATAATTAAGGGAGATTTGGTATGGTGAGCTTGGAGTAAGGCTCGTTGAATCAATCTGCACTATCTAAACTTTTTTGATTTGGTTCACACTAAAATAATAAATACAACCTTTATCTAGGCCTAAACTCAAAAAAATAGCCCACTTAAGATCCATTAATAAAAGATTTCAATTTTAACCATTGATTACTATCATGATCCGATTGATAGGATCAACTATCATTTTCGATAAATACTGTATTCACATTCTCATTTGAATAAGAGAAAAATTTTCATTAACATCGTTACTCTACCGAAATCTTGTCTTAAAGATCAAATACTCAAACACCTTAAGAACTTTACCTTATTTTTCATCAGTTGTAGAGTTTGTGATGTCATTGCAGTCCTCCACCTATCACTATACGTGTTAAAGCAATACCAAGATAGCTTATTTCTCCTCCTTACACTTCTTTCCCGATCATTCTATACAAGTCACTCGAGTTATTTCTCTAATCATGTGTAGCGTGACTTCATACATAGCACGTATGTGACCTTACATCCAAATCTATACCCCTACACTCGTTATGGTTTAGCTCAAATTGAGTTAGAGGTTCCAATTTGATCAATGAGAAAATTAGGTTCAAGACCATGTGCTTTAGTGATGAATTTAATAGCACATGCCCATTCACTTGACTCAAGTGCTTCTTGGTCGATGTTCAAGTATTTAAGTACATGGTCCATCAATCTAACAAAATAATCTCACCATCCTGAATCACGAAAACAAACAAAATCAATAAGAAATCCTAGTTCGATTAAATAAAATAAAAACTTTATTGGTAAATTAGATTTAGATAAGTAATTATAAGAAAGCCATTCACAAATTTCATATCTTAAAGCATATATTGCTTAAAAACTCAATAAAACTTAAAGAATAAAAAAGAAACCCTAAAAAATTGAATGACAAAAAATATAAAGGAAAAAAAAGATCATGCTAGGTTTAATTCAACAAATTAACAAAGTTTGAGTGAAAAATATCATTCCAATACATGTAATTCAAAATTATTAATCGTGAAACAAAACAAAATACATTCCACAAAGCATAGAAAAACCAAGATCGTATTTAGATAACTATAATAGGGTTTGAATCAGGAAATGAAGAAAACCCAACTGACAAATAATCCCTATATGTGCAAAGCCTTCTTTTGAATCCTTCATCTTCCTCTTCATCTACCTTTCTCTGTTTCTTCTTCTTCTTTTTTTATTATGTTAGGATCATTGTTTGATTGAACAAAAAGGCCTAATTTGTTGTGTTTTCTTTTAAATGGATTGGCATAAGAGAAAAGGGAAGATGTGTTAATGGTAGTTGTTCCATTGGTCACCATAAAAATTCCTTACTTTGTGTCAAGGGAAAGAGCATAAAGGATAGGAAAATGGAGAAGAGAGGCTATTGTACATTGAGGGAGGGAGGGAGGGAGGGAGGGAGAGGGAAAAGGGGATAAAAATTTAAGGAGAGAAAAAAAACAAATTGATTATCACTTTTTTTTTTTAATATTGGGTATTTTAAAACATAGTGTGGAGTATTTTTAAAACTGGAATAAGTTATGAGAGATAGAATAGTTTTACAAAAGATTTGTGCATTTTGAATTTTTTTTTTTAAATCCCCTCTAATATTGTTACTTATCGAAAACCATTAAATAAAAAGTAGGAAGGAGAAAAGAGAGAATAAGGATTGAAAAACCGTTAGATAGAAAGTGGGGAGGAGGGAAGGGAGAATGAAATGGTAGGGAAGAAAAATTTATAAATTGATAAATATGCTTTTTTTATACCTTTAAGAATTTATTTTAATCCTTGTTTTATGGTTATATATCATTAAATCGAAGATTGAATAGCAATTTTAAAAGCCTTTCTAACTTAAATAATTTAGATGTCACGTTGTAAACTTCATCTATACATCAATATTAACTACATTATGTTACCACATCATAACCCAACTTCACAAGCCTACGTTACCATTATTCAACATATACAAAAAAAAAAAAAAAACTAACTTCCTCATAACATTTCGGTTATGCACCATGCGATGCAAGAATTTTGCTAACACATTCCCACTAACAACTTTAGTAACTATCTCAACTCTATATAACTTCTCATTTACATACATGCATCAAGT
This sequence comes from Lumnitzera littorea, assembly GCA_024138015.1. Classification (NCBI taxonomy): domain Eukaryota; kingdom Viridiplantae; phylum Streptophyta; class Magnoliopsida; order Myrtales; family Combretaceae; genus Lumnitzera; species Lumnitzera littorea. The sequence goes on from JAMXBB010000002.1 coordinate 49,866,596, forward strand.
TCTCATGTTTGGTTTCAAAGTTATTCTTCACTTATCATTTTCATTTACTCTTTTATTTCCTATTATGATCATGCCACTTAATTTTATTCTATACCAACAGCACCATTAGAAAAGCATTGCAGTTTGCACTTAGCAAACAGAACCACTATGGGACAAAAAAATTAGTGATTAGATGACAAGCACTAGTTAAATTTTAAATTTGTTTCCCTCTTTCCTTTTTTCTTCCTCTTCCATTGACCATAATGGCCATTAAATAATTATTCTTTGTCAAAGGAAAAATTTATCTAGAGAGGAATAATATGTAGATGCTTTATGGAAGAAGAGTTAATCAATCGATTTCAATATCACATGGAAAATTAATCATCCATTCAAAACAACCACCATGTACCAAAGTATGAAAAATTATAAAGTTGGATCAATGCAAATAATTGGCCACCATACACCATTCAAAATCTCTTTGATTGGATAATACTGCTATAGTAATCTCTTAACTGTACAATGTTGCACACTCTTTTTCTTTCCATAAAAAATCACTCAAATTGCTATAAAGTTTCATATTTCAAATGGAACAAAAAATAAAGTATAGCGTTTGTTTTAGTAGCTATATGATAATTTTTTTTATCATTATTACTCTATTTGATTGGTTTTGCCCTTTAATTTGTTTTAGATTTATTCTTTGAACTCTATTAATTACAAAGAGTATATTATTCAGACATCCATAATAGGATTTTGATGTGGTATAGGGTGCATACAATTTTTTTTTTAGGAACTATGATTCTTTTGTCTTGATTTATTTTTCTTTTGTATTGGTTGTTTTCTCATATGAAATTACGTATTTAATCTCAAAATTACTTTAGGAGGCAATGACTTTACAACATATACTCTTATATCATCGAAATGTTTGAGTAGATATTATTTCTTTTGTATCCCATGTTACAATAGATTTTTTTATTTAGGTTTTTCACATTTGATGTGGTTTTTTAAGGTATAAGTTTCACACCTTAATTGATGTATAAGGAACTTAATCATTTAAATAATGTAAGCATGTATGAATATTGTACCTTTTAGGTATATGCATTATGATTCCCTAACATTCTTATATATTTATGAACAACTTTATACACAATTAATTTTGTACCCGCAGCATGAGTGTTTCATCCAATAGTTAATATAGATAACTTTATATACAATTAATTCACCTCTTCAAGTAATTTTCTTTCTTTCTTTTTTTTTTTTTTTTGGGAGGTGTTTTATTTGACTTTCACCGATATAGTAATTGAACTTGAGAGCTTATTGTGAGAGCATAAGTGGGCCTGCAAAACAAGGAGGGATGAAAAAAAAGGGTCGGAGGATTGTCTAATAGGGTTACTTTGACGTTCAAAGTTAGTATGTTGCGCAAGTGAGAGAGAATAAGTAGAAAGTAAACTAAGTGCACGTATAGGACTTCAAAAGTGTTTTATCCGATAGGCTCACGCTTTATTTATAGGGATGAAGCTAAACTGAAAATGGAAAGTAGATCCTTATAGTTTTGTGATATGTCGTTAGAGGCGGTTGGCAACTACCAATTCTGTGGACTATTCCTGCACGGTGCAACTTGGCCTCCATGGATTGGCCTTACTTACCTAGGCTCAGAGGTCAAGGTTTTTGGGGGCCTGAGGACTTCTTCTAGTAAGGTTAGAATCGGAGCTTCTGACTCCATTGAGGTAAGCCGAACTTCCTCGGGACTAGGTTCCACTTCAGTTGAGAACTACCGATCCTTAGTAGGTTGGCTCGGGTCAATAGGTGGGATTAGGATTCTGGAATTTGAACCATGCCTCAAATAGACTGGACTCAACCAGGACGTGTTCAACTGCCCATTTACCTTTTTATTTTTTATTTTCAATTCTTTTGGTCACTAGTATTTTTTTTTTCAATTATATATACAGCAAATATGTCTATAATAACAATTTACAATCCTTACGTGATTTTAACTAAAATAATAGTAATTATATACGAAATTTAAGATAATACTTTATTAATATATTAATTATAATGATATTTTAAATAATATGTTACGATCATATCTCACACACACCCGCAAATAATAAAAAACACATATAACACGCGAAAATAGCTAATAAAATTACCATGCACCTCCCTTTTTTCTTTTTTCTTCCAATACCTTTTGGGTCGCTTCGTCATTTTCAATGAAATTACTCTTATCACCCAAACTTATCCACAAGAAGAAAAAAGGAAAAAAAAAACAAGGGAAAAAAACTGCTATAATTCTATTTCGAAATAATCATTTTTCCATCGATTGCATTGTTGAATAAAAAAAAAAATCAAATAGTTAAAAAAATAAAAAAGAATCGAGATTAAAGCTAGAAATTTCTTAGATTTTTTTTCCCTTTCCTTTTAATTGTGGAACCATGCGGAACCGTCTCTATGCGCGTTGATTTCAAATCGAGGGAGATATCTTCTTCCTTTTGCAGAGGAAGCTTTTCCTCCCTTTCTGGATGCGCCACTTTATTTGGCTAAGAAAGTTGTGGAAAAAAAAAAAGTGGGAGTAAAATTAATAGAAAAGGTAAAGAGTGAAAATATTTATTTTTGTTTGAATATAAAATTTGGGAATAGACGAACATAGTCGGTAATATTTTCGTTATTTGACCAAAATAGTCTTAACGGTGTGGTCTTACTAAGTTTGTTTTTTTTTTTTTTCCAACCGGTTAACACAAAGCAGTGCGGTCGGAGAAGGACTGCTTGAACTTGGAAAAATAGAGACGAAGAAGAAGAACCCTAATCTCTCGTTTCCATCCACTTTCTGATCAACCTTCTCATCTACCGTCGTGGGTTTTTTGTGGTACAGAAAAATAGTAAGATAATGTTGATGGCGAAAATATTTTCGTAACTTCATCATATTTCCATCAATTTCTACAGCTTTCTCCTTAAATTTAGAAAGAAAAGAAAGGAAGCCTTGGGTGGAATTGATTTATCTCATTTCCATCGTATTCATCTCAAATCCACTTTTTGGATTACACAAACACAAGATATCGTTTTTTTTTTTTTTTTTTTTTTTTTAATTTCCGTAGGTTTCTACCTATCTAAACACAGATGCCAACAGCAACCACCCAAATGACTCGGGTTCCTAAATTTACTACCTTTTCAATTATCAACTATTGACTAATCATTCCTCCTTAAAGTTTATAGCTTCCAACCCTAATGGGTATAAAGTTTTTGGCACTTTCAACTTCATTTTTAAGATCTTTTAGTACAACAGGGAGATGTAACCAAAACCTTACTTCGAAAAGGACTAAGAGAAAAACTAACAACTACCCGAAATTGGTCAGGGGTAGAATTGAATGGACTAATGAGCAAAAGCGGGTCATATCTGCAGTTCATGGTGGCAAATCAGTTTTCATTACGGGTTCTGCAGGTACCGGCAAAACTGCATTGCTTTTACGTCTCATTAGTTCATTGCATAGGAAATTCGGCAAGTCTAGGGTTTTTGTTACTGCATCAACTGGCATTGCTGCTTGTGCGATTAAGGGGCAGACTTTGCACTCATTTGCGGGGGTACAGATTTGGGGGGATCGGGTTCAACTGGTTGAAAGGGTTTTGGCTGATAAGAAAGCGTGTAGGAGATGGGAGAGAGCAAAAGCTTTAGTTATAGATGAGTGTAGTATGATTGAGGGGGAGATTTTGGATGAGCTTGATTGTATTGCGAGGAAGGTTCGGAATTCGAATAAGCCATGGGGAGGGATTCAGCTTGTTGTCAGTGGCGATTTTTTCCAGCTTCCCCCTGTGATTAAAGGGAATTACACGTCGGGGAGAAAAGAATTCGCCTTTGAGGCTGATTGTTGGAACGAAAGCTTTGATTTGCAAGTTCAACTTAGTAAGATTTTTAGGCAGTCCGATGAAAGATTTATTCAACTGCTTCAGGGTGTAAGGAAAGGAGATATTAGTCCCGAAAATTCATCGCTTCTTCAACAAGCTTGCTCTAGTAATGAGCCGGATTCTTCTGTTGTACAGCTGTTTCCTAGGAATGATGATGTTGATCGTGTTAATCAAAATAGAATATCAATGTTGGGTGAGAAACTGTATGTGTTTGAGGCAGTTGATGGTGGTGCAATTCTGTGGAGAGGGCAACTCAAACAAGGAATAGCACCTGATAGAGTCTCTCTATGTAAAGGTGCAAGGGTGATGCTTATTAAGAACTTGAATATGTGGCATGGACTTGTAAATGGTGCCACAGGTACAATTATTCGTTTTGTTGAAGAAGATGTTGAAGACATGTGTCCTGATAAAGTTGTGCCCGTAGTGAAATTTGATTCAGGTAAGACAGCTGTGGTAAGCCCAGAAACATGGAACTTCATGGAGGGAGATACTGTCATGGCTAGTCGGAAACAGATACCACTTGTTTTGGCATGGGCTATGAGTATCCACAAGTGTCAAGGCTTGACCCTCGACAGTATTCACACAGATCTGAAAAGAGCCTTTGGCTATGGCATGGTTTATGTTGCTCTTTCGCGTGTGAGAACTTTGAGTGGTCTTCATTTATCTGGCTTTGATCCTTCAAAGATAAAGGCACATCCAAAGGTGCTCAAGTTCTATGAGAGTATAGTTAATGAAGGTGATGAACACACCAAGAATGCTGCAATCCTGAGATGTAACTAAAACCCTAATTGAAAAAGACCAAGAGCAAAATTTACAACTACCCAAAATTGGCTAGGTGGAGAATTGAATGAACTGATGAGCAAAAACAGGCCATATCTGCAGTTAATGCTGGCAAAATCAGTTTTCATTACAGGTTCTGTGGGTAACAGCAGAACTGCATTGCCATTACTTCTCATTAGTTCATTGAGTAAACATTTAGGCAAGTCTGAGGTTCTTGTTACTGCATCAGCCAGCATTACTACTTGTGTGATAAAGGGGAAAATTTTGCACTCATTTGTAGGTTTACAGATTTGTGGGGATGGGATTCGATTGGTTGAAAGGGTTTTGGTTGATAAGAAAGCATGCAGGAGATAGGAGAAAGTGAAAGCTTTAGTTATAGATGAGTGTAGTAAGATTGAGGGGGAGTTTTCTTATGAGCTCGAGTGTATTGCTAGGAAGATCTGGGATTTGAATAAGCCATGGGGATGGATTCAGCCTGTGTGATTTTTTCCAGCTTACCCTGTGATTAAAAGGAAATGCGGGTTTGGGAGAAAAAAGTTCACATTTGAGGTTGATGAAAGATTCTTTCAACTGCTTCATGGTGTAAGGGCAGAAGATATTAGTCCAGGAAATTCACAGAAGCTTGTTCTAGTAATGAGCCAAATTCTTCTGCTGTACAGCTGATTCCTAGGAATGATGATGTTGATTGCAACATGCAATAACCAAAATGGAATATTAACGTTGGATGAGGAACTGTTTGTGTTTAAGTGGTCGATAGTGGTTTAATTCTATGGAGAGGGAAACTCAATCATGGAATAGTAACTGATAGTCTCCCTAAGTAATGGTTCAAGGGTGATGCCTATTAAGAACTTGAATATGTGGCTTGGATATTTTTAAAGTTTGCTGCTAATACAATTATCGTTTTTGTTCTGAAGGATGTTAAAGACATATATGTTGTGATAAGTTGTGCCAAAAGTGAAATTTTATTCGGGTAAGATAGTTGCAGTCAATCCAGAAACATGGTATGTGATGGAGGGAGATGCTATCATGGATAGTCAAGAACAGATACCTCTTGTTTTGGCATGGACAATGAGTATTCACACGTGCCAAGGCTTCACCCTTGAATGTATTCAGACAGATCTTGCTAGTGTCTTTGGCTACAGCATGGTTTATGTAGCTCTTCGACTCATGCGAACCTTGAGCAGTCTTCATTTATCCGGTCTTGGTCCTTCAAAGATAAAGGCACATCTAAAGGTGCTCAAGTTCTATGAGAGTATAGTTACCTAAGGCGATGAAGAAACCAAAAGTGCTGTAGTGACGAGATAAATTACCATTTCTCCCCTGATATTTTACTTTCCAGGAAAAAGAAATGCAATTTCTCCCTTGTAGATCTCTTACTGTTTTGAAAGAATGTAAGTAATTATTATGCCTTCCACTTGTATAGATGGGATGTCTATACTGGTAGTATGATTATTTTCCCTTATACCTTATAGGGCTACATGAAATGCAACTGTTAATCTTGCTATGTCAAGCACAGAAATTTGAATGTGTTCATTTTCTTTGTAGCAATGACTATCCTGCTATTTTGATATATTGATCATTTAGGAAAGAAAATAAAGAAGGCCATCACCAAGACGCACTAAGTGTTTATATATCAGAAGCATAGTCTAGTAGTGAGGTTTTTCATTCATAGCAAGATCAATGCATATAGGAAAACCAGCATATTATGTTATTAATGATTCCATTCAACGCTCTTGTCAGCTAATCAAACTGTTTTTATTCATCGTATTTCCAATCAAGATATGTGGTTGCAACTTGCATGTCTTCAGCTCGTGCATCTGCCTTAGAGATGAAGGAAGCTCTTGTGGCTGACTTGGCTAGTTAATTATAGTTTCAAAATGTTAATTGAGCAAATCAAGCCGAATTTTTATGATTCGGAAAAGATGCTAAATCGGAGACCATTTGCCTCGGTTGCACTCGTTAGCTGTCAAAGCTCCAAGCCTCGAGTTGTCGGACCCAACCGCCAGATAGGAATAATGCGAGCGTTGGCAGTAACATTTCCATCATTGATAGCATTTAGTCTTTGTAGTATTTGTAGAGAAATCGAGAGGAAGGATGTTTTATAAATTATTAAAAAAAAAAAAAAAAGCTAGATAGTTCAAAGGAAAAGAAAAAAGAGTTTTTGATGCATGAAATTGTCGTTTTATTTAAATTGTTGTATTAGTTACTTTTATGGTACACAATTATTAAAAATGGTGTTTTAAAAATTAGAACATTTTTATACTTGAGGAGTTATATGAGATCCTTAGGTATCATATTGGCATCTTAAAAGGAGATCTTTAGTATTTTAAATTTTTATGGTTTTCTCATTGTCATTATTATTAAACCAACGCTTTTAATATTTTTGCAAGATTATTTTATGATAACAAAAGAAATTAAATATAAAGAAATAATGAAAAATAGATATATTGATAATGTTTAATAATAATAATAGTTTCAAAAAAAGAAAAGAAAAGGATATGAGAGATTCTATAATTCAATCCTTATTTTTTATAGGACCAATCTCGTTCTTAATTCGATCATTTATTTATATTTTTTTAAATCTAAACTATTGAATTCATACTTTAGTCAACAATTTAGATTTAAATAAATATAAATTAAGAGTAGAATGAAGAGTAGGACAGTTTTCTAAAATACAAGAATGGGACCTTAAAAAAATCTAAAATACAAGAATAGTACCTTAAAAAAATCTAAATTATAAGACAGAAAATTGTGGTTGGAATAAGTGCAACGGCTACCTCAATATACAAGGAAAATGGAAAAAAAAAAAACAAAAGGACCTATGCCAAGATAAGAACCTCGTTTTATTCTTTAGGATATGGACGTAGAGGTCCTTCACTTATGTTCCTCTGCTGAGGGCCGAGAATTGGTTACATTTAAAATAAAGAGAAACGACCCTAATAATTGGGGTGCGTTGGATGGGAGTTGTCTTGGTATAAGAGGCGCAGTTAAAGGAAAATGTAAGTAAATAAATAGAGTTGCTTATGGTTATTTTGTGTAATACACGCAATCTCATAATCAGATCATTATATATGATCCGGTTGCATCTGTTATATTATGTTTATCCATAAACGCCAAGAAAAATTTGCCTGATTAGCAGTAGAAGTGATGAGGCCGTGGGGGAGCTATTTATCAAATACACAACATTGACATGTATCCTTTTTCCATCCCTGCCCTCCTACTTAATTACGGTGTAGTTGACATGTAAAACATGTATATGGATTGCTCGCTAAGGCTATATGCTTGATCTAATTTTTGTTGGTTGACCAAAAAATAGTGGCGCTTGTTTTTTATTTTTTTTTTGGGCCGCACTGTAGTGAGTAGTTGGGTAGTCCAGTTATTTTGTAGCCCGAAAAGCCGTGTAAAATCAAAGTGCTTATTATTATTATTATTATTATTATTATTATTGTTGTTGTTGTTGTTATTTTCAAAGTAAAGCTTTATTCAAAATTTCTTTCTTATCTCCACATTGAAAAAATGGTATGCGATTTCTTATATATATTATTCTTATATATTAATAACCTTTTACATTCAATGTATCCTAGTCTAAACCCTCATTTCTTATTTTATGCTTTATTTTCTCTCTCTACACTTTACTTCCTCTGGCTACTGCATAGCATCGTGTATCTTATTATATAGCAAATTAGGCATGCAATTTTAATATTAGTCCATACTTTGGATCTTTTGTCTCCGTAATATGTGATAAGTGCATCGTTTTATCTAATAGGACATTCTTTTTCTTTTTTCTTTTTCCTTATTATTTCCCTTATAATTTGGTGAATAATGCCTTATCAATTATTATCTAAAACTAATATCATGAAATGCAAACTATAGTCAAATTCATTTAATTAAAATTTTGATTCTATAATTAATGATATGCAGACTTTACGTATCCGATTATATCACCATGTGATTTTAGTTGTAATAGCACCGGTTATAATTCTTTACTATGACTAACTTATTGTATGTCACATTAATAGTTTAAAATTAGTAGGAATTGCGAAATTTATTATTTATACTTATAGAAACATTATGAAATTGTTTCAGTTAAGAAGTTGAAAATAACCAATAATGCTAAGTATTGTATATTCTTGAATATGATATGCGAAAGTATTAGAATTCATCCCACCATAGTTCTAGGTTAAGATATTACATAGGCATCTCATTATTACGAGGACCATGTATCTTTTATTTGATGGCTATTACGAATATTGATGATGTTGAGATTCTTATTAAAATGGTTGAAGCATGTGAAAAGACTCACATACAAGAATTGTACATTAAGATATGTGAAGAATTAAGCGCTTCACCTAGACGATGCACATTTTAACAATCACTTCTACTCATGCAACATCATGAGGGCAAGATATGATGACTGATTTGGTAGTGCGTCATGTATATTATCCTATGCTTGTGTTTGTATTGTTCTATAATAATGAAAATTCAATTAAGGAAGAAGTAGATTGGGACTTCCAGGATCCTCCTCATGATTCCAATGAGGAAAGCATTGATGATGGCATTGAAGATGAGGGAATTTTTGAAAATATTGTAAGTCATATGCTTGGGACACATCCTTTAGTCTCATTATACACCATAAAAGCATCGAAACATCCCTCGTAAATTAAAACGATTGGTACAACGGTTCGTGTCTTATTTCATTTTCCAATATTGGAGGAGGAGATGGTTTTATCACTTTCAAGGAAAATGAGAATGAGAGATATAGTAACTTTCTAGTGCCTTCTCATGACTTCAACAAGCCATCTCCATAGGATCATGCATTAGAGAAGCCATATGAGTCACATGGTATATATTATCTTACTCTTAGTAGCTATGATGGAAGAGTTGAACAATGAGCTTCAATTTTCCTTCAGTTTCCATTACATTTTTGTTAGAGGAGCAACAGGAAGAGATAGGTTATGTCCTACAAATATTACTTATTTATATAAACTTTCATCGTTGTTTTATAAATAAGCATATTTATATCAGTATACATTTTGATGGAATTTAATATATTTAAAGATTCTTCTTACTTTTAGATAACTTGTAGTTTGATGGTTGATACGTCTCCGGGATCGGATACATGAAAAAGCACTATAACGAAGAGAAGCAAAAAGGAAATAAAGAAAAGTAAGCAAAGTCTGAGTAGTTACCAACTAGATATGATGCACCAATAGATCTTACTCGGTCTACAATCCGCCAAATATGATACACTGGTTCGAACTGAAGGGTCACTCGCCATTACTTCTTGTTAAAGGAAATAAATAAGAGTTGAAAGGTAATGAGACATTAGGGTTACTCAAAGAGAAATCGAAATAATATTCTGATGTGAAGATTAATGTCTATGTACATTTAGCAGGGGTTTATATACCCATCCCAGTAGGGTTGCTTTATATGTATGAAAAGAAAAAATGATATTTTACAAATAAGATACGTAAAACATGCTAAAAAGGGCAAAAGAAACAAAGAATATCTTATAAAGAAAAGTAAGGAATCTTTCTAGAATATTGTATGAGAAGATACATGTTGAACGATGGCTAGACATCATGGATATAGTATAAATGGATGAAATGAAAAGAGGGTAAGTCTACAGTCTAGAGCCAACCTAATTTAGATCAAGTTGGAGCTTAATCAGTCATTCGTTCAAGAGTAATTAACTTGGGTTAGGGTCATACGTCAGTGGTCGGCTTGAGAGCTTGGCTCAAGTTGTCTTTAAGATTGCCTACTCGGATGTTCTATAATGGCCTAGCTATTTGGCAGGTGTGGAGCATCTAATATCTTGGTAATCAGGTTGGCAGTAAAGGGAAACATAGAGGTTGGGATAGGAATTCTCGTCTTAGATGGGGCTTCGATGCATTATTCTCCGAATGAGTCCTTGGAATCCTTTAGTTCAGCTACGTGTGATTGGTTTAAGAGGTTGATCCCTATCAATGGTGAAGAGTATATTTTATTTGTTAGGTTTATCTTAGATATTGATGTTGAAGTTTGGAGTTTGTGAAGTTTGCTATTGGAGATACATTTTTGGAGATTCAAGTTGGAGTTTCATTTGGATTTTGGAGCTTGGTATTTAGGTGATTGGTGTTTTTCTCCATATGATGTGATGTGTTTGTGATTCTAAGTTGTTGAATAAAGTTTCCTGGAATTGATGTTTGCATAGATGGGTCTATGATACTAATGTTTTTATTAAGGTTAGCATACTAATAATAATATATTTCAAGGTTATTGTTGAGCACATAAGCAATATGGGCTCTTAGTACTGTTAATAGGATAATTTAGGCTTAGGTTCCTTAAGCCCATGCCAACTAGCCCACACTTATGATCTAGTTCCCTTTTGACTAAGTTGGCTCTCCTTGCCTGTTTGGTTCACCTCGACTCATGTCCATTAGATAGCTTACCTATACATTATAGATTCCAACAATTGAAAGACAAAGATAAGGCTTAAAGACCTAGTCGACAACCACCTCCTATGAGGCTACATCGACCAGTACATCTTCACTACTTATGACTTATAGATGTATCCTCTACCCACTAACAGCTCTCTAATCGCTGGCTCCACTCCTCCATAAATATAAGGCTATCATCTAATGGTAAACTATTTAATAGTTTGCACACTCGACCTATATACTGCTTCCTTGCATCCTTGCGTTTTATATACACTTTACTAACTTAAGCATCGAAGTAGTCACATCAGACAACATCTTAGCGCTCTTCACCTATTCATGTTTTGTAGGCTTGTATTGTTATGCAAAGTCTAAATCGCTTCAAATCTCTACTAGTTAGAACCCAAAGATGACATTTGGCGCCATTTGTAGGAATTCAACCTTGCCCCTTACCTAAACACACTTCAAATACTCACCTAAACACAACTTTCATCTTTACATTAGCCACCATGTCTCGTATCGTAGATTCCAACAACAACCAACCTTTAGTCAATTGACCCCCGACTAGGGAAACACTTAAGCAATGCCTAACTTGATTGGAGTAGTTGCTTGAGCAGTTTGCTACTCATAATAAAGAGTTCCAAGCTAGGCTCAACGAAGTCGAGTTGTGCAGTAAGTAGGCGCTTGAGGCTTTTGATGCCTGTACTAAGCACAACCACTAGTATTAATTACTTGATCCTAGAGTGCAGGAACAGCAAACACAGTCTGCAGCTACCCACAACTATACCCTTGTCAGCAATGAGCAGGTAGTCGACTCCCACAGAGTACAAACATACTCTATAATGCATCAAACTCATCCAATAGATAATGCCGACCTTAATGAGTTTTGCTAATGGTAAGGAAGCTCTTTAAGCAGCAGGGAAGCAAAATAGCTGATGACATAAGGTTGGTCGCCAGCATCAAGACCCCCTTTGCCAGGGGTAATCAAGATGAAGTCTTGCCTCTGAACAGTAGACTTCCTACCCTGGACCAATACAACGACATAGGTGATCCTGATGATCACCTTCTTCATTTCTATACTCTTACAAATCTCCATGGGTATGGGGATGATATCATGTGCAAGGCTTTCCTAAGCACTTCAAGAAAAACCATTCAAACATGGTTTAACTACCTACTTGAGAACTCTATCGACTCCTTTAATGAGCTAGCACCAGGTTCGGTCTCCACTTTAGGGCAAGCAAGCCCTTGTTTAAGGACATTTCATCCTTGTACCTGATCAGGCAAAGCGAAGGAGAGATTTTGTAAGAATATGTAGCCTGGTTCAACAATACTGTAGTCAAGATCCCTCAGTTAGATGAGGGAATAGCAGTACATGCCATACGCCATACGGTTTGGCATCAGACCTTCTAGGGACTTCTTGCATTCGGTTGCGAAGAGCAAGTTAAAGATCCTAGCTGAATTTTAGATTCAACTAAGAGGATAACATTTATGCTAAGCACCATGCCGATTGAGAGAGGTTGGGTAGAAAGAAGGATAAGGAGAAATTGTTCGTTAAAGATTACCTCAGTGGTAGGGCATCGAGCAAAGCTGATGGGGAGGGCTTGAGTAACAAGAAGTGCCGAGTCGAGTAGAACCCACTTCCCCCTCCCATTTACATACATTATATGCCCCTAATTCGACCTATGGCTCAAGTCTTTGCCAAAGTGCGAAACAGGAGCTTGTTGCACAAGCCCCACAAGATAAGGGGGAACTATAGTAGAAAAAACTCGAACAAGTATTGCTAGTTCCAAGATGACCATGGTTACACCATGGAGGAATTCTTGCAATTGAAGAATGCAATTGAATATGCTATTTAATGGGGCTACTTTGGCAAGTATGTAGCCTAGCGGAGGAACAACTATTATTCTGATGATGATGAAGATAGGGAACTTTGGCAACAATGAATCGAAGGTGCCAGAGTAAAGTAGAACAAAGATCGTCACAATGATTAAGCCCCAATAGCTTCATCAACATAATCATTAGGGGGGGTACACCTAAGGATCTAACCGAGCACCAATAGGTCAACTAACGCCTTATGTAAGGTGTTAGCTATTAGGGAGAAGAGGCAAAAGATTAATACTGCGATCTCCTTCTCTAACTAGGACTTAGAGGGAATAGACTCTTCTCATCAAGACACCCTTATGATTGGGGTAAGGATTGCAAACTTTGAAGTCCTTAAGATTATGGTAGATACCAGCAACTCTACTGACATCCTCTTCATACATATGTACGAGAAGATGGGGAGCAAATTGCCAATCAAGATAAAGCCTTACCACCAAAATCTCATCGAATTTAATAAGGTAACTGTTTGAGCTAAGGGTATTATCACTCTTGACATGGTGCTTAGTAATGACAACAATGTCGCCTGATGACTAGTGGAGTTTGTTGTAGTCGAATGCCCATCCCCTTATAATGTTATTTTGGGATGGTTGAACTTGAATGCCTTTAAAGTCATCACTTCATCTCTTCACTTAAAAGCTAAGTTTTCGACCCCCATTGGGATAGGAATTTGCAAATGCGACCAGAAGCTCTCTTGAAAGCTTTATGTTAAGACTGTCAAAGCTAACGGTATCTTTGCTTTAGAAATCAGGCTACAAGAGAAGCTAATTGAGAGAGATGAGCTGGATGAGAAAACAGAAGATGTACAGATTGGCGCCTCCCTTAACCAAACCACTAAGGTCAAGATTGAAACCCCTTTCGAGGTGAAAGAGGAGATACTTACCTTCATGTAGCTAACTCAAATAGGTTTACCTAGTTAACATCAAACATGCACGAGATCTCCCTCAACTTAGCAACCTACAACCTCAATATTAACATCAGCACGTAGCCTGTCAAATAGAAGAAGAGGCACTTTACACCAAAAAGGTAGGTCATTATAAAGGAATAAGTGTAGAAACTACTTAAGGATGGCTTCATCAAAGAGAAGAAGTATTCGACCTGGTTGGTTAATGTAGTGCTGGTCAAGAAAGTCTAAGAAGTGGCATATATACATCAATTACACCGACCTTAATAAAGCCTTTCCAAAAAACTACTTCCCTTTCCCTAAAATCAACCAGTTAGTTGATTCCACATTAGGACACATTTCACTCAGCTTCATGAATTCCTTCTCGAGCTACAATCAGATTAAGATGGACCCCAAGGACAAAGTTCATATCTCCTTTATCACCAATTTCAGCATGTATTGTTATATTATCATGCCCTTTTGCCTTAAAAATGCTGAGGTGACATATCAGCTTATGGTGAATAAGTTGTTCAAGCCCTAGCTTAAGCGGAACATGGATATATACGTTGATGACATGATAGTCAAGAGCAAACAACCTGATGATCATGTCAAGTACCTATAAGAAGCCTTTGACTAGATGAGAAAATATGACATGAAGCTGAATCTCTCAAAGTGTACATTTGAGGTTAGTTACGATAAATTCCTAAGCTTCTTAGTCACCTAAAGAGAAATCAAGGCTAACCTTAAGAAGATACAGGTTATCAGGGATATGAAGCCCCCTTCTGTGATCAAAGACATATAGAAGCTCATCAGCATAGTGGCTGTGTTGAGTAGAATTGTCTTCAAGAGTGCAGATAGATGCACTAAATTCTCCAAAATCCTAAAGAATCCTAAGAGTTTTGAAGAAACTCCTCATTTTCTGAAAGCCTTCAAGGAGCTGTAGGACTTCTTTACACATCCTCCTATCTTCTCTAATCTCATTCCAGGGGAGAACTTGAATTTGTACCTAGCCATTAGCGATTGGGCGCTCTCCTCTATCTTGGTTAGAGTTAAAAGGAAGGAGTACAGGCTCATATATTATGTCAACAATATTCTCCAAGGGCTTAAGGTCTGGTATACCGAAGTAGAAAAATTTTCCTTGGTTGTCATCATCTCAGCATATCATCTCAAGCCTTACTTCTAGGTGCACCAGATTATCGTGCTCATAGATTAGCCTCTGTACATACTGTTGTAGAAGCCTGACATGTTTGGAAGGATGGTGAAGTACACGGTAGAGCTGAGTATGCACGACATTCAATATCAACTATGAACAGCCTATAAAGCACAAATGCTGGCTAACTTCGTGGTAGAATACACAAGAGAAGAGGAAACACCATTGGAAGATGAGAAGCTGGTGTAAACTCTTTATATTGATGGATTGTCTACCTCAAGCATGTAGGGGTGTAGGTCTAATGCTTACTGGACAGCATAAGATCACTGTTTATTATGCCCTCAAGTTCCAATTCAACACTAGCAATAATGAATCCGAATACGAGGCTTTGATAGTTGGTCTCGAGCTAGCTAAGGAGATTGGTGCCAAGCATTTACAAGTTTTCTCAAATCAATGCTCATTATCCAACAGGTTTGAGGTTAATATGAGGTTGAAGATGATACCGTAGCAAGATATTTGGAGAAAGTGAAGAGTCTCTTAGTTGAGTTCCCTTTGTAAAACATCACGAAGATCCCCTGAGTTAAGAACTCCATAGCAAACTAGCTACCCAAACTTACCTCTAATAGGATACAGAAGCCTAAGGTAAAGGATAGAAAAATTTTCATTGAATACTTGCTAGAGAAGAGAATGACTCCAAGCTCGATTGAAGTTCTAGAGCTCACGGTAGCACCATTAGAGCTAAGTTGGATGGACCCAATCCGGAGTTACTTAGAGTAAGGCACGCTTTTAGATGATAGGAGAGAGGCAAAGAAGCTGAAGTACCACACCGCTAACTATACATTGATCGACGATGCCCTATATTGTAGGGGAGTCAACCTTCCCCTACTCAAATGCCTCTAACCCGACGCAAGTCTATATGTCATGGAATAGCTGCATGCCAAATTGTATAGTAACCATATATAATCACAAGCCCTTTATATTAGGGCTCTATGACTTGAATACTACTGGCTTATTATGAGGTAAGATGCTAAGGCTATAGCTCAAAAGCGCCCTTAGTGCCAAAAGCACGCCTTAATTAGTCACATTCTAACCCTAACTTTCAGCCCCTGACTAGTTCGTAGTCATTCGCCCAATAGGGCATTGACATTCTCAATGCCTTTCCCAAGTCCTCAAGAGGTCAATAGTATATCATTGTAGCTGTTGACTACTTTACCAACTGGATTGAGACTGAGGCCATGGCTAAGATTATTGAAAGGAGCATTAAGTCATTCATTCAGAACAGTATCCTTTCTAGATTTGGGGTTCCCTATGCCTTCATCATAGACAATGGGCATCAGTTTGACAACCTTAAGTTTAGAGAATTTTGTGCCAAGTACTACATCACACCTCACCTCATGTCGGTCACTCACACTCAGTCGAATGGTCAAGTGGAAGTCGCTAATTAGATCATCCTTAAGAACTTGAAAAAGATGGTGGACTAAGCATAGGGTGCTTAGGCAAACCAGTTGCCCAATATCTTGCAAGGATACAAAACCACCCACACCATCTCTACAAGCAAAACCTCATTTCACCTAGCGTTCAAGTCGGAGGCAGTCCTCCCTATCAAGCTAGAACTTCCCAACATTCGGACTCACAGTTTCAACATTATCCTAAACGAGCCCATGCTACAGTTTAACATCAACACTATAAAAGAAATCAAAGACATCACTATAGCTTAGGTAACTACTTACTAGCATTGAGTAGCCAGATATTATGATAAGAAGGTTGGGCATAAAGAGTTCAACATCGGTGACTTAGTCTACCAAAAGCTAAAAGCCATAAGCTCATGGGAAGGATAAGGTAAGTTGGCCCTCAACTCGAAAGACCCAGTTAAGGTAAGAGAAAGCTTAGAGAATGGAGTAGACAGATTGGAGAGATTAGATAGCAAGCTCATCCTACACATTTAAAGCATCGATAACCTTAAGCCGTATTTCGATTAATGTACAAATTCCTTGTAAATATTTTCATAAACATTAATGAAAGTTCTATTCCTCATGAATGTAGTGTATTTTTACTTTCTTTCTCTCCTTCTCCTACTATCGTACTGAGTCTCAACTGTGAGCCTCTAAAATCGCATTTAGAGCAACCGAGCCTAGATTTAGGACATTTAGAGAAATGTTATTCGATTGTGCTCAAACTTTACGACTAAAATAGGAAAGTTAGTTAAAATAACTTAATGAAGTTGGATTTTGAAAATAATGATCTAAAATCCCAAATTTGCCCTTAAAAGTAAGATTATTCAATATAGTATAAATGTGATCGAAATCCCTAAAATTAAGCTTAAAATACGATAAGAACTTAAAGATTAGTTACGTAAACTATAAAATTAGACAATATAGTATAATTTACTATATGAAGATACACATATTTTTTTTAGTATACTTTGTATAAATAATAATTATACATGTAAATTAATCCGAAATTGTATAAATATATATAATATATGTTGAATTCATAAAAATAAATAAGAAATATATCTTAAAAATAAAAGATATGTTAGAAACATAATTGTACAAGTATAATTATATATTACACGTGATATATAGATAGGATATCTACTTGTATATTAATGAAATAACTAAATACTAATATAATATACCTAAAATACTTAAATAATTGCAAAATCTACCTAACAATTCAAGATTTTGGTTGGAATTTGCTAGAAAATTTTCGTAGCAGCTAAATGAAGTAGAAAACATGACTTAAAAGTAAGAATTACATGTAGGTTGACACCATTACCTTGGAAGTTTGGGAAAAAAATTAAAGGAAAATTCCATGTGGCAAAATTAAACCTTATAAATACTACCAACTACTAGAATTTTACAGTTTTAGCAAAGTTGAGACTAGAATAAAGGGAGAAAAATTTTGGAAAATAGAAAAAAAATTTAGAAAAATCATGCAAAAACAAAGTTGGAGCTATGCTGAACTAGTTCTTAGGGCAAACTTTGATCTGCTACGAAGCCTTTCCACCACCACCACCTAGAACCCCTAGCGTCTAGCCTTTCCAACAACCCCCCATTCACCAACGGCCATCGGAGCTTCGATGAACTGATAGGTCAAACTTTTGTCTTGTTTTTCAATTATTTTTTAAAAATAGTAAATCCACTAAGAAAATTTTGGAAAATTTTATATTTAGATTATTTTAGATATGCTTTTGTGTGATATTTTTATCTCTGTAAAATTTTGAATATTTAATAAACTTGTTTAAGAAAATCACTATTCACCTAAATTTTTACTTTCAAAATAAATGTATCAAATGATGTTGTTTCTAACTCAAAATTTTTGTGTAAAATATACATGATATATAGATAATTACTGTGTAGCTAGATTTTTTATTTGAGTATTTTTAGTATTTAATGTAATTTTGAGCCCTAAAAGTAGCTATAATTAGGGTGAAAATGTGAAATAAATAGGTTTTATGAAAATAATTGATGAAAATGACCTATACCAACTTTTGGTGAATTATAATGATGTTAGGATATGTTGGAAATAATTTTGTGTAAAAAGGATAATATTTGGATAATTAAATGCAATTTAAGGGTAAGATTGTAATATCAAGTATATAAGCAATAAATTAATAACATGAAACCAAGTGATGATTGAATCCCCCATATTTTTAGGAGTATATAGAAATTTTTGAAGAATTATTTGGTGACTTAAGCTATTTATTACGAATTTACGTATTAAAATAGCTTAAATTATAAATCAAGACTCATTTTTAGTAATAATAGGCTAAAATGTGATAAATAATGAAATAAAAACTAATTATATGCATACTAGTTAGATTTGATAAAAACTGAATTCTTAATATATTTAATGATAATTTGACAACTAGGATATTTTAGATACATATTAGGGTTATCTAATACCGATATTATTGAGTTATATTGATAAATTATATAAAATATAATTTAATTACATAAAATATGTATAATACGATAAAATTAATTTAGATACGTATAAGTGTATAAGAAATTCGAGCTACTCTTTAAAAGTCGGCTTTAAAATTAGAACCCATAATACGTGTCGTTAGGTCTATATGAA
This sequence comes from Lumnitzera littorea, assembly GCA_024138015.1. Lineage (NCBI taxonomy): Eukaryota > Viridiplantae > Streptophyta > Magnoliopsida > Myrtales > Combretaceae > Lumnitzera > Lumnitzera littorea. The sequence continues at coordinate 49,885,659 of JAMXBB010000002.1, forward strand.
CCTAGTGATACTATTGTTATTAAAACCGGATAATCCTAAATAATATAACCTATATCTTAACAAATATTATAGGAATTTATGTATTACAATAACCATACTGTAATTGAAACATGTTTTAACTAATTAAAAATACGTTTCGATACAATCGAAACCGTATATAATATGTAATAGTCTAACTATATATTATTAATATTTAATAACTTAATTTGACTTATATAAAACTATATTTTATTTTATAAGGAAAATGATAATATACTTTAGATAGATATTCTCATGTAAAACTATTTAATATAATATTTATAGATAGAATCCTAATGTTTTCGTAACTATTACGAAAATTAAATTTAGGTCTTGTATATATAGGGTTTCCTAGTGATCGGATTGTTGAAGACACAAGTCTTCCACAATAAGCGTTTGAACATGTAAGTTGAGATTGTAGCTTTACTGCTTGTTAGGATATTGTATTAAAGTATTTAGAAACTTAGGAGTACTTTGTTTGCAATTGTAACTAGTTGTTCGTGTGCATGCTATACGTATGATTGATATTTTGTTGTGATAGGAGTTGAACTCCTTGGTGTGCTATTCTTCATAATCGCATCATTTCTGTATTGTATGAACTTATTTGGTCACCCTAATTGAAACTAATAATTATTTGAGTGCAACGAAACTGGACAGGCATAGCACCCATTAAGGGGAATAATTAGGAGTATCAAGTCAAATACTAACTCTCTTTGATGAGGATAATTGAAATGGTCCTTTCCTCATTTTTAATTGAACTAAGTGATAAGTGAGAAGGTCGTGGTAAGGGTAGGGGTAGGGGTAGGGGTAGGGGTCATGGTTCGAAGGTGGTTACCGGAGAAGGGTGTTTTCTATTGCACAAGCTTAGATTTGGTTTGATTTGAGTTACGATAAAACTCCTTAATCCAAGTTAGAGCGAATGTAATTTCTTTAACCTTACAATGGATCGAATAACATTGTATGATGTTTCAAGTGATTAATTGCATTTCATTTCATCATAATTATTAACCTTGTTTATGGTTGTACAGTACTTTTTTGACTCTGTCCCACTAATTATACTTACATCCCCATAGACTCTTTTGCGGGTGATGAGTGAAAATTAAGATGTTCAGATACCATTATCCCTAAGTTAGTGTGTTATTGGCTAGAAAATTGAGGAACAAGAAATCCATTAAATCTAAGCTTTTGACTTTTCTTTTGAGTTTTGAGGAAACTAATTAGGATTTCCTTAGGATGCTTACTAGTTTTGTATCTTATTGTAAATAAACCTCAAAACCTGTGGTTTTGGTAAACTCTGATTGTAAATAATAACTCTAGATGTGAGATGTTTATATAAGTATTGTTGTGTTATGAGACAATATGTTATATAGAATGTGTATTTTGTAAAGTTATACCATAATTTTGATCATTCACAGGTATTAAAATAGATGCTTTAAGCTGGTTGAGTCATATACACCTTATATAAACTATATTTACGATAGTAACTATGAGGTTAACTTCTATCTTAGGTTAATTTATACGGCGAGATTATTACAATTTCTCTTATTCAGGGCATGACACTAACCTTCAAAGGGTGAACAAACTCACTACTTAGGCAAGTCAAAATGCTATCGACCTGACCCCTTTCAAGTCACCTTAACTAGGGGAAACACCCTTTGTACAATTGAGGGACTTTCGTTATTTGGGCAAGTTGGAACATTATCGACGTGAGGAATTCCCCTATTACATGTGCCTCTACCCCATCCCCAAATAGTTCTAAGTATACAAATTAACTCTATAACCAAGGGTTAAGTACAAGCACACAATGACTAAGGGATAAACAAAGTAGTAAGATCATTGACAAAACCATGGAACAGAAGACAAGAAAATATTCAATTGAAAAAGTTGAATAACATTACTTTAAAAATATTTACATGGTTATGGTCGACATCTCAACTTGCTATATACTCTTTCTCATCTAAATACAAGAAAAAATAAACAAGTACAATGGAAAAGGGGGAAAGGGGATAATAGCTTATCACTTCAGATTAGCCAACTCTTGGAGCTCTAAAAAGTCTAACACGTTGATATGTTTGGATGACTGATCCACTTGTGATCCCTACTCTTGAGATGTTTTGTCTAAGGCTATAAAGGGAGGAGTTGAGGTCTATTACCTTAGGTTAGTAAGAGTATCACCTAGACTCTGATCATCCTTGGAAGCACTTTCAAGGGTGACCTCCTAATTGAGCTACTCGGGTAAAAGTGAATGGAGAAACGTCTTGCCTGTTACGTCCCAAATCGGTAGAGTCGTAACAGTCCTATCGTGTAAACCATTCTAAAATAGAAATCGATTATATAATCACTATCTTAGACCTCATTTATATAAGGCATCCATGACTAACTCACTTTGAAGTAAACAATTTATAAATAAACATGTTATTTACTTATGAAATCATAAAGAATATATGTTTACTCTAAGATATTCTAAGTAGATTATAAGATTTAATAGCCTAAACATAATCTACTTAAATAATACATAAATTAATAGTATAAACTGTAAAGATAGAATCTAAACTTGAAAGTATAATTGCTCTTAAGGCTATTATCCTCACCCTCACCCCACCTCTCCCTAGGATCCAATAGTTGCTAACTTTAGAGTAATTATAAGTCACTTCCTTGCTAATACTTGCAACAACGTTAATAGGGATATGAGTAATCACAGCTTAGTAAATTGGGACAGAGACCTAAAACTATACACCAAACATAAGTAAGATTATTAACCAAATTAGGTTGATGATATGCATGTACAAGTAAATGCTATCGTACGATGTTATCCAGCCCATCGTGAAATTAGAGAAATTGCACTTGCTCAAATTCGGGTTAAGGAGTTTCCATTAATGTAACAACTCACGACCAAACCTAGGCTTATGCAATGGAGACATTGCTCTTCCCATAACTACCTTCGAACTATTGACTTCACCCTTATTGTAATCTTCTCACTTGTCACTTAGTTCGACTAAGGATGAAGAATGAACCAATTATGTTATCCAGCGTTATCCCTTTCGAAGGGGTTAGTATTTGACTAGAGAACCCTAAGTTTCCCCTATTAGGTTACTATGTAGGTTCGATTTATGTTTACAAGTTATATATATTTAGTTAAACCCGGTTTAAGGTGTTCAGTCATTTCAAGCAAATCATACAAATACAATCTAGAGGAGCAAATCAAAACCATATCATCAACTCTGAACAAGCATATGCATATAGCCAACTATCTAACAAGTATAATTTCAAGCTTCCGAGTATTACAAATTAATACCTTAAAATACAACAACGTATTAATCCTAACTTATATGGACTTCCCACTTGCTCATTCGAGGTGCAACTCGTTTTCGTGTCCTAAAATATATAATATAAATACGTTTTTAATATTTATATCTTGATGAGATATATATATAGATATACTTTAGGTTATGATTTAACTCAATTCTTCCCACATACATATTAGTTATTATTAATTCATCCTATGTTAGCTTAGGGTTTGGTTTTTGAATCCGATTTCGGTTCAGGTTTTAAATAAGCTCTAACCACGAGGATTATACATAAATCCTAAAAATGCGATCTAAACACATAGGTAAAATTCATTACATTAGGCTCGAGTATCCTAATTATTACTTTTAGTCCTACATAAGTATTCTATTATACCCATTACACTTAAACTCTTATTAATGTATTGAATCTATTCCTGATATGAGAAATTTTTATATATTTTATATAAATACCTGAATTTAAGTTTTCTACTAGATTTATTAAATATTCATATTATTATTATAATTTCATTTTTTTAACCTCATATTTTCTTACTCATTAATTCCTTATTCTTACATATTATACATTATTGCCTAATATATACATAATATACACATCTAATATTTCTATCACTCCAAATATCATCTCCTAACATCAACTAACTTCTCAAACTATCTAAATTCATCTCAAATTAGATTTTACTTTTAATTACCCTAATTTACAAAATTAACTTAAAATATACTATTTTTATCTATTACATATATACTACATAATACCTTAATAATTACATTTAACACCCTAAATGTTATAAATATCATACTTCATTAGATTTTAACATTCTAAAACATATAATTATGCACTAAATCAGTAATTATCTATTTAATTACCTAATTATCTCTAAATTACCTATTTTATGTATCATTTTAAGGCCTAAAAAATTATCTAAAAATTTTGAAAATTAATTTTTGAAAAAAGGGCTTTATAGCATTGTTCTATAACTCCTATGTAGTCTATACAAAAATTTTAGACTCAAAACTACACTTTTAAAGTCATTTATTTCTAATTAGAACAAAACTCGAGTTTGTATAGTTTCTTAAAAACAGTATATTTTTAGACATAAATTCATCAAAAAAAAATTTCCCTAAACATACATACTAAAATATCTTAGAATAATAAGATTCATAATTTTCTAAATATGTTTAATATTTTTAACAATTTAAGAAAAATCGGGAGAGAATCGAAACTTACTGACGTTAGTTACTCTAACCACTAGGGCCTTATCGGTTGGCTCGAGCGCTACCATCACTTTGTGGTGGTGGTGGTGGCCGTCTACTCTCAGGTGTTCGTCAGGTATTAGTTCCCCTTTTAAGGCCCTAATTGCACGGATTTTTATAATTTTTTTTAAAACCCTAATTTTCTCTTTGTTTTTTACTCTCTCTAATTTTCTACAATTCTAAACATCTCAAATGAGCTTTTAGAAAATTTTTGGTATTTATAGAGATCTTGAGGATTTTTTGTACATTAAATTGTAGTGACATTTACCTTATCTCTTCTTTTTCTCACTTTCTATTTGTTGTATTTTAATTGGTTAATTTTGTTTCTTCATTTCTAAGTTGCTATGCTTCAAATCTGGATCATTCCTCATTTTTCCTAATTTTTCTTGATTTTTCCTTAATTAATTATGAATTTTATTTAATTAATTAGTCTTATTTTGACATATTTCGCGTATTTCTACCTACATGTAAATTCATATATGGTACAAATAAATATTATATATGTTATTTCATGATTTTTAGTGTATATATAATTTATCTCTAGCGATTCATTTGTTATCGGAATGCATTTTACGTATTTCCAATAAATAATGAGTAATATACTTAAAACTTGAAAATTTTATATTCTATCATTTTATTACTTATTTTATTAAATTCAAATTAATGGGATTACTTTTACTAATATTTTTAGTTTCGTTGTAAAATTTAGGCTTAATTGGATAATTTGCTCAATCATTCTAAATTCTACAAATCAAACCCCGAGTAGCTGATTATGGGGCTTACATTGCCCATCCTTAGCAGCAAGAGGGGTGCCTTGGACCGCATTAGCTGCTTCAGTAATAGCTCTCTCTCTCTTTCTCTTACTGGGGTTGCCCTTACCTCCCTATGTGTTAGATTGTTCAGCTAATCCCGAAAGCTTAAGTTGTGGTTGAGGTAATGCTTAAGCATGTTTTTCTTAATGCTTTGACCATACTCAATGGAGATGTCCTCCAACTCTTTAGTCCACTAGGGGCTTTTGAAGAAGTTCTTTAAATCCTTCTACTTGACTACCTCACTAAGTACTTCCTCGCTCTCCAGATGACCTCCTCCATCTCTATGGTCTCCTTCTAGAGCTCTTAGATCTTTTGCTCCATACTGATCTTCTTATTGGCCAGCTCCAGCAAAGTTGTTTTGGCTATGTCACATTCAGCTACCTTCATCGCCAGCTCGATCATTAGTCTCAAGACCGATGCCCTCAGCTCAGTATTGTCCTTTTCAGGCTCTTCCTTGGCCTTCCTCTCCTCGTCCAACTTTGAAGAGAGTTGAGCCTTCATCCTTTATTCATCCTCCAGTTAAGTCTTAAGTTCGCTTGCTTGTCTGGCTACCTCCTTGGCATTAGTTCGACCATGCTCCTCTTCCTTCAACGTTGCCTTATGTATGGTCATCTATACATAAGAGTGGTGCAAAAGTCGATTAGCCTTATGAAATTTTTCATAAAATTTGTTAGAGGAAGACTCTGCCTCACTTAAGCCCTTCTGTACACTTAACATTGCCCTACAAAGACCTTTTACCTTATTGAGTAATGTATTATAACTACTGAGCTAAAGTAGCACCTGCCCGTAGTAATACAAAGAAACACAGAAATTGTGATTAGTAATGTCAACAACAAAAAACACCAACTTAAAGAGATGAAGACTTACTTATTGAATAAGTAAGACCTGTCGTTTCCAAAGGAGAATCCCCTTCAATCTTAGATAGATCTTCAAAGATGGCTTAGTTGCTAAGGATGAAAGCCCCATCGAAGCTTGAAGGCAAAGGTCCTGATGATGTAACGAGATGTTGTTTCCTCTAATATCCCACTTCGACCTAAGAAGCTTCCTTTTGGCTTTCTTGGTGTCAAATTTAACGTCTTAAAGGCACAACTCCTCATTTTGAGACTTATACAACGTGTTCTTAAACGAGTCTGGTATTATCCCTAGACACAAGATATTGTTCAAGACCCTATATAAGGCATCCCCGAGGTTATTAACATATCTATAAAGATGACCTAAGGGCCAGTCGTAGAAGTTACTGAAGGGATTCTTCCCCTTCTTCTTCTTTGACTTGGGAGTCTTGTCCCTAGCAGTCTTGGGGGCCTTCCTTTTTTTCCCTACCAACTCCATCGCGGCACTGGCTTCAACCTCCCTCTCCTTACCCTTGATAGAAGGAGGGAGCATCACCACATTCGATTCATCAATGTCGGCAGCATCATCCACCACCACAATAGGTGTAGAGGTGGGGGCAGCGATGGGGGAAGGAAGGACTGTGCTCACAAGCTCAATAGCTAGTAGCTCTAAGGGGGAATCAACAAGAGGAATCCCTAAGAGCAGAGCGGTTAGTTCAGTCCTGCTAATCTTACTTACCCTTGATCTTAGCCTTACGTCCTTACCCTTAGGGACGATAGTCTTAGTGGTAAGCTTTGCCTTGGGTTGGCTACCTCATTAGTTAAGGTTCAGAAGGATGGGGCACTTTTACCTTAACCACCTTCTCAATTGCAAGGAAATAAATGAACAACATCAACACGAGGCAAGCATATCACATTTCTCACAAAGCTTCCTTGTAGACAAGTGCATTGGGTCATGGAAGCAGTACATATGGTGAGTCAAGGTTGTATTCCACAAGGACCTAAGTACTGAGTACTAAATTATTTGAGTTTTTCCTTAAACTAAGCTATCAATAATTGCATTAAAAGTAAGTGAAAACTAAATAACAAGATGAACACTAAACAAAATATTCTAGCTACATTATGAGAGTCTCAGGTCTTGGAGATAAAAAAGGTTAAATTGCGATTCGTAAAGCTATTCTCAATTGAATCGATATAATGTCTTAAATCGATATTCAAAATTGACTAAAAGGGATTTAACTAAACTCATTAGAACTCGCTCACCTCCTGGAGTAATGGAATTTTAATTATAGCATAAATTTACCTATTAAGGCAACTTATCTATAATTATCAGGTAAATAATCATTCACTTACACTGAAATTATTATTCTAGTTAGAAATATGGTTTAAGTATGTCCCCATGACCCAAATCGTATTTTCAACTATATTAAGTGCGTGAGTTCATGAATTTAATTAAAACCTGTATATCCTTATGACAACCTTTTTCAAAAATTCAAGTTATTTTCAACATGAGTTATTGAAATTCTCCAGAATATCCTATAAAAAGTAATGGCCAAGTACTAAATAACTAGACGGTGAACACAATGGAAAAATACCCAAATACTCAATATCGATGTTGAAATAATACATAAAACATATCAATTCATCAAATTTATTAATACAAAACCCAAATCAATTAAGTACAATATCACATTGTAAAACTCAAATGAATTAAGATATATATAAATTGAAATAATAAGGAAAAGAAAACATCTCGATCGGTATATTCAATTTCAAAACCCGATATAAAAACGACAAAACTCAATTCATTTGGAACTCGGAGTGGTCCTCTAGTGAGCTAAAACAAAACGATTTAGAGTCCCGAAATTAAAGAAAACATATTTAAATTAATAAGAAAATTCTATTCTTTACTATACAAAAAAAAAAAAAAAAAACAAAACTGCAAAATTCCTAATCTACTGTATGTCTCCTCCCTATTTTCGGCTCTCTATCCTCTACATCTTTTTCTTCGTCAGCTCCTCTCGCATACTGTCTTTTTTCTATCCTTTATTTTGTCTTCCCTCTACTACATGTGGGCTCCTATATCCTAGGCTAGTCCCCAAAAGGAAGAAAATATCCCCCAAAAATCTACCCCCTCTCCTTTTTTTTTTTTTTCAAAAGTTACCTAATCAGCATATTCCCTTACATGCTTCTAGATATCTTCCCAAAAATGCTCATGTATGGGCTTCAATTGTTGGAGTTGAGCTGTTACTTACATTGGTACAAGGTAAGGAATTGTTGCAGAATTTTCTCTATTTTGGTATGCTATCATATGCTATTGGTTTAGGGAGCTACTGATGACTTATTGGTTGCATGAAATGTCCTACTGCTTGCTTGGTTGGCTTATGTAGACTACCTTACTATGGATTGGAGCTCGAGCATGCTTGGTTCTCAATTGGCACTATTGTCCATGTTTGAAACATGTTTGGAGTGCAACTACTGTTTCTCCTTCTTCATTCTCCACTAATTGAAGTCATGGCATGCAATAAAAACAATCAAAATGGAATTCCACATGCTTAACTCAATATAAAAGTAAAATGCATATTTTTCCTTTTGTAATTTAGTTTGCTGTTGTAAGATGATTGGTTCCATATTAGAGCGTACTTTAGACTTGGAGTTGTTGTAGTTGTTATTAAGTGGAGCGACTGCTATATATTTTATTTTTGGAGCATAGTTGCTATCCATAGAGGTGACTAGGTATACAGTTGTTGCATGGTGCATGGAGATTGAAATTGCTAAATAGAAGCTATTGTAAACTGAAGTAACATGTATTTCTTTGTTAATTGGCGATGTTAGCAGCTACTTAACTTCTCCAAAGCAAGCTATCATCTATAATCAATTCAAAGCTACTTTATGTGGCTTTGGAGTGTGGTGATCTGCTATGTTCTTTGTTAAATGGAGCTCCTATTGTAGTCCTAACGAAGTGAGGGCTTCTATGTTGAGCTAATTGGTGAGGTTCCCTTTTTCAACTTACTAAAAGCTCTTGATTTCAACTCCCTAACTTGATTAGCAAGGAGCTTAAGCTGTAACAAAGTTGTTAGGGTTGTTCTAGGCTGCTATGAGGCCTTCAAGAGCTCAAGTTGTATGCATTGTGATTTTCCATAGCTGGCAACAAGTCCAAATGAAGTGGAGCTCTTGAATTTTGCTTAAAGCTAATTGGTTTTGCTTTAATACTGCAACTACTGCACTGCTTAGGATCAAATGGTACTATCCTTAGTGTTCACGTGGTTGTACTTTGTTATCAAGATTCCAATCATTGCTGCATTTGATACATGATTGTGGTGCATAATTCATATGTGGTCCAAAAATAACACACTTATAAACACATGCAAATCATTTCAAGCTAATATTTGATCTTTTTTCACTATTTATGCATTATGGTCTAGAAGGCATAGATTTTATTGATTTTCAAGTAAAATTTACATCAAAAGCACAATGAAAAGGATAAATGTGTAAATTACACATTTATCAGTTACCAGCACAAGCAAGGAGAACCCCCTATTGCTCAAAGACATCACGAACGAAGTATAGCTTCAATCAAGCCTACACTGGCATGATGGAAGGAACAACTCACACCAAAGACAGACTTATACCTTCTAACCATTTATCTAAGACAGCCTTCTCCATACTTAGGAACAAATTAGAGATTGGCAAACTAAAGTACCTTCATAAGGTCTCTTTGGCTTTGATTTCTTTATCATGCCATAAAGCCATGAAGGCCTTAATCTCTTGACAAGCCTTCACACAGTTTAAGCTGAGCTTCCTTTGTGCTCCAATTCAAATCAATGGAGTCTATTGAGTCCAAAAGTCAACCATTTGAGGTAGCTTTACCACTACAAACTTGTCCTACCAACTCTTTATGGATGAGTCCAAGCCCCTAAACAATTTCTTACCCGTACGATTTTAGAGGTAGGTCCACCCGTTTAGAGACTTCCATAAATAAAAGTGGTTAAAGAGCTTGGGTATACTAAGTATTCGCACAAGGCCTGAAATGCCTTTAACAACCTCCACACATTAGGAGGTATCTGAGTAAGGTAGCATCGATGATAATTGAATAGCTCCTTCTCGAAGTTCGTGAAGAGTAAGTATATCCCATGCTTTAAGGAATCTTTATGGATCACAAAGTGTCTTCTCGAAAGTAAAGCCACCCTCTCATCTAGTCATGGCAACCATACAACTAAGCCAAGAAACTAGCCTACGATAAAGTTCTTTAAAACCCAATTCGTGGTGGTTGCCTTGCTCTTGCTTATTCGGCCATTTAGTTTCTTACTAACCTTTAGCCAATCATATACACTAACGGCATTTGCTAAGTGTTCATGTGGGTATATGTCTCGAGGGATGACCCCTATCAACAGTACCTTATTAAGTGCTTCAATCCGCTTTCTTATCTCCATATCCATCTATGCCAGTGAGGATGAAGCTTCTTTGCCCCTTCTTGAGGATGTAGCACTCTTTGTGGTTTTGGAGTTTGAGGATGTTATATTGCACTCAATAAAACTTGTTCTTGATTGTGAAATGGTGTTGAAGGAAGAAAGGAAACATGAGAGTTTCGAACAAAGTTTTGTTGGTGAAGGAAGGAATAGAAACACTTAGGTTTTAGTAAGAAACCAAGATAAGAGAGGTTATGAAAGAGTAATCTGTACATGTTTGGAGGTTATTTATAGGCCGAACACTTACAAAAGCAAATTGACGGTTGTGAGGATTCGTATAAACATGAATCCCCTAATGCACTGTGATATAGACACATGGGAATAGTTTTGATTGAAGAGCCACGTTTAAAAGGAAAAATGTACACCATAGTACACAAAGTCTACATAAATATGACACCTATTATATCACATTAACTGCACCACAAAAGCACATGATAAAGTAATAATTCAAAGAGTTGGCTTCCACAAGAAGTTGTCTTGAGGCCCCTTTAACTTCCATATTAACAACAAAGCTTCCGCGACACCGTTATTCAGCATGGATAAGTTAGCCCTACTTGATTCTACCATCGCCCAATCGATTATGCCAATCCAGATCATCTGATGCCCCTGCATACTCAATTCCATCGATTCGTACCCTTATTGCCTGAAGCGCCCAATCTACCGAATCTTCATATTAGCTCTAAACGCCTAACTCAACCCATTGAGTATTTACCTCGAGCCACCCATCCAACTCAATATCTGAGCATTCTACTCTACCCTGGGTGTTCTCTTCGAATCGCCTCACATTGCATGGCCTCACACGTTACCAACTCGAGCCTCTTCATTGAGTGTCTCCTCTACTCAGGCCTTTGTTACGCTAAATCGACCAATGTCTCCAAAAGTGTTAGCATAGCAATTCCTCATGCAATTTACCAAGTTATCATGAGCGCTCCAAGTTTAACTCAACTATACCTAAGGAACCCACCCATTTATCTTTCTTACCTCTACTTTGGCAACAAAACTACGCAACGGGAGGGGACGGGTAAATGTTGATAGGATATTTTAGGCTTGGGTTCCTTAAGTCTATGCCAACTAACCTACGCTCATGACTCAGTTCCCTTTTGATTGGGTTTAGCCTCCTTACCTATTTGGTTTACCTCAGCTTAAGCCTACTAGATGGCTTTCCCATACATTATAAATTCCAACAATTGGAAGAGAAGGATAAAGATCAAAGACTTGGTTAACAACTACCTCCAATAATCTAGGGTCACATCAACCAACACATCTTCACTACCCATAACTTATGGATGTGTCCAATCATTAACGACTTTGTAACCGTTGACTTCATTCCTTTATAAATACAAGACTACCACTTAATGATAAACTACTTAATAGTTTGCACACTTAAACTATATATTGCTTTCTTGCATCCTTACTATCTATATACACTTTTCACTGACTTAAGTATCAAAGTCGCTATACCAAATAATACCTCAATGTCTCTCACCTATTCTTTTTTTGCAGGCTCACTTTACTGTGTAAACTCCAAAGCATTTCAAATCTCTACTGGCTAAAACCTAAAGACAACAAGCACAATAAAAATATCAAGAAGATGTGTACATAATATACGTTTTTAGTTCAATTGAATGGATGCCACATGCATTCACTAAAAATCCTAAGGACAAGATAAAGAGATAAGAGCGTACCTTTACCACACTACTAGCCTTATTGGTTTTTAGAGTCCTGTTTTAGTAATTTGTGTTAAAAATCATCTTATATCCACACAACCCAACCTAGCCACCCTATCCAAAGGAATACACTTGCATACCTTTGTGGCTTCTACCTTATAAATCCCTAAGGAATTCATTTTGGATCCCTAAATGCTACAACGACATTTTAAAAAACTCTCTATTAGGGAACTCACTACTTTATCCTTGATTTCTTTATAAAAGTTTTCTCACATCTTTTTAACATTTATGTGGATCCCATTTAAATATTTTCAACCAATCAAAATTTAAAAGAATAGAAAAAATATAAAGCTGTCAAGTTGCTTGTCAAAGAAACAGAAGCTGCCTCAGAACTCCATATCATCACTTTGCATCACTGTAAGAATGGAAATTCCACTGCTTGACCATCAACCTCTGCTCCAAGCAACGAGCAATGAAGATGGTCTTACTGATGTTCCAATGTTGTGTTATTAGAGGATCTAAAACACGAGTTATCAAAACTACTTAACCTAGATAATCTTTGTTGCTATAAGACATGCCATGTGACCATATAATTGCTAGTCTTACTGCTACAAAAACATGTATAAATCACATTAGCACAAAAAACGAAAATTGTCATTCTTATACATGAAATCAAAATATTGATCTTCCAACAATTTCATTGTGTGGGAGTTGTACTCATGATCCATATTGATGAAAACAATGCTACCACTGATATGCAAGATTCAATGAACTCTGTATTGGTAGCAGAAGTGGCTACCTTGTGCTCTCGGGCCCATCAATTGGTGCAAGAAATTGATATTAAATGCAGGTAATATATATGTTCTCCAAGCTGCACATAGAGAGATTAATTCTATAATCTGATGATATGAAGCGAAATTTGAATTCGCCACAAGTATTAGTCGACTACCAGCCACCAGAGGTTCATGTATTATGCAGGAATCATGCGAATTTCTGACCTAAACTGTTGAGCAAACCTATATTTTGTTGGGAGAGCATCTATCATTTAACTTTGCAATTGTTATGTACAGTCCGTGGAATCAAAGCAAAAGATCTCGGGACTCTCTCCCAAAAGGAGATATGCATAACCTTCCACAGTTTCCGAATCTCCCAATGAAAATTCCATCATTACACCGGCGGCATGACGGACCAAAGTGTTTGTGGCCCTTAAATCTGCATTGCTAACCTGAAAATGAAAAGAAACTGTGGAAGGTTGTATTAGAAGTCATGCATATCTACTTTTGGGGAAGATTCCACCATATACACCCAGGGCATTATGGGCCAATGTGATCATATCCAAAACAACAGATACGAAGATGCCTTCGAAATACTAGGTACTTCTGTCACCGTGCACACTTTGCCCTTTGGAAGTAAGGGAAGGGTGAAGTTTAAAATGGCCATAATTATTTTCATTTTCCATCGCACGCACACTGTACAGTGATATAACTGCAGTGCAAAAGGAAACAACAAAGAAAAGGGAAGACTAATGATCAAATAGCTCGACTCACACATGGCCAGCGTTTACTAATCCCTGCTACTCAAGAAGATTTCAGCAGAACTGCGTTTGCCATCCAAAATGGTGATACAAGATACAAAAGGATGCAAGGAGAATGATTAAGAAATCTAGTTTAAAAGACAATAACATCAGATCTTTTCAAGCTAATTATCTCTTACAGAGAACTTGGAGAGGAAACCAACATTCAGTTCATCAAATGCTGGGGGAAGAAAAAGAATCTAAGCCAATGCCTTGATTTACGTACCAAATCAACAGCCAAAACCAATTTCTGTGAATGACAACCAAAGCAGTCATGGGCATATTGTAATTGGATCGGCCATGAATTCCAACCACTTGTGATAGAGAGAAGGGCTAAGGAGCCAGTTAAGCCAATTCCATCAACCCAGGTATCTGTACAAGTTTACACCAAACAATGGACTTCTCTAAGATGCTGCAGAACGCAAATTCAACCTTGAGAAAACTAGTCTTTGATTTAAGAGCATGTCCACACCTCCAGGAATCCCACCCACAACCAATATCACCAAGAGAAGTCCCCCCACCTGTATTTATGACAATGATGAAGCTCTAGAAAATTGACTGCTGATTCACTTATCTCAAGGTGGAACGAGATGATCGAGTTCGACTGCTTGGATCTGAACGATCTTTTCTCAACAAGGCCCCAATATTTTGAAGACATTTGAGTGGCTTGACCTGTATGCATAAATTACATAGCAGTTAATTTGTCCCATTCATGAAGATCATCTGAAGTTCACAGCAAAGTTACAATTGCTAGCTAAAATAAACAATTAATCTGCTCATTAAACTAAACAAAAATTATTTTTGCTAGAATTACTGTTATTCACTTTTAGTGAGGACAAAGAAAAGATTTACATGGCGATGCTAGCATTCTGCCTTTCAAGGAACATCTACCACTACAAATCAATATAGATCACAACCTGTATAGCAAAAACAATTTGTGGAGCAGTTGTCACTCTTACAACTTTTAATGGTGCTACTTCTGACCTCAACTGGTTGACTAATCTTACTCTGATTGAAGTTGTTGCTAAAGCAGTATACAGAAGCTAACATTCTTTCCACTTTGTCCTCATGGTACTTCATTTTGCAAATCATTGAAGAAACTCTTATTGGCTAAATATTTGACCTCAACTATTTAATCTAATTTTGCCAGGGACCAAGAAGCTCATTTTTTTCCTAGTTTTCTTGCATTTCTTCATTTTGCAAAATCATTTAAGATTTCACATCAAGAAAGTACTTGATAACAATTTTCACCTGTCAAGAAAAGACTTAGTTGATGTTGTCATGACAATATTGGAACGTCTTGATGTATAAAATAAAAACTACAAAAAAATTCAATGCTTATAATCCAATATGCTGAATGATATATACAATGCTTAGCAGGTGCTCTCAAAGGCTTGCCTAAGAGATTTTAGACATTATCTTCTGAACCAAACATGTGTCACACTTCTTTTATGACAAAAATAGAAGAAACTTCATGCAAAGAGAAGAGCAACAACTACACTTTTCAGATATTTAGAAGTGGAGCAATTCTATGCTTAGGTAATTACACTGCACATATATATAACCTTACAAATAAGAACATATGGAACAGGAATGGGGGACAGACCTTCCAGCGATCGTCATGAGCAAGCTGATTGTTAACGTGATCTAACCGCTTAATTATTTGGCTGAAAGTAGGCCTGAGATATGGCTCCTCATGCCAGCATTCTTCAATTAAGCTACACCATAAGTTTCATAATTGATATTGGAATAGAAATATTGCTGGAGCAATGAAAACCTAAGCAGCAATTTTAAAAGAGAAACCTACATAACAACTAGGTACTCATGCCACTCCTACAATTTGTAAAGAATTATAGCTAGATCAGCTTAAAGTTATTGAGCATAACGGATGCATACAAGTCAGCAGAACAGATTGAACACTTCAGGATTTTCAACATCTCGCTATCAGGAAATATTTTCCAGAACATCTGCACTTCAAGTGCTGGTAGGTGTATCAACTTTGTGACATGTGGTTCAGGTCATATCTACACAGACACAAAGCTTTGAAAGAGCTTCTTGCAGAAACAAGACCCAAATACAAACACTATGGATTGATCAGCGGTTACCACAATTAATAACAGAAAGGCTAGGTACATGGTAGCTTAAATGTGTCCATGAAGCAAGTTCTCATATTATGCATTGAGGTAAAAAAATCATGACTATCCATACAAAGGATAAATTGCAGATACATATGCAACATATGCAATCCTTTACAAACATTTTGCAAACAGAGAAATAATAAAGTTCCTCAACCATTTTTGGGTACCAGAGTAATCAATTTTTCAGTGTAAACTTAAGTTAACAGAGAGATAAACTTTGATTTTAAAGGTTAAGTTGGATAAATACAACAACATACCAATTATATCTGTAAGCAACCACTGGCTGGGCTTTGGAAAAAATAAGACAACAGCTTAAACCATTTTCATACAAGTCTCTGCTGCTCTACAAAAACAACTCTTCAGAACACTAACTATTCCAACTCATCTATAGAGGAATTTAATTTCTTAAATAGTTGACAAGATTCACAATTTTCGAGTTAATCATAGCTCACAGTTTTTCTTCTCTTTTCCTTTTTTTTTTTTTTTTTTTTTTTTTTGGATAAACTCAGCTTTCTGTTAAATAACAAGTAATCAGATCAGCAAGTATGCATTTATCACTGAGGATTTTTCACAGGTTTGAGCTGATTGAAAGGAACATACTCTCTCAGTCCATGAAGGTATCGCTTTGGTGGAGCTTTAAAAGGAGGGCGCTCATTTGCAACATATGCTTTAGGAACTTCATACTCTGGCCTTGAAAGAAATGGTGGAGAACCTTCAATTATCTACAGAAACAAAGGACACAATGAAATGGACTGGCATTACAACAGCTAATATCTTTTGTGATCAACCCAAATATGCCAGAATGAAGGTGCCTAATGCTTAAGGGTGCATATCGGTATTGGGCTTTCTCAGAAAGCTGATTTTCATGATTCCAACATATGACCTGACACAAGGGAAGCATGTCATTACCATGACAAGGTTCACTCTGAAGACAACATATATATGATATGATAATCACAAAAGGAACTTTACACTGCACACAAGCCATTTATAGACATTTATGGCCATACTCATGGATTCTTTCCTTGAATTTACCAAACATACAATTGAAAAGCACATGGCAATTTGGTACCTGTTAAAACTACTAATATGGCAGGCCAAGACATAACATTTATTTTAAAAATGAGGTAGGAGTGAGATTGACACTACTGGGGAAAGTAAAGGATGCCATCCTTTCAGTGTAAATCTAAAGTATGGGCATTGCTTTACATGCATTGGTTGATATTATCTGTAGGAACCATTTTGACACAATGAAAAGTTCAACACAGACATAATTGAGAGACAGTCCCAACCAACCCAGGATCGTGAAATATTTTTATCAGCTATGTCCATGCATATGAAAAGTTCAACATAAACATAAAATAGATCTTTGTGCCAGCTGGAGACAAAAGGAAAGAAAAAGAAATGAAAAGACATCTGCAATGGCTTTACCTTTCATTCTTTTAATTGTTGCTGTGGGAGAGAGGGTGTTAGATGCATTATATGGCAAGGCAAATCTTTATAGATGATGACAAGCAAATGAATGTGAGGCACTACATCAAGAGGGAGAGAGTTTTACCTCCTGTAAAATCAAGGCAAATGAGAACACATCCACTTTAGTGTCATATTCCTCATTTCTGTATACCTCTGGAGCCACATAGCGCCCTAACCAGAAGATATATGAACTCAAAAGATTGATCAACCAAGTTGTTAATATTGATATAAAGCTACTTGGAAAATTGCAAAACAGCTATCCTAGAAAGCTAGAGCACAAAAGCATTCAAAATTATTTGAAACCTTCCTCTTCTTTTTCTTTTTCCATTCTTTTCTTTATTTATTTATTTTTTTTGGTTTTTTGTTTTTAAGTAGCACATAAACACTCAATGGCAAAGCTTTGCAAGAAAAAATCATTCTGTTAGTCCCAAGAAGAAACATTAAAGTTTTATTGTATATTAGACTGGCAAAGTATAAAATATAAAAGCCCATGCCCATTTACAAGCTGAAGCTTTTAAATATGATGGTTGTAGAGCATAATTCATCATAGTAACAGAGTGGAAGGTACTAGGTTCAATTTCCCCAATTGTCATTTGAGTCCTTATTTAGTCATTTCCACATGATAGAGTAAATGTCCAAGCCCAAGTGAGGGGAGGTGTTAAAGGGTATAACATAGAAGCCCACACTGAACGACAAACTCTACTTTTAGATCTCATGGTTAAATGGAGCTATATTTATCGCAAACAATAGAGTCCAAAGTTCATGTTATCATAATAGATCTTAGAGGCTTTGTTTAAAAAGTAGAACATACATGAAGTGTCATGATGGCTCACGGCTACATCTTCTTTAATAGTTTTTGCAACTTTCAGCATCTTGCTGACTCCAAAGTCTGCAACTTTTAGATGTCCAGAATCATCCCGCAGTATATTTCTGTTATCTTACTCATGAAGAATCAAAAATCTTTCGAAACACCTAAGCATATCAATCAACTGATAAAGCATACACAAACACTGCATACATGTAAACATTACACGTCTTTTGCATGTATGCCCACATGCTGCTCATAAATTATACTAGAGAAGCTCTTCACTAACAGATGTTAAGATTTGCAAATAGAGAGAGAGAGAGAGAGAGACACACACACACACATAGAGAGAGAGAAGGATAGGAGAGGAGTGTAGAGAGAGGCATACGATGGTTCCAGATCTCGGTGTATTATAGCTTCAGGTTTATGTTCATGCAAGTAATTCATTCCCCTGCAGACATAATTCAAAAGATGAATTCAATCGATGTCTACTTAGCAAACAATTTTATGCTTTCCTGCAGTCTCTATTACTGATCATCTCAAACCAAAGAGATAAGATCATGGACCCACCACACCTATCTAATTGAAACCACATCATTTTAGATAAATTTCAAATTGAAGGGAGAAAAAGAAAAGTTGTTCAGAGAAATCACTTATAAATTTGATCTTCTCTCTGATTTCATCAGCACTCATATAAATGCAACGATTAATACATGCAACACCATAAATGTGCATCTGAAAACCACTTGTGTACATAGACAATGCAAGACATGAAACTAACCTTGCAATGTCAAGGGCAAACTTGACAGCAGTTATTGGCCTTAGAGCACCCCTGCGCTTTAAGTATGCACCAAGATCACCCTGCAAAAGAAGAGGGGGGAGGGGGGGCATGGCGCAAAAGAGTGCATCAACAAGACGTACTTTTAATGACACCATTCGGACTGAGAAGAGGCAGCCTAAGTCCAGATTGTAGTTCTATGCAAGCACAGCTAACTATGAAGTATTGTACACAGCATAATGTGATCAAGTATCTCTGCACTGCCTTTGTAATTCTAAGCAACCTGCATTAGAGGCATCTTTCCTCATTTAATTTGTTGTATTACATGACCCAGAGCTTTCTGGCCCATAAAAAGATTTTCACTCATCCAACCCACACCACACCAAGATCTGGTTACTAACAGAAAATACCAAAAACACCTATTCAGTAACCAAATAGCAGGGGATCCCTAAATTACTAGTAATCAAGAAACAAAACCTAACAAGAAAAAATAGAGTAAATAAATTATTTATTCAAGTGTAAGAAGAAGGAAAAAAACCTTAGGTAGATATTCTGTGACAATCATCATGGGGCTGCTTTGTGTTACAGCACCCAGAAACTGGACAATATTTGGATGGCGCAGCTTCTGGAACAGTGCGAGCTCATCTCTAAATGCCTTCCTGAAACATCAACAGCACGTCAAGAACAAATACATTGAAAAAGTGTCATAAATAAAACAAAACAAGCCAAAATCATCAGGGGAGAGAGAGAGAGAGAAAATATAAATGAGGGAAACCTACACTTTCTCCTCATCAGTGAACACATCCTCCCCAAGTGTTTTAACAGCCACTTCAATCCCTCGCCATCTTGCACTACGGAAGGTCCCCTGTTAAGTTTTTCACGAGAGATTAGCCATAGTTCTCTGATCATTTTCTGAGGGGATGATCACATGCTATTAAATAGCTAAAAACACAGGTTATTGTTGATGTGTGGTGCTCATGTTTAGCTTTGGCTAGAACTTGCAGTCTTGAAACTGAATTTGGGGCAAAGATAGGAGAAGAATTACTCAGTTGATAAAGTTCAAGAGCTAGGAGGAATATGACCGTTATTCATTTCTTTCTTTTATATCTGTTCAGTAATTTCAGCTCAATCTTAAGCATCAAGTTCAACAATAAAAAGAATGGGTGATTCTATAGTTTCCTCCAATGAAGGACATCTTGAAGTATGGTTTTATATCCCACAATTTGTGTCTCATGCATCCTAACCAGGGTGTAGATGAACCAACCCCCATGCAACCTTCTTAAGTTTAGCTTAATGTTACTCGTATTCAGTCCTGTTACTGTCAAGAAGAGCTCAAGTGCAAGCTACTTGAGTCTCTCACTCAGCCAAGGTCAAGTAAATATTTAGCTTCACGAATGCACTAACCTAATTGAGCTTGATTCAAGCTTCAATATACTCATTTTTAGAGGATGAAAACTCTACATTCTCAGGATAGGGTCTTATGTGCAATAGTTCATGTCTCGTGTGTCCTAACTGGAATTAAATGAAAAGAGCTAGCTTACAAGCTTCTTGAGCTTGGCCCGACATTTACACACCAACTTCCATTATAGCCAAAGTCAGCTTAAGTGCAAGCTACTTGAGTAGCTAATTAAGTCAAACTCAAGGTTTGAACATTCAGCTCCACATATGTGTTAACCTAGTCCATCTCCACTCAAGCTTCTGTTTAATGAGCTTAATCAAATTCAGTAGAATTCAAGATAAAATATAAATCTAATTAGAATCTTTTTTAGAACATATAACAGGGGGAAATTCCAAGATGGAAGGAGCATACCTTTGTTATGTTTACACTGTTGGTGAAATCAAGCTCTTTAGGATCAATTTCATATTCAGGGACTTCCTTAAAATTTTGGACATGCATGGGAGCCACCTGAACAGTAACACATCACTGCACTTTTAGATAAACCTTGACCGGAGAAACAGCTAGAATATCAACTCAACCAGTCCAAGTAGTAACCCGATATATGCCCAAAATGCATGTCAAATAATATACATACCGGAGGCTTTGCTCCATGTTTCTCCAAAAGCTTGATGACATCTTGATTCTTGTAATATATTGCATCAGCCAGCGGCTGTCAAATCAGTCATATAAGTGTAACAACAGGACCACTCAGAGAAACTTAGAAAAACCAAGGGAAAAAGAAAACACTTAAAAACACCATCTCAATCACTCGAAGATTTCTTTTCTTTTCTTTTCTTTCCTCTTTTCTTTTTTCTTTTTTTCTTTTTTGGGTATATTAAGCTCTTTTGCACAATTCCAATGGAACAATACTAGCTGAAATCCCCCAATCAGCATCCACTATTATTTTCCATATCAATAGAGCTTCAGATTAACTCCAAAAAGAAAAGTCAGTCCAGTGGTGAGAGCTTCGAACCGAACTCCGAATATGAATTCAAGATTCAAATTTCACAATTAAGCTAAGAAAACCATCACACCACAAAACTGTTTAGAGATCACAAAAACCCACAAAAGAAAATTCTATTCAAATACCAATTCTTTAGCATCAAAAACATCAAAATTCTACAATTAGGTTCAAATCCAAATTCACAAAACAAAGTTCCTCTCCCGCAAAACGAGAAACAACGCAAGACCCAGTGGCTGATTAAGAGAGACTAATTCCAGAAACTACCCAAAACTTTTAGAATTCAACCAGAATTGTCCTTGAAATTCATTTCTCCAAGAAATACCCTAATGATTTTGTTTGTCAGAGTTTTGCCTATCTCATTTTTCTCTTACAATTAAAGTTTGTTACATCTTGCATATATCACTGCTGGTACCCTTGTATTTGTAACTACAAACAGACAAAACTTTTCTATCCACATTCAATGTTCCATGGTCCTCTCTGTCACAAGCGCTCATGTATGATTGAAAAAACACAAAATGGACTTGCATTATACATTACAAAACTTAATTGATAGAAACATGAACTGAGACACTGAATGGGGACAGTACGTTCCATCGCCCCCACCCCAGCCAAAAAAATACACACACCAGCCCCAGTAACATCAGTACTAAACCATCACCTAAACTGACTACTGACTAGTGACTACACAAACTACAACAACTTAACCAGATAACATATCACACACAAACACCCTCAAACAAACCCAAGAAAACATGAGAAATGAAAAGCAAAAAGCAACTCGTGATAACCATATTACACAAATCCCCATAAGTACCAAAACCACAAAGGAGAAAACTTTTAACTCCTTAAATTCAACTAGACTAAGTCTACAAATATTTCAAACTTCATTGAGGCACTGCGGAATTAAATCATACCGTGCTTCCCCAGCGGTCCTTAGGGTCAACCACCGCACCGCGATCGAGCAATAACTCTATGACGTCGGGTCGGCCCTGACAAGCAGCAATATGGAGAGCCGTACGACCATCGACATCGGTGAAATTAACATTAGTGCCGGAGTCCAAGAGCTCTTTGACGGTATCCAAATCACCCTCGTTGGCGGAGTACATAAGGCGGACACCGGATTCAACAGAGGGAGAGAGTTCCGACTCGTCGTTGTCGTCGAAGGGGCGCGGGGAGGTGGAGGTGAAAACAGAGCGGTCCGGCGCTAGTGAAGATTGCTTGCCTAGGGCAAAACGGCGTTGGGATTTTGACTCCATGGTTGGGGGGGAGAGTGTCTGTGTTGGTGGAGTTAGAAAAAAGAAGATGAAATTTGGCAATTGGGGACGAGTATTGGCGATGTTTGAAGGTATTGGGATGAATTAAAATTTCCACGTCTTTCGAGATTGATTCTACTCGGGGTAAGTGGGGAACCGGCTCAGGAAACCGTTGGACTTTGGAGTGACTCTGGCTATGGCTACGGATTTTACAGACCTATAGTGTAGTCACGCGGAAGAATATAGCTAATGAGGTTGTATCTCCAGCCGGTACAAGATTTATGTAATTTTTAAACCAACATTCATTTAGATATTCGATTCTCTAATTTAAGTTAGTAGCTTGATTTATATTTATTATGCTTTATTATAATTTTATGTTTTTACCAAATCATCATATTTGTACGTACTATAATTTACTTCCAAACATAGTGTAATATAAAATTCTATTATTGTGATTTACAGCATAAATGATTGATAAAGAAAAATTCACAAATCACTCGTAGAATCATGACACGTTAGCTTTATTTGAGCACTCTATACCCATGTCATTATTTACTTTTACTTACATTTTAAGTTATAATACAAGGTTTACGTTAATCATACATTTAAATGCTTAAAATACCTTGTCTATAGGCTATTGATTTTTATTAGAATTTTATGCATGATGGTGCGTGTTGAAATACTAAGTAACTAGAATTTTCACATTTTCAAACACCTTTTTTATAGTACCCAATAATGTGTCTCAAGCACCAGTTAATGGCATAGCAAAATTGGTTATATACTTTATTTGTAATATTGAATTATAAAAAAAAAAAAATGATTCAATTGTACAGGTTACAATAATTAACTTTTTATAATAATATTCCTTTAATCACCCTTTTAATTAAGAACATGTCTCTTATCTTAGAAGTAGTTGAAAATTTACTCTAATACACCAGTAAATTTTCTATCCGTTACTTATTCATCAAGTTTTCCTTTCTAAGGAAAAAAAAATAATTAATTTTCTAAAGAAATTAGAAAAGCTCTTAAAGTAGTTTCTATTGTATTACGATATGTGCTCATCTGGTGAAAAATATTTGCATGAAAAGATGCCAAATTTATTGATTGATCTTCATTATCATTCCTCTTTTCTTTTCATTATATAACGAAAAGATATAGTTTATATAAACTGTATTTATGGGAGAATTTATCTTTAAGCATCAAATATTTTCTCTCTTCTATTTAAATCTATAATATGAACCATTTAATCTACTGATTTAACTAAATGAATAAAATAATCCAACCTCAAATCAAAAAGTAGAATAAAGAAAGTTAAAATTGAATAGTATTGATCCATAAATAAGTATAATAGCAATTTTATTTTTTAATTATCGCGGCATGGATTGCATTACCAATGAGTTTTATTACATAATATATAAAATTAGTCCCATCAGTGTTATGTCGTAATATAAGGTCAAAAGAGAACTTAATTTACCATACTTTAACACCATGGAAGACAAAAGAGTGGATTTTAGAAGAAAGAAGAGAGTGGTGCATGAAGTGAGGGAGAGACTGAAATTGTATTTGATGTTGTTTATATTGCATTAAGATCCAAACTAATTAAGTTAAGCAGTTTGTGAATTATTCGAACTTCACTCATTTTAAGCTTAGTTTATTTATAACTCAGTTTGATTTGAGCTCAATTTGTAAATAAGTTGAATTGGACTCAAAATAAAATTTTCCTATTTAGAGAAGCTGAATTTAAGCTAGAGCTCTTATTTAAATGGATGAACTGCTTTATTTATATTATTAATGAGTAGACTCATGAGTTATATATAATATATGATATATATAATTAAAACTCAAAAGCTAATATCTATACTACATATATTATATGATACATAATAATATCTAAAATATATATAATCTTTATTTGTTATTCCATTATCCATTTATTTATATATATATTTATCTTTTTAGGTTTAACTTTATCTTATATCTATGGTTTGCAAAAGAGATAGGTCACTTGCTGGGGCTTGAGTTTAGCTTTACTTGATTTTAATTCATAAACAAATTAAGTTTAAATTTAAAATAAAACTCGTTTATCCAAACTAATCGAGATTAAACCTATAATTTTTTAACTCGAGAAAAACTTAACTGAAATTAAGTTTGATGATTTTTAAATAAGTCAACATAAATCTTTAAAATCAAAGCTTCATTCGGTTGATTTGCAGACCCAATTGTATTGGATAAAATAGGAAAGAGAACAGCCTTTTTTTTTTTTTCAGCCATGAGGAAATACAACAGAGTAAGATACAATAGTATAGCTAAGAAGTGAAGACGAGCCTCTCTGCACGCTACTAAATTAAACTAATATAAATCAAGCAGACAAGGAATTGTTATCAACTTTCACGGGACGTGGCAACGAAATGGGATGGAGGCATGAGAGTCTACTCTACGTAGGATGGTCTGGTCCGACAGACGGTTTAATTTCTATACTCTATATTGAGATGTCATGTCACACGATTAATAAAATATTAAGATGTCACGTCACCATGCATATCTGACCGAGGACAATAGACAATATCTACGATCAGTGGGGTACATACGATTTCAACTGTTTGTCTTTACTAGAAAATGCATGTATTATCAAAATGCTAAAAAAATATTATATCTATCAATTTTTTTATTATTTTTTAATCAAAATTATCAAAAAAAAAAAAAGATAGATACTAACTTTTTATCATGATTGCCACCAAAAAAAAAAAAAAAAACCCATAACTACTACAAAATTAAAAAAAGACAAAACTATTGAAAAATCATCCACTTTTTCCCTACTGATTTTAAGAATCTCCCGACAATACATATTACGTAAATTATACTAACATCCCTATTGACCAAGAAATGAGTCATATATATGGATCGATTTTCTATATGGCACACACTAAAACTAGGGTTTTAGTAAAATAAATAAACTGTTTGTCTATTTATATTTTTATCCTAACGGTCAACTACAAGAGAAAACTGTATAAAAATAAATAAAAACAAATTCTATGCATTAGCACTTTCAATAAACCCATGATATATATTATAATATTATTAATTATTTTAGTTAAAATCCTACACTATACATAAAGACAAAAAAAAAAAATCATAAATCATGAAATCCTCAATCAAACATATCGTATTCATCTCTACGTTTCCAAACCTTAGACAAAGAAATCTGAATGGAATGGAAAAGAGGCATATTGTATTTTGTTGTTTCAAGCTCTCTTTTTTGTTTGTGTGATATATATATATATATATATTTCAATCAGGTATATGTTATACGGAATTTTAGTAGAGTATGTAATAAGTTGCATAACATATAAGAACATAGGCCACAAACTCGTTAAAAGGAAAAAACGTTGATCAATGATTGCAAAAATATAAAACATACATAATAATTTTGTAATTTTCCCCTTTAGAAAAAAATCACCTTTAATTCTTAACCTACCATTGCCCCACTCTATTTATTTATTTATTTACTTTTTTCTCTAGCGAGAACATTGCTCTACACTGTATTCTTCTTCTTTGTTTTTACCAAGCTCTACGCCGTGTTTACATGGTTTTAGTATATGAATCACATAGTTGCTTATAGTAAGACTACAGATGACATGCACTCGTAACACGTCTCTTGAGAAGGAAAAACCTAAACTATCTAATCTTATTTGTACGACGATAAATGTTGTGACTATGAATTACAATAACTAATCTTAACTTCTAAGCTTATGTGATAAGAATCAAATCATTGGATTTTAACTCGAGTCCAAGCTTAAAGATTGGAAAGCATGGCGAGATGATTTCTCTCTTTACACACCACATTTGAGAAATCCAAAATGTTGCAGTCTACTGACTTAATGCCCTAGCTGAGCCAAACTCTCTTATACTTATCGACAGTCTCTAATTGCCAACCTGATATTCATCTAAACAATAGCTCGATCCATCCAACTAGTTGATCAAGCAACCTGAATTCAAGCTGTACCTGAATTCAAGCTGTACCTAGTAAGTTCGAGCTGAATTTACCTCGAAAAAGTCACTTAGTCAACTCAACATTATTGAACTGTTACCTTAGCTTGATATCATCACTCAACAACACCTAAGCTAGCTAAACAATTGTCCATCTTTTTACCAAGCACACAACCATTGATCACCCTCCACTTGTCTAAGGACCCTAGTAATAGAAACCTCCTACAGGATACCCATTTTTTTGTTGTATTTTCAATTATACCCTTTAGAAATTCCTTATAACATACTTATTTTAAAGATTACCCTTTTTTTTTTTCCATTTAAGGTAGAGTGCCCTAACTTTTAGATATAAATACCTACTATACATATAGTTGCAAATTATCTTGCATTCTGTAATATTGAATATACTCCTTTTCATAAATATTGCTTATAACTTGTTTGCTTACTTCACTCTTTTCCTAATCCTTAAGCAAGGCTAAGTTGCGAATACCATAATTGGACTTGCTCATGCATCACATTATGTTGAGCCATTAGTCTTTAGAAGTTCCTTGATGCATCATATCCTTGGAGTTGTTCAAGGGTTGCTTGTTTACTTTTCTATTTTTTACACATTTCCCATCTTGTTTTCAAGCTTTCGGCAAGCTTGAACTCACCTCCGATATGGTTGTCCTTGTTAGTCTTTGGTTGCGGCTCATTATCTTGGTATTAGAGAGGAGGTTCATTTGAGTAAGTTGCATTTGTACTTTCTTCTGACCAGTTTTTGTTGTGGTAGTGTATTTTAGTCGTGTAAAAGTTAGCTGTGAGTATCTGGGTTAGTAAGAAGGCATAGTAGTTTGCTATCATCGTGTACTCTATTTTGCCTTGTTTCGAACATACAAAAACAAACAAATTTCGACTAGGTTTGTTGTTCTTTGAAAATATTCGTTGTGTTGATAATTAGCTTGAAGTTTCGTGTAGAGAAGAGTATGTATGAGTTGCTTGAGTTAACTATGCCATTCCTATTGTTTTGTGGACTCTGAGTTTGTTTATTGAGAAGATTATGGATCCTAGTGTTAATACCGGTATTGGAGATGACAATAGTAGTGTTGTCCATCATGGATGACAATATCAAGGTGTTGAGCCTAGTTTTTTTGCCTTTTGGTTCTTTATAAATTAAGTTTTCTTTAAACCAATTAGTATTAAATCCTACCCGTTTTATACCAACCTTTGATAAGGGTTTAAAGAAAACCGATTTTTTTATACTTTGAAAACATTTTAGAGTTGCCACCTAACAAGAGTTGGGAAAAAGAGTTAAGTTATAACTAATTGGGTAGAGTAATTATAACTTAGCCACTAATCTACGAAAAAAAATTGATTTCTAAAACAGCTTTTGAAAACCAAAGATCTGGATTCGAAGGTTAGAAAATTTAAACCCTTATAGATACCATTAACTTTTCAAAATTAAAATTAAACTTAAAAATCACCTTTCAATTTTAATAGACAGAACTCGGTTATTAGTTACTTTAATTGGATAAATGAAGAAATCTAAATTAAAAAAGGAAAATTAGGGTTTTTCATTTTTAACGTTGTACCGTAGGTGTTTACGTACTCGCTATTTAAGATCGGACATACGTAATTCTTTTGCCAAAAATATAGCAAGTTAATCAATTTTATTTTTGAAAAAACAGCCGAGTTTACGTTTTTAGTCAATTTGATTTATTTAAGGAATGTTCTAAAAAGGAAGGTCATAAATTGGACTTTCATTTATTTTTGAAAAATTCTAAAATGCCTTGAATTATAAAGCGTTCGTTTATTTTTATTATTTTTGAAAAAACTTTGATTTTTCTAAGTGCTAAAAGAACAAATTTTTTTTTTTATCTCCTTATTTACTTATTTTTATTTTTATATTTTTCATTTCTATCTATTTATTTATTTTTTATTTTTATTAAACTAAAAATAAATAAAACCACTTTTTCTTAACTTTTTTTCTTTCTTTCTTTTTTTTTCTTTGCTTTCTTTTTCTTTTTCTTTTTCTTCTCTTTCTTTTCTTTCTTTTTTCCTTATTTTTACATTTACATTTTACATGAATGAAATAATAATAATAATAATAATACAAAATTGAAAAAAAAAAAAAAACAAGACTTGGACCAGAAATGGGAAGCAGGTTAGATCTTGGGTTGGTTGCGGGATGTTGAGTTAAGATTGCAAATTCGGGTCGGGCTCTACTAACTTCAATAGCAGTAACAACTTGATGGTGTGATTCAGGGTGATTCAAGGGGAATTTTTCATAGGTGAGGACAAATTCGTATATTTTAGATTGGAGATAGTAGGGGTAGGTTCAATGCCGTGGCTTAGGATGGTGGTNTTCTATCTATTTATTTATTTTTTATTTTTATTAAACTAAAAATAAATTAAACCACTTTTTCTTAACTTTTTTTCTTTCTTTCTTTTTTTTTCTTTGCTTTCTTTTTCTTTTTCTTTTTCTTCTCTTTCTTTTCTTTCTTTTTTCCTTATTTTTACATTTACATTTTACATGAATGAAATAATAATAATAATAATAATACAAAATTGAAAAAAAAAAAAAAACAAGACTTGGACCAGAAATGGGAAGCAGGTTAGATCTTGGGTTGGTTGCGGGATGTTGAGTTAAGATTGCAAATTCGGGTCGGGCTCTACTAACTTCAATAGCAGTAACAACTTGATGGTGTGATTCAGGGTGATTCAAGGGGAATTTTTCATAGGTGAGGACAAATTCGTATATTTTAGATTGGAGATAGTAGGGGTAGGTTCAATGCCGTGGCTTAGGATGGTGGTTTGGCGATGGTTATAAGTGGCGATTGACGGTGGTAGAGCTTCTCATCGCTTAAGGGTTGCTAAAGTTAAGTGGGTGATTGGTTTCGAGGTTAAGGAACCAGACGAGCTTAGTCGCGGGGTCAATTTAGGCCTAGGGTAGTCGAAAATGGTGGTTCAACTGAGTCGTAGTGGTGGCAGTAAGGGATTGAATTGTGGCGGTTCGATGTGGTTGCTAAGGGGTACAGCAATGGTTGAGAAGGGCTGGAATAGGTAGCTCGAGTTATGGGTAGTGCTCCTATGGTGGTGATTTAGCTCAGACTTGAGTGGAGAGAGAGAATCAGAGAGAGAAAGAGTGAGTTAAAGAGAGAAAGATTGCAAAAATGAAAGAGAGGGTTTGGGAATTAATCATGAATGATCGTGTTTGTTCATAGACATCCCTAAGCCCTTATTTATACACAAACTTAACCCAGAAACATGGAAAGTTCAAATGGGAGTTGAATGAAAAAAATCGGAATTTAAGTTTTTTTTCCAATTTTTAGAGCTTAATTTAACTATGTAATGTATGAATCTAGACATATTCTTGATCACTATTAACATTAGGCCATGTGTGCTCTGCGATTTCATCACTGATTTGATTAAATTGCAATGAAGAAGAGATCAAATCTGCCCACAAAGTGCACTATTCGGAAAGGAAAATGCAGGAAATCTTAGGGAAATTGGAGGAAATCGAGGGAAACAAAAGGAAAGGGAGAGAAAATCGGTTGACGTGGCGACACGTCAACCGACCCGACCTATCACAACGTGTCACGTGTCATAACGTGCCACATGGCAGCTGACGTAGCACGCCCCGTAGCGCCACATCAACAAAGTCATCCAATTCGACGATGCCACTTGTTAGGATACGTGATGTAATGAGATCCTGACACATGACAGTATGCTAGTTAACAAAAAATAAAAAATGCCTCCTTATTTTTATCAAGATTCGAACCCAAAACCTCACACTCAATACCCAATCCAAGTCTATGTATTTAATTAATAGGCCGTTGGCCTATACCTTATTCATATGTCTAATTAAATTACATATATGGACACTATTAGCCTGGGCTAAATTTAAATTTAAGCCTAGGTTCAATAGCCCAATTCCTAAATCTAATAAAAAATATATCCTAATGAAATGTTATTTTAAAAAATATTTCATTTTTTCAACTTTTCTAATTTTTTTTTGTAATTTTTTCAATTTTCTAAACTTTTTATCTTTTAGGGTTTCTTTTTAAAATTTCTCATTTTTTTATGCTTTTTCTTAATTTTGAATTTTTTTGTATTTTTCTATAATTCTTATTTTTTCTAAATTTTGTTAATTTTTTGGGTTTTCTTTAATTTCCTATTTTTTTTTTGTATTTTTCCTAATTTAGGACCTAAAAGAAAGAAAGAAAAAATAAATAAATAAAAGTAAAAATAAAAATAAAAGGGACAAAAATTGGGTGTCTACATAAGGCACCTCTAGAAGTATAGATGAATGAATTGATGAAATGACTAACTTTATAGCTGACCTTACCAGGGTTGTACATGCATTGGTTTTTTAACCTACTAAGGCCATGCAAAATACTCCCCAAGCTGTTGGACTTGTAAGAGGACAAAATCCAGCTCAATAAGCTTGAGGTAGAGGAGTAAGAGGACAAGTATGAAGGAGGATAAGTATGAAGTAAGATTGACTTGGGTGACTTGGATGAAGAAGAAGATAAAGAGTACAATGAAGAAGAGGAGTGAGCTAAAGCACTTACAACTACTGTCTATGTAAAGCTCTAAATTTTGAGCTTTAATGGTTTTAGGGATGTAGACAACTATCTGAATTAGGGGAAAAAGGTTGAATGTATCTTTCACTATTATTGGTGATGTGCTTAAGAGCTTAGTAGTTATTAGGGCTTACCATAGGTGATAGTAACCGAATAGGTCCTTTAGGATATCAAAGAAAAGGAAATGGATGAACGGTCAAATACAGTAGCTTTCGTGAGCTGCTTAGAGGATATGATGCACCAATGAATACAACACGACTTAGTATTTCACTTAATATGATGCATAAGCTAATACTAAGGTCCAGTCGCTACTAATCTCGAGCTACTCAGTAAGATTAAATAAGAGTATAAGAGGAAATTATACTCGGAGAGAAAATATCTCACAAGAATAAGTATATTCAGTATCTGAAAAGGTGTAAGGTATATGATGATAATTTTGGTTATAAAGAAAATGAGCTACTTATAGTAAGTCCTTAAGGTAATAAGGAAACCTAAGTAATGACAATAAAGGGTAATAAAAAAATACTACCATAGTATATTACCAAAAGGGTAAAAGGGACAAATAGAATAAACAAATATAATATAATATTAGAAAAAGGAATGATAGGTGATACGCTGTAGTTAGGTATATGTTTTAGAGTCTTGGGATGCTAGGGTTAATTGTACCGATGTTGGGGGTACTGCTGGTGAAGGGTACTTGGAGTTACTGAGACGAATAGATGATTTTGCAGCTTGGTAGGCTAAGTAAGTAAGACTTGGCATGTTTAAGACTAGGCTTTGGAACTTATCAAGTTGGACTCGACAGTCAGCAGATTAGTACATTAGAAGAAAGAGTTTAGTGCGTGGGTACTAATACTTATCTTCGGTAAGTTGGCAAGAAAGAATTCTTTGAGTGAAAAACTATAGGCTTCAAAGATTGGCGTGAATGAGGGGTTTGGAGGTTGACAGTCCATTGATTCTTTGAGGTTGTTAAAGATTTGTCCTCAAATCTTGGTCTTCTTCTTCTTTAGACACATAAGGTGTTAGGTCGATGATGTTGAAAGTAAGAGCTACTCCGTATCCTTTGGCTAGCTCAAGCTCATAAGCGTTGTCATTGACATGCTAAAGGATCTTAAAAGGTCCATTTGACTTTGAGGATAACTTTTTTGTCCTCTTCCTCAGGAAACGCTTCTTACTGAGGTGGATCCAAACGAGGTCTCTTAGATTGTAAATGACTCACCTCCTTCTTTGACTTCCCTATTCCTTTTGTCGAGCCACAGTCTTGACTAGCTACTTGATAACCTTATCATGCAATTTTCGAAACTCCTTCGCGTATTGTAGGTTGGATTGACTTTCTCCTTGGGAGGTTGGGTTGATAACCATGTCCAAGGATAAATTCAGGTTAAGTCCACAGACGAACTCAAAAGATGACCTTCCTATTGAGCTATGAGTGGTGTGATTCTTGTCACGCCCCGAAGCAATAAAGTCTTAATAGTACCTTAGTGTTAACCATTCTAGGATAAAAGTTGACCTTACAGCTGCTATCCTAGACTTGATTTACACAAGGTGTCTATGACTAACCTGCTTTGAAGTAAACAGTTCATAAATTAAACATGTTATTTAACTATGTAATTATGAAAAATACATATTTACACTAAATAATCTGATTATGTTTACAAGATTTAGTAACTTAATCATAATCTACTTGAGTAATACATAAATTAATATTAAAAATTTTAAAGATAGAATCCAAACTTGAGAGTATATTTGATCCTTAGTTTTATATCCTCACTCCCTAAGATCTAGTAGTTGCTAGTTTTATGGTAGTTAAATGTCTGCTTCTTAGCTAACACATGTGATATGGACTCAAGATGAACACATGAGCCCAATATCATACGAAAACCAATAGATAGGTCTAGACTGCAAGATTGCCCAAAAGATAAATGGCAGTCGATGGTTTAACAAATCCCATGCACTAACTCTATGGATATGACATACCGTAGAATCACACACGAACCTGAGTTAGTACCCGAAATGATGCATGGATACTAGGCTTAGGGGATTACTTACCATAATCCTTGCTAAAGGAATTAATAAGAGCTAATAGAGAGGAGCTTTCCAAGAGAAAAGACTTAAGGGTTTTTCATTAATGTTGTAAATTTGCCTAAAACCCTATACAAGTATTCTATTTATATAGAGTGGTAAAGTTGTAAATAAAATGACTAAAGGATGTCCTAGTGGCATTCCAGTAATTACAAATAAAACATGAAGACAACTTAAGGAAAATACAAGAAATAGGAAATCTAAATAACATAAGTAAAATATATAGTCGATTGAGACTTTTAGGTAAGGGGCTGATTTTTTATTCCAAAGAGTTATTGCAGAATTTGGAGCTTTGATTTGGGCAGACCTAATTTTGGATGACTTGTCTTGTTCGAGACCGATCTGACATGATTGTGGCTAACCTTGAATGGCCAGGTCGACCTGATATGGCAATGATCAATTTGACATGGATGTAGCCGGCCTGTTTGATCTAACTCGATGCAATCAAGTTGATATGGAGTAGCTAAGCAATCTCGACAAAACTGAGTAGATCTTAGCCAAACAGACTTGGGTAAGTATATTGATCTCGATAAAGTAGAGTGAATGGGCAAGGCAAAGTAGACAGGCAAGGTAGGGTAGTCTTATAGAGCGAAACAAGTTGGTAGTGTAAAAGATGTTGGTCGAGTAAGACAGAACCATTTAGACCAGAGTAGAACACATTTAGCTGATTAGAGTAGATTCGGTAGAGTAGAGTAGAGTAGAGTTGACTATGGTTAGGCAAAGTGAACCTAGTAAAGCAAGGCACAAATAGTAGGCTAGGACAGAACTTATAAAGCACATCAGGTCTTCTGATATTGCTAGAGTTTATAGATAGGTTTATGGGAGAGCTCAATTAGGATAGAGCAAGGTGTATTCAACATTACAAGGTAGACCTAACTGAGTAGGGCAGGGTATCCAGCACTGATATAGCTTATAAATAGGTCATCCATTCATACGGGACTTGTGAATAGGCCTACCATATAGTCTGAAACCGAGTGTGTTGTTGGATCGGCATCTAGAATCTTAGTAACTTGCAACAATATCTATAGAGATGTAAGCAACTAACCGCTTAGTAAGTTGAGATGGAAACTTAAAACTATATATCAAACACAAACAAGTTTATCAATCAAATTAGTTAAATGCAATGCATATACAAGCAAATGTCACTGCACAAAGTTGTCCAGCTCGTTGTGAGATTAAAGAACTACACTTACTTTAATCCGAGTTAAGGAGTTTCCATTTAATGCAACAGTTCACAATCAAACCTAAGCTTGTGCAATGGAGACATTAGTCTTCTTGCGAATACATCCGAATCATTCACTTCACCTTTACTGCGACCTCCTCATCTGTCACTTAGTTTAACTAAAGATGAAGAAGGGACACATTATGCTATCTACGTTATCTCTTTCGAAGGGATTGGTATTTGACCAGAGAACCCTAATGCTTCCCCTAATAGGTTGTTATGTAGGTCAGATTTAGATTTATAAGTCATATATTTGGTTAGATCTTATTTAAGGTGTTTAATCATTTCAAACAAATCACATAAATACAAGCTAGAATAACAAATCAGAATCATATCATCAAACATAGAAATAAGCACATACAAACATGTGTACGATCAATTATCTAGCCAACATGACCAAGTACAAATGTTAGCTCACTACAAATTAGTACTCCAAAATATAGTAATGTATTAATCCTAACTTACCTAGACTCCCCGTTTACTCATTAAAGGTGCGGCATGCTTATTAAAGGTGCGGCTTGCTCATTAAAGGTGCGACTTGCACATGCCATCGCCAATAATTCTTATAATACAAATGATGTTTTAGTTCTCATATAACTACTATATATAGGTTATATTCTATAATGTAGATTATGATTATCTTTAGTTTAGGGTCTTACTATATTTAGTGATTTAGGTCTAAGTCTCTTGAGATTACTTATCTTGTTTAGCTAGGTTTCAAATTTACTTCTTATTTCGATTCCAATTCAGCTTTTAAATTAGGTTCTAATTCAGTTTCTGATTATAGGTTTTATATACGAACCCTAGGAACTCATTTCGAATCATTATGTGAAGTTAATCACATTTCACTTAAGTATTCTAAATCTTTGTTTTAGCTCTTAACCAATGTTTTAGTAAGTACGATACACTATCTTTTTAATTAAACTATCGAATTAGTTCTTGATGTAAAAATAACCTATATTTTTTATATAATTTCATAAATTCATCTTCTAAATCAAATTTATATTATATTCCTAATATTATAATACCATTAATTTTTACTTAATATTTTCTACCCATTTATTTCCTATATACATATATTATGTGTTATTATATAATTCTCCTAAATCACTTATTTAATACTTCTAACACTACATATATCATCATTCGTTATCCAATAACATAACAAATGTCTAATTATATCCTAAATTAGAATTTTATATCTAATTACCCTAAATTACAAAATTAACTTAAATATACCTCTTTACCTACATATTTAGTACATATTATGTATGAACTCTAGGTAAATATATAATAATTAGTATCCAAGCTCCATTAAAGTTGCAAAAAATATATTGTACTCAATAAATTATGGTTATTATATTATGATTAGGAAAAGTATTAAGATAGTTTAATATATATTATTTTCTAGTATATCAATTTTAAGTCCATTTTTACTAAAATTTAGCTTAAATTAGGTAAATGATCGAATAAAATTATAATATTCAAAATGAATATTCCCAAAATCATAACTAAGCTTTAAAAGTCATTACAAACTAGATTCATTAAGGAATTTAATTAAAAACCTATTGTTTCTTTCA
Organism: Lumnitzera littorea; assembly: GCA_024138015.1. Classification (NCBI taxonomy): domain Eukaryota; kingdom Viridiplantae; phylum Streptophyta; class Magnoliopsida; order Myrtales; family Combretaceae; genus Lumnitzera; species Lumnitzera littorea. Next base: position 49,921,872 of record JAMXBB010000002.1, read on the forward strand.
TATGAAAAACAAGGTTGATTAAAAAAAAAATTTAATAAATACTAAACGTATAGTTTATCAAAAATTATTTTTATGTAAATTAAATATATCATATTAGGAATATGTATAACAAAAATTAACTCGAAATAACATTATTTACTATTTTTGAAAATTTATATAAAATTCATTGGAATTAGGTTTGTTTTTAAGGAATCTATAGAAGAATTTATAATTTTAAAACTATGGTTTGATATTCTAATTCTACATGCAAAATATCTAAGGAAACTAAATTTCATAATTTTCCATATATATTTGATATTTTTATTAAATTCAACAAATTCGGAAAGAAAATCGGAATTTACCAATCGATAAACTTCCATCCACCAACGGTGGCTCCACCATTATTTACAGCTTTAGGCGTAGGGTCCACTATCTGGTAGTGGTGGCCGTACCTCTCTAGGTAGTTATTGAATGTGGGTTCCCTTTATAAGCCCTAATTACACTATAAGTTTTAATTTTTAGTAAAATTGTTTTCTCTCCTCTTCTTATCTCTCCCTAAATTTTTTTAGACTCTAAACTAACTAAAATGAATTTTGGAAGAATGTTTAGTATTTATAGAAGAGGATTAGGGTTTTTCTTGCAATTTTGTATGGACAAATGTCTTTATCTCTTATCTTTTTCACTTTTCATTTAGCTTAATTTTATTGGTTGTTATTTTATCTTTAATTCCTAGCATTCCATGCCCCAATTTTAGACATTTCCACACTTTTTTTTTATTTTTCGTGATTTTTTCTTAATTATTTATGAATTTTCTTCAATTATTTAGTGTTATTTTAACATATTTTAGGTATTTTAAGTAATGTCGCATATTTTTACTTACACGTAAATACATATATGGTATACATAAATAATCCTAAATATTATTTATATTATTTTATGATTTTTAGTGTATATATAATGTATCTCTATCAATTTATTAGTTATTAGAACTTGTTTTACGTATTTTTGATAAATAATTAGAAATTTTCATATAATTCAATATTATAATAATTGATTATTTTATTATTTATTTTCTTAAATCCAAACTCATGAGAACACTTTTACTAATATTTTTAACTTCTTTATAAAATTTAGGTTCGATCAAATAATTTACCTAATCGCCCTAAATCTGACAAATCGAACCCCAAAAACTAGATTATGAGGCTTATAATTCTAAGTGGACTTAATGATGGGTAGGCAAATATCCCAATCATGCAGATTCTTCCTAACAGTAGCTCAAAGGAGGTTATCGACTGTTCTGTTCACCACTTTTATTTAGCCATCAATTTACAAGTGGTAAGAAGTATTGAATATGAGTTTAGTGTCGAGCTTCTTCTGGAGGAGCTTCTTCCATAAGGTTCTCCAAAAGAAGCTCATAAACTTCAAATCACAATCAGATACAATACTTCTTGTTACTCCATGCAGCCGCATGATCTCCTGGAAAAAGAGGTGAGCAACAAATAAAGCATCATTGATTTTGTGGCAAGAAATAAAGTGGCTCATCTTACTGAGCCAATCGACTACCACCATTATAGGACCACGCTTTCTTGGCATTTTAGGTAAGCCAAGCATGAAATCGATGCTCAGATTGGTCCATGGCCGTTTAAGTATAGGCAGAGGTGTGTACTCTCCATATGACTTCTTCCTTCCCTTGGTAAGTTTGCACACCTTACATCATTCAAGCACTCAACGCACGTCCTTCATCATCTCAGGCTAATAGAAATGTTCTTTTAGCAACTTAGCTGTTCTCTTCTCACCAAAGTAGCCAGCTAAGCTTCTAATACAGGCTACTTGGATAAGTAATTCCTTAGCAAAACCACTTAGCATACAAACTTGCTTCCCCTTCAACAAAAACTCTTGGCTGAGATAGAATTTGTCTATTACTCCTTCTACATGACATTTGTCCACTAAGGGTCCAAAATATGGATCATGCTCATATTGATCAGGCAGGATGCTAAATCCAAGCATCTTAGCTTGTAATGCCGTAATAAGAACATGTTGATGAGAGAGTGCATCGACTACAGTGTTGGTGCTGCCCTTCTTAGACCTGATGACAAAGCAAAAAGTTTCCAAGAACTCAACCCATTTAGCATGATGTTAAGAAAGTTATTGGTACCCTTTAATATGCTTGAGAGATTCGTGGTCTGTGTAAATGATGAATTCTTTCGGCAGTGAGTAATGATGTTAGTTTTGAAGAGCTTAGATAAGGGTGTAGAACTCCTTATCATATACCGAGTAATTCAGTGTGGCTCCTTTAAGCTTCTCGCTGAAATAGGCAACTAGTTGGTATTCCTATATAAGAACAACTTCAATGCTGACTCTAGATGCATTGCATTCTAATTTAAAAACTTTCACAAAGTTGGATAGGATGAGTACTGTGATGGAAGTCAACTTGAACTTAATCTCATCAAAGCTTCTTTGAGCTTTTTTAGACCATTTGAATTAAGAGTTTTTCTTAGTTAGCTTTATCAGTAGGGCAGCTATGGCACTAAAATTCTGAGTGAATCTTTGATAAAACGAAGGTACACTATGAAAACTCCTTACTTCAGTAGCATTAGTTAGCATTAGCCATTCGAGAATAGCTCGGGCTTTCTCGTCATCAACTTTGATACCTTCTCCAAAAACAACATAACTAAGGAATACTACCTCACTTTGGCAGACTACATACTTCTTAAGATTACCAAATAACGTGTTGGCATGGAGGATATCAAACACGGGTCTTAAGTGTGTGATATGGGACATGAGGTCGATACTATATACCAAAATATCATCGAAGTACACAATAACGTATTTACAAATCAATGGTCTCAAGACATGATTCATGAGTCGCATAAAAGTACTTGGTGCATTTGTTAGACCAAATGGCATCACCATCCATTCGAACAAACCATCCTTTATTTTGAAAGCAATCTTCCATTCATCTCCGAGTCTCATTTGTATTTGATGGTAACCTTTGTTAAGACTAATCTTCGAAAAGACTAGGGCACCATGCAGCTCATTAAGCATATTATCTAACCATGGGATTGAATATTGGTGCTTAATAGTGATTTTGTTGATTACTTGGCTATCGATACACATTCTCCATGAACTATCCTTTTTCAGCATTAAGGCAATTGGTACAGCATAAGGACTCATGCTTTCTCGAACATATCTACAATCAATCAACTCTTTAACTTGTTTCTTCAGCTCATTAACTTACTTAAGATTAAGCCTATAAGCAAGTTGGTTAAGTAGAGCAACTCCAGGTTGAATGTTAATACAATGCTCTATACCTCTAATTGGTGGTAAACCTCTTAGCATCTCTATAAGAAATAGGTCGGCATACTCCCATAATAAAGTTTGCACCTTGGCAGGTAAAGCTTCAACCTCTCTTAACTCTAGGAGTTTCTTGACTAATAAGAGCATACATTCTTCCACCTTGGCATCTCTAGAAAATTGGGCTTAGGAAATCACTAAGGACTTTAGCTACAGTAATTAAGTAATCTTCTCTTGTAACTCCTACACTTCATTAGGGCTTATTAGGGTTAGTATAACCTTCTTCCCATTCTTTTAGAACATATAAGTATTCTTATATCCATCATGTAACACTCTCAAATCAAATAGCTAGGGTTAGCAAAGTAAGATATGTGAGGCACACATAGGTAAGATGTCGCATAGTACCTTGTACTTGTATCTATCACCAATAGTAATTAACACTTTAACTTGCTTGACAACAGGTAAACCTCTCTTTTCATTTAACCAATGAATCTTGTACTACTTAGGGTGTGGATAGGCTGGCAATTGTAGGGCTTTAACTATTTCTTATGTTATCACATTGATATAACTCCTTCCGTTAATGATTAATGCACAAAGCTTGCCATTTACTTGGCAGTTTGTATAAAAGAGGTTCTCCCTTTGCTCATTGTTATTAGATACAAAGGTAATGAGATATTGTCATACAAAAAAACAATATTTAGGTCCTATTTCAAGTGGGGTCATGGAATTAACATCTTCTTGGAATTCTTCCAGCAACTGATTAACTCCTACTTCATCTTCTTCTTCACTAGTACTCTCTACTTTGAACTGGGGCTTATCTCCCTTGAAGATCATGATGCATCTATTTGGGCATTAACTAGCTAAGTGTCCAAAACTAGGGCACTTGAAACACTTAATCTCTCGAGTCTTCCTTTTAGAGCTTTGACCTTTTGCCTAAGCTATCATCAAGCCAACTTAACATCTGACCTTAATGGTCCACCTTAGAATTGAATTTAGCCCAGTTATATCTTGGTTGGCGTGACATACCTATTTTACTCGGTAAGCCAGGTTGGCTGCTTGGCACTCGGCTAATTTGATTCCTCTTCTGCCTCTCGACCTTCTATGTTATTCAGATGGTTTCATCTAGAGTTCCAAGCCTTTGGATCTCTACTATGTTACCAATTTCAGTCTTTAGCCTAGAAATGAACCTTGCCATAGCTCGGGTTCCAGGTTAATCAACATCACATCTGATCATCAGTAATTGAAATTCTCGGACATACTCGTTTATCGATCTGTTACCTTGTCTCAAGTCTTGGAGATATTGGAAAGTGTCTTATTTATAGCAGTTGGGAACGAATCTACTTCTCATGACTCTTTTCATCTTTTTCCATGTTTGAACTTCATGTCAGGCTCTCTAGCACACATTCTACAACTTTTTCCACTACATTGCTGCATACCTAGAAAATTCTAATGTAGCCACATGAATACGAATAGCATCTTCATAATTATAAAAGTTGAATATCTTTTTAATCTTCTCCTCCCAGTCTAAGTAGTCATCAGTACTACTAAACCCGTTAAAACTCAAAATTTGCACCTTGAGATGTTCGACTCCCCTAGGAGCCCTAAGCTTATGTTCTTCGACTCTATCATATTGCTCTTCCTCCTCCTCATACTCCTTAATTTCATCTAACTCGAGTGTCCTTCCTGGAACTCTACTAGCATGTTGGGGGGGGTGGGGGTGGAGTGGGAGCTAGGTTTATGTTGAAAGCTTCAGGGGATTAGTTCTCACTTACTAGTCTTCGTGACTTACCTCTCACTTTTTAGCTTTGCTCAACAAAAACTCTCTCTTGTGGCTTAGTCTTAATAGCCCTTTGTATAGTAATCGCCAAGTTAGCTATAATGGCAATAAGGTCTTGTATCCACTCTTTGGTAATTCGTGGGATCTATTATGGGACATAACTATGATCATGAGCATCACTTTCAATGTCGTTAATCTTCCCTTAGACATTAGGATTCAACATTTTCAATACAAGACTATAGAATATCAACTACTCTAACAGAAAATGCTCATACAACTTGACAGTTGATAATATAACTTCTTATAGTGATTTGGAACTTGCTATGTTTTTTCACAAGAAAATAGAGTAAAACAGAGCACACTAACATACACTAGAACAAGATAAACTCTTGATCACAATCTCAAGCTCTGATATCAGGATTATATGATGTACTTAAGAGCTCGGTAATCACTAGGACATACTATAGGTAATAGTAACCGAATGGGTCTTTCAGGATATTGAAGAAAAGGGAATGGACAAACAGCTAAACATAATAGCTTCCATGAGCTGCTTAAAGGATATGATGTACCAATGAACACAACACAACTTAATATTTCACTTGATATGATAAGCTAATACTAAGGTTTACTCGCCACTAATCTCGAGCAACTCAGCAAGATTAGATAAGAATGTAAGAGGAAATTGTACTCAGAAAGGGATTATCTTACAAGAAGAAGTATATTTAATACCTAAGAGGGGGTAAGGTATATGGTAATTATTTCGGCTACAAAGAAAAGAGACTATTTGTAGTAAGTCCTTAGGGTAACAAGAAAACCTAAGTAATTGCAATAAAGGGTAATAAAAAAAATACTATCATAGTACATTACCAAAAAGGTAAAAAGAACAAATAAAATAAAAGAATATAGTATAATGTCAAAAAAAGGAATGATAAGTGGCATGTTGTGGTTGGGTATACGTTTTGGAGTCTTAGGACGCTGGGGTTGAGTTGTGTTGATGTTGGAGGTGCTACTGGTGAAGGGTACTCAGAATTGCTGAGACGAATAGAGGATTTTGTAGTTCGGTAGGTTGAGTAAGTGAGACTTAGCATGTAGAGGACTAGGCTTTAGCACTTGTTAAGTTGGACTCAGTAGTCAACAGTTTAGTACATTGTAAGAAAGAGTTCGGTGTGTGGGTACCTTGGCCTCAACATTCGAATGATTGGCCTTGATAGTTGATAAGTTGTTGATTAGGTAGGAGTCATAGTAGAGTAGGTGCATTCGAGCTAGGACTTTAGAGAGTTCGCTTGCTATTCTTTCGTATATTGGTACTCGTCCTTTGTAGGTTGGCAAGAAAGAATTCTTTCAGCGAGAGACTGTAAGCCTCAAAGACTGATGTGAATGAGGGGTCTGGAGATCAGTAGTCCATAAATCAGTATAAGAACCATGAGAAGGTAAAGGTTTCTACTATAGAAATTGCAAGGTATGCTGCATTATGGTGGATGAGCTTCCAAACTATGAGGAGGTGAGAAGGATATGGAGAAGTCAACACCTAGCCTGAGATGAAATGAATTCTCCAAAATAAATTTGTATTAGATACCTACTTACAAGATACATTTGCTAAACTTTAAGAGTTGAGACAAGGAAGCTGAACTGTTGATGAGTACATTCGGGAGTTCCAAATGCTTTTGATCCAATGTGAAGTGGATGAATCACTGACGCAAACAATATCTAAATTGCTTATTGGATTAAGAAGTGATAAATGAGATATCATGGAATTTCAATAGTTTACTACATTAGACGAGGCTATACGAGTAGCCTAGCAAGTAGATAGACAAAGGAGAAATAGACTGAGTCGAGCTCTAATGAGCTGACCTGGCCAGTTAAGCCAATCCACTCAAGGAAGCTATTAAGCTCAACAAAGTGCTAAGTCGAGTTGAAGAACCAATGTCAAAGTTGAACAAAAGAGCTAACCAATTGATAATGATGTGTAACCGAGGACTTATGAGAAGGGACAAAGGTCTAAGAGGAAGACAAGCTAGATCAAGTGCTTTAAATGCCAAGGGTTTGGTTATATAGCTGCTCGGTGTTCAAACCAAAGGACTATGATTATCGAGGGAGATGTCCCAAAGATTGAAGTGGATAGCATGGAGAGAAGACAAAAGAAGAAAAAGAAGTGGAAGAAGAGATTGAGTTAATACCGAACTGGTTGAGGAAGATGTGTTTGTTGAAGATCTGGACAAGCTGCTTTAGTTGTTTGACGTGCAATGAGTTTGGAACCTTCTACTTAGAAGGAGCAAAGAGAGAACTTATTCCACATCACTTGTAAGGTAAACGATCAAGTTTGTGCACCTATAGTAGATAGTGGGAGCTGAACCAATGGGGCATCTGTCGACCTAGTTAAGAAGCTCAAGTTGCCCATTATCTCACATACGAAGCCATATAAGTTGTGTTGGCTAAATGAGAAAGGAGCACTGCATGTCACTTAATAAGTATTACTGCTGATCTCTATTGGCAATTACTCTAATGAAATTCTTTGTGATGTGTTGCCTATGTGTACGTCATATGTATTGCTTAGTAGACCTTAGCTTTTTTATCAGAGGGTTATTCATGACGGCTTTAGGAACATGTATGTGTTTGAGAAGGAAGGTAGGAAAATTACCCTAAATCCCATGATCTTAAGCTGAGTAAGTAGGCTATAAGCTAAGTTGGATCAAGGAACCAAGAAGGCCTTAGTTTTAAGTTGAGTTGAGCTACGAGAGGCTATTAAAGCTAACATGCCAACCTTCCTTTTCCTTAAGTGACTATTAGAATTAAAGGAGCAAGCTAAATTACCCTAGGAAATTAAGGAGCTATTAAACAAGTATGCAGACTTGTTCCCATAATAACTACTAGAAGGTTTACCCCCCTTTCTAGGGTATAGAGCATTGCATTGACTTGATATCTGACGTTACCCTATCGAACAAACCATCTTATAGAATGAATCCTGAGTAAGTTGCAAAGCTTCAAAGGCAAGTCTATGAACTATTAGAGAAGGGATATGTGAGGGAAAGCCTCAGTCCTTATGCTATACTTGCATTGCTTATGCCAAAAAAGGATGATACTTGATGTATGTGTATGGATAATAAAGCTGTCAATAAGATTACAATCAAGTATTGATACCTCATCCCGAGTTTAGATGATATGTTAGACGAACTGAGTGGTGTGAGAGAGTTTAGTAAGATCGACTTAAAGTTAGGGTATCACCATATTCAAATGAGACAAGCAAATGAATGAAAGATTGCTTTTAAAACTTGACATAGCCAATATAAGTGGATGGTCATGCCTTTTGGATTATCAAACGCCTAAAGCACTTTTATGAGACTGATGGATTATGTTTTGCGAGATTTGATCGAAAAATTTGTTATCGTCTACTTTGATGACATCCTTACCTAATGTACCGACCTGCCAATGAATATTAACCATCTCAGAGCTATTTTTAATGTCCTCCGAGTAAAGAGATTGTTTAGGTACCTTAAGAAATATTGTTTCTACTAGGAGGAACCGATCTTCCTAGGTTACGAGTTAGTGGAGGAGGATTGAAAATTAATGAAGAGAAGATATGAGCGACTATTGAGTGGTCGACCCCTAAACTCATGTACTAAGGTGAGGAGTTTCCATGGATTGGCATCATTTTACCGACACTTTATCTAAGGATTTAGTACCATAGTAGTACCTCTGATGGAGTTAAGAAGGAAGAATGTAAAGTTTAAGTGGGCAGAGAAAGAGGAGAGGAGTTTTGTTGAGATAAAGATAAGGTTGACTTCTGCCCCAATCTTATCTCTACTAAACTTTGATAGAGTGTTTGAGCTTGAATGCGACAAGTTATGGTGCAAACCGTGACCAAGAATAGATAAGGCCGATTGTTGGATGGGTCTAAGCTTACAGAAAGCTCGAAAAAGGGCTAATTGGGAAAGGTACGAAAAGAGTGACAAAGACGAATGGAGAAGTAAGCAAAAACCCACAAACAATTCCAGAAGATATGATGCACCAAAGGGACTTTCGAGGGCTCACGGTACAATTCGATAGGACGCACGAATTGGACAGGTGAGGTTACTTGCCATCTAACCTTACTTAAGGGAAAGGATAAGAGTGATGCTGAGAGTAAACAAGCAGTATTTACGTAAGGAAAAAAGTACTCAAGTGTATTGAAGGTAATCTGATGATCTTATAATTGCAAGTACAGGGGTATTTATACCCGTAAACTAGGGCAACTTGCCTAAAAGGGAAAAGACAAAAAGGGCATTTTCTAAAAGGGTAATGCACATGTTATAAAGGGGAAAAAATGAATATATAAGGAAAATAATCATTGGTGCTATAGATTCTATATGTGATACTATATACGTAGCGATGCGACATTGGCGGGGTCGTTAGGAGATGCGGACAAAAAGTACGGATAGATAAGCTTGTTTGAGTAGGGATGGCTTAATCAGTCTGGATTCTTTCTCTCGGCTTCTCAACAAGGACGATGTTAAGTGATTGGGCAGCTCGGCAATAGAAAGTAATTATCAACTCAACATGCCACAGAATAAAGGGCGGTCATATGGTACGACATTAGAGGTGACTTAGTAAGTAAGTATTTGGCCTCGGCAGGGGTTGAATAGAACATGAGGATTTATCGTACCAACCCTTCTAGTCTTCGGGCTTGGTTGCAGGTTAAGGGTCCTGTAGCTTAATTCTCATCATTCCCTCTGGGCTATTTTGGATTTGGGATCAAATCTGAATGGTGTTTACTCAGTCTTCCGTCAAGGTACTATGGACTGAGGTTGGCAATGTTGAAGGCATTAGAAACCCTATAGTTCTCAGGTAGCTCCGACTTGTAGGCGTTGTCACTAATTTTCTGAAGGATTCTAAAGGGTCTTTCTACTCTTGCAGATAACTTATTCTTCCTTTTATTCGGGAACCACTCCTTGCTGAGGTGTAGCCATATCAAGTCACCCAACTAAAATTATTTGGCCAACCGACCCTTGGTCTTTTTACGCATTCTTCTAGTAGCTTAGTCGATGTACTAAGTAACCTTATCATAGATGTATTGAAGGGATTGTGCTTTGGCCAAGGCGTCGGGGTCCTCTTACACTGGTGCGGGAACAGGGGCGTGGTCGAGGGGCAACTCGAGATTGAATTCATAGACCACTTCAAAGGGGGTCTTCTTGGTGGTGTCATGTACGGTTCAGTAATAAGAAAACTTAACCACTAGTAAGTAGATGCCCCAATCAGCCAAGTTCTTGCCTATTACAGTTCGGAGCAGTGAACCTAAAGTATGATTAACCACCTCTGTTTGGTTATCGGTTTGGGGGTAACATGAGTGCTGAAGAGTAATTTGGTTCCCCAATTGATGCCATGGGGTTCTCCAGAAATGACTCAAGAGCTTCGGGTCTCTATTGAAGACTACACTTCTCGACATATCGTTGATAACTCTGATTTTAAACATATTTCATATGATGATTTTATAGCATTTCCCGTACATTTTTGGTTTTCTTTAAAGAAATTGATACTTAATTGAGTAAAATGTTGATTTCAGGGTTTAAACGCGTTCTAGGCTCGAAAACGAAGAAAAAGAATCAAGTTTCACTCAATTCCGAGTTCAAACGAAGAAGTTATGAAATTTTGAAGTTGTGCAGAAATTTTGCTTTTGTGTAGAAAGTTACACGACCTGAGGACACGGCCGTGTTCCAAGCCGTGTCTGGTGACGAAAATAAAATCCGTAAAATACACATATAAAAGGGGATCTTAGGGTTCAAAAGGAGGGGAGACATTACAGAAACAAAGAGAGACAAGAGACAAGAAGAGACTTAAGGAGAAACAACATGAAGAAGCGATAACGACATCGATTTCAAGATTAGAGATTGTTCATCAAATCAAGAGGGGTTTTCATGCTTTATTTCATGTTTTTGATGAATCTCGTTTTTAGATTCGTTATGATAGCTTAGAATTCAAGTATTTAGGATTATGGAACCCACGGTTTCATGTAACCCTTGGATTGAATTATAATTTCAAGAAAGTTTCTATCTTTTCTTGATTCAATTATGTCGTTTAGTTATGGATTGATAATTCTAGAGTATCAATATATGATATTATGCATGTTGATTGAGAAATTGCATGTGTAATTAGATCTTAGCATAATTGAAGAGAATTACATGTATACTTAGAGATAAGATACATGTTTTTTTCGGAAAGTTGATTGTTTGTATGGGAATTCATTATACATTAATGCAATTCTAAGTTATATTACTAAGTGAAGAGATTCCGGTAAATAATTTAGGATTAGGGTTAATATGCTTGAGAAAGATATTAGCTTTAATTGTGAATCCCTCCGGTCAAGAATCATAGAAACTAAATTGAATATATTTTAAAAAGGTTACATGTTAAACACTAGGGGAAATAATTCCTAAATACATTATTGCATACTTGAAGTCGTTAGTAGTTTATTGCTTTCTAAATTGCTTAGTTAAGTCTCATAATTAGTTTAGTTTATTAATTTCAGTATTTTTAATTCATTCAACTCGACATAATTTTCCGGTTAGATAATAAAGCTAAAGTTAATATTAGTACTCAAAATCTCTAAGGGATCGACTCGGACTCATATCCGACTATATTAAAATTGATAGGTGCGCTTGCTTCGTATCAGTCGTGTATCCACATAACTTCCTATAAGAAAAGAGAAGCAATAGTCGAAGCGTTGTTAGCTTTGGTGCTGGGCACGAAGTGTGCCATCTTACTAATCCGATCCATGACGACCATTATAGAATCTTTTCCCTAGGTAGTTCTTAGTAGTTCGAGAAGAAAGTCCATGCTTAGTTCAGTTTACGGCCTCATCGAGATAGGTAGGAGCATTGCTTTCCCTTGTTCGGCTCGGCACTTGGCCTTCTTGCACACAGCACAGCTTTCAACCACTCGGTGCACATCTCTTCGCTTTCTCGGCTAAAAGAATTGATCATTCAATAGTTTACGGGTCTTCCTTTCTCCAAAGTGTCTAGAGAGTCTGCCGTTGTGGGCTTCTCTGATTAATAATTCTCGTAGGGAATAAGTCGGCACATACAATTTACCCCCTAAGAAAAGATAGCCATCCTCCACATAATACTCGTCTACTATCCTCCTATCCACGCATCGCAAAATTATTGGTCCAAAGTATAGATCCTCGGAGTACTGTTCTTTGATACTCATAAAACCAAATAAAGTGGTTTGCAATTCTGATAAGAGTGCATGCCTCCTCGAAAGAGCATCTACAACTACGTTGCTCTTTCCTTACTTGTATTTGATCAAAAAATTGAATCTCTCAAGGAATTCAACCCATCTTACTTGTTGCTTGGATAGTTTGGTTTGACTTCAGAGGTACCGTAGTGACTTATGGTCAATATATATGACAAATTCTCTTAGTAGTAGATAGTGCTGCCACACTTATAGAGCTTGGATTAGTGCCAAGAGCTCTTTGTCATACACGAAATAATTTAACTAAGGCCTTCAGAGTTTCTCACTATGGAAGGCAATTGGTTGGCCTTTCTGCATTAGGACAGTGCTTATTTTAATGCCAGATGCATCGTACTCTAGCTTAAAAATTTTGTCAAAGTCGGGGAGCACTAACACCGGGGCGAAAGTTAACTTCTTCTTTATCTCAACGAAACTCCTCTCCTCCCTTTCTCCCTATCGAAAGTCGGTGTTTTCCTTCGTTAATTCAGTAAGGGGTGTAGCGAGGGTACTGAAGTTCTTGATGAACCTTCGGTAAAACGAAGCCAGTCCATGGAAACTTCTCACATCGGTATAAGTAGTAGGGGTCGACCATTTAATAATTGCTCAGATCTTCTTGTTATCGACTCATAAGCCTCCTCCGCTGACTATAAAGCCTAAGAATACCACTTCCTCCCAGCAAAAGCAACATTTCTTTGGGTTGCCAAATAATCTCTATCACGAACTGAGGACGGCTTAGTTGTAGCAGATGCCGTATATTGTACGAAGAACCCTTAATTGGTTACCCTTCCAATCATGAATTTTTCACACAATATACAAGGCTCTACAATCACTAGTTTTCCAAGAACATACAAATCCATAAGATATCATCATACAAACATATTTATATAAAATTTAAATTACAACTTTTACAATACATAGTAATTTATTACATTTAGGTCTATATTATTGCTAAAACAAAAGTACATAAGTAAGAGTCTACATAATCTGGTCTCTCTCAATACATAGGATGGCTTGCTCTTACCCAAGTCCCCAAGCTAACCTGTGGCATCCCCTAGCCAGCTTCTACGAACAAGTTATCCTGTAACAAAAGTCTAAGGGGGTATAAGCTTAAGCTTAGTGAGCAAAACTCTCAGCCACACCACAGGCAAGTTATAATTACATTATATTCACGCATATGAATGAACGATTAAATAGAATGCCAAACAATATGTATAGTTAACTAGTCCATATACGTAACTCAAATTTAATGTCTTTTGAAGTCAGGGTTGGAGTATACACAGCACCAATCAGATTCGGGTATTATATTAGAACTTACTTTACTACGGAACTTCACGTTCCATACTTAAATCAAACAAGTCTTTTATTTTCATAAAAACCAAGTTTTAGTATAATTGTAAATAGGCCCCCGCAGTCCACACTCATCCCTAAATGGAGGCCTCTAGACTCGACCCTTAACCAGATGGTTGGCGCCTCCAACGCCTAGTATTCCCACGAGCCAAGGTAAGGTTATTTTGTATAAGTGCACTGTACAGAACCAATAAATTAATAATAACAACCCCCGAATGGCCTCTCTTTACCTTCGTATGATGTGACGGTCGGAATTGTGTCTATGCAATGTATGTTAATGCATGTACCTATTTCTTCTTATGAGCCGAGTATAATTAAGTCCAATTATGATGTGACCATTCAATAGTATACATAATCATTTTCTATACTACTATGTAACAAACAAAGTATTATCTATACTTAAGGTAAATTTACAACGCAATACGTAATAATATACACAAGCATTTCTCGACCCCACACAACAGTCAATTAACAATAACATTTAGGTCTACTATCTACAATCACATATAAGCATGAAATCACAGGGTAAATACTCACTCGGCCATGACGACTCACTCTAGTCATAGTAATCAATCGGGAGATCTTTGCCCACCTCGGGATCACATGATCATTACGATATAATAACACTAGTAAGTAATTGAATCAACTAGTAATTCTTAATATCTATTTACCTAATTTTACTTAGATTATTATCAACTTTTATTCGATTAGATTTTATCATTAATTGTATGTAACTTTTTCGTTCTACTTCCGATATTTATGAATTTATAGTCATTTTTCATCGTTTTCGGATGTACGTTCATATGGTGATGTCTATTTTGGATGTTAAGACCCTTGTTTTATGATATGGACTAAATTTATGGAAATTTTTAACTATGGAACTTAATTATTCTTATTGCTTATATTTATATCCTTTGTTTGTACTTAATGATTTAGTTAGCCCTTAAATTCTTATACTTAGAGAATTTTACCTTGATATTACTAATTTATGTACTTAATTAAGTTTAATCTAATTTAGGAAATGTATTAGGGTTTACTAATTTATGTACCTAATTCTTATGTACTCTTCTCATTTCTTATTTTATAAACTTATGCTTATGTTATCGCTTACATCATCAATTGCTTGTGTCATCGCTTATGTCATCATTCACTTATGTCATCATTTGCTTATGTCATGGCTTATGTCATCTTTTAATTACATCATTGCTTATCTCATCGCTTACCTCATCATTTGCTTACATAAGCTTTACCTCATGTCTAAGTGTATTATGTACACTTATATACATTTATACATATGTTAAGTTTATACTTATACCATTACTCTACTTATATATATACTAATATACTCATACATATACTTATACTTATACTTATACCATATTTATACTTGTACATATACCCATATATATATATACCGTCACATACATATTTTTATACAAATTTCGTATGCCTAAATTTCCTCTTAAGAAGGCTTCTCTAATTTCATTCTTTTTATATTTTAAGAGTGTATTTAGTATGGTATAGTTATGTATAGTTAGTATATGTCTTAGTTTAGGTTATGTACATAATGAATACTTATGTACAAAGGTCTCTATACTTATATTTCTCTAGTATACCCTTATGTACATATACTTAAAGACATATACACATGCATCTCCTTCCACTTCACTATGATTTCTACTCTTATACACCTAAAGATTGAAACTTTATGCCTTCTTCAACATATATATACATAACACATAACTATTCATCTAATCTACCTCTTCACTTTACTAGTAAATAATATAAAGCAATATATAATAACATAATAGCATACCATAGTTTGTTCTTGAAATATGGAGGCAAATTTGGAAAATTTTGGAAAATGAAAGGGAAAGGGAAGGTCACGGCAATGGGGTGGGGTAAGGGTTTGATTTTTTTTTTTTTTTTTTTGTGTTATGTTTGAAAAGAAGAAGATGGTGGGGTCTAGAAGAAAAAGAAGTGGACAGCAATTAAAGGGGAAGAAAAGAAAGAAAAGCTAAAAGAAAAGAAATCATTAGATGACTTAGATATTTCCTAAAGTGTAAGTGTTTTTTGTTGACTTTTCTAAATATTGACTTTAGTCAACATGTGTTGACTTAGTCAACTTTCCAAGAGCATATGCCATTTAGTGTATATAATGTAGTAATTAAGGAAAATTAAGAGAAAAATTAAAGAAATGAAGGAAAATGAGACATTTGGTGAATTGATTAGTAAAAATAGATGATAAAATCTTACTTTAGGTATTTATGTCCTATATACATCATTTGGTAGGCTACTTAGTATAACTAGTATGAAAAGTATTAATTAGAGTATTAAGGTTTACCACATGTAACCTAAATATCAACTAAACCCCTAACTCTATGTACTACTATCTAAATTATATACTTAGAAGATAAATGTGACTTATGATGCAATATCTTTGTTTCTAAAGGATTACTTAACAATTCTAAATATATATGCATGATTGAAAGTTATCTCTAATCTTTCACTAATGATTTGGAAAAATATGAAGGTTATATTATAAATTAGGGTTTTAGGGTATATTATGATGAATTAGTGCTCGTATGTCTTTAAGGCTATAGTTTTAAGGTTTTTATCACTTTCGAATGAAATCTTTAGTGTTTACATATATTTAGGGTAGAAAAATTTTATACGCGATTGACTAGGTATTTTAGGGTTTTTACTTTCATTAGCTTTGTCAACTTCTAGATTATCTAACATACTCGAGTCTATTTCAAAAGCTAGATCGAAAATTTTAGGGGTTTACAATCTCTCGATACGGAGAATATTTAAGATTATTCTGATGTGTTCACAGTGACTTGGCATGTCGGCACTGTAGATTAAGATGTTGTCGAAGTACACCATGATACACTTTTCGATGAGATGTCTTAGCACATAGTTCATAAGCCTTATGAAGGTGCTTGGGGCACTCGACAAGCCGAAGGGCATGACCATCCACTTGTAAAGTCCATGTCGAGTCTTGAATGAAGTCTTCTACTCGTCTCCTAACCTTATGCGGATTTGATGGTAGCTAGACTTGAGATCAATCTTGCTGAAATTTTAGGTTCCACTTAGTTCATCAACATGTCTTCTAACCTTGGGATTGGATACTTGTATTTGATTGTGATTTTGTTTACAGCTTGGCTGTTAACACACATCTGCTAAGTTCCATCCTTCTTTGGCACTAGAATTGCAGGCACAGTACAAGGGTTGAGACTCTCTCTCACGTATCCTCTTTCTAGCAACTCATTGACTTAACGTTGAAGCTTAAAAGCTTGCTTGGGATTCATGCAATAAGTTAGATTGTTCGATAGTGTAACGTCGGGTACTAAGTCAATGCAATGCTCTATGCCTCGGGTCGAAGGCAACCCTTCAAGTAACTGATCTAGGAACAGGTCGGTATATTCATCCAACAGTTCCCTCACCTCATGGGGTAAATCGTCTTGCTCTTTCATTTCCAGTAGTTGCCAGACCAACAAGAGGGTCGGCTCATTGGCATTAATGGTCTCTCAAAGCTTGGCTCTACTTATCACCAAAGCTTTCTTCAATCCACGAGCAAGTTTATTCTATAACTTGCGAACTTCTCTTGATGGCATCGGATTTAGCGTGATCTTCCGATCATCCTTCTCGAGTATGTAGATATTCCTGTAATTGTTGTAGATGACTCTCCTATCAAACAACCACGATCTTCCTAACAATACGTAGGAAGTGTATATGGGCAGTACGTTGTAGAGAATCTGGTTGGAGTAATTGCCAATAATGATTTGCAGCAGTATTTGCTAAGTGATATGTAATACTCTCTTCTCACTCAACAAGTGCAACTTGTATGGCTTCAGAATTGCAATAGTTGGCAACCTCAGTTTTGTGACTAGGTGGCTGATGCTACATTGGTGCAGCTTCCACTATCTACGATGAGGGCGCAAGTTTGTTCATTCACCTTATTGGTGATATGAAATAAGTTCTCTCTCTACTTTTCCTCTCGTGAGGGTTCTACGCTCATAGTGCGTCAAACAATCATGAGTAGCTGGTCCAAGTCCTCGACATACACGTCTTCCTCAATTAACTATTTCTCGGCATTCTCCTTCTCATCAGGAACCTCCTCCTCCTCGGGTTCCTCATCTGTACTCTCTATGTCTAACTTCAGGATGTCTCCCTTGATAACCATCCTCCTTTGGTTCGGGTACTAAGTAACCATATGTCCGAATCCCCAACACTTGAAGCATTTGATCTAGCTGGTCATCCTACTAGACCCTTGGCCCTTCTCATATGTTTGGGTTAGTACTACATCTTTAAGTTAGCTTTTTTGCTTAGCTCTAACATCAACCCTTTTACTCAGTAGAGTTTGGTTACTTGTCTGTTCTGGTTGGCTAGTCGGCATTCGGGTCATTGCTTGACTTCCTCTTTGCCTCTCTACACGCTGGGCAATCCTAACAGCTTCATCCATCATGTCAAATCGTTGGAGTTCCACAATATCTTGAATGTCTCCTCTTAACCCACTAACAAATCTTGAGACTGCTCGAGTTAGTGGTTCCTTCACTTCGCATTGTATCATAAGCATTTGGAATTCCTGAACATACTTATCAATAGTTCGACCTACTTGTCTTAGCTCCTAAAGCCGAGTGAAAGTATCTTAGAGATATGTTTCCAGTATGAATCTATTTCTAAGCACTCTCTTCATTTCGAACCAAGTATTAATCTCTTGGTACCCCTTTCTCCTTCTCATGGCTTGAAAGTTCTTCCACCACATGGTGGCATATTTGGAAAATTCAATAGTAGTAGTCCTCACTTTCTCGTAATCCTCATACTGGTAATAATCAAACATACACTCCACCTTCTCTTCCCAATCCAGATACTTGTCAGTATTCCCAGATCCATTAAAACTCAAAATTCAAAGTTTCACGTGGTCGGACGCTTGGGGGAATTGTATATGCTCCTCTTCAAAATACTCTTCTTCCTCCTCATCAAGCTCTCTTATGTCTATCCTTTACCTTACTTGTCCACCAACTCTTCCACCTCAAAATGGTCAAGTTGGGTTTTGATCTCTAACAAGTTAAGCAACTTGTGGAGTATTTTGTGCAGCCTTCATGGGTTAGTAAGACAGTGCATTGATAGCTTAAGTCAAATCTACTAAGAGGTTAGCCACCTTATCGAGCCTCTCGTTAGTGCTTCTAGGAGTTTCCTAAGACTGACGCCTATGGTGGACAACTCTACTATCATTACTAGTACCGATATTAATATTTGGGTTTGTCATTTTTCCTCATAGATTCAGAATTTAAACAAACACTTTAGAAAGTGAACAGCTAATAACACAGCAATCTAATGAACTCAATAACTGACTCTGTTTCACATAGGCAAAACAAAGCATAACAGAAATTCAAGAAGAACTTATTTTAGTTCACATAAAACTTTTGCTTTGATATCAAGATGGTGCGAACAGTGACCAAGAATAGACAAGGCCAGTCCCTGGATGGGTCCAAGTTTGCAGAAAGCTCGAAAAAGAGCTAATAGGGAAAGGTATGAAAAGAGTGATAAAGACGAATGGAGCAGTAAGCAAAAACCTATGATATAACGACCATAGGTAGGGTCTAGTAGTATTGTTTAGAATTTTTATATCACGTGTGCACCTATGAGAAGAAAACTACCTTGCAAGTCAGAGATTGTAAGAATCTAAATAGTTAATCGCTAGGGTCTTCAATTTTAGTTCATTGACTCATTATATAGTATAAATAATTATGGATATCCATTTTTCCACAGTTCCTCAGAACCGCAAAGAATCGGTATCTGCTACTAAAATAGTGAAAGAAGATAGACAATTCCAGAAAATTCAAAACTTACTAAAGATACTAAACTTAATTGAGATATTAGTTGTTTTTTGGAGAATTTCGAATTAACTACACAAACTTTTCATCATACTTATTCAATGGTAGCACTCTGCACTCGGTTCTTATCTTTGTACCAATTATCGATCAACTTGCAAGGAAAAGAATTGTTGGGGTGTAAGTTTACGCTTAGTGGGATAAATCCCCTCATCAATACTGCATGACAAAAGTTTATTTAATGCACAAACATATGAATGCATGATAAATCAGTATGCCGATCAATGGCCTAAGAATTGCATGCAACTTAGAATTACGCCTCCTATAGTTGAGGTTTGGAGATAATTAACTAACCCAAACCAAAATCCGGGTTCTAGACCTTGGGTTTTATTTCATTTGCACTATTGTACTTAAGTCAAAACAAAACCATATATATATATATATATATATATATATATATATATATATACTTTCTTTCTTGAACAACAAATCATATTTTCAATATCCTAAGTCTAGCGGTGTGGTAGCCTCCACAATCCATAAACACATGCCTTAAGTAAAAGCCATAAGACATGGCCCCTTGCCGACGGTTGGCATCTCTCGGCACCTAGTAAGTTCGTCAGCTTAGGACAGAGACTCAATAAAACAATGACATAACTAATACCTAATCCTGTAAGAGGACCTCCTCTTGTGAGTCCCTTCTCGTCTTCTATATGGAGCAGCAATCAGTGTTATCTGAATGCAATTATGGGGAATGTATGATTCATTTAATTTCTTAATCATATAAGTGATTAATTCGATTTTTCATGGTGATCAGACAATTTCATTCCATACAATCGTACGTATAAATTATCACAGACAATTTCCATTCTTATATGATTAACAAGCCATAGCATTCAATCATAAATTCATACACATGCATTTCCCATATTCTACAAACATCTAATTTATATATATAGATTTAGGTGCATTTATTCTACAAGCAAAATCAAATAAAGAGTTATCAGGAATTCACTTACTTAGCCATGCGGATCAATCAAAATAATCTGAGATAGGTCATCTCCTAAAAGTCGGGTCCCCTAGACATTGCAAATATAATACTATAAGGATTCAAAATAGGATTTGGAAAACTAAACTAAAACCCTTTTAGTTATACTTTTGACTTGGTTTCATATTTTTCCTAGTTTTTACTTAAAGTTTAATCGCGTATAACTTTCTTATTTTAAATTCAATTTTTATGATCTTATAGTCAATCTTCATTGTTTTCGAGTGTACTTTAACGTGGTGAGGTTAGATTTTCATGATGAGGCATGAAAAACTGCCCATAAGTTAGAACAATAGCAATCATTATGATTTGGAGTGCTTTTGGGCTTTGTTTGGTTAACGGGCTTCTTGATAACTTGGGAATTTCTTTAGGCTTGGGCTTAAGACTTTATTCTAAACTTAAAATACTCCTTAAGGTTAGATTTTCAACTTTGGTTTACACTCTTAGTGCTAAGAACAACTCCTTAAGTTTTTATGTGAGCTTAAGTTGTCAATTAAGCTTGTTTTTTGTTCAAACTAAAGTTAGTAACTTTGTTAAGCTTATGGAGTTTTAGGTGGACTTCTTGTAGGCTTCAAAACAACCTTTCTTAATATTTTAAAGTGCTAGTTAGAATTTTAATGAAGGCCTAACTTAGAGTTCTAGGTTCGTTTTAAGAGTTTTAGGGTCAATTTTGAGTTTTAGACTTTATACACTTATCGTATTTTCCTTGGTTGGTCTTTTCACTTTATTTACTTGGTTTTATCATATTTTTCAGTGACTTTTATTGTGGTTCTAGATTTGGCCGTAAAGAATCTAAGGGGCACTCACTTGGTTTCTCAACTTGTTTTATCATTCCCTTAAGTTTAGGTGTTAGATCATGAACCCAAGTTACTTATATTTAAATCTTGACTTAACTTCTCTTCCATGAGATGATTTCTTAGCTTATACTTTATATAAAAATAGTAGATCTCATACTTAGCACAACTTCCATGTCATTGTTCATATTTCACAAAGTTGGTTTCTTCATAGAAGTTTCATGTAATGAATTTTCCTTTACCTAAGGCTAGGTTTAAGCATCTTTAACTTAATAAAAGTGGAAATAACATCTAAATGATTCACATACACTCCACGTCTAGCATGATGTCTCCTCGTTCATGTACATATTTCATAATCTTCTCAACTTAAAATCTTCCATTCTAAGTGTTAAACATATATCTTTACATAATACTAACTTAGTATGCTCATATTTCAACTTTCATATAAAGGGTTCACAAGCTTACTTCTTAAGGTGGTCTAGCTATTTTATCATCTTATGATCATGCTAATATCTTAATGAAAACATGGTCTCCTAACATGGCATATTAGGTCACTTTAACAAGAAAACAATTTACCCGTCCTAAAAGCGTGGAAATGGTGGTTGTACAACTAAGTATCCTCTTATGTTCCTTGTTTTTCCTCCTTCTTTTTGCAAGCTCCTTTGGAAACTAGTGTCTTGATTTTTGAAGTAGGGCTTTGAGGATATTTTAAAGTTCCTAAAGTGGCTTTTGAAGTTAACAAAAAAAAAGGCAACAAAATCAAGCTTTTGTACCGTGAGTTATGAAGCAAAATGGTGGCGGCATTGTAGGATTTTGTGAAGTTGGGTTTCTTTTTTTGATTTGTGTTTAAAGTAA
Organism: Lumnitzera littorea; assembly: GCA_024138015.1. Lineage (NCBI taxonomy): Eukaryota > Viridiplantae > Streptophyta > Magnoliopsida > Myrtales > Combretaceae > Lumnitzera > Lumnitzera littorea. Next base: position 49,944,003 of record JAMXBB010000002.1, read on the forward strand.
GAGGAAAGGAAGTGAAAATAAGATTGAAAGAGGGAGAGAGTGACAGATTTTTTTGAATGGGAGGAGAAGTGTGTTCAAGAAGCTTTAATTAATTGTCTTTTAGTATGCATAAATACCAACTTTTTGACAAGACGAAATGATGTAAGCATTAAGGGGCGAATAGTAGATGTGTAAGACAATTAAGTGATGAACAAATGATAAGGCATGGCCCCTCTTTTCCTTCTTTTCCAACTAGCCATATAGGGAGCAATTAAGGCATGGTGTTGTCTTGTCACTTAATTAAAAGTTGAATACATAAAATAATGTGATAATTTGTCCATATGTAGTATAAATTGTGGTGTGATAAGGAAAGTGTCTTATCATTAGTTTTTGATAAGTTGTTAATTGATAAATGATTCCAACTTTCAATTGATAAGTTATTTAAGGTGATTGGTTGGTTTACTTATTCATGTATACAAGTCTTATGTATGAAGACAAATAAATTGTCTTATATGAAATTCTTTTAGAGCTTGTTTCTTAAATTGATTTGTAAGTTATGATTTAATTCTTATAAAATTATGAAAATTTATAAAGTTGAATAAAATTATTCAAATTAAATTATCAATTAGTCGTTTAGGGTTATAAGTTCTTAATTGTTTTAAGGTTTAAGGTTTTGAGTGGCTTGGAGTTTGTGGTTCTTGTATTCGAGTTTTATCGATAATAGACTTTTGAATTGGAAAAAAATTAGATTCATTTTTAAATGAAAACTTGAACTCTTAGCTTAGTTTATCCTTAGGAACGTTCGGGAAGTACTCTTAGTTGAATCATAAGTTTGCTAAAAAGTAGGGTTCACAACTTATCCATATATAACATGGCTTATAGGTGAAAATAAGAGAATTGTTTTATATGAAATTCTTTTAAGGCTTGGTTCTCAAATTAATTTGTAAGTTGTGATTTGCTTCTGAAGAAATTTTAGAATTTTCTAAAGTTGAATAAAATTTATTGAAATTATATTTTTAATTATTTATTTAGGGTCATAAGTCCCTGATTATCCTAGGGTTTAGGGTTCGAGTGAGTTTAAGTATGTTTTAGGATTTTTCACCAATTCGAGAGTAATTGACTTATACTTAGTAGCTTAAGGTTCAATTGACTTAATTATTTAAGATTATCGCTTTATTATGCAACATATATATATATATATATATATATATATATACACACACACACACACACACACACACACACACACACACACAACAGATTAAGAAAAGAGAAGGAAATTGCTTAGTAATATATATATATATACATATTATGGGGCTACTTATGTACATAAGTAAAATTAATTTTGTAAATTTATTAATTTATTCCTTTAACTAGCTTAGTTTTGTTGTTTATTATTACTTGAAATCATCCTTGATTCGTTTATTATCGGTTTCATATGATTCCATAAAAATTAATGATAATTTTATTGATTTATAGCTTTTCAAGCATTAAGATAATTTTATAGAGTTTTAAAATTTTTGTGATTTGATATTTATGGTTTCTATTAAGTTTAGATTTACATTTTTAAAGGTACACGTATGTAGGGATTGGGGTTTTTTTGCATAATTAGGGTTTTCAAATCGTATAATAGGACTTTTCAAGTTCGTTTTATGTTCCGAGTTTAAAATTTTAATCGGTTTTCATTTTATGTGGTTTTATAGACTTAGAGAAATATTTACGATACTCGAGTTTGACACCATGTTTAGAAGGTTAAATTTGCGAAGTCTACATATGAACAATTCCAAAGGATATGACGCACCAAAGGAACTTCTAAAGACTTACGACACAATTCAATATGATGTATGAATTGGATTGGTGAGGTTACTCGCCACCTAACCTTGTTTAAGGGAACAGATAAGAGTGATGCCGAGAGTAAATAAGTAGTGTTTATGCAAGAAAGAAAGTGCTCAAGTGTATTAAAGGTAATCTGATGATCTTACAATTGTAAGTACAGGAGTATTTATACCCACAAACTAAGGCAACTTGCACAAAAGGGAAAAAGACAAAAAAGGCATTTCCTAAAGGAGCAATGTATATGTTACAAAAGGGAAAAAATGAATATATAAGGAAAATAATCATTGGTGCTAAAGATTCAAAATGTGATATTGTATACATGGTGATGGGGCATTGGCAGGGTCGTTAGGAGATGCAAACAAAAAGTACGGACAGATGGGCTTGTTTGAGCAGGGATGGCTTAATTAGTCTGAATTCTCTCTCTCTGCTTCTCGGTAAGGATGATATCAAGTGATTAGGCGGCTCGACAATAGAGAGTAATCATCAACTCGGCATACTACAGAATAAAGGGCGATCATACGGCATAGCATTAGAGGTGACTCGGTAAGTAAGTATTCGGCCTCAGCAAGGGTTAGTTGGAACATGAGAATTTGTTGTGCCAACCCCTCTAGTCTTTAGGCTCGGTTATAGGTTAAGGGTCCTGTAGCTTGATTCCCATCAAGTCAAGTGTCAGTATTGGAGTTATGCTAATGCAAAAAAGCCGACCTATCACTTATCATAGTGAAAAGCTTAGTGGAGTGCAATTAAACTATTCCATGTATAACAAAAAACTTTTAGCCCTAATCCGAGCTCTTTGCATATGGTAACAATAACTTCTACCAAAAGAATTTGCCATATACATAGATTATGAGTCTTTAAGATACTTGTAAAGCCAATCCAAGCCATCTAAACACTAAGCTCAATGGATTGAATTTCTAGAAGGATTTAATTTCATCATTAAATACAAATTAGGCAAGAATAATGTAGTTGTCGATGCTTTATCAAGAAGATATGTTCTTTTCATTGAGTTGCAAACTAGGTTATTAAGGTTTATAAGCATTAAAGAACAGAATTAGAATGATTCTCACTTTAGCCTTATATATAAGCATTGTAGAGAAGGAAGAGCAGTGGATGAGTACCATATCAAGGATGGATACCTATTCCAAGGAGGCAAGTTGTGTGTGTCGACCTGTTTGATAAGAGAATTGCTAGTAAGAGAAGCCTACAATAGAGGACTTTCGAGGCACTTTAGAGAATGAATGATGTATGAATTGCTAAATGATAGATTCTTCTGGCCTCAGATGAAACGTGACGTGCATTGTATGATTAAGGGATGCACCATTTGTAAGAAAGCAAAAAGTCGAGTAGGACAAGGGAAGGCAATGCCTTTACATACTTCGACCAAAACATGGGTCAATCTAAGTATGGATTTTGTCCTTAAACTACCTCAAATTGCCTAAAGCAAAGATTCTATAATGTTTGCCTTGGATAGGTTCAACAAAATGCAACTTTTCATGCCCTACATCAAAACTAATGATGCTTCGACTATTACTTCATGAAAGAGTTCGCTTGCACGACGTGCTAAGGAGTATGGTGTCGGACAAAGACCTAAAATTCTTAAGCCATTTCTGGAGAACTCTCTAGCGTCAAATGGGAACTAAGTTATTGCTCAGTACTTCTTATCGCCTCCAAACTGACAACTAGACATAGGTTGTCAACCTTACCTTAGGATCATTACTCCGAATTATAGTAGGAAAAAACTTAGCCGACTAGGATGTCTGCTTGCTAGTGATAGAATTTGCTTATAATAAGATAGTAGATCCTACCATTAGTTATACCCCATTTAAGGTTGTATATGGCTTTAACCTTAAGCTACCTCTTGACCATACCTTGATGTTACCCATTGACTAAGAAGATTTAAAAGCAAGAACCAAAGCCTAATCCTTCCAGTAGATCTACTAATGAGTCACCCTGTACATTGACTGAACTGCCATAAGATTAAAGGAGAAAAGTAGAGGATAGAAGACCAAGCAGTTTTAGCTTAGTGACCAAGTGTAGATATACTTGAAAAAGCAAAGGTTTCCAAGCAAGAGGATGAACAAGTTGTTTGCTAAAGCTAAAGGACCATTTAGGATACTTTAGTAGATAAATGATAATGCATACCAACTAGAGCTACCAAAAGACTTTAGAGTGTTAGATGTATTTAATGTTGTTGACCTTAGCTCTTATGGACCTGAGGAGAACTTAGATGAAGACTAGCCGGATTTGATCCAAAAGACCAGTCGGATTTAATCCCAAATTCTAATAAACCTAACGAGTATGATAGGAATCAAACCACTGAAGCCCTAACATGAGCTTGAGCCTCAAGATTAGAAAGCATGGTAGGATGAGTTCTCTTTTTACGTACCACATTTGAGGAATCTAAACTATTGTAGTCTACTGATTTGATGCCTTGGCTGAACCGAACCCTCTTGTACTTATTGATAGTCTCCAATTGCTAACCTAATATACATCCAGACAATAGCATGGTCCATTTGACCAGCTGCTTAGCCAACCTGAATCTAAGTTATACCTAATACGTCCGAGCTGAATTTACCCTGGGAAAGTCACATGATCAGTTTGGCATTGCTGAACTATTACCTCGACTCAACATCATCACTCAACAATATCCAAGCTAACCAAACAGTTGTCCATCTTTTTGCTAGGTACACAACCACTAGTCACCCACTACGTATCCAAGGACCCCTTTGATAGAATCTTTTGTACATGATATTCATTTTTTTGATGTATTTTCAATTATACCTTCTGGACATTCCTTTTGACATACTTATTTTAGACGTTACCCTTTTTGTCTTTTTCATTTTAGGTAGGGTGCTGTAACTTTTTGGGTATGAATACCCACTGTACATGTAGCGGCAAATTATCTTACATTGTTTAATATTGAATGTATTCCCTTTCATGAATATTGCTTACAGCTTGTTTGCTTACTTTACTCTTATCTTAACCCTTAAGTAAGGTTAGGTGGCAAGTACCATCATTAGACCAGCTTATGCGTCACATCTAGTTAAGCCATGAGTCTTTAGAAGTTCCTTAATGTGTCATATCTTTGGAGCTATTCAAGGGTTTCTTGTTTACTTTCCTATTCTTCGTACATTTTCCATCTTGTTTTTAAGCTTTTTGTAAGCTTAGACTCACCCTTGCTACAATCACCCTTGTCAGTCCTTAGTTACGGCCCATCATCATACATATAATTTCTTATCAATTAGACCATCTTCTTATCCTTTTGACTACCTACCCAACAGTCTTAGGGGGCCTAAGCCTTTAGGACCTTCTTGCTTTCAGCATGTGTGGCTGACACCCAGAATTTAAGTGTGTTGTGGTAAATAATTAGAATTGACCAATTTTTAGATATATTAATGACTTGCCTAATTTTGTAGATGCTTTAAAGAAATGGAATTGGGAAGTCTTCGACATTATTCCTATAAAAAAGAAACAGATCATATGGAAGATAGAAAACGTAAGGAGGAACTTGTTCTCAACACCAAGGCAAGACCTTATTGAGAGAGAAAGGGGACTTCATGAAGAATTAAATTAGGTTCTAAAATAAGAAGAGTTATTATGGGTAGCATGGGTAAGATTAAGTTGGATTTTGAAGGGAGAGAGAAACATTCGCTTTATTTTATGCAAGTGTTGTTGCTAGAAGGCCCAAAGCTCGTATTTGTGGATTATTTAACTTTACGGGAAATTAAGTGGATGGAGAAGAGGAAATTAAAAGGTTGTTTGAATGATTCTTTCAAAACCTCTATATAATTAAGAGACTTTTTGTCTAGAAAGATCATTAAGAGTAGAATTGTGGCAAATATATTCTCTCTGAGGATGAAAAGGAACTTCTTAGTCATCCCTAAACAAATGAGGAGATAGGAAAGGTGTTGTGGTGTATTGGAAATAATAAGTCCCTAGGTATGGATGAGCTACATGCTGGATTTTATAAATAATGTTGGGATATAGTAAGGAAAATCGTATATGATTTGGTGGGCAATATTTTGAGAGTAGTGTGATGCAAAAAGAGTTGAATGCAACACTAATAGTTCTCATCCTAAAGCTACTAGAAGCAAACATGGTAAAGGATTTCTTACCAGTTAACTTGTGCACCACTATGTACAAAATCGTGAACAAATGTCTAGTTAATAAGTTAAGACCTTTGCTTAACAAGCTTATAAGCCCAGAGTAAGCAAGTTTTATCTCAAGGAAGATGACCAAAGATAATATTATTTTTTTTCAATAAATGTTGCACTCGTTAGGGAAAATGAAGGGGAAGAAATCTTGGATGGTTATTAAATTGGATCTGGAGAAGACATATGATCTTATAAAGTGGGATTTCATTTGAAATGCTTTGAAATTGCTAGACTTTCCAAGCTCTTAGGTAAAACTGATAGGGTCTTATTTGTCCATAGTGCAATTTCATATTATTGTTAACGGGAGCAATGATCGGCCTATTTAATTTAAGCAGGGGTCTTAGATAAGGTAACCCTTTGTCACTATACCTTTTTATCTTAGGGATGAAGATATTGAGTCACATCATCCATATTATGGTAGCTAAAAAGAAATGGAAGTTACTGAAGATTCAAGGAATTGATATGAAGTTATCCTATTTAATCTTTGCAGAAGACCTCTCCTCTTGATGGAGGAAGTCAATAAGGAAAGTGTTGCTGTGATAAAGGAAATTATGGATAGATTTAGCTACCTATCATGCCAAAAGGTAAACTATGAAAAGTCTTGTTTGCTTTTCCTCAAAAATACCTCTTCTAATGTTAAAGGTAGATTATCTAATATCTTTGTAATTAAGCCTACGACCAACATTAGGAAGTGTTACGAATCCTAATTAAAGAGGGTGGGAAATTTAAAAATGGTGACCTAAACTTCATTCTTGAGAAAGTTAGGGTGAAGCTTGCAAGTTGGAAAGTGAAGCTACTAAGTATGGCAGGTAGGAAACTTCTTACAACTTAGACTTTAGAAAGTATTACCAATTATTATTTTCAAGTGATGCCCATGTAGAAAGGTTTTGCAAATAAAGTTGAAAAAATTCATAGGGACTTCCTATAGAGGTCTACTTAAGAAGGGAAGAAAATCCATTAGATTAATTAGTCAAAGCTAAAAAAGCTAAAGAAGAAGGGAGGAATGGAGTCAATGGATATTCAACTACACAATAAAGCAAAATTTGCCAAATTAGCATGGTAATGGAGAAGATGGAATAAATTATGGTCTGAACTAGTATCATAGAAGTATGGTTTGAAGTAAAGAGGACTCTAGAAGAAACATGGATTCTAATTCTATAAAGAGCTAAAGAAGGCAGTTGATTGGGTAGATGATAGGACATACTACTACATCAAGAGTGAAACTTAAGTTAGATTCTGGAATGATGTCTGGCGAAGGGAGCAAAAGATCAATAGATGGATTTCTAGACCATTGAATAAGTATGATGATAAGCTCTCTTTAAGACAAGTTTAGGATGAGTAGGAGGGATGGAAAGAGTAGATAAAATGATATCCTTTGGACGAGATGATGAGAGAGAGGTTAGGGGTTGTTGATTTAAATTGCAAGAGTATGGAAGATCTAAGCAGTTAGCCATATGAAATGGATGGAGAAGTATCACCAAAATCAACCTGTGAGGAATTGATGAAGGCAGAGGAGAGTTAGGAACACTCGGATAATTGGGAATAGCTATGGAAATTGCCAACGCATCTTAGTATCCTAACTTTGATTTAGAGAATGATGCATAATAGATTAGTAATATGAGATAACTTGAACAAAAGTTGGTTAAATTTAAATTCCACTTGTCCACTGTGTATTGACAATGAGGAATCTATATAACATGTGATGGTAAATTGCATATGGAGTAAGCAAATTTCAATGCATTTGGGAATTGTTAGGATGTCTAGGAATTGCAATTTTTAAGATTTTCAACTTTAGGTGTAGAAGAATTGTAGAATAACTAAACTTGATTGGCATACGATCATGACCCCTATGTATGTGAGTTTTTTACTTGCATGCAAGTAGATATGTAAAGAACATAACAGAAAAAAATTTCAACTCGACCAAAATTATGGAGATTGTATGGAGAACATAGAGGGAGAGGCCAATGAATGGTAGGTAATACACAAAAGGGAAAAAATCCAATTATGAAGACGGCCTCTGTAAATGGAATGGGAGGCATTGAAAGAAGGGTAGATAAAGCTTAGTAGTAATAAGGCCTTAGCGGAAGATGGGAAGATAGTTAGATTAGTAGTGTTGGCAAGAGACCACCGAAGAGTGGTATTATAGGGACTTCATCAGCAAGCAACAAATATCACTTCTCTTGAAGCAGAGTTACTAGTATAATTATTAAAATCTTGAGTTAAAAGTATGATTCTATGAGTTTACGATTTTGTAATGTTTTTCTTATTTAAAATGAATGTAAAATCATTTATGTTCAAACTTTTAGTAAAATTACGAACTTTCATATATAATTATGCAAACTTACGATTTTACTAGTTTTATACAATTTTGTATGATTTTATTGACTTTATGCATTTAAATGAACAGTGGAATCTTGATTTTAACAACCATGGTACTAGCGATAAGTGCTGGATTGGATCGTGCTAAGCAATTAGGATATTCAAGAGTCATATGTGAAGTAGACTCACAATAGGCAATGGAATGGATAAATAATCCTTAAGTGGACACTGATAGAAGCTACGGAATTTTAAATAAATGTAGATGTTTGATTAATATGTTTCAAACCTTTCGTATTTATCGGGTCGCTTGTGACATAAATGAAACAGTTAATTGCCTAGTAGAGAGAGGCTTTATTCATGTTGAAGACGTCTTTTTTATTGACTTTATTCCTTATTTTCTTTTAGACTATATTTCTTTGTATTTTAAGACTAGGATGTTGAGTTATATTTTTGGGCAAAATACTCCTAGTGATACTTCTTAAACTTTGATGTTGTTTTGTTTATGTATTATTTTAGTTGATGAATGAATGCAAGTCTTCTCATCGAAAAAAACTTTATTATTATTTTTTTTTTTGGGTATTGTGAGGTATGAGGAAAGTACTTAATAACCCCAGTCATTTACATTCTAGCCTTACAAAGTTGTACAATAAGTTATGTGAAGTCAAATAGCATATTTTCACTTTTATGCTCCATGATAATATATCTTGATTTTTGTTTTATTTTCTAAATCATTCTTTTTTTTTTTTTTAACTTTTAAGCTCCATGTGTATAGACTTCATCTATGGTATGTGCTTCGTGTAAAACACTTTTTTAACTTTTTCTTTGATATTTGTTATAATCAAAGTTTTTTCTATCAAATATTATCATATTAATATAAAAATTATAGGAGACAAAACTTTTAACTTGTTAAAATAAAGGGAAAATTACAAATTTATTCATTAGCATTTTTTTATTCCTCTCCTAAATGTTTAATTTTTTTTTTCTATTTCAATCATCCAGGTTTGCACTTATCGACAAACAAGTACACCCATCGGGTATTTTACTTTTTTCCTTCTTATTTTTATGACATGGTTTTTATATATATAGTATGTTGCTACATCATTAAACACGTGATCACCCCTAGCTATTTTGACCCAATAATCCAATGTACTATTAGACCAAAGTATAATAAAAACCAACCATGATTAAAAGAGTTCATTCATTAAACTAAAACCACAAAAATAATATCATATTCTCTTGCAAAAACCCTAACTTTGATCACACTTCTTAATTTTTCAGTATGAAGCCACAATTTTTTCCATGTGAATAATTGAAAATCTCTTTTTAAAGAAAATCCTAATTCTAAATCAACCCATCCCTTCTTTTTATAGCAGAAAACATAAAGTTGAGAAAATGTTAAGATTTATGGGAATAAATCATCAAAATTCATGGATAGGGGAAGATGTAAAAAGGACTTTGAATGCTGCAGATAACCCTTAAATGTAAAGCTCCATGAGTATTGTGAAATGTTATTAACAGAATAGAGGCTCATATGACGACAAAATGGATATGGAAGAATCTAAGCAAAGGGTTCATGATTTGCCCGTTGTGGAAGGAAGGAGGATGCAATTTCCATAAATTAATTGGAAATTCTTAGAACAAGTAGAGGAAGTCATTTTTAATTTGCTCGATGGTGATGATATTTGGAAGAGCTGAAGCATGAAGTGACACTTTTTAATGAATAACTCTGAGTTGAGAAAAAATCGAAGATGCTACTTAAGTCATTGCATATGGTTTATGGTAGGAGTTATTATGCTATCTACTTGATTTGTTGTAGCAAATGAGCCAAGGAGGCTAGTTATATGATGATCCTGTTTGTATTAGCTTCCTTACTAATCTAGGTAATTTTTCTAATATAATTGAAGTTTGTTAGTTTTTCTTAAGTAGGATAAGATTGAATGTAAGAAAAATATCTTTATAATATTGAGTAGAAGAAAACTTAATGTCATTGTGTTTTTATATTGAAAATCAATGAAATTGTGTTTATTCAGCAAATTGTCCTATATTGTTGCTGATTTTGTGTTTTATCTTTCAATCAAAATCTCTATTATTGTATCATCTGGATGATAGAAAGGATTGCTTAAGGACATTTCCTCTTTAATCCTTTTTGTTGCAGTTGTTTAATCATAGAGATTAGAGAGATTGATCTTTTGTTACTGCTCCTAAATTGCTATGTTAACTTAAGCTTTCTATTTGAAATTAAAATGGAATGAACTTTATCATCCTTGTTGTGCTTAACCTTGTAGGCAAAATAACTTGTTGATTTTTTAGGTTGTTTCACAATCAGTATTGTCAGACTTGGTTAACCCGCTTGGTCCAACTTGGTTAAACCTGAACCCTTTACAAATTCGGTTCAAGTCACCCTATTGACCCTTATTTACAATGACCCCATTTCAACCCCTATTGACTTAATTTGTCCAACCAGGTTTTTCTAGATCAAAATATATTATTACTCATATATTTTGTAGGAAGTATACTAATTTACTAAAAAAAATAAATGTAGATCAAATAAAAATAAAAATTAAACTATAGAAAAGCTATCAACTTTCAATTTTTAAGTATGTAAGTAATTTTTATTAATTTATAAATAAATATGAATTATATTATAATATTTTTATTGATCTCGGTTTGCTCCCAATTTTATCCTGATTGATCTTCTGGACCCTTGACCCCTTCTCATTCCTAAGTCAACCTTTCAGCCTGGGTTTGACAATATTGTTCATGATTAGCAAAATATAAAGCATTGAAATTTTTGTTTCATTTGCCAATGATTTTAGTCTTATAAGGATATATTTACATCTTTACGGATTGAGCAAACAAACCATTATTATTGTATTATACTTGAGTCAAATAGCTCCATGAAGATGGAAATTTTTAATGGATAGTTTTGAACTAAAAATTTTTATTTGATTGCGAAGATATACTACGCTATACTCAAGAGTAGAGGGATTTTTATCACATATTAATCAGGACTTAATGTTTTTAGCAATTGATTATATGATGGAGCTATAGTACAACTTGATAACTTTAGCAACAATTTATTTCGAATCAATGCTTACTAGATTGTAAATTGACCATAACTTAGTCTTTAGGAAATATTTTATACTAAGAAAGAACTTGATGATTAAGATAATCTATAAATCTTATTGTATGTTTCCCATTGGTTCTTTTCATACATGCATGATATGGGCTTGTGGATACACTCTATTGGGCTCCTGGTGCATTTAGTATGCATATATGACTTGATCATCCTACTTCTCTTTATGTATGTTCATCCTAAGATGAAATTGAAGCCATACTTATAGTGCAAAAATCAGCAAATTCAACATCATGGTATATACCTAAAAACTCGTCCCTATTAGCATGATAGATAGATGTTGGACAAATTGATCCTTGTTTCTAAGCCTTAGGTCATTCATATATCTATCATGCTTCAATTTTCATAGTTCATAGTTTTGTATCACAATTTAAGCATTATTTTCAATCTCTATTTATGTGTATTAAGACCTTTCTAACACCTTTCAATGTTAAGAACTTAGTTCTTTTGATTGTCATTAAAAAGCATAATCTATAAGGATAAATTGATTTAGTTTTCATTTCACATTGATTACTATTAAGAGCTAAATAAGAAAGAATTTATTGAAAAATGGACACATTTCATACTCTCGTATTAATATTTCAAGAATAAACACATTCTTAACTCTAGACAAGAACTTGTGAAATAGACTTCATTCATAAGGAAAAATAACACTTGAAGTATATGGACTTCCATTGTATAGTCAATTACATCACATAAACATCATCGACCCTAGAAATTGAAAACCTAGTTAGAAACCTACAATAAAATTAAACTAATAACACTAAGTGCTTAAAAAGAAGAAATCTCTTGAAATTTAAAAAATATAACATCTAGTGTTGTTTTTTAGCTTAAAGTTAAAGATGATTAAGAAGCTACATATTTACAAAATCATCATATTGACTTCTTATGCTAATTAGCCTTTTTAGTTGTCAAATTTAACTTAATTCTTTACTCATGAAAAAAACTATAGTGCATCAACTTTACAACAAGGCACGGACTTTTGCTACGATGTACAAAGACACTTATAATTGTTGAGGATATAACAATGAAGTTGCCAAGAAATAAATCAGGAATTGCAATCAATACAGCGTACTAGCACAACTTCAATTAACAACACAACTTGATAGAGTACACACGTAGCTCTTTATCATTGCTCGTTTTTTAAATTTTATTAATTTTTTCAATTATTGTAAGCTAGTATCTATAATGCTTGAACAACAAAATTGGAATTGCAAGATTAAAAATTGTAATATTTATATTTTATTTAATTAACTACAATATACCCTCAAAACTAGAGCATGTGGTTGTTTCTTACTTGTTTTGCTGGTATGCATTTATTTTGTCACTTCAAGATGTTTTTACATAACACAATTAAGCGAAACTTATGGATGACAATGTTGTACATATGGATAACATCGAGTAAATTAGCAAATAATTTTGTACTTACACTGTGGTTGACCCCTAGACACGTTTGCTTATTATGTTTGGCTTACTTGTAAAGTTCACAATGGATATATATTCCTATACATGACATATGCTTTGTGTCTATTGCCTCATCGAGTTGGTAATTCCTCTTCTTTTTAGGTTGCCTAGGCATTATCTAAGAAGGTGGAGATTAGAGAGCTTTTTTTGTTAATCCTTTGTCAAAACTTCTTTCTACTACATGCTCCATTATGTACTTGCAGGCCTTCGAGTATTGCTCCTTATTGTAATATGCATTAACATAGTCAACTTGATCATTTCCTCTACTTAAGATTGTTGATGATGTATGAATACATGAAATATCAAGTAGTTATCATCTTTTATAGAAACATTCTCTTTGATATAGTAAAACATGCTATTTCATGGCATTAAGCATTATCTCGTACTCATTATTTCCATTTCAAAGAATCTAGTAAAACTAGACCAAAATTTTATTATTTTCAATCTTCTACACAATCTTAAGTCCTATGTTCTTGGTCCATTTTATTACATTGTTATGGCCTTTTTACATGCACTTGACAACCTTCCAATGAATTCCCTCCAACAAAAAGATTATAACTAAGTTTTGCTTGATAACTATCTTACCATTAAAAACCTTGCTTGAATTGTTATTAATGATATAACACTTGATACATAGCCCGAAGTAGCTCCCACATCAATGGGTAAGTCTATTATCACAGGTAGTCACAATTGTTTGGACACATAGCTTTCAACTCTTCTATGAATGCAATTATATTAACTACAATGGTGTAGACCTATTCCTTTAAACTTCCTTAAGCAAGTAGCACATTTGTGACAAGTGCACATTCAATGTTTCACTTCATCATGTATTGCCTAAATAGCCTTTACTAATTCTTGAAACATGATAATAAGGTAGCATTAAATATTTACAATCATCTAAACACAAAATAAAAAGATAACATAATTGGTACATTTTGATGTAATCGATATATAAATTATTCAATTAACTATAAACAAAAAATTTAAACTAACATGGAGTGTTAAATGTTCTTTCTACTAGTCACTAATAATTGTTTACCAAGACCACTTTGCTTACCTAAATCAACACCTAACAACCTCATGAACTATGTCCATGTATCTTTGTTCTCCATAGCAAAAATGGCCTACGTAATTGGAAACATTTGATTGTTAGTGTCTTTATTGTCTTTACACAACAATTCTCCTTTATAAATGGTGTTTAAGAAACACCTATCTTAGCCCACTATTCTCTATTAACCAGTTAGGAACCCTTTAAATGCATCTATACATAAAAAAATGGGGATAAAGCTATTAGAAGCACCTAAACTTTCATATTTTTTTTTTATTTTAGTACTTAAATTTTAAATTTATTTATTTTAGTAACCTAACTTTTTAAATGAGACAAATTTGCATCTTTGTTATAACGACTGTTATAAATAATATTTATTTGTTTCACTTTAAAAAGTTGAAATACTAAAATGAAATAACAACTAAAGTTTAAACACTAAAATGAAAATAAAATAAAAGTTAATGTACTTATATTATCGTTCTAACATTTTATAATAACGATCGTTATAATATAGATATCAATTTGTTTTATTTAAAAAGTTGAGGTATTGAAATAAATGAGTTTAAAGTTTAGGCAATAAAATGAAAAAATATAAAAGTTTAGATACTCGTGTTGGCTTTATTCCTAAAAAAAGGCTATTGAATTGGGGGTAAGAGGTGGGTAAAGGTTAATCTTATATATGTTTAATACAGTAGTATCTAGATTTGTCTTATGTAACTTATAAGCATAATCCCATAACCTCTCATACTCCTCAAATATCTTTCTAGACTTTCTCCTTAGCTCTTCTCGCTTTTGTAACAAAAACATCTGTCCTGATTTCATTCTTCACCAACTCTTTTAATACCACAAGCTTGGTAGTAGGCATTGTCCTAATAGTTGCACTAAAATGTTTTGATGATCACTTGCTAGTGAACCTCTTGTTGTGAAAAGTAAGGCGACACTCATGTTAGTAAAAGTGTGAATATGAAAGAATCTTATGTTCTTCTTCCTAATAGAAGAAGTGAACTAATGACAACCATCCTTCTAAATGCATCAAGCCCACACTAATGACGAGAAAGTCTTGGTGAATGTTATTTCCTTGTTCTCATTCTCTAAATATCTCACTACATCCTCTTTGAATCCCTTAAATGAACCAAAAATAATTCCACTGCAAAAAATTGGTTGGCTTGTGCCCAACTTGGTAAATTGGATCCTTACATTTTTTTTTTTACTCCTCAATGCCTTAAGACCATCACTATTTATCATTCTCAACTTTGTTAGGGCTAGTTTCAAGAACATGATCTCTATGTCTCTCCTCATATGGTCTAAGTGCTGTATCTCTACCAAGCTACTTATTTAACTTCCCCTTAGCTTCCAAAACCTCTTTGCTCAAGATCATCACTATTATCCTTAGTTGATCACTTATTGCTACAATCCTTATTTGGATCTAAGTAGTCAATTTCATGGTCATGATACTCAACTTTACTAGGGCTATTTTCAAGAACTTCTTCTTTATGTCTCTCCTCATTTAGTCTAGGTGCTATATCTCTATTAGGCAACTTATTTAACTTCTCCTTAGCTTCCAAAACCTCTTTATCACCATCATTACTTAGGAAATTATAATTAGCTACTAAATTTAGTTTTGAAACTACCTCCCTCAAAGTGCTAAGTAGGATACTTAAGTAGGATATTTATAAACCTTACTTTTAGCGGGCCTATGATTTGACTAAGAGTACTTCTTGAACATTCTCAAGGATCAATTAAACTAAGAACTCAAGTTTACATTTAGAAACGAATTTATTTTTTTCAATTCAAAAGCCTAGTATCGATAAAATCTAAACTTGAAAAATTGCCAACTCTAAAGTCACCTAAAACCCCAAAACCCTAAAACAATTAAGGACACTTAATTACCAAATTACATGTATTTATTATATATGTATTTTTAGAAATAAAAATAATTAGAACAAAAATTAAAGGAATGAGGGAAATAAGGAATTAAATGAAATAATTAGTAAAATAATTATTAAAACTTTCCTTAAATATTTATAATCTTGTAAATAATATTTAGCATAATAGTAAATATAACTACAAAGAAAATTATTAGTTATAATATTAATAATCGCTATATATTGTCTCAGTAGCAACTAAGTACTTAAATCTACATAATATTAGTTTATTCATATAATTACAAAGTTAATATTATTTATAAAATAATATTATAGTTTCTTATAAATTAATTTAGTACATACACATTTGTAAGTATTTAGTAGTTATCTTTAGTCGTTAGTTAGTAATTTTATACGATTTAACCTAATGTTAAATATCTATATTCAATTAGGGTTTTATCATAATTGTAATGAATTAGCATATTTATAAGCTTAAAGTTATTATTTTTAATGTTTTTATCACTTTTAGATATAATCTCTAGTGTTTACATATGTTTAGAGTTTAAATTTTTTATATGTGATTAGGTTTTCGAATGCTATATTAAGGTTTTTATCTTATTTGGCCTTGTTGACTCTTGGGATTGTCTAGTATACCTAGGTCTAATCTATGTTTTAGATAGGAAATTTTAAGGGTTTACAAGGTCAGTATTTGGTCTGAAATCCTAATTGCTTCCTTAATGGGTTGCAATGCATGTCTAGTTAATTTTTATGTCTAAGCTTTAACTTAATCCATTTTAGGGGTGACTAACCAATTGCAAACAATCAAATCAAGGAATAAAACACACAAAGTAATCACAATTCTAAGCACATACGTTGTATACGCACAATCAATTGTTTTGGAACTACAAACAAGTGCATACATCAGCCTCCAAGTACTTTTATATAGTGTTCCAAAATGCTATTAAGGATTGATTCTACTTACTTGGATTCCTACTTGCCCTTGTAGCTCAGATGCTTTAGTTCTTTTGTCATCAATAGTCCCTATATTGCAAATCATAATTTTAGTTTCTATATAATTCATTGAAGTAACAATGTTTTACTTATTGTACTTTTGTTTAGGCTTAATATTTTTTTAGTATTCCTTAGATGTTAGTTACAAGTATTAAGTGGAGTTACTTCTATATTGTCATTAAAGCCTTTTACTCAAGCTTCTAATAAGTTTCTTAGGTTTATAGTACCTTTGACACAATCTTCTATAGTAGTCTATTAGGTATGTGATATCTTTTACTCATGCTTCTACTAGAACCCTTAGTTATATTCTTTGTATATTGGACCTTCTACACAATCTTTTACTAGTGTTTTAACTCATATTTTTTTGATATAGAACCTTCTTTGTAACCTCTTATTAGCATCTTAATTCATGTTTCTTATTAAATAAGTTTTTTACACAACTTTCTATAGGAATTTTGGTTATAGATTTTACATCGAGAAACCTTTTACTATTATAATTTATAGTCAACTTGATTAGGGAAACTTTTATAATACCTTTTATATGTCATTAGTTTGCATTAGTATCCACAAAAGCTTTTATAAAACCTTATATAGTTTCTAGCTCCTTATTCAACTCATCTAGAACTTCTACAATACCTTCTATAAGCACTAAATTTACCCTAATTCACCAAAAACTTCTTTTTTTTCACACTTTTATTTACTTTGTCATTGCCTAATCTTGTTGGAACTCTGTTAATATTAACTCACATGCCTTCAAAACTCATCTACATCGATATGTATAGCATGAAATTCAACTAAAAGAATGTTAAACATACCTAATTAATGTGCCTAAAATACAAATATTAAGCCAAAAAATTATGGTTTTGTATGAAAATTCTTCATATACAATAGCTAAAATCTTTAATTTACTATTAATTATTAGTGATTTTTCAACAAAAATGATCACTTCAACTACTTAGTGAAAATTTACATAAGTATTTAAGTAAAAAATCATTAAGTTTTAGCTTTGGAAAACTCGTCTTTTTATAAAATCCCTATTTTGATGTAAAAATTCAAGATTAATCCGTTGCATGTGATAAAAAATTACTCAAAAAGTGATGGAAAATTAGATCTAACAAAATCTTTTAAAAAATGGTGGATTTTCCTTAAAATTAAGCTTATTAGTATTCTAAAAACTGAATATTAAACCTAATCAAATGATAAATTTTGGGAAAACTTTTTACATAGCAATTATTTATATGATATAAGATATTTATAGAAAAATATTGAAAATGAAACTACGTTGTTTGTTTTTTTGAAAATTAAATCAAAAATCGGTTCCAGATGTCACATTTCTTAAGGGCAATCTATAAAATGAGAGGTTTCTATAAAAACAACAATTTTATATAAAAATATACTTAAAATAATGCTAGAACAATTTTTTAAAATAAATTTTGATATTTTTAACAATTTTTTAAAATCCAATGGAAAATCGAAATTATTAGTGTTTGAAGCTCTGATGATTACCCATGTTGAGTTGTTTGTCAGCTAAAAGGGGCATTTCTTGGAATGTCTAGTGGTGGTAATTGTTGATTGTTAGGTTCTCTTTTAATTTGGGAACCTTATAAGCTTACATTTGTGTCCAATTTTCTAATTTTCTTAAAATTTTTCCAAAAAAACCAATTAATAGGTACACTAATTTTTCCTAACTCTAAAGTATCCAAAGAGTCCCAAATGACAAGGAGAAGGGGCATTTATAGGCTTGAGTTAGTGGGTTTGATTTTTTAGGCATAAGTTACAAGTGTTGATCTTTTTCTTTTTCTCCTTACCAAGTGTTACCCTTATCTTCATAATCCATGGGTGGAATACATGGTTTTGTATAATACCATGAGCTTAATCCATGGTTTTTCAAAACAATGATCCTAAACTATAGTCTTTTTGGCAAAACCATTAGCTATAATCCATAGAAAATCCATGGTTTTTTAAAACGACAAGTTCTCTTTTATTTATTATTTCTCGATATACTTTTTATTATTTTATTACTTTATGTTGGTTTTAACTCTACATGAAAACTTCCATTAATTCTTCTACATCATTAGCTTTATTATTATTATTATAAAATATTTCATTTCATTTGCTATTTCTCTTATTTACTTAATTTATTTCTAAGTTCCATTATATTTTGGTTTGTTGTTTTCTCAACTTTGGAATTTAACAAATTTTGTTAGTTTTATCATTTTAGCTCTATCAAGCCTGATTTTGTTTTTCTCAATTTTATAAATCAGTTTTCTTTAGACTAATTAATATTAAACCCTACCCATTTAATACTGATTTTCGATTAGGGTTTAAAAAAAAAAAACTGGTTTTTTTTTTTTTTTAACTTTGAAAACATTTTAGAGTCAACACCCAACCGTAGTTAGGAAATAAAGTTAAGTTATAATCAATCAGGTAGATTGGTTATAATTTAATTACTAGTCTTTCGATAAAACTAATTTTAAAACGATTTTTAAAACTAAAGATCTAGATTTAGGGGCTATCTTATTAAACCCTAAGCGAGTACCACTTTTTATCTTTCCAAATTTAATTTTACTTTTCAAATACCTATCTAATAATGTTTATTTATAAGTTATAACTGAAATTATACATATTTATAAAAAATAAGAATTAAAAAAATTATCTACTAAAGTGGGAAAATGAATTTTTTTCATATTTCAGTCGGCCTGTATAGATAGGTGCCAACGCATCTGCTATTCGGGATCGGACTTCTGTAACCCATTTTATGAAAACTTTAGTAGGTTGATTAATTTTATTTCTTGAAAAAGAACGGGTTTTCATTTTTACCCTGTTTAATTTATTTAAGGAAATTTTTCTAAAGAATCTTAATTAGTGTTTTATTTTTAGAAACTCTAAAGTATTCCTAATTTGAAAAGAGTATATTTGTATTTTGATAGTTGATTTTCTAAGTGATAAAACAATTTTTATTATTTATATTTTTTTTCATTTTCTAAAATAAATAAATAGAAACTAAACTTCATCTTCTTTTCTTTTCTTCTTCTTTTTTTCTTTTTCTTTTCCCTTTTATTTTTAATTTTTTTTTCATTTTCTTTATTTTTTTAAACTACAATATTACTATAAAAAAAAACTTAAATAAATAATGAAAAAAAAATTACAAACATGAAATAGAATAAGGTCGGACTTTGATGCTACAGATTAAGGCAAAGGGTTCAGTTGGAGCTCTACGGGTCAAATTTGGGTCAGTCCGACTCGATACGTGCTTAGAATGTGATTAGTAAGAGAAGGAGGAGAAGACAAGCCGGTTGAGGTAGGGGTGTTCTACGGCAGTTCTAAGATTGATTTTATACAGGAAAAAGGTGTTTCCATGTGTTTTTTATTAGACATTGGGGGTTTACTTAAGTGCCTTGGATTATTGTAAGCGCTGTAAGTGTTTTTTAAATTTGTTGGTGGTGGTGGTGGTAGAAGTGGGTTGCGGCTGTAGTTGACGGTTGGGTATGAGTGAGTGGTTGGGGTCGATGCTTTTGGGGATGAGAAGATGGGTAGTGGTCCTATCTTAGACTAGGAGTGACTGTAGGTTGGTGTTTTGGGTAGTAGTGATTGTAATGGCTAGGGTTTCGAAAATTAGAGGGTAGTGGCAGTGGTTAGAGAGCATGACTTATGTAGCTGGGGGTTGTATTTGAAAGCTCAAGGCTTAGGAAGTTCAGCTGCGGTGTTAGAACAACTTGAAGAGCTTCACTTCGAAATTCAAGATAGAGAGCTAGAGAGGAAAGGTTATGCCTTGAGAGAGAGAGAGAGATTGGAGTTGAAACGAGTGTTTCGATGAGAGCTGATTGATTCTCTTTACTAAGAATTTATACTAATCGAAGCTAGAAATAGAATGGGAAAGTCATTGGACTGAATTGAATGAGGCATGACGACCTAAATTCAATCTTTGAATTGGGCACAAATTGGAGTTTAATGTTGGTCAAAATTGAGTCCTTAACTTTTGCTTTTGCTAAAATGATTGAGTAGAAGCTTTGAAAATCATCCCATAGCTTGAATCATGGAGATTCGATCTTGAATGATAAGCTATATATTTTACCTTTTTTTTTTTTAATTTTTAGAGCTTGATTTGACTTATTAAATGATTGTATCTAAGCGTGTTTTCAATCTTAACTCGAAGTAGGCTATGTATAGAACAAGAATCACTCATTGATTAGTATGTTAAAGCATGGGATTATTACGAAAAATGAGGCTAAAGTGAAGGTGTTGAAGTTGGTTTGCTGGGGAAAAGGAAGGGAACCGTAGGAAAATGGGGAGAAAGAGAAGGAAAATGCTACCATGGCGCTATGTCAGTCGTGTCATCTAATAGGAGAATGCCACGTATCCAGTTGTGATACATAGCAGCTGACGTGATACGTCGGATGACACTTGTACGCCAAATGTTCTCTATGTAGCTTGACACGTGGAGTGCCATGTTAGCTCGGCCTACTTGCTGAATGCCACATGTTAGGACACATGGTAGTACAGTGTGTGTTTGTTGAAAAAGACAGCAAAAGGCATCTTTATGCCTTTGGTTAGGTTTAGACCCAATACCTCATGCTAAATACTAATGTAATGTATAAGTGCTTATTCGTTAGGTTGTTAACCTGTACCTTATTTATATGTATAATTAAATTATACATATAAACTAGGTCATCCTATGCTAGATTTAAATTTAAACCTAAGCCTAATAGTCTTCTTCTTATTTTTTTCTAAATTAAAAATTATATTCTATTAACTATCTAAAAAATTTATTATTTTCTAAATTCCCTAAATCTTCTATTTTATTTTTTTATTTTTCAAATTTTTGTAACTTTTTCAAAATTTTTGTATTTTTTCCAAATTTCTTATTTTTTTGGTTTTTTCCCCAAATTTTCCATTTTTTTTTTGTGTTTTTTCTAATTTTTTTTTTGTCTTTTCCTAATTTAGGACCTTTTACCCTATCTTAAGAATTTTGAAAAATAAGAGGGGAGGGAGGGGAGTGGTGCAAAAATAGGGTGCTTACAAACTCTTATTAATGTTTTATTACTCTATTAAAAATTTAAATTTATGAAGGCCTTTTGATTGATTTTTAGAGTCTTATTATTACTTCCTAGGCTAAATGGTTAAATTTTATGGATACCTTAAATTTGCAAGATCAAGCTTCTACAATTGTATCAAGCTAAATCTTTTATATATTTTTGTTGTTATTATTTAATAATGTTACTTTGTGTACCTTTGTTAAATTTTATTATTATTTAATTTATGTTTGAGATTTCTTAAAATCGAGTCTTGAATTTCATGATTTTTTAAAAATTTTAATGGAGAACGAATAAATTTGAAAATTTTTAACTTTTAATTTACATTAATTATTTTATGTATTTTCAATTATAATGACAAAAATTTATTGAATGCCTTAAATTTTGGTGCTATGGCCCTAATCGACAAATTGTGGGTCTCATACACTATAAATCCCATAAATTTGATGTTTTGGACTTATAATTGAATTTGAACTTATAGTCAAATTTGACAAACCAATAGATATTCCCTAAGCTCAACCAGACCAAAGAAAATAAAACCGATAAAAATTTTAAAAGTGGAACCTTAAAATAAACTCGAAAACTTTAGAGATAAAATTTAGAAAAAAACCTAACTGTATACAAAGACCCTAAACCCAAGTATACATGAACATAAGTTAAAAATCCTAATTGAATAAAGAATCTAAACCCCAAATTGTAGAGTTGCAAGACTCAAGATTAAACTCCAAACATAAAGGAAACCCTAAATTAAAACATTTAACTTGAATTATATAAATCACATAAATTTAATAACGAATGATGGGAGATATATTCAAATAATAATGATCAATTAAATTAAGATAATAAATTGATGGGATTACTAATTTACCCCTACTAACATATTTTCCCTAAAAGTATTATTAAAATCATAAGCGTATCTTTAGAGCCATAAAACGCTCATAAAACCCTAAAACATGAGAAGTCCTAAAATGATTTGAAAACTTTAATTTAGTGACAAAGACCCTAATTTAATTAATAAACTTTAATTATAAAGACACATTAATAATTAATTACTAATAATTCACTAAATCACTAAAAAGCCCTAATTTGCCTTTTAAAATTGTAATTGAGTAGTTATAATCAATTCTAATCCTTAGAAACCTTAAATTAATTAGATAAAATGATCTAATAAGCTTGATTAACTTAATTAAATATGAAAAACCCTAAACTATGTCTAATTGTGGTCATTTACACTAATAATTAAGGTCATAAGCTTAAATTACATTCTAATCATCTATATGTATTCATGCATCATAACTAGCCAAAGATAATCGCAATTAACCATATAAGACAAGATAATTAATTTGGAAAACAAGAGACCACTTACCTTTAGTAAACAAATCATTTCCTTAATTAGCAAATATCATAAAAAGCAATTGGTCCTCACTTGTGCTTGTACCATATTACTAAGAATGGAAAGGATTTGTTCCCTACTACACTTACTCATAATCAACCCTTTTTAACCCCTCCATTTGCATTTTTAATCCATCTTTTTCCTTAGAATAAATCCTAGAAACATTCTCTAAACACATACATCTAAAATGAGAGAACAACAAGAATGAAGGAAATAAGAAGAAGCCTCTCGGATCTGCCTATGCACTTAAACGCCCTAAGCCATAACTTTATACAACCACCTCCAAGCAATATAAAAACACTTGCATTTGATTTCTCTTTCATCTACCTTTCCTATCGACAATTAAAGTCAACTTATTTAATTATACACCCAATTAAAGATTTTATTGTTATGGTCTACACTGTAATTGGCTTCAATTCATACCATTAGTCCAATTGACACAATCTGCCAAAGGAATGGTTGCTTATGACCTTTGGAGTTTATGCAACCCTCATAAGGTTGTAGATGACCACAAATGATTGTTAGTAGGTTACTTGACCTAGATTTTTAAAGTGGGCTACAACTTACAATTTTGCAGGGGATGGCCAGCGGCTACCAATGGGAGGTCGAGAAAGCCCCCTAAGGCTGTGGGTAGCTAAATGGACTAATGATATGAATTAGAGTTAATTGAGGTGTAAATCGTAATAATTAAATCTTTAATTGAGTGTATAATTAAAAAAAGTTGAAACTTAAGGTATATAATTGCAAAAAGTAGCAAAGTTGAGGTATAAACCGTGAGATTGACCCTAATAATTTTAGTAAACTATTAGGCCCATTGGTTTAGGTTTTAGTCAAGATATATGCCTTAGGATATGAACTAGGCCTAAATTAAACTAAAAGGCCTACAAATCGAGCCTTAAACCCACTTAATCACTCACGACCAACATGTATATTAGATAAGTAAAACTTAATTAAAAGAGTTTATTGAGCTTACTAAATAATTTAAGAAGCCCTAATAATTCTAGGTGTAAATAGAGCCCATAAATAGTTAAAAGAAGTGGTTTAGGAGTTAAAATGATAAGAGATGGACTTGGACTTATAGAGAATAATTAGAAGCTGACTTAATTGATATGATATGATTAGAAGTTGAATGTTAAATGGGTCATTTAGTAGGTTTAATAAGTTATTTGGCCTATTAGGATAAGTTAGAAAAAGGTTTAGGGTCTTAGGATGTAAATTGGACTTGAGACAAGTTAAAAGGTCTAGAAACAAATCCTAAACCGACCCAAAAACTACTTGACGAGCTATTATAATAATTATTTAAGTTCTAAATAAAAGGTTTATGAAGCCCATCAAGTATTCTAGGAAGTCCATGATAGGCTTAGATAAGAGTTTAGGCACATATCAATTTGAATAGCTTAAACAAGTCTTTAATTCATAAAAAATAGGTTTTGACCTAACTTAAAATGATATACTTATGGTTGGGTCCCAACTCCTAAAATAGACCCCTCCATGCGAAAATATGTTTGAAATCATTTGAAATCGATTATAAGAATGAGAAAAATGGACTTAAAATGAAGAAGTTAGAGCGAAAACAAGTTTTAACTATGCTTAATGATTTAAGGCGGGTTTTAGTAATTAGGTAGACTATTAGGTCCTTGAAGAATCCTTGTTCCAATTATTTAAATATATATTATTATTGTATTTTAGGTGGCTTAATTTATAATTCAAGAACCTTGAAGGTTAGGATAAGTAAGCAAGTAGGCCAAGTAAGAAAGTTTTGATGAACTGCTGCTTATTTGTGTTTGATAATTACTTAATGTTTTGTTGCTTACTCTTAATTATTTGTTGAGTAACTAGTTGTTTTATATTCCAACATCCATGTGATTGCCTTTTTAAATTGATAAGTTTAAATATTTGGTCAAATTAACTGGATATACTTGTTGCATGTCTGTGATTCATTAGTTGTGAATTGGGATGTCTATAGCTTTTCTCATGCTCTAAAAAGGTGGAGTTGTAATAGTCTTACTATATGAATCATCCTAAAATAAAAACTAACCTTATACCTATTATTATAAACTTAGTTCACACTAGGCATACTCGACTTGATCGTTTTGAAGCGTCTAGTTTGATACCTGCATGATAGAAACCTATGGAATAATTTTTTTGGAAATAACTGATAAGTAAACTCTTAGTTTGAATTTTTAGAAGAGTATACATAAAACCTACAAGTACACATTATTTAGTATATAGACCAAAAGATCGAAAACTAATTAGCCCCTTTAAGAAGACTTGGGTAGTTGTCTTAGCAATTAGAAAGAAAGTCAATAATAAAAACAAAAATTCAGCCAAATTCTCTTTGATTCTCACTCCACAATCCCATTTGCTAAAGTTCTGGTTTTAGGTGTGGTACTTACAACATCAATCTGAACTTACAAAATAGACTATAAGAGAATGAGCGATAACTTACTAAGTAAGTGAGACGGAGACAAAAGTATGCATCAACACATGCTAAACAGGGTTTTCAACCAAATTAGTGAGATGCAATGCATGTACATGATACAAATGTTATTGTACAACGTTATCCAGTTCGTCGTAAGATTAGAAAAATTACATTTGCTCTAATTTGGGTTGAGGAGCTTTGCACTGTGCATTCGTGAATTAGAACTAAATTGAGGTTTGTGCAATGGAGAATACCTTCCCCTTATGACTACCTTTGAACCATAGCCCCCAACTTTACTGCTACCTTTTCTTTTGTCACTTAGTTTGACTAAGGTGGGGAAACGATTATTTTAGTTATGCTTATTGAAGAGAGTTTGTGTTTGGCTCGAGAATTCTAGGCGTTACTCTTAATGCATTGTGATGTATGTAAGATTAGATGTTAAGCCGAGTTTGCATTAGTTTATTTTTAAGGTGATTAACCAAGCTTAAACAATTCAAGCATCATAATATTCATAGAACAACCATAACATGGAGCTTAGGTCTCATCACAGTAAATCAAATCTCAAACACAAGAATTGCACACACATAAACAACTCACTATAATCACAATCAAATACATACCAATGTTTCTAGATATTTTAAAATAATACCTCAAAATGCTGCGAAGTATTTATCCCCCTTATTTGGCTTCCTAGCCAATCGTTCCCAAAAGTCTCCAATAATTAATTTAACCTAATGTAGCTATAGATACTTATTATATAATATCATTGTAATTTAATTTTACATTTAAAATTTATATAACATCGGTTTTTAGTATTATTTAACAAGTTTCTATCTCTTTAAAGAACTTTTACTTTAGAAACTTTTACTTTTTATTAAAAATTATATATACTCAAATTTTATGAAAGTAATGATATTAAATTTATAAAAATATAAACTTCAATTTTAATAGTTTTGACAAAGGATTTTTATTAGGGATCCACTCATTTTGAGAATCAATACTAATAATATATAATTTCTACAACTATCAATATTCTAAATTTAAATTTTGAAAAGAATGAAATGATACGAATAAAATACTCTATTTAGAAAAATAATCAGATTACAAATATTTATTTTTTATAACTATTAAAATCAATTAAAAGACAATACTTATAATTATAGAAATAAGGTTATTTGAAAATATAGGACATTAGGAAAATTAAATCTTTCAATCCTTTTTTTTTCTTTTCCTTTTCCTTTCTCTTTTTTTCTTTTCTCTTCCTCTTCTTTTTTTTCTTCTCATTTTTTTCTTTTCTTTTCTTTCTTTCCTTTTTTTTCCCCTCGTCACTCTTAATCTCTTTCTCTCTCTCTTTCTCTCTTTTCCTCTTTGATTATGACATCTTGTCTCTCTTTCCATGTGGCATAAAGCCATATTAATAAGAAAGCTTCACCGCTTAACTTTGGTTAAGGCAGTTGAAGTATTATATTAATTTTTTTATTTTTCTTTTTTTTTTTCCAATTTTACGTGATTTTTCTAATATAATTTTATCATGATTTATTATTTTTAAAGTTCCATAATGTATTTAAAAAATAGTAGAACATTATATTACGCACTTAATTTAAAATTTCTATTTCTAGACTAATTAAAATTTAACACGATAAACTTTATGTTATAATTTATATTAATTGTATTTCAACTTATTTTTGAAATTTGACTTTACAAAACTATTTCTTATAACTTTTGGGAAACTCATTTTATCATTTGGTCTTATTTGGAATTAATTTTTCATTGGTCTTATGTTTCAAGATAAGGCCCCAAATATACTTTTGTTTAATATACGATATATATAGGTTCTATTAATTATTTATGACTTATTCATATATATCTTATATGTAATTTTACTCATTAATATTAATTATTAAGATAATGTAGTTGACTCTAAAGGATTTATCACAAACTATATTTAAAATTACAAAATTTTATGTTATAGTGATTAGATTTGATAAACTTAATACTTCTAAGAAAATTGCATATAAATGAGCTTAATTTGAAATATTAAAGTTATACAGTTTCTTCTTTTAATTTTTATTACCTAGTCATAAGGGTTTAATTTAATTCCAAAAACATTGTTATAAATCATAATTTTTAGAGTATGTCCTAAATACTAAACTTTTCAATTCATTATTAATTTATATTATTGCATATCCAAATCTAGGTGTAATTTTGACATTTTGACACTTATATCTAGTTTTATTAATTTATGGGTATGTGTTTTATTATGGTAAATGAATACATATTACTTTTACATGTTATCTCATATCACTAGTAAAGCTACTATATATCGTTTTATACCTTTAACTTAACTTATAAGTATATATTTTTTCATAATGGATATAAATTACTAGAAAGTTAGCATGTTAAGGTTATGGGGTATTATAGCTTTACCAAGTTTTTTGAAAAATTTGTGAAAATACATTTTTGAAATGTTTTATGACTTAAATAAAGATTTATCAATTTAATAAGTACTCATAATAGTTGCTTGTGACATTTTACTTATTGAGGCAAAGTTAGTAAACCATCTTTAGTTAACTAATAGCAAGTAGCCTGTGTAGGGATTTGCATAGTTTAGCCAGTGGGGTATTATATGGATTTATTGATAGTGAGTCTATGAGGCGTTATATTGATTATTGATAATGGATAGTCCTAGATGGGATCTACCTAATTGATTAGTATAGTATTCTTGACTAAGGTAATAGTTGAGTTTTGTTTGTTGGGATGGTACTCATAAATAGACTCATGTGGGCAAGGTAAGGTACCCTGTGCAATTAAGTACATGGGATAATTAATGTTTAAAAGATGTAAATTTACACTTTCTATAGTTTCGAAGCCCCATGGATGTGTAACTTACATTCATTGCATGTACATTTATTTCGTATGTGGCTAAAATGCATGTTTGTCATAATGCTTGATAACTTGCTTAACTGGTAGTGGTGAGGAATGAACTTATTGAGCTGTGGTATGCTCACCCTTTGGTAGTTCCTTTTTGTAGATAACCAAACATTGAGAATGGGTTAAGATTAGAGTGTAGAGCATTCCTTTAAGCAATTGGATTAGATAGACAATATTACTTTAATAGACTATATTAGTTAAATTACATCTTTCTAATATTTAGTAACTCGTGATGTCATTGAAATTTAATTATCTCATCTTATTATTTGGTAGATAATTCCAACTCTTTGTAGTTTTGATGAACTGTAAATTGTTGAATTATCCTAATTACCTATATAAATAAATAAATGTAAGTAAAATGAATAAGCACCTTTTAAAACTTACTAGTTATAGTTTTATAACCTTTGACTTACAAAGCAATCTTTATATCATGAGTATACACATAATATCAAAATTTTAGGCAAAACCACTAGACCCTTTTTTGGATCGTTACATGCACATCCTCTTCGGTGTAATTTTCCCCCATAATAATAATAATAATGAGTTACAAATATTGCAATTAATGGTGCGGCGTGAAATTTACAGCCAATGACCAATGTTGTCACTTAATCATCACTAAAACTATAAATTGAAAATGAGAAAAACGATTTACATTAGAAAAAAATGACATCATATTTCTCATTTTCCATTATTGCTAACTACCATGGCTAGTTATCTTCTATCATTTTTTTTTTTTCAGTAGAATGATGAGATTATATTACTTCAAAAAGTCCGAACACAACAAAACATTAAACTAAGTCTAAGGGAATATATCCCTACTCAACAACATGATCATTCGATAGCATACTTGTAATAACATCTGAAACAAACTATAGAACAAAATCTGGGAAAACAACATCATCCAGTACTTGTAGCCCCTTCTTTGCCAGTGTGTTCGTACCTTCGCTAAGCTTTCTTGAAACCCTATAAATAAACAAGAAAAACTAGAGATTAGGTGCTTGCACTCTTGCAGATACTGGTTACATTTGTCCACATCTACCCTATCATTCCTAACCATTTCATTGCTTGCTGAGCATCCACTTTACATAAGAGCTTATCATATCACATGGATGTAGCCAATTCTAATCCATTCTTAATTGCATAAAGCTCAGCTTCAAGGGGGGTGAGGTTTCCGATTTGTTTGTGTAAGCCACCCATCACAACACTACGGTTGTCATTCACTAAGACACCAATTCTTGCTACATGTCCATCTAAAGTTACAGCACCATCACAATTTATCTTTAGCCATCCTTCTACTACTTTATTGATATCTAGTAGATCACACTGCATCTGCAATTGAAGTTTCTCTCTGCGTTGGTACACCCACCATTCATTTGTGGACTTCTTGCAATTTTCTACAAAATTTTCATCTACTGAAGCTAGGAGAAAAATTCTCCTATTCCGCTCCTTCCAAATCTTCTTCATTGTTAAAAAAATGACTTGCTAGTGTTGCTGTATCCCTCCAATTCAGCCTTCTTACCTTACAAGACTTACAAATCCATCTTCTTAGAATCTCCATACTTTAAATTTCTGCTTTTACAAGGAAATTTGGAATTGAAAAAAAAAAAAAAAAATTGTTTGCTCCAAGTACAGTTGTGGAATACACGTTGAATTGTTTTTGTCTTCCTGTTGCATAAATGACACAACCCTCCTAAATTTATTCCCCTTCTAGCTAAATTATCCCATGATGCAAGACCATTATGAAAAATACACCATATCAGAAATCTATTACTTGGGGAAGTGGGTAGCTGCCAAATCTAATCCTAGTTCTCCTCTTGTATTTCCCCATCTTTTTCTTTTAGCATTAACCCGTACGCTGATCTGGATGAGAATTCCCGATCCATCTCTTACAGCTAACGTATGATGTCATCCTCATTTCCATTTTCTTGTAGTAGAAGGTGCCCCAACTTTGCTTCTTTACCATCATATAAAGGATAGCCTAAAACATTTTCATTCCACCAAAAATCATCATTCCAGGTTTGATATATGGTGACCGTAACATCTAATCTGTGTAGCGGTCCATAAAGTTAACTACAGACTTGTTCTCCTCCCCTCCAGTGATTAGTCCAAAAGAGTACTCTTGCCATTTTTTATTTTGACATGAGCTTTATCCTCCACCTATGTTAAAGCCTTTTGAACTTTCTGATAAAGCTTGGAGACTGATTTTCTTTTAATTGTTCCCTGATGCAGTTTGCATTTCTGATGAAGGAGCCTTTTCCACAACAAATTTTTTCTTTGAATATTCCAGGCTAATTTTGTAAGATTTACTTGGTTTTGTGCTTGGATGTCGCACAGTCCATGTCCTCCCCATGCTCTTAGCCTCTTCTGCTTTTTTCCACCTTATCCAATTGATCTTCCTCGACTTTGCAATAGACCTCCACACAAAATCCCGATGGATGTGTTTGACCCTTTTTGCAAAACTTTAATTGAATAACTTGGGAATGATAATTAACAATGCTCTTGAGGCACGATGTAGCAAGCAATGGTTTCCCCTCCATGCTCAAGAATTTAGTCTTTCATCTTGCTAGCTTCTTGCAGACTTTTTCCATAATAAAGCCAAGGTCTTCTCCATTCGGACTTCCTCCTTCCTTCATTGGGATGTCGAGGTTTTTCCCAATGTCTGTCTAAGTTCTTATTCTGAAAATACTCGATTCTATCCTTTAGACCTCCATTAGTATTTTTTGAGAACAACAAATAGGATTTCTATTAACTAACACATTGATCTGAAAGGTGTCCAAAACCTTCTATAACCCCTTTAATTAGCTGTGCATTTTCCTCTAATGCTTCTCCCATCAGCAACAAGTCATCAACCCAAAAAAAGTGTGACAAACTGATGTCTGTACCCCAAATTTGTAGCGGCTTCTACTTCCCTTCTTCCACCTTGGTGTGAATGATCTGGCTTAATAACTCCATCGCTAAGATGTATAGGTATGGAGATAACGGGGTCTCTCTATCTTACATCCCTACTTAAGGTGAAAGGGTCAATCATAGCTTCATTCACTATGTGGAACTTCATTGATGAAAGGTGGGAGCTAATAAGCTTAATCCAGGAACTAGGGAAATTTAAGAATTGGAGCGAGAACCTGATAAAGTCCCATTCTAAGCAGTCATAAGCCTTTTCGAAGTCCAATTTTACAATCTTCTACTTCTTCCTTCCTCGAGTCAAACGAGTACAACGCTTCATTAAACACAATAATATCATTCCTAGCCGCATGCCCCGAAATAAAACTAGATTGCATTGGGCTTATAATGTCATTTAACATCAGATGAAGTTGGTTAACCAAACATTTACTTACTATCTTGTAAATGGTAGTACAGAGGCTTATTGGCCAAAAATTATAAAATTTTGAGAAAAAAATTTCTGTGTGTGTATATCCATGTCACAGGCTAAAGAGGGCCAATATATATACAACATAGACGCACTAACCAAACTTCTAAACATAGAAAACAAATATCCTAAATATATTCTTTACATAATTGACAGATATTCCTAAATATTCTAATACCTTCTAAACATAGAAAATATCCTAAATATACTTTTTACATAATTGACAGATATTCCTAAAATATTCTAATACTCCTCCTCAAGTTGGTGCGTGAAGATTGCAAACCCCCAACTTGCGTAGAAGATACCCAAACTGCTGTATTCCCAATACCTTAGTAAAAATATCAGCGAGTTGCTCAGAGTTACGTACATAAACAGTCTGAACATGTCTATGTTAAATCTCATCACGAATAAAATGACAATCAATTTTAATGTGCTTTGTGCACTCATGAAACACGGGATTTGCACTAATGTGTAAAGCTGCTTGACTATCACAATACAACAGCATAGGATGAGAGTGTACAACACCAAGAGACAGCAAAAGACCCTTTAACCATTTCAGTTCACATATGGTAGTAGCCATGAAACGATATTCTGCTTCAGTAGAGGATCTCGACACTATATGTTGCTTTTTAGTCTTCAAAGAAATGGGAGAAGTCCCTAACATAACAAAATATCCAGTAAAAGATCGTTGAGTTAAAGGACAACTCCCCCAATCAGAATCAGAATAAGCATACAACCGAAGATCACTATCAGCTCATAAAAGTATTCCTTGTCCAAGACTGCCCTTCAAATAACGAACTACGTGCAAAGTTGCGTCCCAATGAGCTTCCCTTGGTTGATGCATAAATTGTGCCAAAATATGAACACTGTAGAACAACTCAAGTCGAGTAAGAGTCAAATAAATCAGTCTTCCTACCAATCTCCGATACTTCTCTGAATCTGCCAACAATACATTTTTTGCTAAGGCTAAATGATGATTTTGTTCAATGGGAAAACCAGATGGTTTAGCACCCAATAATCCAGCTTCACTGATAATATCCAAAGCATATTTACGTAGGCAAAGAAAAATTCCTTCTTGATTCCGAGCCACCTCTACTGTAAGCCCCAAAGTTCAGACAAGTAACCGTAGGATTGAACTTAGAACCTAAGGTTTAGGGCGATCGGCTAAAGGATCCGATCACACCCAAATTATAAACTATTGAGAGAAATATTAGTAAAAATGACCCCGTAAACTTAAATTTAAGAAAATAAATAGTAAAATAGGAGACTATAAAATTTTCAAATTTTAAGTATAATAACTGCTAATTTCCGAAAAGGTAAAAAGTGTAATATAATAACTAAAAAATTATTAGAGATAGATTATATGTATACTAAAAATTTTAGAATGACCAAAATAATATTTAGGAATGTTCACGTGTACTCTACATGTATTTACGTGTAGATAAAAATACGCGTAATTACTAAAATTGGCCGAAAACTAAGCAAATAATTAAAGAAAAATACAAAATAATTATAAAAAAATCAGAAGAGGATAACTGCAATAAGATTAGGTCGTGACAGAAAAAGAAAAAAAATAACCAATAGGAATTTGACAAACAAAAAGCCTAAAATCATGGAATTGGGACAAAATCCCATCAAATTAATGCACATTAAATTCTACAATTGTCTATAAATAGGGAAAAAATTTACAGAGCACATTTGGATAGATACAAATCAGAGAAAATTAGAGAGAGTTGAAAATTCGAGAGAAAATTCAGAAAATAAAAAAAAATAAGAAAAACTGTGCAGTTAGGGGTTTTAAAGGGAACCTACACCAAACGAGGAGCTGGGAGTGGACGGCCACCACCACCACACGGTGGTGGCAGCGCCCAGGCCGGCCGACAAGGCCACGGCGGCCCGCGGTGGCCGGAGCCACCCGAACCGGTGAGTCCAAATTCCAGCCCGATTCTTGTATAATTTTGTAAAATTAGTTATTTTGCCTAGAAAATTATGAAACTTGTTATTATGAGGTTTTATTGTATGTAGATTTAAGGAAAAATGTTGATTTAGTTTAATTATGTCTGGAAATATAGGGTCCTTAACAAATTGTTCAAAACCGAGCATGATTAAACCGGAAAATAAATAGGCTTAGGGATATAGTTTGGGGCTCAAAATTTTTCTGTAAGATGCTCATGTGACATAGAACAGTGTTATGAAGCCATTTTTTTAAAATTAATTTTCAAAATTTTTAAGTTAATTTTTAGCCCTAAAATGATGGAAAAATTGGGTAATTTGGAGTTAATTAGGTGATTAGGATGTTATTTACTGATTTGGATCTTAATTAGATGTTTAAGAAAGTTAATCTCTATAGTGAAACCCTAATCCTAGCATTTAGGTACTAAGTATAGTTAATTAAGGAAATTAGGTAAGTAATATAAGAAATTAGTAATATGTGAAATTGTAAATTAATAAATATGGAAAAATTAGGGTTATTTAGATAATATTAGAGTAAAAATCAGAATAATATTAAATCTGAATTAAGATTGAATTTTAGGTAATTATATAAAAAAGTAAGATTTTCTCACATCGGGGATAAATCCGATACCCTAATTAGGACTAGCGTGTACCAAATAGCTTAGAATACTAAATTAAGACCCAATAGGATATTTGGAAACTCGAGCTTAATGTAATTAATTTCACATTAGGATTCGAGCATGTTTAGGATTTAAAAATCGAACCAAAACCTAATTTGGAAATTGATGCGGAAACCGAGACCGAACCCAAACCTAAACCTAAACCTAGAATAATTATAAAAGACTTAATACCTAGATAATTAGGCATATTAAACCGTAAAAAAAACCTAACAATAAGCATTATAGGATAAAACGAACCTATAACAGTTATATGAAAAGCTGAAACCACGTTCGTGTTATAGGGATAACCGGCGATGGCCTGAGCAGATCGGACCTCGAGTGAGCGAGCAAGGAGTCGAGGTAAGTTGGGATTAATACGTTGCTGTATTTTTGGAGGATTAAGATTATGCTTGGTTGTGCTTGTTAGATAGTTGAATGTATGCATGTGCTTGATTATGGGTGATGCCATGATTCTGTTTGTTGCTCTAGTACATACTGTATGAATTGTATGTAACGATTGATCACCCTAAACTGGACCTAATCAAATATACGACCAGTAATCATAATCGAGCATGCATGGCAACCCGTTAGGGGATTTAGGACTCTCCGGCCAAATACCGACCCCTTTGGAAGGGATAGCGCAGGATTGCAAAATGGTCCCTTCTTCATCCTCAGTCGAACTAAGTGACAGGAGAGAAGGTCGCGGCGGGGGTGAAGACAGTGGTTCGAAGGTAGTCGCGGGAGGAGCAAGGTCTCTATTACACAAGCCTGGGTTTGGTCGTAAGCTGTTGCATTAATGGTAACTCCTCAACCCAGATTAGAGCGGGCGCAATTTCTCTAATCTTACGACAGGCCGGACAACGTCGTGCGATGGCATTTGCTTGCACATGCATTGCACTTAATAAGTGATTGAAAACCTTGTTTTGTGTATGGTATAGTTTTAAATCCTCCGTCCCTACTTACTGAGCTGTGGTTGCTCACA
This sequence comes from Lumnitzera littorea, assembly GCA_024138015.1. Lineage (NCBI taxonomy): Eukaryota > Viridiplantae > Streptophyta > Magnoliopsida > Myrtales > Combretaceae > Lumnitzera > Lumnitzera littorea. The sequence goes on from JAMXBB010000002.1 coordinate 49,979,555, forward strand.
TCCCTATAGACATCGTGCAGGTACTGGCTAAGAAGCGGCAACCAATTACTCCGAAGCTAGCAACTGCTGGATCTTGGGGAGTGAGGAAAAACATTGAAGAATAAACACATATTTTAAGGTCTAAGTTTTTATTTTAGAATTATTTTTCATTTCCGAGTGATGTAATAACTAGGGAATATACTATAGAGAAATGTTGTAAACTTTAACTGCAATAATTGAATGATAACATATATATAATTCCTCACTTTTATAGGTAAATGATTTATTTAAATTACAAATTGTTTACTTCAAAGCGGGTTAGTTGTGGACGCCTTGTATAGATCAGGTCTAAGATAGCGGTTGTGAGGCCAACTTTTATCTTAGGGTGGTTTACACGGCGGGGCTGTTACGACTCTACCGCTTTGGGGCGTAACATCTACGCCTAAAAAATACTTCAATGTTCCCAAATCTTTCATGTAGAAGCAATGGCATAAATAATCTTTAAACTTCTGAATGGCAACTCCATTATTCCTCGCAATAACAAGATCATCGACATACACCAGTATACTCAAATGTATCTTGTATCGATTTAAAGTAAACAATGAATAATCATATTGAGATTGAAGAAATCCATACCGCTTTAATGCAGTTGTCAATTTGGAAAACCAACATTGAGGGGCCTGTCGTAACCCATAAAGTGATTTACGTAATCGACAAACTTTGCCAGGCTGTTGAGTAGAGAACCCAGGTGGTATCTTCATGTACACCTCTTCTTCTAAATCTCCATGCAAGAATGCATTATGAACATCCATTTGATGGAGTTCCCATCCCTTTATTGCTGCCACTGAAAGAAAAGTACGTATAGTAACCATTTTTGCAATAGGAGCAAAGGTCTCATTGTAGTCAATTCCTTCAATCTGATTATTGCCAAGAATCACCAATCGAGCTTTATAACGTTCAACTGAACCATCTGAGTTATATTTGATCTTGTAAACCCATTTACTGCCTATAGCTTGCTTTCCCTGTGGCAAATCTTCCACAGTCCATGTCCCATTAGCCTCAAGTGCCTCAATTTCTTTCATCATGGCTTCTTTCCATCGAATGTCTTTGATGGCCTGAATATAAGAAATAGGCTCCTTTTCGGCTGTCATAGCTGCTAAGAAAGAACGATGTTGTGGAGAAAATTTGTCACAATTTACATAATGTGCTATATGATAGGAGGCACCTGTGGATCGAATTAGATTGGAGGAACATGCAGAGGGACTTATTTGTTGTGCAGTATATGTCACAAAATCTCGTAGTCGAGTAGAAGCTTCTTTTGTTCTATAACCCTGTCCAAGTTGTTCTGGAATAGATTCACCCAAGATTTCAATGACACCCCCCCTGTCGTTATTACCACTTTGAGTCATAGTCAAATTCTCAGGTACCTCACTTTCGTCTTCCTCATTCAATTCACCATTAAAATGATTGGTGATATCGAAAGAAGCATCTTGTACAAGATTTGGTTGCACACCTTCCTTATCAGCATATGGAAATTCAGATTCAGAGAACACAACATCACTGGATACAAAATATTTTCCTATATCAAGATCATAAACTTTCCACCCTTTTTTTCGAAAGGATATCCTACAAATAAATAACGTTAACTCTTGCTAGCAAACTTGTCTTTTTCCCTATTTAAGTTCCGAGCATAACACAGGCACCCAAAAGTTCGAATATGATTATAACTAGAAGGTTTACCAAATAGTATCTCATAAGGAGTCTTTCCTCCTAATAACTTAGAAGGAGTCCGATTGATCAAATATGTAGCCGTTAGAGCACATTCTCCCCAAAATTTGATGGGAAGATTGGCCTGAAATCTTAAAGCTCTAGCCACATTTAAAATATGATAATGTTTCCTCTCAACACGTCTATTCTGTTGTGGTGTTCCTACACATGAGGTCTGATGTAAAATTCCATTTTCAGAAAAATAGTTATGCAAGCCAACAAATTCAGTCCTATTATCACTTCTAACTATCTTCACATCTTTTTGAAATTGTCTTTTAGTCATGGCAAAGAAATTACGCATGACAAGTTCCACTTCTGTTTTTTCAGTTAACAAATATATCCATATACCCCTAAAAAAATCATCAACAATGGTAAAGAAATACGAGGCCTCACAAGAAGCATTAACACTATAAGGTCTCCACAAATCACAATAAATTAATTCAAAAATTTCATTTGCTTTAGTGTCACTAGAAACAAAAACTTCTCTTATTTGTTTAGCTCTCAAACAAATGTCACATGGTTTATTTTTTACTGAACTATTACTAAATTCAACTTGAGGAAGAGATTCCACAATTTTTGCAAACGGATGCACTATCCTCCTATGCCATAATTCAAAAGAATCTACATGGCTTGTCTTGCATGCTTGGACTGATACTGCTGACTTCAAATAATAAAGTCCCTTGCACTGTTCACCCGTTCCAATCACCATCCTCGAGGTACAGTCCTGTATAACACAAATTTTATCAGTAAATTGGACATTACAATTAGAGCCATCAAGCAATTGCGACACAGATATCAAATTACAATTCAAATTTGGAACATAGAGAACATTGTCTAGTTTGATATGTTTTCCTAAGCAAACTGATCCCTCCTTCAATGCCATCACCTGCTCTCCATTAGGTAATCCAATTGAACATGTCATAATTTCTTTCAAATTTGTTAAACATTCTAAAGTACCTGTCATATGTTGTGAAGCACCGGAATCAATAATCTAATTCAGATTATCCTTACCATTCATCTTTTCACTAGTACCCAGTTTGCACGTGTTCAACAAATTGAGAAAGAATGACCATTGTTCTGCTGTCAAGGTCCTAGAAGCTGTATTTTCTTCTGTTGCTGCCATTGATGATGATGGCTGCCCAATTACATGGGCTGTATTCACCTTTGGCGTATTACTTTGCCTACGCCCTGTACTCTGTCCCTTGCTAGTCATAGCGTTTTTTTTTTTTAACCAAGCTTTGATACCATATAAAATTTTGAGAAGAAAATTTCTATGTATGTATATCCATGTCACAGGCCAAAGAGGGCCAATATATATACAACATAGATGCACTAACCAAACTTCTAAACATAGAAAACAAATATCCTAAATATACTCTTTACATAATTGACAGATATTCCTAAATATTCTAATACCTTCTAAACATAGAAAATATCCTAAATATACTCTTTACATAATTGACAGATATTCCTAAAATATTCTAATAAAAATCCATCACCTTGTTAGCTTTAATCACTTTTGGTATCGACATCAATAGAGTTTGGTTAAGTTTTTCAAGCATATGTTGTTCTTTGAGGATTGTCTTTACCAACTTTGTAATCGTATTTCTCATTAGATTCCAGCACTTCTTGTAGAATTTCGCATTAAAGACATCTATTCCTAGTGACTTATTATTCTTAATACACCACTATGTTTTTTTGTTTTTGCTCTAGACCAATCTCGTTTAAGGTCCTCATGCTATTCAGCCATCAAGATTTGCTGGCTACCCTTCCATCTCGATGGTTTAGCCCAAAGAAACACTCCTTCAATGGAATAAAGCGAAGACAAGAAGTTAGAAAACAGCCTCTTGACACCCTTTTCATTATCAACCCAATTCCCCACTGCATTAAAAAGACCTGCAACATATGGCTTTGATCTTCACGCTAGTACATTGGAGTGAAAAAACCGGGTATTTCGTTCACCTTGTACAATCTAGTTCGATCTCACCTTAGTTGCCTATAGAAGTTCTTGTTTTAGAATTTAGTTCAGTTCCTCCTGGATACATCTTTCCTTATCTATAAGTTCTTGACTTGATCAGTTAAATAGATTTGTTCTCACCAATTTTGATCATTCGCACAGAGCCTTTGGCAAGCAAATAGTCGGCGTCGATATAAAAAAAGGAACAGAGCAGGGTATAACCTCTTGGATTTGACAACAAATTCAACCATCTACATTCTGTGTAGGGTCTCTTGTCATCGGTAGGTTACCGAAAGAGAATTTTGCGAATATACACGATACTAATTAAATCCGAGTGTCATACTTGAACTTATATAACAACAAAACTCCATGTTTCGTATTTAAAAATACAATGATATATCCATTTTCAATTTTAGTTAAAACTTAGTGAATGGCAAGCTATGTGCCTTGATCATTGATAGAGGGAGTTGTACCAATATCATACCATAAGGGGTAGTTAAGGCCATGAAATTGCCAACCTTCCATACCACAAGCCGTACAAGATTCATTAACTAAATGAGAAAGGAGGGCTACACGTTGTCGAGCAAGTTAGAGTGCTGATTACCATTGGTAATAAGTATAGGGATAAGGTGTTGTTTGATGTCCTTCCTATGTGCACTTCTCACATATTACTCGATCGACCATGGCTATTTGATTTGAGAGTGTACACAATGGGTATAAGAACACCTACATGTTCTAGAAGGACGGGAAGAAAATTATATTAACTCTTATGAGTCCTAAAGAAGTGCAAGAAGCCCAAGAAGCCCAAGAGAAGGTTGCTAGATCACTGCAGCGAAAGTCCTTAGTGATTCCCCGAGCTCAATTTGCCTGAGAAGTCAAGACTGACGACTATATGCTCCTTCTAGTCAGGAAACTCTTAGAGGTGAGAGATGTTGAGAACTACATAACTAAAGTGAGAGCTCTATTAGAAGCATATGTCGATTTATTTCCTACCGAGATGCTGAAAGGCTTACCAACCTTAAGAGGCATTGAACATTACATTGATCTTCAACTAGGAGTAGCCTTACCGAACTCCCACTTATAGGCTCAACCCTGAGTAGGTAGTTGAGTTGAAGAAGCAAGTTGATGAGTTAGTAGATTGTGGGTATGTTCGAGAGAGCACGAGCCTATGTGTTGTCCCTACTATGCTAGTACCAAAGAAAGATGGGTCATGGAGAATGTACATTGACAATGGTGCTATCAATAAAATTACTGTAAAGTACCGATGCCCGATCCTACGGTTGGATGATATGTTCGATGAGATGAATGGTGCCTACATCTTTTCAAAGATTGATCTAAAAAGTGGTTACCACTAAATACGAATGAAGCCTGGAGATGAATGGAAGATGGCCTTCAAAACAAAGGATGGCCTATTTGAATGGATGATAATGTTGTTTGGCCTAACTATGCGTCGAGTACATTTATGTGGCTAATGATTCATGTGCTTAGAACATTGATTGGCAAATGTATTGTGGTTTATTTTGATGACATTCTGGTCTATTGTACTGACCTCATCACTCATGTTGAGCATTTAAGGTCAATATTTGACATCTTTTATGCTAAGAAATTATTCAACAACCTGAAGAAATATGTGTTTTGTCAAAGCAAGGTTGTTTTCCTTGGATATGTTATTTTAGGGGAAGGAGTCTAAGTTGATGACGAGAAGGTCAGAGTTATTCTTGAGTGGCCTATGTTAACAAGTGCTACTGAAGTCAAGAGCTTCCATGGTCTAGCTTTGTTTTATTAGAGATTCATTTGGAACTTCAATTCCTTAACTGCACCATTAACTGAATTGACTAGGAAGAGCACTAAGTTTAGATGGTTGGAGAAAGCTCAGAAGAGTTTTCAAGATGTGAAGTCTAAGTTGATGTTTGCTCCAGTACTCATCCTACTAGATTTCGAGAAAGTTTTTTAGGTTAAATTTAATGTGTTTAGTGTTGGCATTATCGCTATCCTTATGTAGGAGCATTAACCAATTGTCTATTTTAGCGAGAAACTCCGTAGTGCTGCCTTCAATTACTCAGCCTACGATAAGGAGTTTTATGCCCTTGTCCAAACACTATAGAATTAGAAGCATTATTTGTTACTAAAAGAGTTCATCATCTACTTAGATCATGAGTCTTTCAAGCATCTTCAAGGGCAGCAGAAACTTTCTCAACATCATGCTAAGTGGGTTGAATTCCTAGAGACTTTCTGCTATGTGATATGGTATAAGAAAGGAAGCACCAATACCATAGCTAATGCTCTCTCTCGTCGTCATACCCTTATTACAACTATACAAGCTAAGGTACTTGGATTTGGAACCCTACCCGATCAATATGAGCATGACTAGTATTTTAAGCCCTTAGTGTCTAAGTGCAATGTTGGAGGTGATGTGGGCGAATTCTACTTGAGTAAGGGGTTTTTGATGAAAGGCAAGCAAGTTTTGTGTCAAGTGGTTTGACCAGAGAATTACTCATTTATAAAGCTCATACTGGAGGTTTGGCTGGCCATTTTGGTGAAAAGAGGATGGTTGAAATACTAAAAGAACATTTCTATTGGCCTAAGATAATGAGGGATGTATGACGAGTTCTTGAGAGGTGCGAGGCGTGTAAGCATGCAAAAGGAAGAAGAGAATCGTACGGAGAATACACACCCCTACCCATACCTGACCACCCATGGTTCGACCTAAGCATAGATTTCATGTTTGGCCTTCCTTAAATGCCGAGAAAGCATGACTCCATGATGAATTACCGACCAACGGCCCTATTACTTGTGTATGGCTCCGAAGACTCCAATCTCTCACACGACGAATTCTCTCTCGATAACCTACTGATGACGAGAAAGTTTACACTTAAGGAATGTGGCTGAACTCCTTGAGGTCCCCTAATTGTTATACGATGATTTGTACACTCGGTAGTGATGATGCCGACCATTCCCTATGCCGAGTTATTCTACTGACACTATCAAGAAGTTCTTATCGAGTGACGAGAGACTCACTTAAACAGCTAAATAGTTTTCTCTCAACATGATATCATCTCTCTCTTCTCGGCCCTTCAATGCTGTAACAATTTGACCCCTTTCGCCTGTTGTGCTCAAAGAATATTCATATGAGACCAATGTTGCACTGCTATCTATTCACCTCATCTGACATTGTACTACTTTTCCGTTTTGGTCTTTTGTCCTTTTTACCCTTTTTGGTATGCACTAGGAATTTCTTTTTTGCATCTACTTTCTTATCTTTTCATTATTTGTAATGCTACCTTAAGGACTTACTATAAATAGTCATTTTCTCTTGTAAGTCGCAGATATAACCAACATTTTTACACAAAATATTCTATTCTCGTAAGACAACCTTCTCCAAGTCCATATTTCTTACACTCTTATCTAATCTTATCGAGTAGCTCAGGATTAATAGCAGGTAGACCTTGACATCAACTTATGCATCATATCAAGTGTGGTGTTAAGTTGTATTATGTTCATTGGTGAGTTACATCCTTCGAGCAGTTTCACGTCAACTACTTTTATTCGATTGTAGACCCTTTCCCTCTAATTTCCTTCGATATCTCGAAGGACTCATTCAATTCAATTCTATCTTGGTAAGTCCTAGTGATAACTGAGCTCTTAGACATACTATATATTCCTGGTATCAGAGCTTAAGGTTGAGGTTGAGACCTAGAGCTATGTAGTAATAGTCAGTCTGCTGTTTGAGATACTGTGTCTGATTATAGCCCTTCGAGTGAAGTGTAGTTATTGAAATTTTGTGATAGGAATGCCGAACCCTAGTGTATAGGGAGAGATTCACGATGTTGAGAGTGATGCTCATAGTCGTGGTTGAGTTACCTAACAAACACTATGCATTATTGATGAGTAGATATAAGATCTTACTGTAATTATGGCCAATTTAGCTATCTCAGTAAATAGGGTTTTAAAGAATGGACCCCATGAGAGAGTTGCTGAGTAGGGTAGAAAAATGAGAGATAGGCCGAGGAGGTAGATAAACAAGCGAGCTCCTGAAGCCTTTCCAGTAAACTGCGTACTACCACGACATGCTGATAGAGTTGCGAGAAGAAGGTCAGAGTTGGACCAAGTGGAAGAGTACAAAGAATAAGAAGACCAGGATATTAGGATCGATGAGTGAGAGTTCTAAACGCTAAGGGGTGCCGAACATCTTAAGGTACAGATTTCAAACTTCAATGGGTCTAGTAGTGCTGATGACTACTTAGACTGGGAAAAGAAGATCAAAAAGATATTTGACTTTTATGATTATGAAAATGCTGTTTGCATTAGGGTGGCCATGTTAGAATTTTCTGGATATATGGTAATGTGGTGGAAAAAGCTACAGAATGTTCGCCTGAAGACCCGACGTGAGGTCCAAACATGGAACAAGATGAAGAGAGTTCTGAGGAATAGGTTCGTTTTCGAGTACTACGAATAGGACACTTTCTGATAACTCTAAGACTTGAGGTAAGGTAATAGGTCTGTAGATGACTATGTCCGAGAGTTTCAATTGCTCATGATACGATGTGATGTTGACAAGCCTGAGACCCGAACTATAGCACAGTTCATCTTGGGACTCTAAGTTGAGATTGGTCATGTTGTGGAATTGCAGAGCCTCCCAACATTGGATGAAACCATCTGAGTAAACCAGAGAGTTGAAAGGCAACGGCGGAAACAAGCTAACCAAATGCCTAGTAATCGAACAATGGTACCGAATAGGACTGGCTTGCCGAATAGACCAGGGAATGACAGGGCGTCAAACATTCCTGAGATGGATTGTTGAGGTCACATGCTGAGCGGATCAAATGAAAGCCAAGGTAAGAGCAAGACCGAGGAGCTCGAGATCCAAAGAGATTAGGGTTAGAGTTCAGGGAGGAAAACCTGAGAAATTAAATGTTTTAAATGCCTTAGCTATAGACACGTGGCTAGTCAATGTCTGAATCGTTGAGTCATGACGATAAAGGGAGACAAGCCATAGTTTAAAGTTGAAAGTGAAAGTAAAGGATAGGAAGAAGTGGCAATCGATCGAATGTTGGAAGAATTTGATGAAGATTAGCAGGCCATGATACCCGCTGAAGGCAGAGTTGAGTATTGCTTTGTCGTTTTGCAATCTCTCAGTATTTTCATGGGTAATGAAAATGAGTAAAGAGAGAACTTCTTTCATATGAATTGCCGGGTGAATGGCAAGTTATGCACCGTGATCATTAATGGAGGGAGCTGTACTAACATCATTGTGTAAGGGGTAGTAAAGGCTATGAAATTGTCGACTCTCCCACATCGCAAGCTGTATAAGATTCATTGGCTGAATAAGAAAGGAGGACTACATGTTTCCAAGCAAGTCAAAGTGTCGATTACTATTGGTGATAGGTATAGGGATGAGGTAGTGTGTGATGTCCTTCCCATATGTACATCTTACATATTACTCGGTCAACCGTGGCTATTTGACTTAAGAGTGTTACACGATGGGTATAGAAATACCTACATGTTTCAAAAGGATGTGAAGAAAGTTATATTGACACTTATGAGTCCCAAGGAAGTGTAAGAAGCCTAGGAAAAGGTTACTAGATCACTGCAGTGGAAATTGTTGGTGATTTCTCGAGCACAGTTTGCATGAGAGGTTAAGGCTAAAGGCTATGTACTCTTCTTGGTCAGGAGACTCTTAGAGGTTAAAGAGGCTAATAAGTTACCTTCCAAAGTGCAGCAACTACTCTAGGAAGCAACTACTCTAGGAATTTGCTGACCTCTTCCTTTCCAAGATGCTGAAAGGATTACCTCCCTTGAGAGGGATTAAGCATTGCATCAATCTTCAACCTGGAGTAGACCTACCGAATTGACCCACCCATAGACTCAATCCTGAGTAAGCAACTAACTTGAAAAAGTAAGTTAATGAGTTAGTAGATCATGGATATGTTCGTAAGAGCATAAGCCTGTGTGCCGTCCTAGCCGTGTTAGTACCAAAGAAAGATGGATCATGAAGGATGAGCATTGACAGTCGTACCATCAATAAGATTACTGTTAAGTACCGATACCTAATCTCGCCGTTGGATGACATGCTCAATGAGTTGTATGGTGTACGTATCTTTTCGAAGATAGATCTCAAGAGTAGGTACCATCAAATATGAATGAGATCAGGAGATGAATGGAAAATAGCCTTTAAGACTCGAGATGGTCTATTTGAGTGGATGGTTATGCCGTTTGGTTTAACTAATGCGCTGAGTACATTCATGAGGCTCATGAATCATGTACTCAGAACATTGATCGGCAAATACGTTATGGTTTATTTTGATGATATTCTTGCTTACAAGGCTAACCTTCTCATTCATGTCGAACATTTGAGATTGGTGTTTAATGTACTCCACGCTAAGAAATTATTCAACAACCTAAAGAAATGCGCTTTCGATCAAATCGAGGTTATATTCCTCGGATATGTTGTTTCAAGGGTGCAGTTCGAGTTGATGACGAAAAGGTCATGGCTATTAATGAGTGGCCTACGCCGATAAGTGCAGCCGAAGTTAGGAGCTTCCATGGCCTAACCTCGTTCTATCGAAGATTTATCCGGAACTTCAGCTTCATAACTGCACCATTGACTGAATTGACCAAGAAGAATATTGAGTTTAAATGGGCAGAAAAGGCTTAAAGGAGTTTTGAAGATGTGAAGTATAAGTTGACGTCTGCTCCAGTACTTGCCTTACTAGATTTTGAGAAGGTTTTTGAGGTTGAATGTGATGCATTTAGTGTCGGCATTGGTGCCGTCCTTATGCAGGAGCCTTGACCTATTGCTTACTTCAGCGAAAAACTCCAAGGTGCTGCCTTGAATTACTCAACCTACGACAAGGAGTTCTATGCCCTTATCCGTACACTTTAGAACTAGCAACATTATCTGCTGCTAAGATAATTCATCATATATTTGGATCATGAATCTCTTAAACATATTCGTGGGCAGTAGAAGCTTTCTTGGCATCACGTTAAGTGGGTTGAGTTCTTAGAGAACTTTTGCTATGTCTTCACGTATAAGAAGGGAAGCACCAACATAGTGGTTGATGCCCTTTTTCACTGTCATACCTTGTTTACGATGTTGTAAGCTAAAGTGTTTAGATTTGGCACTTTACCTGATCGATATGAGCATGACCCACATTTTGGGCCTTTAGTAGCCAAGTGCCATGATAGAGGAGCTGTAGACAGATTTTGCTTAAGTGAGGGGTTCTTAATGAAGGGAAAGCAGATTTGCATGCTGAATGGTTCTGTAAGGGAACTATTGGTTCAAGAGGCTCACACCGAGGGTTTAGCTGGCCATTTTGGGGCAAAAGAGGACAATTAAGATATCAAAGGAACACTTTGACTGGCCAGAGATGATGAGGGATGTACATCGAATGCTTAAAAAGTGTAAAGTGTGTAAGTATGCAAAAGGGAAGAGAGAACCCTATAGAGAATATACACCCCCACCAATTCCTGAGCGGTCGTGGACCACTCTAAGCATGGATTTCATGCTCAGCCTTCCCCACACGCAAAGAAGACACGATTTGATCATGGTGGTGGTCAATCAGTTCAACAAGATGGGCCACTTCATCCCCTGCCATAGGACTAATGATGCTTTATTCATTGCTAACCTCTTTTTGCAGGAAATTGTACAACTGCGTGGAGTGCCAAGGAGTATTATGTTCGGCTGTGATTCCAAATTCATGAGCTTCTTTTAGAAGACCTTATGGAGGAAACTTGACACTAAGCTTCTGTTCAGTACCTCTTGCTACCCCTAGACAGACGTCCAAACTAAAGTAGTTAACAAAACCGTCGATCATCTCCTGCGCATCACTATTGGAAAGAACTCTTGTGATTGGGATTTATGTCTACCCATCATTAAATTTACCTATAATCGCTTTACTCATAGCTCTACTAGAACATCACCATTTGAGGTTATTTATGGACTTAACCTAAACCTACCCTTGGACTTGGTTAGCAGTTTGACTACATAAGGGGGGAGTCAATTTGGTACAGCATGCTGAGGAATTTCATAGGTTGCATCAAAGAATTGCTGAGCAATTGGCTAAAACTGTAGCTCAATAGAAGGAATTGGGAAGCCGTAGAAGGAAATGAATTGTTTATGCCCTTAGGGACCTTATCTGGATCCATCTTAGCAAGGAGCGCTTCCCTAGCAAGAGGATGAACAAACTAACTCTTATAGTGAATGGCCCCTACAGGATCCTCGGGCGCATTAATGATAATGCCTACGAGATTGAGCTACTTGAAGGTCTCGGCGTATTTACCACTTTTAATGTTGTTGACTTAACTCCATATGTGCCCGAAGATGATGAAGACCAAGATTTAAGAGCAAATCTTCAACAACCTCGAGGAACTGATGAACTACTAACCAATGGCCCTATTACTTACGCACAGCTCTAAGGATTCCAATCCCTTATATGGTGAATTCTCTCTCAGTAACCTACTGATGATGAGAAAGTTTATGCTGAAGGAATGTGGCTAAACTCCTTAAGGACACCTAATTGTCGTACGATGATTTGTACACTCGATAGTGATGATGTTGACTATTCCCTTGTCGAGAACCCTATGCCAAGTTATCTTACCGACACTGTCGAGAAGTTCTTATCAAGTGACAAAAGACTCACTTAAACGGCTGAATAGTTTTCTCTCGACATGATGCCATCTCTCTCTCTTCTTAGCCCTTTAATGCCGCAACATTTTGACCCCTTTCGCTTGCTGTGCTCAGAGAATATTCGTATAGGACCAATGTTGCACTATCACCTATCCATCTCATCTAACATTATACTGCTTTTCCGTTTTGGTCTTTTGTCCTTTTTACCCTTTTTAGTATGTACTAGGAATTCCCTTTTTATATATACTTTCTTGTTTTTTCATTATTTGTAATGCTACCCTAAGAACATACTATAAATATTCCTTTTCTCTTGTCAATCGTAGATATAACCAACATTTTTACACTAAATATTCTATTCTCGTAAGACAACTCTCTCCAAGTCCATATTTCCTACACTCTTATTTAATTTTGTCCAGTAGCTTAGGATTAGTGGTGGGTTGACTTTGACATCAACTTGTACATCATATCAAGTGTGGTGTCAAGTCATGTTATGTTCGTTAGTGAGTTATGTTCGTTAATGAGTTACATTCTCCGAGCAGTTTCACGTTAACTACTTTTGTTCAATTATAGACCCTTTCCCTCTAATTTTCTTCGATATCTCAAAGGACCCATTCAGTTCAATTCCGTCTTGGTAAGTCCTAGTGATAACTGAGCTCCTAGGTACACCACTCCATTATGGTTATGGTCTACTGTTTCAACAAAATGAGCCATTTTATTCCTTATCATAGGACTAATGATGCTTTATTTATCGCTAACCTCTTTTTGTAGGAAATTTTACGTTTGCATGGGTTGTTGAGAAGTATTGTATCCAACTGTGATTCGAAGTTTATGAGCTTTTTCTAGAATACCTTACGTAGGACACTCAGCACCAAGCTTATGTATAGTACTTCTTGCCACTTTCAAATAGACAGCCAAACTGAAGTGGTAAATAAGATAATCGGTAACCTTCTATGAGTGGCTGTGGGGAAGAATTTACACGATTGGGACCTATGCTTACCTATCATTGAGTTAGGTTACAATTAATCAATTCACAGCTTAACAGGAAGGTTACCTTCTGAGGTCGTCTATGGACTCAACCTGAACTTGCCCTTAAATATAACTATCAGTCGACCGCACAAGGAGAAAGTTAATTAGGCTGGCAGCGCCCTAAAGAATTCTAGAAGTTGCATCAAAAGGTTGCCGAACACCTAACACAGATTGTAGGTCAGAAGAAGGAACATAGAAGCTGAAGAAGGAGATGAATGGTTTACAGTCTTGGAGACCTTATTTGGGTCTACCTTAGTAAGGAGCATTTCCTTGGAAAGAAGACGAACAAGCTTTCCCTTAGGTCAGATGAACCTTTTAAGATCCTTAAGCGCTTCAAGGATAATGCCTATGAGTTAGAACTACCCAATAGATATGGTGTATCCGCTACTTTTAATATGGTTAATCTGACACCCTATGTATCTAATGAAGAAGAAGGCCAAGATTTGAGGGCAAATCTTTAACAACCCCGAGGAACTAATGAGCTGCCAACCACTAGTCCTCTTACTCACAATCGACTCTAAGGCCTCCAATCCCTCACTCACAGAATTCTCTCTCGATAACCTATCGATGATGAGAGACCCTATGCGGAAGGTGGATGGTTGAATTTCTTGTTGAATCTAAGAGGTTACACCCTGCTCTATTCTCTCTCTTATGCTGACGCCGACTATTTGCTTGCTGAAGGCTTTGTGCCGAATGATCGAACTTCTAATTGTCGAGAGACTCCTACCATGTGATGAGACATTCTTCTTTAGCTTGAGCACTTTCTTTTGACTCCCTATCAACACTTGCAACACCCCTTCCCTGTCTTGACATACCCTAATGCCACAACATCTTGATTCCCTTCACTTGTTATGATTAGAGAATCTATGTACGGAACCAATATTACGCTGCTACCTGTCCATTTCACTTGACATTGTACTGTTTTTCCCCTTTTGTCATTTGTCCTTTTTGCCCTTTTTCACATATATTAGGAATTCTCCTTTCATATGCCTTTATGTAATTTCCTTATTTGTATGGTTGCCCTAAGAATTTACTATGAATAGTCCCTTTTCGTTGTAAGCCAATATCTTACCTAACAGATATACATTGAATATTTTATTCTTGTAAGACAACCTTCTCCAAGTCCATTTTCCATACACTCTTATCTAATCTTGTTAAGCAATTTAGGATTAGTGGCGGGTAGACCTTGATATCAACTTATGTATCATATCAAGTGAAGTGTTAATTTGTATTGTGTTTGTTAGTGTGTCATATTCTCTGAACAACTTTACGTTAGCTATTCTAATTAGTTTGTAGGCCTACTCACTTTCCTTTCTTCAACATTTTGAAGGACCCTTTTAGTTTAAATTTGCAACGGTAAGTTTTAGTGATAATTAAGCTCCTAGGCACATTAAACTTCCACATAGAGCATTCGATTAAAACCCAAAAATCCATCAATCCATTCATTGCTTTTGCCATAACTTTGTTTGAGTAACAACTGGGACCTATGGATCATAGTGATTTTTTAACTCCAGAAAGGCTCTTCTACTACTCTTCGAAGTAGCACCTCTTACATTCTAGGCAAGGACTTTAAAAGGCCACAATTGCATTTTCGACGATAGGGTATCCATATAATTAGATGTGATAATGGAAGCTAATATTTGATACCAAAAATCATTGGTGTAGCATTGTTGGAAATTCCTCACTTCCATCTTTCGTTGGTATGGCGCAAACATAGTGCAAAACATCACCATTTGCATTTCCCATGTGGTTAGAAGAACTATATTTTCCTTCTCTTCCATCATTGAAATGGTGTAGGGAATTCTTTGGATGTTGAGAGGGATTTGTCGACGTAGGTACATCCTTTCCACTAAAGTCTTGCACATCCCCTCCAATAGATTCAAAATGTCTCCCCCAGCATGTTTGATCTTGTCATCGGTATCTTCAACACCATCATACTTTCCTCCTCTATTGCAATGGATAGTTCCCTTTGGAAGTATATTCTTCCTCTTCTCAAAAACAGACAGAACAACACCTTGGGAACTTGCTCCCTATGCTACTATATTTGTGGATTATTATTCTTCGTACGGTTGCTATTACCTACTGCAAAGACCCATTTGGATGGATTAACCACCTTTGCATGTTCGGTTAGACGTCCAGTGAATGAGAATCTTGGTAGATTAGTTATAGTAGCACCTCTACTTCTAGCATCACCATCATTTCTCCTTGCAATGTTTTTGCTGTAATCATGGACTATTGGTTACTTTGGTTCTTGAAAGGGTTTTGTGTCGAAAAGGATAGATTATCTTTGGTATTAACTTCTTTTAATGGGGTTGCCACATTTATATTATTCATAGATGTTGTCACATCTTTTAAAGGCACCCTTTCCCCATGCACCCCTTCAAGTACTAACAATTGTATATCCTCCTGATTTTTTCCTCTTCAAGAATTTTGAAACATTGTATCTTTCCCTTTTTGAGTATCATTTGTGTAATTATTATCTTTTTTCTTACCTTTTTTCCTTCCATGCCGTCTTTCTATTTTGTACTTTAATCCATTCCCCATACTGAGGATTCTCTTCATTTATTTTCTCTAAACCTTCTCCAGTCAAACCCTCATTACTACTTCTTAGGTCCTCCAATGATTCCTTTACTTCATTACTATTTCTCAACATATCCCTTAAGGTACACTCTTCAAGATTTTGACCATTATTTGTTGATTTGGCTTGATCACTAAGAGTTCCATCGTGCCCTTTATCTCTCCTCCCATCCATATATTAATGCTTTCCTTAGTCAGATTAACCATCATTAATTCTAGATTCTTTAGGCCTTTCCCATACTAAGCAACTAGCCTTCGAGTGATTGATGTAGCCACAGTTCTCACACATTTTAAGCAGTTGCTCATACTAAATAAGGTATTTTAATTTATTAATCACCATATGTTTTAGCATGGTATTTATGTCCACCTGAACATAGAATCTAGCAAAACGTCCACATTCTAATCCATTTGTATAGGCGTCAAATCTTAACACAAGTTATAGACATCCCATTTTTTGCCCTTCTTAAGTCTATCTCTAATTTAGAATCACTTAGTCTTTGGAGAAGGTTAAAAAATAGAAAATAACAAAAGATTGAAAATGAAAGCTTTTTATACTGGATTTCATGCATAATTTATTAAGTAAAAAATATGCAAAAATATGAAAATGAAAGCCTAGGAAGTTTTCTTTTTGGAAAGGTCTATTTTTTGAATTATTGTTGAGGAAATTGTGAGAAATAAAAATAAAAAATTTGAATGTCAATTAAATACCTATTTATTACACTATGAACAAAACAAGCAAATCCAAGTAAATTTCTTACAATAATCAGAAATAAATCTCTAAAAAAATGTAAACCACATCCCTCATTAATTAAAAGAACATTAATTCATCTAAATTTTTCATAAAACCGTGATCAATTTGAGCAAAAAAGGAAAAAATTCAAAAAACAAACTTAGGTGCCATTTGACAAGTGATGAATGAAGATTCAATCTTTCTTCTAAATAGAAGTTTCTTAGGGAGGAATCATGACTCAACACTATAAATTAACACCTTCTTCACATAATTAAAGCATCAAATTCATCAGAAATCAATAACAAATCCCAATTATGTTAGTTTCTCACTCTAGGTGATTATTAGTATAAACCTACTCTTTCTATTCGATTTCTCTCACTATATAGAAAATCGATGTAAGAAAATTGTTAGGAACATTCCACTTACGTTTATAAACAAAGCTCAAGCTTTGATTTTATCTAATTTTGTAGAGATTTGATCAATTTCAAGGAGAAAGATTGAAAAAACCATTTTGAAGTTGTTGTGTATTGGATTGTTCTTTTTTGGAAAAATCAAAGCATGAAAGCTCGTCTTGTTCAAAAATTGATTTAGGGCTTTCAAAGTTCAACATCTCAAGAGTCCAATGCCACCAGCCATACCTGAAAATTTGCTTAGAAACTGCCTGAACTTACCAATTTTCTTTCATTGCAAAGGTAAGTCTTCAACTTATTCTTATTATTTATAAGCTTGCTCAAAAAAAAAAAAAAAAGGGAAAAAAGAAAGAAAAGAAAATTTCAGAAAAAATAAAAAATGTTGATGAACGTATTTTGATTTGTTTACATGGTTCTAATGTGTTTGTGGTAATTTTTTCTATTTTAATTACATGATTATGTTATATTAGGATTAATAAATTATGTTATGTTAATATTAATTGTTGCTTAATCTTAACTATTGATATGATTATCTGTGCTTTAATAAAAATAACATGTTAGTTAATAAATTTTAAAATGTCTATTTTTAGCATAATTAGTTAGTCTAATTTATATAATAACATGGTTTGACGTTTTTATGTGACATGGTTTGAATAATATGAATAATTAGTGTTGGCTTTAATTTTTGTGAGCTTTTATAATGTTTCTAAATAAAGTTTGCCTCTTTCTTTTCCGATTTTTCTTCAAAAATGTTTTTCATAAAAAAGTAAATAAATAGATTGGCCTTTCTCCAAAATTTAGGTTTCTTTCTTAGAACTTTACCAAATTAGACCAAAAAAATTGATTTTTCTAAAATTAATAAAATTTAATAAACTTATAGATGTTTCAAAAATAAAATCAACCAGTAAATTAAAATTTTCATCAATTGAGAATTACGTGAGTTTGATCCCACTTCAATGGTATGCAAACACTTTGGATAGCTTAAAATAATAAAAAAATTTTATTTTTCCCCTGTTTCCATTATTTTAAATAAATAAATAAAATTTTCAATTTATTTGAAAAACATAGTTAAGGCTCATTAATCAATTCTATGGGTTTCTTTTATGAAAACCACTCAGGTTTTGATAAGTTAGCATTCGAACTCAAATCATTTGGTTTCTACTTTTCTAAAGCTTTTTTTTTTTTTTTTTAAGAAAATCTGTGGATCAATAGTTGAAATTAAGATCCATCAACTCTTGAATTTTAATTTTACTTTTTTTCTTGATTTTGATCAAGTAGCAACTCCTTTTTCAATTTTTTTTTTTGAAAAACCCTTTTCTTAGTATGGTCAAGAGGTCTATATTAAGCGAGCTAAGTTAAAATAAATTAGATTAAGAAAAGAAAGAAACTTATTTTTCAACTCGGAATAGCTCTTATTTTTTCTCCTATACGTTGGATGGCAATTGGAGAGAAGTATTTCTTTGGCGGTCCTCCAATTCACACCCATAATGCAATCATGCCAAACGAAGATTGATCAAGGTCGAAATCAGTTTTCTATATTTTTAAAGCCAAATAGTGGTTATTAATAAACCATAAACCATTACCAATAACCCATTGGAAATCTAGATCGTTATCCAATGATATTAGAAACTATGTGTACGAGTTTAAAATTTCTCAAAAGCCTGCCAATCCTCTTTAATTTTTCTAAAAGAAAGTTATAACCTGGATTAAGACCCATTACTTTAGCAATAAAAGTGTTTCCATGATGCATAGATCGTATCTTTTTCCGATGTAGAAAACTTAACGTAGCATCATTCAATCTTGCTTCTTCCTCCAACGCATTCTCCATGTCCTGATCCTCCTCAACTAAGTGATCTTGTGAGGGTTTCAAACAACGTTTTGCGTACGTATGCTCCTGGTATATTTGATATGACCATATCTCGAAATGATAATTTCGAAAAGCTTCCCTTCTAGGCATCCCTCTCCACAGACATGAATGGCATATCATCATCTCCTTCTGCTGCCGATCTTTTGCGACTCCGGTGGGCCTTGTCGCTGGACTCATGCTTCGAAGGTTGGGGAACAGGAACACAAGGGTTTTCGACATCCATTTTTTCTATAGGTAATTGTTGTGACTTAATATAGATAGATGCATATATATCTTCTATCTTTACTCAAAGTTATAAACCCTAAATATCTACAGCCTCTTGAAACTACCATAAAGAATAGTATTTAAAAACTTTAAATATTGAAAAAAAATTTTCCACGAAATAAACACACTTTAATTTCACTACAGCTACTCTGTTTCCCATTTGGATGGACGATATTTAATTAACAGTGATCGGATGGCAGATAATGTTCAAAGATCAAACTTTATATTTTTATCATCTATTATAATGCCATCACGAGAAATTTGTTTATGTTTCAGATTATGTGTTAAGAATAATGATTCAAAGTTATATGATGATCTGATCCCGATATTTGTATGTTATTACTTATTCTAAGTTATCCACGATTTATTTTCGTATATTTTATAAAACTTTGAAGATCCCTTTTTCAATTTTTGACATATATATATATATATATGTGTGTATATATTTAAGTTAATTCTATTTAAAATTATAAAAAATAAAAGATATTGTGTGAAAAGGTATTATTGTGTTGATAGTGCAATTATAAGACATAATGCTCTGGATATGAGGTTTCAATTGAAGTAATCACATAATTGTTGAGTGCATCACGTGTTATATCTTGCCTCAAAAAAGTGTCGTAGAAAAGATACGTGTATGAATAAATCCAAAAGAATGATAAAAAGGTGGAATAAATAATCTTATTGTCTAAAATAGAGTTGCGCATATGGGATGGGCATGAGATTCAACTCATTTAGCCTCAAAAAAAAGAAAAAAAGAGGTTAGAATTGAAAGTTTCATCACTTAGCCCACATTGGCTTGCCCTGCTTCAACTCACCGGTTAAAGCAGTCAAATACTGCCGATTAGGCAAAAAGAAGACAATTCAAGAAAAAACCATCACCGTCGTGTGGACATGGGATAGGACATGCATGTTATTAATATATCAGACAGTATTGCATATAATACAATTAACGGAGAAACATATAATATGCTCTGTATAAAGATTTACGTTTTCATATATATATATATATATATATATATATGACATGCACGTTCAGGTTTATGTTTTCAAATTTCTATAACTAATAACGAGGAAACATAAACTCAAGCTCCCAACTGCAATTTAGAAAATATCCTCCAAGAGTCGAGTAAAATAAGGTAAAATAACTTGGGTGATCAAACAACGTCTAAGAGAAGTAAACAGCACGACGAAGAAAGAGAAACTGTTACCATAAATTTTTAGTTCAAAAAATAGCATTAATTTCGCTTTTAGTATGTCTATTTGAATACATTTATCTTTACAGTAAAAAGATTCTTAATAAGTTTGTGAACTCACTTATTTAACTGACTAAATTATGTAAAAGAAATAAATGTTGCAGGTTGGTAGATTAGTCTGCTTGACCCTTTAACCTATGATGAGGTGAGTTAGACCAAAAATTTTGGCCCACTTAGTAGGTTGGCTCTTTCAACTCTCATGCACAATCTAGTTTACAATGCAAAAATAATAGGAATGGGAGCCTAAGGCATTGATGTTACAGTTTTTAGTTTTTGAGTAATTGAGATCATTTTTTACTTGAGCTACTGTTTAATCTTTGAGAAGAGAGATTATTTAGTAAGATTCTATATCTCTAATCTTTAAAGAAGTTTCAAGTGAAAAGGGACGATTGATTGAATATTTATAAACCCTTCGGTTCAATGATATCTATTGGATCATTTTAGTAATCGATAAATGAGATGAAGCTTGCCTATTCTTAAGGTTATATTCATAAGCTTGTCATCAGCTTTAGACCAGTAGTGCTCCTTATTGAATCCAAAAACTTGTTAGAGAGAGGTTATGGATAGATTGATTTAATAATCCTTATTTTAAGTTTATCAAGCTAAATTTCTCTAAGTCATTTCAAATACAATTAAACTATCACGCCCTAAAACTTAAAGGTAGTGACATTTTGCCACATGTATTACATATTAAGACTTCCAAAACCACCAAACCATATATATTATTCTTTTTCCAATTTCAATATTTAAAAATAGTTCGTTAATTATAATTGAAGAGAATAATTTTACTAAATGTTCATGAAAATAATACCATAAATCGTTCATAAATATCCAACAACTAGTCGTAATAATGCTATCTTAATGAACAAAAATGGGATGACCAAAGAATTTGGGTTTGTTATATCTACAATAATTCTATAAAAATTTGGGCCCAATGTCTTACGTAAAAAGGAAAGAGACCAAGCCCTCCTCTCTTCTAATGCTAAAGTTGAAGCCAGCCTACAAGAATTTTATCGATATATTTAGGTAACAAAGCATTTTAAAGACTATAACTTAGTGGCTCTACAATAAATCACTTGGCTTAAAGGTTAAATTTATCTTATGGAGAACTCTAAATTATGGTCCGCCAACAGGTACTAAAATGTATATAATCAAACTAGATCAAACCTTTCCTTGCCTAAGATGTCAATACAATGATAAAAGCATAGAGTCAGCATCAATTAAATAAAAATAAAATGCTAGTAAATCAATTAGACGTATCTTTCAAAGTGTGAGACCCAAAATTTAGCAAATAGGGCCTAGGATGTATGTAAAATTCCTCCATTTAGGTTCGAATTTTCACGGTGGGCCTACAAAAATTAGTCAAAAAACCCCATGAATTATGGTTCAAAAACGGAGTAATAAAATATTTATACAGCTAATATGCCAATTATGCCGATAAAATTCATTATTTACAGGAATCACAAGATTCAAGTTTTGAAAATTATTGAGTCTTAGAGACGAATCAAGGTATCTTATAAAATTAATAAATGACATGAAACGACACTTTACATATAAAAATAAGAACAGTAATAATGTAAGCCCTGCAAAATTAGCAAATAGGACTTAGCATTGGATTTTAGGGCAACTTCCTTCAATTAGGCTCAAAATTCCTGATTGATTAAAGGAAAAAAAAAAAGTGGAAGTGGCCCTACAAGTTCAAACTTTGGAAACAGAAAAATAAAATAATACTATAAGCTAAAAGTTAGAACTATTGTATTTATATATTGTTTGTTGGAATTGAGAAAAAATCCAAGTTTCTAGACCTAACGGAATCTTAGAGATAATATGTAAAGAATAAAATTAACAAAACAATGTGAAATATAAATAAAAGTAATGTATAGTTAGTTACCAAATATATTTGGTATGTACAAGGTATAGTAGAAGATATATATAAATAAGATTAACAACAAACTTAAATGTTCTATATATATGTATATATATATATCACTTCAATTAATTAAATAATTAGCAAAAACTGTGGATTGAAAACGTTGACCTTTGATGGTTTTGTTGAAAACAATGGATAGAAACAATGGGCTTTTATAGTTTTTTCCCATGTTTTTCTCAGCATTTGGGTTAATATTTCTAAGTGGCCACTTGTAAATCATGAAACCCCTCACCGAGCACTATACAAACCGTAAATTACCTTCAATTCTGCTCTTTAGACACCCAACAATTAGGTAAAAATTTATGTGAATTTTTTAGGGTTTATAGAGGAATCTTAAAAAACAAAAAAAATAGAAAAAGGAAAAACTAGGTAATCATATGCAAAGTACGAGTTCCTAAGAAAGATGGCAACCTGACATAAAACGGCCACAACACCTCAACGGTCTACTCATCACCCACCACTACCCATAAACCCTCTATTGCCGGTGGCTATTGTTTAGATATCTTATTTATAGAATTGACCATTTAGCAGTCTTATTTGTATAATTGACCGTTTAGTTGTCTTATTCATAGAATTTATTATTACTTAATAATAACAATTTAATTGTATCCTTTATGATATTTATTATTACTTAATAATACATTTAATGGATATAAATAGTTCCTATTCTTACCCATTATGGTTATAGAAAAATTATTCATCAAAGTTTTGTAACATAAAGATAAAAAGGGTCAAGAAGAGAAATTATTTATATTAAAGATTATTACAACTTTTTGTTGTGATGAAAAGAGATTAATCAATCTTTAGCTTTAGTCAGGTATCTTATATTGTGAAAATTGCCATGTTCAAAATCCTAATTCTATGTTTTATATTTTATCAAACTATAGAATTATATTTTACATGTGGTATTAGATCATGCATTTTGAACATGTGATTTTCCAATCTTAAGGATTATGATTTGAGGAAAAACATAAATAACATGTAATATTCCTTATGGTAAAAGATTGAGATTCATTGAAATGAAAAATATTGATGTTGTACAATAATTTAATTTTATATTAAATTATTACCTTTATTTATCAACTACTTGATGTCATAAAGTTCAAATAAAAGAATTGATGCCGTTTGTATTTATAATATAGACATGTTGATTAACTCATTGTTGTATGGTTCATTGAGAAATTATATCCATATGTGTTTTTATTTCACTAGTTGGATGATGCATCGCTTTATTATTTTATTTTATCGAGGGGAACTTTTGGCCACACACTAAGAAGATGATTTTTTGTTTTTCTTGTAATTGTTTATGAGTTCTTTTTAGTGTTTCATATTATGCATGCTTCCTGTTTTAAGGATTATGTGAATAGTCTTTTTATGACCTTAATTAGTTTTATATCAATTTTAACATGCTTCATAATGTTTATTTATAATATTGGTGAGTTCTCAATTAGAACCAATTATTAGATAGGAAAAATTCATGAATGTAACTAGGATACATACTCAGCAAATTTATAAGATATTATTATCTCTTGGTTATATTATTCAAGTATTTATGTTTACAAAATAATACTAATTGCTCATTTTTATTTTTTCTTTTGCAAATCTTGTTTAGTATATTAGGATAAATTGAAATAAATATGTTTTCAAAGTGACCTCTATTATTTAGTTTATTTATGAAATTTATGGACATTAGGTTAAGGATTTGCATGAAATGTTTATAGTTTGTTGTCACCAAAATAGCAGACCTATGATGATGATTAGTATGTATTATGTGTAAAATTGTCATTTATTTAAAGAATTGATGAAATTCATGTTATTGAAATTAAATGGATAAATTGACATTTACCCATTATTAGAACTTTAGAATTTACTTAAAGGTAAATTATCATTCTATGGTTAGTGAACATAATGTAAGTAAATTAGTACTCTGGTTAGATGTATTTGTATATCCAAAGATAACATATATATTTGGCTTAAAATATTTAATCACCTATATGTTATTTATGGCATTTACTTAATAATAAACTATTATAGTTTCTACCTAAAGGAGAACTATAACATACTCTAATGATTTGTTTATCCGAATCTATTTTTGTTATCTAATGAGCAGTTATGTATCGATTGCAGTTATTTCACTTCATTTGCATGCTTCTTCTATTATATTGTTAAGCTTTTTTTAGTGGTGTGAACAAGTCAACTTTCATTTAGGTGTACTGGATCTTAACTTGGCACTATTGGAAAAAAGGCTTACTCCCATTAAAAATTTAAGTAGTGAGGAAGAAAAGTCTTATTATAAAGCATAGACACAATATAACAGATTAAGTTTAATGTTTATACGAATGACTATTGCCAACAACATCAAGACTACTATTCCATAAACAAAAAGTGCTAAGAAATACCTTAAGTTTATAAAAGAAAGATTTTGTTAAGTAGATAAGTCACTTGTTGGTACTCTAATGGCAAAACTTACGACTATGAAGTTCACTAGGTTAAAGGATATGCAAGAGCATATAAATGAGATGACTAATATTGCAGCAAGGCTAAAGACCTTAGGAACGAGTGTAGAAGACTCCTTAGTGCAATTCATTCTTCATTTGTTGCCTCTTAAGTATGGACTATTCTAAATTAACTATAACACCATTAAAGATAAATGGAATGTTAGTAAGTTATCTAGTATGTTCACTCAAGAGGAAGACGATTGAAAAAAATAAGGAAGTCACTCTGTCAAGCTTATAAGTCAAGGAGCTGGCAAAGGACTTAATGTGAGAGCTAACAAGTTTAAGAAGAAGAAAATATCTATTAAAGCTTCATAAGGTGATAAAAGGGAACAAAAGACAAGCAAGTGTCATTTTTGTGATAAGATAGGACACTATTAAAGGGATTGCCTAAATCGTAAGGCTTGGTTCGAAAAGAAAGGTAACATTGGCGTTTATGTTTGTTTTGAGTCAAACTTAGCTAAAATTCCTAATAATACTTAGTGGCTTAATTTTGGTGCTACATCTCATATATCTAATGTGATGTAAGGATTCAGTATGATTCAAACTGTAAACCTAAATGAAAATTTTCTACTAATGGGAAATTGTATGAAGGCTCCTATTGAAGGCATAGGGACTTACCATTTGGTTCTGGTTATTGGTTATCATTTAGATTTATTCCAATCTCTTTATGTCCCTTTAGTTTCTAGAAACTTGATTTCTCTTTTAAAACTTGATGTTTTTAGGTTTTCAATTAAATTTCGATATAGATGTTTCAGTTTGTTTAAGGATATTACTTTAATTGGTTTAAGCATTCTTTGTGATGGATTGCACAAATTGAAACTTGATAATGTTTTTATTGAATTAGAATTAAACGTAGCATACAGAAAGAAAATTCAACTTTCTTATGGCATAAGTGTTTAGGTCATATTTCCTAAGAAAGGTTGTAAATATTAGCAAGGAATGACATTTTTCCAAATTTAGATTTTACTAACCTTAGAATATATGTAGATTGCATTAAGAGTAAGCAAACCACACATAGTAAGAAGAGTGCCTCAAGAAGCACCCATCTTCTTGAGATTGTACACCTTGATATTTGTAAGCCTTTTGATGTTTTATCTTTTGGTGGTGAAAAATATTTTATCACCTTTATTGATAATTTTTCACGTTATGGTTATATCTATTTACTAAATGAAAAATCTTAAGTAGTTGATGCTCTTGAGGTGTATGTTAAGGAAGTTGAAAGGCAATTAGATAAAAAGGTGAAAGTCATGCGGTTTGATAGAGGTAGTGAATATTATGGAAGATATGATGAAATAAGACAATGTACAAGGTCATTTACGAAGTTTCTTGAGAAACATGGCATATATGTATAGTATACTATGATAGGCATACCTCAACAAAATGGGGTTATAGAAAGGCATAATTGGATGCTAACAGATATGATTAGGAGTATGATGAGTAATTCCTTGTTATCTAAATCATTGTGGATGTATGATTGTAGTATATCTAGTAAATAGGGTTCCGAGTAAGATAGTTTCTAAAACTCCTTTTGAATTATGAACTGGATGGAAACCTAGTTTAAAACACCTCCATATTTGGGATTATCCTATAGAAGCACGTGTTTATAATCCACATGAAAGAAAATTAGATTCTTGAACGGTTAGTGGTTATTTTCTAAGATACCTAGAGAAATCCAAGAAGTACAGGTTTTACTATCCTAATCATAATCCAAGAATTATTGAAACTGATAATGCTAGATTCATTGAAAATGGTGAAGTTAATAGGAGTGATCAAAGAGAAATTGTAGATATCAAAGAGATAAAAGTAGACATTCATCTACCCTTATGTATTCCTTCATCCACAAACACTCTAAGTGTGGTTCTAGTTATCGAACAACAGTTAGACAATACGGAATAACAAATTGAATAATGAAACACCCCATGATGAAACTAACTTATGTATTCCTAATGATTACGTAGTCTATTTGCAAGAACATGATTTTGATATAGGAATTAACAAAGACCTGGTTTTATTTTCACAGGTCATAGAAAGTGCTGAGTCTGATAAATGAATTTGTGTTATGAAGGATTAGTTAAAATCTATGGAACAAAACCATGTCTAAGACCTCATTGAGTTGCCAAAGAATTATAAATGAGTCGGCTATAAATGGTTCTATAAGACAAGCATGACTTAAGTGGCAATAGCGAACAATATAAAGGTAGACTTATTTCCAAGAGTTATACTCAAAAGGATGGCATTAATTGTAAACATACCTTTTCACCAGTCTTAAAGAAAGACTCATTAAGGGTAATAATAACTTTGGTAGCTCATTATGATTTAGAGCTACCTCAAATGGATGTGAAAACAACCTTTCTTAATGGGGATATTTAGGAAGAAGTTTATATGGAATAACTTAAGGGTTTCTCAATTGAAGGAAAGGACCAGATGGTAAATAAACTTAAAAAGCCAATATATGGACTTAAGCAAGCCTCATGGCAATGGTATATTAAATTAAATGATACCATAATATCTTTTGGTTTTCAAGAAAACATTGTTGAAAAATGTATTTACCAAAAGATTAGTAGGAGTAAATTTATATTTTTAGTCCTATATGTTGACGACATTTTACTTGTTGCTAACGATTTAGGCATATTACATGAGATTAAAGATTTTCTCTATAAAAATTTTGAGAGGAAATATATGAGAGAGGCATCTTATGTGATAGGAATAGAAATATTCCATGATAGATGACAAGGATTGGGATTGTCTTAGAAAGCTTATATCAAAAGGATTTTAGAGAGATTCATATGGATAAATACTCAACTGGAATTATTCCAATTCAAAAGAGAAATAAATTTAGTCTTTTACAATGTCTAAAGAGTGAAGTAGAATTTAAGGTAATGGAATCTATTCTATATGCTTCTATTGTAGTTAGTTTAATGTATGTACAAACTTGCACAAGGCCAAACATCCGTTTTGTTGTTAGGATGTTATGTAGATATTAAAGTAATCTAGGAATTGATCATTGGAAAGCTGCAAAGAAAGTGTTGAGATATCTATAAAAAACAAAGAATTACATGCTCATGTATAGGAAATTCAATCAACTTGAAGTGATTAGATACACAGATTCAAACTTTGTTGGATGTTTTAATAGTAGAAAATCTACTTATGGTTATTTGTTTCTTTTATTTGAAGGAGCAATCTCATGAAAAAGTGCTGAGCAATCTCATGAAAAAGTGCATTATGGCCGTAAAACTTTATTTCAAGACTTGGGGTTGTCCATACCGTTACCAAGCTACTAAAAATTTATCATGATAATTTAGCAGCGGTTCTCTCCTCTAAGAATGGAAAATATTCAAGAGGTGCCAAACATATGGAATTAAAGTATTTTGCTGTTAAAGAGGAAGTTAGAAAACATAGAGTCTCCATTTAGCACATTAAGATAGATATGATGCTAATGGATCCTTTATGAAAGAATGTGTACAAAGAATGGGTCTTGGTTGTACTGATGAATGATGTTTATAGTAATTTAGACACTCTAACCTCAATAATGTATGTTTTTGAAATACATTGATATCTCCTATTAATTATGAAGTATATAGATAATGTTTTATTTTTATAATAAGAAATATTATGAGGAAATTTGTGAAGACCATGATAAATTTAAGTCATTTATAGACTTATTTTCAATAAGTTGCAAATATAGTAGTATATAGAAGGAAATATACTAATGAAATAGTGTATGATCACCATAACTCATATCTAGCAAAGTATTGCAATAGGTAATTAAGTTGAATGAACTGGTTAGTTTTATTATGCACGCTTATAATAGTGCTATTAAGTATTAATGATGTATATAGGCTAAGTGAGAGAATTTTGGAAATTCTTCAAATAATGTGGCCTAATAATGGAAAGATATTTTTATTTTTTAGATTTGACTGTTTAACGACCTTATTTATAGAATTGATCGTTTAGTTGCTTTGTTTATAGAATTGACTGTTATGGGATAACAATTTAATTATATCCCTTATGATATATATTATTACTTAACAACATATTAAATCTAATCCATTCATTTGGGTACTTAGTAGATGTACTAAATTAAAGGTTAAATAGATATAAATAGGTCATCTTCTTACCTACTATGGTTATAGAAAAATTATCCATCAAAATTTCATAACGTAAAGATAAAAAGGATAGAAACTATTTATACTAAAGATTATTGCTGCTTTCTGCTATGATTAAAAAAGATTGATCAATCTTCAGTTTTAGGTATGTTTTGTAGTGAAAATTGTTATGTTCAAGATCCTAATTTTATGTTTTGTATTTTATCAAACCATAGAATTATTATTTTACAGCTATCGGATTGCATTGCACTAGTAAGTCCTATTTTTCATCCAAATTTTGTAGATTTGTTGAAAACATAGCAAATTGCATGCAAAAATTCTAAAAAATTTTATTCTGATGTTATTTTAGGTATATTTTCATGAAAAAAAAAATGTATTTTGATAAAAATCTTTCGTTTTATATACCACTTTTAAGTAATGTACATTTTGAATTAATTTTCGATTTAGTTTTCAAAAACCCAAACAACATAGTTTCCCCTTCATTTTCTTTTAAAACCCCATAATATATGGATATTTCTTAGTAAAGAGTTTTTTTTTTTTTTTTTTTAAATAGCTTCTCATTTGTTTATCATTAATTTTTAGTTTCTAAAAAACTACTAAATTGGATTTTTTGAGAAATTGGCTATTTTTCAAGGTTCTTTGATTAAATATAGTTTTAAGTCACTTCTTAGAATATTGCTTAATATGCAATAAGCTCTTGTTTAATTTTTTAGAGTAAAAGTGGTACGTTTCTTAAGAAACGGGCTTTCTGAAGTTGAAAATGCTAATTGCTTCTTAATTGTTTGTGTTTCTTTTCATGAATATGAAATTGACTATTTTTCTTTGAAAAACCTTATGACCAATAGGTAATATTGGATATAGTAGCCATTTGTCATGGATTTTTGTTCTATTTTTTTATGAATTTCAAGCAAAATGTGCATAGTTTTAAGTTAAGTAGCCAATTGATCAAATTATTGCCCTTTTATTATGAGTTTTCAAGCCATGAATGTTGATTTTGAAGGATTTTTTACTTGCTTAGTTTTGAATGAAGTTGAAAAATGTATGAAATGTGGAGCTTTTGGTGACATAGAGAGATTTTGGGTGATAAGAAGTATTATAAAAGATTGGAATGAATTGATGAAAAGTAGAAGATAATGTAAAAACTCCCTTGATCAAGTCAATCATAAAATTATTGAAGTGGAAACTCTAGTAGATGGTCTTCAAGTTTGATACCCTTTAAATAGAAGATAGTAGAATTCTAATCATGGGGTGCCTTTTGTTGTAATGTGTAGGTCTTAGATAAGCAACTAAGAAGAGGCTTGGGGGGTAGGTGCGGGTGGTGCGGGTGGGGGGAGGGGGATGGCGGTGGTGGTGGGGGTATGGGTGTTGGTGTTTTGAATTGGTTATTATTAAAATTAAAGGATTTTTTAATAAATTTTGCAAATGATGAAACCTTTTTTTTTTTTTTTTTTTGCCATAAAAGTATTAGTACTATAACCAAATAATAAAATTGTATGAAAATAAAGGAGAAGGGAAAGAAGAATGAATGAATTGAATTGTAGTGTTTTGGCTTTAGGCTTATCGAACTCTTCTAGCTCCATCGTCGAGGAGTTGATATACCTCACTTGAGTGGTTTCATTATCCATCTCAAAAGATCAATAAAAAAGTCTAAAAGATTACAATCACCAATTCCTCTGCTTTGACTCCCTTAGCCTAGTCTTTGGCTAAACTGAGATTTACAAAGATACAAACAAATTTCTCAATAACAACAAATCTTAGCTCTCAAAAGATATAGTAAAGCATTTAGGAAATAATACAATTTGATCCTTTAGATGTAAG
Source organism: Lumnitzera littorea (assembly GCA_024138015.1). Lineage (NCBI taxonomy): Eukaryota > Viridiplantae > Streptophyta > Magnoliopsida > Myrtales > Combretaceae > Lumnitzera > Lumnitzera littorea. The sequence goes on from JAMXBB010000002.1 coordinate 50,010,363, forward strand.
CACAAAAACATAATATAGAAATGGAAAAAAAAAAAGTAAGAGCAGCAATATCCACTGATTTTGCTAAAATATGGAGATTTCGAAAACTTCAATGCAAAACTCTCTATGTTCTTTGTGTCCTCGATTTGAATGCTTTAGACTTATATATCCTACTTTGATAACGGTTAGAAATGAATGGATTTGGAAAGACTTCATTAAAAATCTATTTGTACGACCATAGAGAGCATATATTCTTTTACGCTTGGTTTCCTCTCTTGATTTGCTGTTGTAGAGGGTAGAAAATTACCATACAAATTATTAGGTTAAGCTCATTATTTATTTAGGCTTGACTTCATGAGCTAGGTGATAGGGTTTAAGGAGTTTGGTTTATCTTAGGATAATTCAAGGTGATTTGACTTAGTGGGCTTGGAAAAGGGATCGTTGGATCGATCTGTTCGCCTTTAACCTTTCTCAAGCAAGCTCATGCACTTATAAGGAAGGTTACTAGCCTTGGGCCCATTAGTTAGCTCACTCTGGATAACCATGAATCGAGAAAGCTCCATCTTATCTGTTGATCACTTAAATGATTCGATGGATGCCATCATGTCTAAGAGTCTATAAATACCTAGCATTTTCTCATCAGTTAGAACTCTTAGAGAGATCGGAGAAACAATATTCTATTGTGAAGACTTTAGTCTCTAAGATCAAACAAGCAATTCAGGCAAAAAATTGATCTTATTCGCTCAAGCCATAAGGTGAATGCTTGAGGTCTCCTAAGGCTGCCTTGTTTATCACTTGTGCATTTGAGACACTGAGATTGTCTATTCATCCTCCTTACCTTATTCTCATCTAATTATCCCTTCAAGTGACAATCTCACTTCACTTTTTTGAAGTCACGTGTAGCGCGCTATGTACACAACACGTACGTGACTACTCTTATTGAACCTCTATATCTACATTTTGGTGACTTCATTAGGGAAGAGTGATTGTAGAGATATGGCATCTCTTAAGAAGAGAACAACTGGTATATCTGATGCTACGTCCTAAGAGCTCGATATCAATGTTGAGCTTACTAAGTAGAATCTACTCCTATTGCTTGAGAATACTTGTTAGGACCATTCAGTGCCTAAGGCTCCTTTAGATCCCATGCAAACAATGCAAGAAGCTACAAGGGCTTTAAATCAGTTTATGGCTATGTTCTAACCCATCATTGTCGGGATGGCTACCAGTACTGCTGCGTAACAAGGTATGGCTTTGCTAAATCCTATGGTTGCTGCATAGCCAAGCAATACTACCTCAACTTAAACAATTAATCCTTCGGTCATTGAGGAGGATCTCCATCAGGGAGGAGGTGATGAAACTCCCTCGCCAGAACTTGTACAACAACCAACTCCTGTACTAGAGAATGTAAGAGTCCATTTAGGTGGCTCTTCATCTTCATAGGTGCTTGCTCCTTCATCCAATCCTATCATCCCAATCTTAGGAGGATCTTCTCCTCATCCCAATCTTGCCCCTTGCTCCATTACCTATGTCTATAGCTTCTGTTATAAAGACTTTCTTTATAACAAAGGAAGACTTGGACGTTTATATGAGAGAAATACAAGCTAGGTTATCTATGGGAGTACCAGAGTTAAAACTCCTATATCACAAACGCATAATAGCAAAGCCATATCTTAAAGTCCTAAGTTCATGTTGTTCAATGGCAAGAAGGGAAGTACGAAGGAATACCTATTGAAATTTATCCAAACCCTAGAGCCTTATATAAACTCTTCCATTTCCATTACTGATGAGTAAGGTACATATCATCCTCGATTGTTAGCTGTAGGATGAAGCTATTAAATTGCCAAGAGTTAAGTGCCAACTTATAGAGAATGAAAGAAGAAATCCCAAATATTGTCAGTTTCATAGAACGGTGAATCATCTCACTAAGGATTGCCGAAGCTTAAGAAAAATATTTCTTGAAAGAATTCAAAATGGGGAGCTTATCATTGAAGATAACGGCATTCGCAACAACTTGCTTCTAAGCTATGATACCCATATGATAGCACATGAGTGCTTTGAAAGTGATTAGTGATTTGTTAGGTATTGAAAAAAATAAATGGGCTCAAGCTATGGCATTGCTTTTGTTAATAAAGAACAAATTTCACTATTCAATAATAAAACTTTTATTATCTTACTCATCTTTGTGTATTATATCTTACTCTCTTAAGCCCAAGCAATGTCCTGGCATCTTGGCTCCTACACCTCAAGCCTAGGTGATGCCTTGGCATCTTGGCTCCTATACCTTAAGCCTAGGTAGCACCCTAGAATCTCGATCTCCATGCTTAAAGCCCAGGTGATGCCCTAGCATCTTGGCTCCCATGCCTGAAGCCTAAGCGATGCCTCAGTATCTCGGCTCCCATGCTTAAAGCCCAAGCAAACACCCTTGCATCTCGGCCCCCATGCCATAAGCCTAGGTAGTACCTTAGCATCTTAGCTCTTACGCTTAAAGCCTAAGCAATGCCCTAGCATCTTAACTTCCATGCCTTGAGCCCAAGCAGCTTAGGCGACACCCTAGCATCTTGACTCCTATGCCTAAAGCTTAAATAACGCCCTAGCATCTTGGCTCCTACACCTCAAGCCCAAGTAATACCTTGGCATCTCAGCTCTTATGCCTAAAGCCTACGTGACGCCCTGATATCTTGGCTTCCATGCTTTAAGCCCAAGCAATGCCTTAATATCTTGGCTCCCATGCCTTATGCCTAAGTAATGCCTTAGTATCTTAGCTTCCATGCTTCAAGCTGAGGCGACACTTTAGCATCTTCGCTTCTACTCTCTAAGCCTAGCTAATGCCCTGCCATCTCGACTTACATGCCTTAAGCTTAGGTGATACGCTGGCATCTTAGCTCTTATGGTTGAAGCCTAAGCAATGCTTAGCATCTTGGCTTTCATGCCTTACGTTTAGGTGATGCCCTAGCATCTTAGCCTCTATGCCTTAAGCCCAAGGCAATGCTTTGGCGTTTGGCACTTATGTATGAACTGTTTAAGTAGTGATGTACTGGTAGATCCTAGCCTACCATGCTTTCATCTTACTTACGTGGGAACTATAATTGAGTAAAAGTAGTGATCGTAGTAAGGATCTTAGTCTTCTTCAAGAAAAACCATATGATATAGCTTTATGGTGCTACGATCTACTTGTATACCCATCCAAGTTATACCTTTGTAAGAAAGGAAAACAAGGGATGAGAGAAAGACAACTCTTTCCTCTTGATTCTAAAATCAGAACATTGACTTAATGATGTTGATCCTATAGTCCCACTAAGACTCACTGTAGAACAAGCTTGCAGCATGTGTACCCTATTAGGGCTTGTTGTGTGCAAGTCTTATTATGCTTGAGGCCTATTAATACTTGTTTCATTTAAGGTATATCAAGTAAGATGCTCACTACACCTGAAGCCTACTAGGGCCTACTATGCTTGAGGTTTTCTTGCTTAGGGCTCCTCCATATAAAGGCTAATGTTCTTGAGGTGTGCTTGCTCAAGGCCTATTGCGCTTGAAGCTTACTCATAGAAGGTATCTCCTTACAAGAGGAACTGGTTAGCCTATGCTAATTCCTGAAGTAGATTTTTAAGGTTGATTAGGGGCAATTAATTATGATACCGTTCATACCTGCAAAAATGGAAAAAGAACGTATGAGCAAAAGACATAACTACAGCACTTGAATAAAAAAAAGAAAAAGAAAAAGAAAAAGAAAAAGAAAAAGAGCATATGAAGGTACTTACTCTTTCCTACAACCTAGGCTTGGAACTCAAGGCTTATCCTTCCTTTACTCGTCAAAGAAGTATGCGAGCTAAGAAGCAAAATAGGGCTTCTTCTTCTTAATGTGAGTAACTTGCAAAGCACCCATTAAGGATGTTTGAAAGTTGTGCTCTTTATAAGTAGTTTTTGTGGCAATATGGTCGGCTCGTCTAACGCTATGTAGATTCAATAGTACGGCTACATCTTCTAATGTTGGAGTTATCTTCCCCCACGAAGTGATAAACGTATGGGTTTGAATACTCCAATGCGATATGATCGCCCGCCATACTTCCATTCCATTCATTTACGGGAATTGCAACCGAGTACAAGTGGTAATAGCATGGACGACTTTCACCTTCTTCAGAAATAGTTACGTCCAACCCTTTATCTCGAGGACATAGGGATAGGTAGTGGACATTTATCTTAATGCACTAATAGTCCTTCATCTTCATTACTTATGTGCTTCAACTTAGATTGGCCTTCATCTCTTTAGCTAGTACAAGATCAATTTGTTTCTTAAGTAAGGAACTGGTAAATTTGAGAAAAAAAGATGTTTATGGAAAATTTGAGCAAAAAGTATTCAATATAACATTAAGCCACAAAGACAAGGTTTGTTGACACAAATTTATTATAAGAAGTCTCCACGACAAACAAGCAAATGAGGCATATGCATATACAAGGGGAACATCTATAAGAGCATGAGGAAGTAGAGTGGAAATCATGTTGAAGCATAAGCTAGACAAGGTGTTCCATGATGACTAATCACTTAATCAATAAACAAAAGAACTAAGTTGAGAAAGAAATTAATGAAGATAAAATGAGAATGGCCACCCCTAAGTTACATTTGGAAAGAATGGCTTTAGGATTTTTCAATTTCTTATGGAGTAGGACTTTATATTTATAGTCACAAACCAAGAAAGAAAAAAAAAAAAAGATAGAGAAAAGAAATCTAGAAGCTAGTTTATAAATATTTTTTATGGATCGTACAAAGGTTCAGCAGTAATCAAATAATTAGCATATGAAGGAAGTCATGCCGATAATAGGTTCAAGGATCAAAAGAAAAAAAAAGACACTTACAGTTGCTGAACATTGCTAGAAAAAAAAATTATTCACAAAGATAATTTAAGTTATGATGGCAAGAACAGAGTCTTAATTGTTAATGCTAAGCTTTCTCTATTAAACAAGCATGAGTGTGTTATGAGCACAATTCACCAACATAGAGGATTTCACGGGGTAGATTTGTTCAAAATTATTTTAGAAACAATGCTACATTTATAAACATGTTCAAGGGCTACATCAATAGATATAGAGTATGTTGAAAAGAAAAAAAATGAATAGATGAATATATCACGGGCGACTAAAATATTGCTTACTAACAAATGTTAAGCGATTGGAGTCCACTTCGGTTTCTCCTTTGAAGTCTTCATGAAATTGCTCCTCAAATCATGGTGTAGATGCTTTGCATTGTCGCCGGCCATCAATTACTAAATCGGTATCCCTTTCAATAATCAAAAAGGAGGATAGTTAGGAGGTAAAGCATATAAATTACTAAAAAAAGAAGAAAAAAAAAGGAGACAAAATTAAAATCCAAAGCCTGAAGCAATTGGCTTAAGGATTTAAAGCTTTTTTTAGCAATATATATATATATATATATATATATATATATTATGAGGAATAATAAACGTTGAAGTCTACAAATTCATGAAATATAGCATGTCAATGTGAAGACGATTGGATTGAAGCAACATATGTTTTTTATCAAAGGAAAATCCAAAGACAATTGAATTTCATCACTATTCGGTTTGTGAGTTGAATATCATGCTAAGTTGCATCTGCAAGTTATTGAATACAATAAAGTTATAATTAACAAACATGAAATAAGCACAAAAGAAGGAAAGGATAGGAGATTGAAAGCCTGATTTACTGCATCTTATTCTCAAGGAGAATCTCCACTTTTACAGCTTGAGAAAAAGAGAAGACCAAGACTCGTGGACATGCTTGGATTTTACAGTCTCGGAAAAAGAGAAAGAAGAATGGCTTTCTATTCTTGAAATCTTGATATGTATTGAAATTTTCTAGTGTTCCTTCCAAAAGAGTATCGCAACTTAAGCTTAATTCACCTAATATTTATTCACTTAAACTTATTAGTTTAAGACCAAGATTCAAATGATGGATGTTAGTGTAGATTAAGAAAAAAAAATTGATGATTGCACACAAATATATATAGCCTACAAGAAGGAAATTCAAGGATGAATAATAAAAGATTTGATGAAAGATCTAATAAATCTTGGTAGGCTTGGGATGATATTATTCCAAGATTTTGAGGATGTTCAAATTCAGAAGTTAAACAGATTTTTTGTGATTCATGTGAAGTTAGATATGGTTCTTATCGAAAGTTTATTTAGATTGAAAATAAAATATTATTGATGAGATTTTTTTTTTCGGCAAGTAAATATTTGGAGTTGGATCTAATATGCAGTGTAGTGTTTTGAATTGGAAGTAATATCTAGTTAATGAAAGATTTGGGATGAGATATTTGGCAATTACAAGATTTAAAAAAAATTATAAGAAAAAAAAAAGAAAAGATTAAAGGCTGATATCAAGATTTTGAGATATTATCATTTGTATGGATTGTGATTGATTTATGAAGATTGAAACTTATATAGATGATATTTTTGTGTCATAAATTTGGGATTGAGTTTCCTATATAAAAGATCACTATAGAAGACAAATTTCGAATAGTAATGGTTGCAAAGCATTTGATTTTATTCAAGATGAAATAGTTAACAAGACTTATCATTACAGTCAAAATGAAATAGTTAACAAGGCACCAATACGTAAAGTTTAACACATTTGAATAGAAAATTCACGTATGTTGTATAGAGCAAGTGAATCGAGTTGTATGAAGACCATTGTCCATTAGAGAAGATTTATTTAATTACCATAGGATAGTATTACTCCAACATAACCAAAGCGATGTCTGTAATTAGAAGGTGCTACAAGGTTGCGCAATAAAAATATGTATGTATATATATATATATACATACATATTTTTAGTATATATATATATAATAATAATTAAATTTACAGCATTAGTGCTAAGTTCGTATAATCTAATAAGATGAAGTTTCTAGTTGTGTGAGTACACTTAATAAACGAATTTATATAGACTTGTTTAAATCCTTAATTCAAAACTCAAAATGATTTTGGATGATTTGGAAGCCATGATTTTCTTGATATGTTTGCAGCACATTTTGACAAAATTCTATTTCAAGAAAGATAATGAGCTAGTTTCTTAATAATTCTAGAAATAATGAAAATGCACTCTAATCTTTCATTCCTTTATTCCTTTATATAAGAGATATTCTATATCTTTCCAAGTTATCACCAATACTCCTTAATAACAAGATCTTTTGCTTGTGTAATCTAATAAAATACCTACCTAATGTTTCATTTTGAATTGTCGGACCAATCTTAGAATAATAATCTAAAAGTTTGTATAACTTGATTTGAATAAGATTGGTGAAGAAATTTCTGAATTTTAATCCTTGTGAATTTTGTCCAACTTTAGTGAAACGTAGTGGATGTATTACCGTTATACATCTAATAAGTAGTGTTAGGCCTTCAATTTAACTAAAATCCAACCAGCTACTCATTTTATAAAAATCTATAAAATGTCTTGTATTGCTTAGATTTTGCCCATATTCTCTAATCTATCTCTTGATTATCAAAATTTCTTAAATTTTTTATTGTTCTAAAAATATAATAGATGTATAGATTCATGCACACTTGGTAATTTTTGTTAGATAAACTTAATCCTTAAGTTCTCTTCCCTTTTGATGATAACAAAACCCTTTCCAAAAAATATTGAATCCTTATTTATTGTGAAAATTTTTACTTAGAAATAACTCAAGTAACTTAGCCTCATGCTGGCTAAAGTCATAATCACAACTATCATGGATTTGGTTACATTTTTACATTATGTTTGGACACATCACATATTCAATATTTTTCTTATCAATCTCATCTTTTTGTTATCATCTTTTAATATATGGCTCCCCTTGAATTTAATAATGATATAATGAAAGGAGACATAAATTAATAGAATTGGAAGGACAAAAGTCCCAACAAGTTAACAAAGATGTGACTAGCAACATGAATACCAATAGTTGAATAAAGTAATGATAGGCGGAGGTAATCCAACAAGTGTCTAAAAAGATGAGACCTAAAAAAAATCAACTTAGACAAGGAAAAGATAAAACTAACAAAATGCAATCTAAAATAATGGGAAAGATCAGTTGGAAATAAAATGATAGAAAATTAATTCTTTTTTTTTTTTTTACTCAAGACAAAACTTGTTAATTCTTCTAGAAGAGCTTAGTGGAGTCTAATACAGCTTCCAACGAAGATAGAAAATCTAATCTAGTTGCCGATTTGGGTATAAGATGCATAGAAAATGATGGAATAGAGAGTGATACATGTTGTATGGAAAGGGCAAAAAATATACTTTTAGGTGGTGGTTCATTTTACATAGTTGATGTAGGTAGCATGGTGTGATTAGAAGATGCTAGTGCTTGATAAAGAAACGTTCAAACTACGATTTCATCATATCCATGAATGCGCTCAATTTTTTGTCCATGATTTCCTCCACTTCCTTCTTAGAAATTCCACTTGATGAACCATCAAATATCTTCCCTTCATAAATCCAATCATCATCTTCTTATTCATCCTTTCAATTAAACACCTTTTCTCTTTTCCTTTTTTCACGCAATTTGAAATTTGCCTCCTCCTTAGTTCTCGATCCATATTTTTATTATTTTTCTCCTTAGCAACCTTTTTTCCCTTTCTCTTCGTGTTCTTATCTTCACTACTCTGTAATTAAACCTCTATCTCATCATCAGATCCCTCCCCCTCACTCAGAGATTTAGGCAACTTATTTCTCTTATGCCTATCATGCACATAGTAAGCCCATTCATTCGTATACCAAATTTTGTTCTTTATGTTGATTTCAGTATGGTGGATATTAATCTTACCTATGAGTTTTAAGGGGATTTGCCTAATAGAAGCTTTAGATAACTTCAGTTCATTAACAAATTTCCATTGGGTTTTCCTTTTCTAGTAAAAAACGCATGCTTAATAGTTTAGTTGGCAATGTCTATTTTCTATTTCTTTAGCATTACAAAGATTATTGATGCATCTTCTTTAAAAATAGAAGTAGTGCTACCATTTTTGGGCACAATATAGCTTATAACTAATTTGTGTAATATTCTTGTTGATAGCCTAATGTTAAAGACATATACTTCCTTCCCATCTAGAATTTTTCCTCTATTATTTAATTCCTCAAACACTTTCTTTTTACCCCATTTCATAAACTCTTCATCATCATTGACATCTAGTTAAATCAAAATGATATATTCTCTCCTTATTATTTCAATTTTCTTTCCTAACACAATTGATGTCAACCTGTCCCTTATATTAATCAAGATTTTTATAAAATTCAAAAACTCTCTCACAATAAAATATGACTTCAATATTACAAATATTTCTGCACTTGATATCCAAAGATTCACTCCAATAAAACCAATTTGTAGAAAAGAATTCAAAATCAAATATGTAGAACTCAATATAATTAAGCTTTTTCTTAGATGAAACACACAAAAATTTAGGTTTTTTCGTTTTCTATTTGTCCTTTGCTTTGATCTCCTGAAATCAAATAGCAGTTAGGATAGACTTTGAAGACTCTTATTCATCCTCTACTTTCCCTTTAGATTTTCTTTCTAAACTATCCCTTGCCAAACCAAATATCTTCTATTTCTTTTGCTTTAACCCTTGTTTCTATTTTCTCACTCAACTCTATTGTTTTTGGAATCTGAGTTATTGTTTGAGGATTTGCAAAAGGAGCAAGAGTTAGGCTTTAGGTATGCTAAGGCTAGTTCTATGTATCCAACATAGCCACTCCGATGCCTAAGTTAGTATAGTGTATAGTGTTAGAGAAAGAGCATTTGAGAATATAAGGGTAAGTGTTTAGAGTGCATAGAGAGTTCTTACAGTAGTTATGTTCCCATATTTTAGACCTTGGTTTGATAATTGAAGTGGATAGCAGTTGAACTGCCAAATACACATGGCATTTCTTGAATTTAGCAATATGCAAATCATAGTGGGAAGTGGATGGTTAGATAGTTGTTGTCTAAGTAACTACTAAATTATTCATGCTCACATTTGAATATTCAACCCTTCATGGATTAAGCCTTAATAATTGGGCCTTCAATAATACTGATTTAGGGATAGATAATGAATTGTTGAAGATCTAGCAAGAGGTCGGCAACTGATGGCGACTAAGTGGTCAGCTATATTGGGAATTAGCGAATGGCATAACCCTTTAACCAATTTTCGATTCTCTTAAGAGTAGTACTTAGCCAAATTTTCACATTTAGCTATGGGTTGGCATGGAGCTGAACATTTGATTGAGAGGATAAAAATACACTGTCAAAATTTGCCCCTCTACCTATGGGTGACATGTAGAATGGTAGCCAAGCTTGTGCTATGATTTTAAATAGCCTAATAGCTAAACTTTGGTAGATAACCTGGTCCATTTAGGTACCATAGCATTCAGGTTGAAATGTCTTTCCAAACTCCCAAATCAAGGGTTGTAGCTATTCATTTTCTCTCTCCTTGAAACGTACGTAATAATTGTCTTGTTTGTAATCATTTCCTCTATATGTTCAGTAACTATTAATGCAATAGTAGTGGTAAGATCACTATGAGTAAAACGTGTCCTCGATTGGGCTTAATCCAAATCAAATTGATTTGCTTTCCCAAAAATTGCCATTTATCTTCTTTATAAAAAACCTAAGCCTTTTTTCTCTCTTCCCTTTTGCATTTCTCTCTTCTCTCTTTCAAGCTTAATTCCAATTTTCATGAATTCCTCAAGAACTAAGATATGGCAAAAACTAAGATAGTCAGTTCTCCTTCCTTCGAGGCTACTTCCCCTATGAAATGATGGAATCGACATTGTCCAATGGGCAAAGTGGCTTGGCTTTAAGTTGTAGCAATGCGATTGATAGATATGAACAATTTTCTTGGATTGAAGCTCTTCCAAGGGATTTGTATCCCGATGACGAAGAAGACAACAAGCAAGTTGTCTATTTGTACAATGATATTTTGTTTGATAAATGGGCTCCCAATAGAATATAAAGCCATGATGATAAATACTTGGTTTTGAGGTATGAGCCTTTTCTATCTAAACTTCCAAAAGAATGGAACTTGAGGAAGCTTAGGATGGATGAGAGGGTTTGTTTTCCTCTTAAAAATGAATTTCATGTATATTTGAAGTATTTTGAGTTTGGTCTATGACTGTTGTTCTCTAACATTCAAAAGGCATTTTTTAATTATTTTCATGTTGCATTGAGCATGTTCTCACCAAATACTTATAAGATCTTGATAGCCTTCAAAATAATCTATGAAGAGCTAAAGGTTAGGTGTACAATAGAGTTGTTTAAGTATTTTTTCACAAAAGTAGTAGAATGATGAGTGGTTTTATGTTGTTGCCTGATACAAGAGGAAGTTTTTGGTTAGTTTGGATTCTAAGATCTATGGTTGGTACGACAAGTTCATTTCGATAAGGTTAGAGAATGGGTTGGACTTATGGTATGGGTGGTTGAAACTATTTATGTTGATGAATTCAACCTTCTTCCTAATGACAAGCGAGATACTAAGAGGATACAAGCTTGGTGAAAGAAAAATTTCTTTAGGGACACTATGGTGATAATCAACTTAAGATAAGCCAATCTTCTCTAACAAAGAAGGTATAACTTAGTTTCTTTGTTGTGTTGAGTTAGCATGGTTTGTGAGTTTTTCCTTTGTATTTGACTCATGATACATATATATTTTGTCCCTTGCATATATGGGTGTTGGAGAAATCGATTCAAAGAAGCTCTTGGCTCAAGCTAAGGATAAGAAGAATAAGATTTACTAACACGCTAATAAGGTCATTACCGGTTAAGGGGCTCCTCCCAAGCCTATTGAGAAGAAGAAGGTAGTATAGAGTAAGACTAGTTTGGTAACTTCTAGAAAATCTCTATAGGTAACTCTTAAGGAGAATGTCTAGGAGCTACAATCTAAGGCTCCAGAGCCAAACCCTTCAGGTGGGCCTTTAGATATGTTGGTGAAGATGAGCGAAGGAAAAGAGTTTAAGGAAGCCCTTACCACCAATAAATGAAAAGCTTCTAGCTCCTCTAGTGATGCCCTTGATGTAGTGAACAACATTGCCCCTTTGCTTACTCTTACTGAAGTCTAACAAGCTTAAGCCTTTGGAATCCCCAATGTCAACTTTATATCAAGGTAAGAGGACATCAATGAATTTATCCCTTTATGGGATAGGTCAATCCTGACCTTCAATTCCACTCTTAGGGATAGGCATAAATCTTATGCCATTATGAAGAGGAACATCCTCCTTCGAGATGAGATGATCTTGTAGAAGGACTTAAGGGGAGTTGGGGGCAGCATTGCAGAGATGACTACTCTGAAGCTGTATGATGTAAGTTTGGGTTTTACTATGGTGTTTATGTTTATGTAACACACATATAATGAGGCTAACTTTTGTTTTTACAAATGAACAGGTACAACTTAATGGTCATTGAAGAAGCTGAGGTTGAGATGCGGATGGTAAGCATCAACTTATTATAGATATCCCATTTTTGCCACCCTTTATCTTTATTTTTATTTTTGGTTAGGTCCACAAAAAAAAAAAAAAAAAAACAAACAAAAATAAAAAAACCTAAAAAAATAGAAAAATAGAAAGTGTTAGAAAAGTTTGAGTCAAGTTAGTGAGTCGTTTATGGTTGGGTTAGGTAATAATAAGATGTATATGTAATTTAATACATTTTGAGTCTTTTGAAAAATTAGGCTTCATTAGAAAAATATATTTTTGAAGGGTCTAGTAAAATTTAGATTCATAAAGATGGCTTTATTTTTAAAATTTGAATGATTTTAATTGAACAAATGAAAAATAAAACTTGGGATTTATTAATTTTAACTTTATAGACATCCCATTTTTGTTTCCTTTTTATTTAAAAATTTTTAGAATAGGGTAATGGGTCCTAATTTAGAAAAAAAAAAAAGTAAAAAAAGAGAGGAGATAATGGTAAGTTTAGTTTATTTTATTCAAGAGTTAAGTAAAAAATAAATGAAATAGAATAAAGTAAAATCATATTAACAAAAATTAAAATTAGAAAATTGTTTTATTACTTAGAAAAATCTTTTTCCAAGTAAATAAAATAAAATGAACCTTTTGTTTCATATTAGGATCTTTTAGAACTTTTCAAAAATAAATAAAACGATTAGGATCCTTTCAAAAAATTTTCAAAATAAATTAAAAAGACTAAAGAAATCTAAGCCTAACTCTTTTCCAAAATAAAAGAGATCAACTCGCTAATATTTTCGAAAAAGAACAATGTATGTTTGATCTCAAATAGCAGGTATATAGGTGCCTCTGAGGCAATGTAAAAAATGAAAAAAATTAGTTTTTTTCACTTTTAGCTTGATTTTCTCAATTTGGTAAAAAATGAAAAATAATTTTCCTTTTTTTAGAATTATTCAATTAAAAGTAATTTAAATAGATTGTGTTGTAATTATAAAAGGTGATTTTAGGAATTAAATCTAAATTTGGAAAGTTTGTAGTATCCTTAAGGGTTTAAAAAACCTAACCCCTAAACTTGTTTCTTTAATTTTCCAAAACCTTTTTCTAAAATTGGTTTTCTCTCGTGCAAACTAGTGTCTAGATCAAAATCAAATCCACTCATTTGGTTTTGACCTAAACCGTTCCCTGATTTTGATCAGATGGTGACTCCAAAAGTTTACAAAACTCTTTTAAAAAGTTAGTTTTTCTTTAAACCTTAATTGAGGACCAATATTAAATGGGGAATGTTTAATATTGATCGGTTTATGGAAGACTTATAAAAATTGAGAAAAAATCAAGCTCGACAAACTTGAGTAAAAAAGTCCTTTACATATATATATTTTTTATTATTTAATTGTTTTAAGGCTATGTGGATCATTCTAAAAATAAGTTAGATGATTTAGCTTTAGGTTTTTGAAACCTAATGTAAATTTGGCCTAAGGAGTTATTTAATAAGAATTAAATGGTTGCATCAATTGATGAGAAGCTCTACAGCATACTACGCGTGATTTTTTTTTTTAAACAGTCACATGTTGAGCAAGTGAAGTCTTCTTCCTAAGCAGCAACCAGGCACTAGAAAAAACAAGAAGAGAGAGAGAGATAGCTCAATCCGATTTTCTTTTGTTAAATTTGATTTGTTTCTAATGAATCTTCATTGCAAATCTATTCATTATTCAACACTAGATGCATCATTTATTAAAAGATTTGCATTAACACTAAAAATCAGATCAAATAAAATGGATAAACTTAAGCTTTCTCTCTCTATAAATTGGAACAATTCGATTTAGCCATATCTAGGAGAGAAAATCAAAATCTAAATGTGTTTATATATATACTTGAACATAGAAAACAAGAACACACAACCAGATTCACGTAGAAACCTAAAAAATTGAATCAAGAACTTCCTCTCTCTAACCATCGTCGGCTACTCTCCCCTTCCACCACACGATTGCACCAAACACTACTACCTACTTGAAACGTCCACCCCCATAGGCTTGTTACTACCCAAAATCCCTAGTCTAGTCATCCTCGTTCCTTGCTACAACACCACTACCTTCAACTAAACAAACCCCTGTTGTACCTAAGAGCTTAGTTATCACTAGGACTTACCATAGTAGATTTGAACCAATGAGTCCTTCGAAATATCGAAGAAACTTAGAGTGAGTAGGTCGATGACGTGAAGCTGCTTAGAGGATATGACCACCTACAAACATAACACGACTTGATACTTCACTTGATATGACGTATAAGTTAATGTCAAGGTCCACCCGCTACTAATCTTGAACTATTCTGCAAGATTAGATAAGAGTGTATGAAAATGGACTTGGAGAGGTTGTCTCACAAGAATAGTATATTCGATGTTTATTTTGTAAGGTAAGATGATTTCGACTTATAAGAAGAAGGGATTATTTATAGTAAATCGCTAGGACAAAATTACAAATAAAGAAATTACAAAAAAGCATACATAAAAGGGGATTCTTAGTACATACAAAAAAGGGTAAAAAGGATAAACAACAAAAAGAGAAAAATAGTACAATATCAGATGAAATGGATAGGTGGTAATGCAACATTGGTTCCGTACAAAGATTCTCTAGGTATAGCAGCTAAGTGGAAACAACTTATGGCGGTATCGAGGATTATCAAGACAAGAAAGGGATGTAGTAAGTATTGGTACTTGGCCAGAAGAGAAGTACTTGGCCGATACTCAGCAAGAAGCTCTTGACAACTGGAGGTTTGATCATTCGATACAAGAGGGAGAAAAGAGAGCAGGGTATAACCTTCCAGAGTTGTCAAGGAATTCAGCTATCCTTCTTCTACATAAAGTTTCTTGTCATTAGCAGGTTAACGAGAGAGTATTCTTTGGACAGGATTGGAGGCTTCAGAGCTGTGTATGAATAAGAGGACCAGTGGTTGGTAGCTCATCAACCCCCAAGCTAGCCATGACCACCATCGCCACCTGTTATCTTAATAGCCACTAAACATAAAGCCAACACCATCACCTTACTCCTTACACCTACAAACCCCAAAATACGTTGTTCTATAGCATTAAATCACCCCTAGTCGTGTTGTCCAATAGCCATTGTCGTCTACCACCTTACACCACCATTGCAACCACCATTAAATACCAAAACACTATTACCATTAGGGCTTTTTGTTAATGAGCTTCTAATGGAAATGAGGTTTCCTGCTTGAAATAACTCGCAAAGTTGCCTTTAGCATGTTGTCTTGGCTATTCGATCAAATGTGACTCGAGAGTTGCCCATAGTACCGAACCCAACTTGCACCTGTTACGTAGATTTGGTTGATTTGTTTTTTTTTTTTTTCCTTTTCTTTATTCACTTTTTCCTTTTGTGATTTTTGTTTTTATAATTATCCATACTAACTTTATTTATCTTTCATATTGGTCTATAGTTTTAATTATCTAAGTTCTCACTTTTTTTTTTTTTATATTCATGCATCATGTGTGCATTATTCAAGTTTGCATGATATGGTAAATTTATATGATTAGTTTTATTATTTAATATTTCATGTTTACTAACCTAATTTTCGCAAGTTTATTATTTTTGGCGTTTGTGCTTAGTGTTACAAAGTAAGGTTTTCTTTTTTGTTTTTTTTTTTTTTTTTATAAAATTGCATCTTTTGCATATTTTTATTAAATTTGCACCTTATTGTAGGAGTTTTCATTGTTTTATTAAAATATCAACTTTTTATTAAAATTGTATATTGCATGTTTTCTTTAAATTTGCTCAGCAAGATCTGCATATTTTCGCAAATTTGCATATTAGCACATTTTTCACATACTTGCTTCTTGCATTTAAAAATTGTAACCTTTTTACCAATTAGGAACTTTAGGACTTAAAAAAAATATTCATTTTGTCATGTAGTCGATTTTTCAAAATAAGGAAAATCTTAATTTTGGTTTCTTTCAAAAGTAGGTTCTTTTTAGGGTTTCTTTTTTTTTTTTAAATTCAAGCAATAAGAATTAAGGTTTCTTTTTAGGTTTTTTTTTCCTTTTTTTTAAAAAATAAATTGGCCAAAAATGTAAACCTGACATTTTTTTTAAATATAAAATCAACCAACACACTAAAGTTTTCTAAAAAAGAAAAGAGAATTACGTTAGTTTGATCTCGATTAACAAGCATATAAGCATTTTAACGACAACCATAAAAATTGAAAAGCTTTTTAATTTTTTAGAAAAATTTGTAATAAAATATTATAAAAAATCATTTTTTCATCCACTTTTTGCATATTTTTGCGTATTTTGCATTTTTAGAAAAATCACAAAAAATAAAAGCCCATTACTTAGCTTTTTTAATTCTTATGTGGTGACTTTTTCTTAACTTGTTAGCCTTCGAACTCAATTTTCCTGCTTAAAATTTTCTAAAAAATTAATTTTGAGAAAATTCATGGATCAGTGGCTAAATTAAGGTTTTTCCATTAAAAAACCCTAATTTCATATTTTTACTAGTTTTTATTAGTTGGTAACTATCGAGCCTAGTTTTTCACCTCCCAATTTTTAAAATTTAATTAAATTTTCTTTAAACCGATCAGTATTAAACTCTTCCCATTTAATGCAAACCTTCGACTGGGGTTTAAAGAAAATCGGTTTTTAACTTGAAAATGTATTGAAGTCGCTATCCGACCGGAGTCAAGAAAAAATGTAAGTTATAACCAATTAGGTATATTAGTTATGACTTAACTACTAAGCTTAATGAGAAAAACCAATTTTATAAAAGAAACGGTTTTAAAAATCAGAGATCTAGATTCGAGGGTTTGAAATTTTAATCTCTTTCAAGTACCACTAACTTTCTAAATTTAATTTTAACTTTAAAAATCACTTTTCAATTTTAAAAGATAGAGCTTGATTATTTACCTAAATGGGATTAGACATACGTAGTTCTTTTTGTAAAACTTTAGTGGGTTTTGTTTATTTTAATTTTGAAATTACGCCAGATTTACATTTTTAACCCAATCTAGTTTATTGAAAAAAAATTTTAAAAAAAGGTCTTAAATAGGGAATTTTATTTTTTTGAAAAATTCTAAAGTGTCCTAATTTGGAAAGGTTCCATTTATTTTTGTTTCATTTTTGGAAATTTTAATTTTCTAGATGATAAGACAATTTTATAATATTTTCAATTTATTATTATTTTTATTGACTTATTTTTTTTTATTTTATCTAAAACTAAAAAAAAAAAATAAACTATTCTTTTTCTTGTTTTTTTTTTTCATTTTATTATTACATTTACATTCAAAAATAAAATAACAAAAACAATAATTATAAAAAAAAATAAAACAAAATACAAAATGATCAAATGGATGAAGGCAGGACTAGGGGAAGAGCACGGGTTGGACCGGGTTGGGCTTAGGTTACGGGTCGAATGACTCAACTCACATGTACTGCATGTGATTGGCCGAGGAAGATGAAGAACACTAGTGAAAGGCTTGATCCGAGCTTATCCAAGCACCAAATGAGTGGTGGAGCTCGGTTTGGTGCGAATTTTATTGGGGAATGGGGGTTTGGAGAAGTGCTACGGCTCAGGGTGGCTATTTAGGTGATGTTTGTGAGTGGTGGTCAGCAGTGGTTAATGGGGGGCCTGAGCAGTGACTACTAGGGTTGAATGATGGGTTAGGATTAGGGTTTTGGAGTATGGTGAGGCTTGGGGTAAAGTTGGTTTCGTGCTGCTGGCCATGGTGATTGCGAGTGGGCTATAGTGGTTGTGAGTGGGTCATGGTGGTAGTGAAGGTTTGGCTATGGCAGTTGTTGCTAGGGGGCATGGTAATGAATGAGGAAGGTTGGGTTTAACTTCTAGGAGCTTGAGGATAATGGCTACGAGGTAAGCTTGGTCGAAAGAGCTTCAATTCAAAGCTTATCCTAGAGAGAGAAAGATACGACTAATGGAGAGAGGAGGAGCTCGAATTAGTGTTTACGAGTAGATTCTAATGTTCGTGTATCATTTTTTGTATGTCCAAGACTCCTATTTATACATCAAGTCAACTTAGAAATCAAGGAAAGCCAAGATTTGAGTTAAGTGCAAATTCCTAGATTTTCAGTTTTTTTTCCCACTTTTAGAGCTCAATTTGAATGCATTTTTGATCGAATCTGGATGCATTCTTTGATTCTATTCTAAGTAGGCCAAGTGGTGAACAAGATTAGTATAAGAAATCATGCTTATGTGTGAAATTTGTGCAAAAATTTAGGCTAAAGTGAAGGGGTCGGGTTTATTTTGCTAGGGAAAGCAAAGAAAAATGTGGGAAAAAGAAAGAAAAGGGAGAGAAAATGCTGACGTAACACTACGTCAACCATGTTGACCAACCATATGTTGCCACGTGTCCTTACGTGACACGTGGCGCCACGTCAATACGCGTCTAACTCGATATTGCCACGTGTCAAGACATGTAATGTAATGAGAACTAGATATGTAGCAGTTCATGATTATCTGAAAAAAAATTAAAAGCTTTTATATACCTTCGCCAAGATTCAAACCCTTGACCTCATACTCTAACCCAATGCTAAGTCCATTTGCTTATCTGCTAGACTGTTGACTTTTGTCTTGTCTATATGTGCAATAAAATTGTATATATGAATTAGGCCAGTTTAAATCCAAACTTAGTCCCAATGGTCCCATTCCTCAATTTATTAAAATTAAAAATCTATTCTATTAAATCATTATTTTCTAAATTCTATAAAACTTCTATTCTCAAATTTTTTCTGACTTTTCAATTTTCTAAATTTTTCCAAAATTTTTTCACCTTTTTTTTCTGTATTTTCCAAATTTCTTATTTTTTGCATTTTTTCCTATCTTTTCTTTTTCTTTTTATTTTTCTAAATTTCTTATTTTTTGGATTTTCTTTAATTTTTCTATTTGTTGTGTTTTTTCCTGATTTAAGACCCATTATCCTATTGAAATAAAATAAAATAAAATAAAATAAAAAGGGCAAAAATTGAGTGTCTACAACTGTCCCTTTTTATGGTGAAGTTTTAACAAAACTTTACCACAAAGATAAATAGACACTATTTTTGCCCTAGGGAAGACTTTATAACAACTAACTAACTATCTTAGACTCAATCTATTGGGGATTTGGTGAAGAAATAAAACCTAGTTGTGTCTCTCTAGGCTCACTAACCTAAGCGGGAGCATCTCTTGGAGACTAACGACCCTAAGTTAGGATCAATCTAACGAACTTGATCGTGCTTTTCTAGGCTCACTAACTTAGGCAAGAGTATCTTTCGGGGATTAGCAACCCTATGCTAGGATTGATCTAAAAGACCTGGTTGTGCCTCACTAGGCTCATTAACTTAAGCGGGAGCATCTCTTGGGGACCAGCAACGATAAGTTGGGATAGATCTAAAGGACTTAGTCGTGCCTCACTAGGCTCACTAACCTATGCGAGAGCATCTCTTAGGAACTAGCAACCTTAAGTTGAGATCGATCTAAAGAACCTGGTCATACCTCACTAGGCTCACTAACCTAGGTGAGAATGTCTTGCGAAGACTAATAACCTAAAGTTGAGATTGATCTAAAGAACCTGGTTGTACTTCTCTAAGCTCACTAACTTAGGTAGGAGCGTCTCTTGGAGATTAGTAACCTTAAGCTAGGATCGATCTAAAGGACTAGGTTGTACCTTATCAGGCTCACTAACTTAGGTGGGAGCATCTTTCAAGAACTAGCAATCGTAAGTTAGGATCGATCTAAAGGACCTGGTTATGCCTTACTAGGCTCATTAACATAAGTAGGACCGTCTTTCATGGACTAGCAACCTTAAGTTGGGATCGATCTAAAGAACATGGTCTTGCCTCTCTAAGCTCATTAACTTAGGTGGGAGCATTTCTTAGGGACTAAGAACCCTAAGTTAAGATTGGTCTAAAGGACCCGGTTGTGCCTCTCTAGACTCACTAACCTAGGTGGGAGCATCTTTCGAAGACTAGCAACCCTAAGTTGGGATCAATCTAAAGGACTTGGTTATGCCTTACTAGGCTCACTAACCTAGGTAGGAGTGTCTCTTAGGGATTAGCAACCTTAAGCTGGGATAGATCTAAAGGACCTAGTTGTGCCTCACTAACCTAAGTGGGAGCGTCTCTTGAGGACTAACAACCCTAAGTTGGGATCAATCTAAAGAACCTGGTTGTGCTTTGCTAGGCTCATTAACCTAGGCGGGAACATCTTGTGGGGACTAACAATCCTAAGTTGGGATCGATCTAAAGAACCCGGTCATGTCTCTCTAAACTCACTAACCTAGGTAGGAAGTGTCGTACTTCACTAGGCTCACTAACCTAGGTGGAAGTGTCTCTTAGAGACTAGCAACCTTAAGCTGTACTTAATAAAGTGCCTTATGGCTTGTTAAAAGAATACTGGTGAAGGAGAAATGCCTTATGGGCTTGCTGAAAAAAATGATGAAGGGAAGTGCCCTATGGGCTTGCTTGAGAGAATTTGATGAACAAAAATACCCTATGGGCTCACTAAAGAAATTTGAGGAATAGAAGCGCCTTACAGGTTTGCTGAAGACCTTAAAGACAGTTGAATGGGTGGAAGGTAGGATAGCCTTAGAGTTAGCTAGGATTAAACTTGTCCAAAACGTTGTTTGATTTGAGGAAACTATTTATCAATAATCCCTTTGGTGAAAACCATTTACATTAAAGACATTGGGGATAATTTCCTTTATTTGGGAAGAATGAGAAAAACCCTGACTATTGTGGTTAGCTTTTTTGGAATGGATTGAAAACTTGGCCACTTGTGCTAACATGGAATTGGAATAAAGATACTTTCTCTCTCTTTTTCTTTTTCTTTTTTTTATTACCCCTTTTTTTTTTTCTTTTCTTCTCTCTTTTTTTTTTTTTAGTTCACTAACAAGTAAAGAACCTTTCCTTAATAATCGCATAAGGCCTCTTATGTTCCCCCTAGCCTTGATGTCAAGTCACTTGGTGGGGCCTTGTGATTTCAAACACCCTTAGTTTTTAAAGAAAAAGTGACTCATGACTAGTTTAGTCAAAAAGGACTTTCTTGCAAACTCTTGGCCGTGATTACACTCTTGACTATAGTCCCAAAATTATAGTCCATTTTGCATGTGATATGCTTAGCCAATCCATTAGGTCTTTTTCGATTTAACATTATGAATTTAGGCTTTTGGTCTAAAGTTTTCAAAAGGGATTAGTGAAAAATCCTATCTTGAAAGAAATATTAATCCCAGATGTACAAGTTGAGAACCTTAGGAAAAATTGAAAATATGCTTGCCCCAGTTTTAAAAAACAACTTTTATTAAAGATAGATTACCTTTTAAGATCAAAAGAGCTTTTATTGTGTAGGGGTGGTATTGTGGATGGGAAGGCCTATTGTGATTCTGCATAAGAGATGCTTTAGAGTGGATATCGAGATTTTGGGTTTTTGAGCTTTGGAACGTGATTCAAGACCTGGTGTTTTTTGGGACTATTTGGGCTTTGACCCCTGGCCTTTTGATTCGATTTTGGTTGCCCTTGCTGGGATGTGAAATATTTTTTTGGGCTTTTGTCTTACGTTCGGGCCTAATTCTTTGGCCTCTTTTCTTCTTCTTCTTCTTCTTCTTTTTTTAATTACTTTACCCCATTATCCCTTACTATTCCCTCTCTTCTTTTGGCTCCAAGAATAATTATCTCTATTGTTGAGTTTTTTCTTCTTAAATGATTCAAGGTCCTAAATTCATGGATTTCTATTGTATGAGCTCGGGTGAGGTAAGTATATGCTTGAGGTGTTTAAAAAAGGATATGGCTCTTCTTCATTTCAAAAGAAAAATAACTTATAAAAAATAAAAGTTGCTTTTGAATTTAACGTTATTGAAGCAAGTATAAACCAATTTTATCCTTCTCTCCTCATCAATAACCCTAACCTTTGAATTGCCTCATTATGGGTAATTCTCGATAGAGTTTAAATTTGAAAATTCTTCAAATGGGTCTAACAGGGTGAATGAGAGATGATTGTGTTTAGGATTTGAAAATGAATGCCTAACTTCATTTTAATCTGCGTATCACATTCAAAGTGGACCTCTTTTAAAGAATGAGTCCAAAGTAACCTTACCATTATGTCTTTGAACTCTCAAAGTGTTTCAGGTGAGTGTGGAAGATAGCTTACCTCTTTTCAATCTAAACCTTTTAAAAGTGAGTTACTGATTTCTTAAGGAGGAATTTATTTGCCCTAATGCTAATAACATTGTAATCATTCAATTAGAAAGGCAATAAGATTATATTATTCTAGCTATTACAGACTTTATTGAAAAAAAAAATTTCTTTGTTTTTGCCCTTGTCTTAACAAGCACCTAACTACTTGAAACAATACGTAAGCTTATAAGAAGGTATTGGTAAGCTCAAAAGAAATGGAGCTTTAGGTGACTTAGTTGGACTATCCCCATGACTTAAAGAAGGACCGACTTGTTATAGCTCTAGCTGAATGACTTTTGCATTAATCAGGATTTGAATCTTATTCTTCAATCTCCAGCATTTTTTAGTGAGTGCCCCTTCTGACCCATATGATAGTCGTATTGTGCTTTTCAGTCAAAGTTACATGGTTTGTAATTCGAATTAGGGGCTTCACAAGCTATAATCCTTGTTGTTTTCAAATGATGAAAGATTTGGGTAATTGAGATCTTCAATTGAGTGAATTGTCTCCTCTAAGTCCCTAAGGCTTGTTTTTCTCACTCCTCCTTGGCTTTTTTCTTCTTAGGCCTCCTTCATTACTTGGGCCTACTGACATTTGATCAGTATTGAACATTAGGTGTTGAAATCTTCTAAGTATGGGGCACATTGCCATTTTTAGATTTGTAATGCTCTTTTGTAACGTGGCTACCTTTTCTTCTAGATTTAAGAGTCTCATTACCAATTTTGAATCTTAGGATATTTGGAGAGGCGATCATTGGGAACAAGGCCTGCCATTGTTGAGCCATCTAATGCATCATCCTTTCTAAGGAGGTGAGTTTGTCATTAGCCATGTGAACTTGGTTGGGAAAATTCTTTACCAGTTAGCAACTTTTTTTTTCTTTTTTTTTTTTTTAAGTGAGAGAGAAACATAAAGCTTTGTTTTATAGAAACCGAAAAAAAATCCAAATAAAGATGCCAATTTTTTTTTTTTTTTGGTTTTTAATTGCATTTCCTTAAGTGAGAGAGAATGAATGGTTAGATAAGTTATATTGAAAGACTATCTACAAGGAAGGAAAGAACGAAGAATGATAGACTAAAGAGAAAAATTTTATTAAAGATCAGAGTATAGAGAATAAAACAGAAGGGAGCTTAACAATTATTCTTAACGAAATTTAAAATTTATTCAAAGCCCTTTAACTACATATAAGGTTTCTAATCTAACTCTTGCAATTGGGTTTTAATCTTGTCTAGCATTTCTAAAGCCCAATTTATGGTCCTCTCGCTTTTTTTTACTTGAGCTAACAAGGCCCTATTAAAGGCCTCAGCACACTTAGCCCTCTGCATCTAATAGGTAGCTTCAACTTGTAGCAGCTGCTCATGGATTCATAGGGCATCTGGCAGTCTTGACTTTTTGATTATTCTCTTGTTGGTTACCTACCATTCTTATGTTTACATATGTCATAGACAAGAATTAATCATCAATGCAGCAAAAGAAAGCATATGGAAATATGTAGATGTTGGGATCGTTTGGGTTAATACATTACTTCCTTAAGTTGCAACCTTACTGTCATTTTTAGAAACTTGATTGTATTAAAACTCTTGAAGGATTGGTAGCATTGCAATTTCTTAAGAGTATTGTATTAACTCAAGCTTAGAGGGAAGTATATGCAATTAGGGTAGGATTTGAAAAGGTCCTTAAGTTTTGTGATCTCACTTGTTAAAGAACACTTTCATTAGTCACATTGAGCTTAAGTGAGGCGACCTAATCAATCCCGAGTGGTAGTTACACCATAGCACCCGAAGCCTACGCAATGGCCCCTTTCTTAGGGTCCTAAGACGGCTTAGGTCTAACCACATCTTTCCTACATCTTTGATGCAACAAATGACCCCCCGTATCCCAATGCATGTGATATGTAAGATAATAGTATGGACATGAAGTTAATAACAGATAAATAGAAGTTGAGAGTGAATTATAAGAGAAATACAAGGAAAGAAGCTTCAGGTTTTTTATAACAATGTTGCCTTATTAGTTATTCATCAAACCTTGAAGATTGTATGCAAGAAGGGTGAGTTCTAAAGGTCCTTAAACTTTGTGACCTCATACGTTTCTAAAAAAAAAAAAAAACGGTTCCTTAGTTACATCGAAGTTTAAGTGGGGTAACCTAATTAGCCCCAAACAGTAGTCGCCTTACTATGCTCGAAACTTATACAATGGCTACTCATCCTAGGGTCTTAAGACGGACTGGGTTCAACCATATCTATCATGCATTCATGGTATGAGAAATAAATCACCCCCCTCAAAATAATTAAATACATAAAACTACACTTGTAAAGACGTTAGTACAATTATGATACAAATAAAGAACGAATATGTAAATAAATTACACTAAGGTGGTTTTTAAGGATTAATTTAATTTTGGAAAGTCAAATGTTTAACCCTCTTAACGTCCCTAGTGGAGTCGCCAAGCTATTGAGCCTAGTTTATCACCTCTCAGTTTTTAAAATTTAATTAAGTTTTCTTTAAACTGACCAATATTAAACCCTTCCCGTTTAATACTGACATTCGATTAAGGTTAAAATAAAACCGGTCTTTAACTTGAAAATATATTAGAGTCGCCACCCGACTAGAGTCAGAATAATAGTAAGTTATAACTAATTGGGTGAATTGCTTATGACTTAGCTACTAGTTTTAATGAGAAAACCAATTTTATAAAAGAAATAATTTTAAAAACTAGAGATCTAATCCAAGAGTTAGGAATTTTAAACCCTTACGAGTACCACTAACTTTTCAAATTTAATTTTAACCTAAAAAATCACCTTTCAATTTTAAAAGATAGAACTCGTTTATTTACATAAATGGGATAATTCGAACAATTTAAACTAAAAAGGGAAAATAAGGTTTTTTTATTTTTATCATTATCTCATAGGTACCTACGTACTCGTAATTTAATATCAGACGTATGTAGTTCTTTTTTTAAAACTTTAGTGGGTTTTGCTTGTTTTAATTTTGAAAATGCATCGGATTTATATTTTTAACCCAAACTAGTTTATTTAGGAAAATTTCTAGAAAAAGGTCCTAAATTAGGAATTTTATTTTTTTAGAAAATTCTAAAGTGTCCTAATTTGAAAAGGGTCCTTTATTTTTGTTTCATTTTTGGAAAATTTAATTTTCTAGATGATAAGATGATTTTATAATATTTTTCATTTATTATTATTTTTATTATCTTATTTATTATAATTTTTTTTATCTAAAACTAAAAAAAATAAACCATTCTTTTTCTTCTTTTTTTTTATTTTTTCTTGGTTTTCTTTTTTTTCTTTTTATTATTACATTTACATTGAAAAATAAAATAGCAAAAATGATAAATATAAAATAAATAAAAAAATACAAAATGATCAAATGGATGAGGGCTAAAAACCAGGAAAGGAGCGTAGGTCAGACTCAGGTTACAGGTCGAATGACCAAACTCATGTGCACTACACGTGGTTGGTTGAGGAAGATGAAGAACACTGGTAAGAGGCTTGATCAGAGCTTGTCCAAGCATTGAAATGAGCGAGTGAGCTTAGTTTGGTGTGAATTTATTGGGGAATGGGGGTTTAGAGAAGTGCTGCGGCTCAAGGTAGCTGTTTGGGTGATGTTTGTGAGTGGCGGTCGGCAGTGGTTAATGGAGGGCCTGAGTAGTAGCTACTAGGGTTGAATGATAGGCTGGGGTTAAGGTTTTAGAGTATGGTAAGGCTTGGGGTGAAGTTAGTTTTGCCTGATAATAGTTGGCCATAGTGGTTATGAGTAGGTCATGGTGGTGACGTGGGTTTAGCTATAGCAACTACGGCTAGGGGGTACAGCAATGAATGAAGATGGTTAGGTTTAACTTCTAGGAGCTTGAAGATAGTGGCTATGGGGCGAGCTTGGTCCAAAGAGCTTCAATTCAAAGCTTATCCTAGAGAGAGAAAGACATGACTAGTGGAGAGAGAGAGAGGGAGCTCGAATTAGTGTTTGCGAGTGGATTCTAATGCTCGTGTATTGTTTTCTATGTGCCTAGGACTCCTATTTATACATCAAGTCAACTTAAAAAATAAGGAAAGCCAAGATTCAAGTTAAGTGCAAATTCTCAGATTTTCAATTTTTTTCTCTTACTTTTGATGCTCGATTTGAATGTATTTTTTATTAAATCTAGATGCGTTCTTTGATTCTATTCGAAGTAGGCTAAGTGGTGAACAAGATTAGTATAAGAAATCATGCCTGTATGTGTGAAATTTATGCAAAAATTTAGGCAAAAGTGAAGGGGTCGGGTCTGTTTTGCTAGGGAAAGTGAAGGAAAATACAGGAAAAAGAAAGGAAAAGGAGAGAAAATGCTGATGTGACACTACGTTAGCTGTATTGACCAACTATATGTTGCCATGTATCCTTATGTGACATGTGGCAACTGATTAGCACCACATCAGTATGCATCCAACCTGATGTTACTACATATCAAGACATGTAGCATAATGAGATCCTGACACATGGCAATTGTTGATAATCTGAAAAAAGAAAAAAACTTTTGTATGCCTTCACCGAGATTCAAACCCTTAACCTTATACTCCAACCCAATGCCAAGTTCATATGTTTATCCATTAAGCCGTTGGTTAGTGCTTTGTTCATATGTACAATTAAATTGCACATATGGATTAAGCTAGCCTAGGCTGGGTTTAAATCTAAACCTAAGCCCAACGGTCCCCTTCCTCAATTTATTAAAATTAAAAATCTATTCTATTAAATCATTATTTTCTAAATTCTATAAATCTTCTATTCTCAATTTTTTTTTTTACTTTTCAACTTTTTAAATTTTTTCACTTTTTTTGGTATTTTCTAAATTTATTATTTTTTTGGATTTTCTTTAATTTTTCTATTTTTTGTGTTTTTTCTTGATTTAGGACCTATTATCTTATTGAAATAAAATAAATGAGGTAAAAATTGGGTGTCTACATAACTCTAAGTTGTTTTTCAAAATAATTTTAAAACATTTTATTTTAAAAAAATTTTCTTAATTTTATATTGAGTAATATATATTAAGTTTGTTAGGATCAATAAAAATTAAATTAAGGAAAAACAAAATAGGGTTCGATTCCTATCTTTTTATCGTATCTAGTTTATCTCTAATCTCATCTTTTATTTGTGCTTATATAGAGTGTGGAGGCCTATAACGCATATAGGATGCAAACGGTAACTGTCGAGAAGGCTCAAGTCTCTACCAAGATGGAGGTAAAGAAAATGAAAGGCTTCTTTGTAGTTAAGCAGGATGCTCAAAGGAGGCCTCAAGGAGCTTCTGACCATGTAGGGTCGGCATAATGAGTTCGACAATGAGGTGAAGGATTTCAAGTACCAACTATAAGAGTAGAAAGAGAAGCGTTGGTCCTTGAACCAATTATGCACCTCTTTGAGTGAGAAGTAGTTTGCGCTCAATGAAGAGATCAAACAATTGAAAGAGCACTCCATATGTTCATAGGCTCAAATTACCGAGCTGAAGCAAGCTGCAAAGCATAAGATTTTTGTAGAGGAGGCTCTCACCATCATAATGCAAAGTAAGCATTACAAGTAGCTTTTTTAGAAGAAACTCTTTCAAGGCATTTAGTTGGTAAGGGAAGAGATGTTGAAAGTGCATTTTGATTACGACCTCTCTTGCCTCGACTTCATGAACGCGGATGATGAGGATGATGATGATGATAAGGAGGAGGAGGAGGGTAAAGGTTAGGGACAAGAAGAGACCCTTACTATTGCCAACACTCAAAGGCTTCAACTTAGGTGGAAGCTCTCCCTCCTGTCAAGGAAGATCAAGGAAAAAAGGATGTTACCCTTATTACTTTAGCTAACCATTATACTATTAATGAGACTGCTACTAACCAACCACTAGCTTGATTTTCTTTACTAAGATGTTAAGATGTCAATCTTAATTATGTACTTGGATAAATTTTATTTCCTTATTGATTATGTTTATACGTAGTTTTCCTACACATGCTTCGTTGATTTATGTGTTTGTTATATGCATTTATTAGGTCCATTTAGTGTGACTTTGCTTGAGGAGGCTAAACTTTAGTGTCCAATTTCCTTATTTAAGGTTGGAACATAAAAAATTTGCCCATTAAACCTTCAGGGTATAGCCTAGTAATGTATCCGTTAACCATAATAGGTCAAAATAATTAATTTATTAAGTTTACCTGTCTAGGTATGTTTATTAATAGTTTAAGGTCAAAATCATTAAGTTAGTTTGTTCGCTATTCTTGCTTGAATGTAAAATTTATTGATCCACTAACCATAATTAGGTTAAGATGAAATAAAGTAAAATTATAACAACTTTGCTTTGGTGTTGGAATAAATAAGTCATCATTCCATAGAGTTGAATTGAATACATTTCATTGTATAGTATACTTATTGCACAGGTTACAACCATTAATAGTTGATTAGATAATTGTAAACACCTAATTTTTGCCTCTCTTTTTATTTTTCAGATCAGATTATAGGATCATAAATTAGAAAAAATACAAAATAGGAAATTAAAGAAAAAAAATTAAGGAATTTAGAAGAATTATAGAACAATAAAAAAATTCAAAAATAAGAAAAAGCACAAAAAATAATAATTTTTAAAGAAAAGCATAAAAAAATAAGAAATTTTAGGAAGAAATCCTAAAAAAATAAAAAGTTTAGAAAATAATTTTTAAAAAAATTTAGAAAATCGAAAAATTACAAAAAAGTTAGAACAGTTGAAAAAATAAAAGATTTTAGAAAATAACATGTTATTAGGATAGATTTTAATTTTAATTTTGGTTTATAAGTTGGGTCGTTGAACTTGGGCTTAGATTTAAATCTAACTTAAGCTGCTCAAATCCATATGTACAATTTGATTGCACATACAGACAAGACACCAGCCAATGGCCTAACGAATAAGTATATGAACTTGGTTCGAGTACTGAGTGTGAAGTCAAGGGTTCAAATCTTGGCAAAGATAAGGAGGCCTTTTTATTTTTTGTTAACTAGCACATGCCACATGTTAGGATCTGATTACACCACGTGCCTTGACACGTGGTAGCGTTAGGTTGGGTGGCCTTATTGACGTAACGCCACATAGCATCCACATGGCGTGCTACATGTTACGTGATGATAGGTGGTAAGTCAGGAGTGGTTGACACGATTGATGTGGTACCATGTCGACACTACATCATCACTTTCCCTCTTTTTCCCTCATTTCCCCCTTGATTTTTCTCCTTTTTCCTTCTCAAGAATTGCCCGACCCCCTCACTTTGGCCTTTGATTTCGTGATTTTTCCTTGTTGAAACATACCAATTAATGGTGTAAATTCATCCTTTACGTAGCCTAATGTGAATTGAACCCATTAACATGTCCAAATACAATCAAAGGAGCATTCAATTTGAGCTCCAAAAATTGAAAAAAAAAAAAAAACTGATTTTCTAGGCATTCTTCATTAAATCTGAATTCTAGCTTTCCATGTTTTTGAGATCGATTTGGATATAAAAGGGTGTTGGAGGAGCTCACACAAACACACACAACCATTCACAAGCTATAGAAAACTCACAAGCTCTCTCTCTCTCTCTCTTCTACGACTACTCTCTCTCTCTACACCCACGACATTCTCTCTCTCTTCGTTTTTTCTCCATCAAGTCTCAAATTGATTCACACCACCAACACAAATAGATCCCCTTAGCCACCAACAACCAAGCCTAATCCATTTCGACTGTCGCCATGGTTGCTAGCATCCTCCATTGCCAAGCCCTAACCACCACACCCCCAATCATGGTCATGAGCAGTTGAAGACAGCGGCCATCCACCCTCGCATTATGCTTGTGATCAGTTCAAGATAATGGCCATCTACCTTCGCATTACATCCGTGATCAGCTGAAGCCCATCGATCATGCTCGTGACCCCTTCCAAGCGATTGCCTCAACTGACCTAACTCGATTTGCGACTGACCCGAAGTCCGCTCCAAGTCTGACTCGTGTACCCACAGCATCGAAAGTCCAATTTCTTTTATTTACTTATTTAATTTTTAATTTATTATTAGTTGTCATTTTTTCTTTTATGAATATAAATTTAATAATAACAAAGAAAAAAGAAAAACGAAAAATAAGGTAGTTATTTTATTTATTTTTAGTCTAATAGATAAAAAATAAAAATAAATAGAATAAGTAATAAAAATAAAAATAAATAAATAAGTTAGAGAATAAAAATTATTTTAACACTTAGAAAAATTAAGTTTTCAAAAATAAGTAAAAACTAAGCCTTTAGGGCCCTTTTTAGACTTTCCAAAAATAAAAATTTCAATTTAGGACTTTCTTTTTAGAACTTTCCTTAAATAAACCAAGTTGAACTAAAGACGTAAATCTGGCTATTTTTCCAAAATTAAAATTTGTTCTACCCACTAAAGTTTTACAAAAAAAGAACTATATACATCTGATCCTGAATAGTAGATACGTAAGCACCTATGGGTGACGATAAAAATAAAAAAAAATCTAATTTCCCTTTTTCTTTAGTTTAGATTATTTTATCCAATTATAATAACCAATAACCAAGTTTTGTCTTTCAAAATTAAAAGGTGATTTTTAGGTTTAATTTTAATTTCAGAAAGTCAATGGTACTCGTAAGGATTTAAAATTTCTAACCCTCAGACCTAAATCTCTAGTTTTCAAAAACTGTTTTCACAAAATTGATTTTAGTTATTCGACTAGTGGCTAAGTTATAACTAATCCACCCAATTGGTTATAACTTAACTGTTTTTCTTAACTCCAGTCAAGTGGCGACTCTAAAGTTGTTTTTCAAAATAAAAAGAGACGGTTTTTTTTAGACCCTAGTCAAGAATCAGTATTGAATAGGTAGGATTTAGTACTGATCAATTTAGAGAATACTTAATTTTAAAAAGAACCAGGAGAGTGAAAAACCAGACTTGATAATAATAAAATAGCCCTTAATAATTAATCAACATAAAGTGAGAAATAAGAAAACTTCATCCACTTATCTCAAGAGTCACTCAAAGAACAATTTCAAGTTCTTGGCATTCCATACCTTTAGAATAACTTATCTATCTAATCTTTCCAACCTATAAGCACCATTCCCTATAACCTTTCATATTTGAACTAGATCTTCCTAATTGGCTGCAAGTTTCCCTTAGCCATCTAAAAATCTTATCACTTCAACTTTGTGACACACTAAATTTGCAAGTTGAGACACCTTGTGTTTCACTTTTTTATTATAATAGCATGCCTCTCTATGTTGGTATGCTACTATCTTGGCCTTCACCATGTCCTTTATTTCTTTTATCGCATACAAATTGGTCATTATGTTGACTTGATAAGCCATTACATCAAAACTCTACATACGTATAATAGGAAACTCAAGTTCAATTTTTGAGGACAACCTCTAGCCCAAATGCCAAACAAAAGGGGGTTTCTCCTATTGGTGTTCTATGCGTAGTCCTGCACCCCCATAAAATACTCAACAACTTATCAGCCTACTTTTCCTTTTCTTGGTCCATTCTTCGCTTTAGATTATACAATATAGTCTTGTTCACTACTTCCACCTGCCTATTAGTTTGAGGATGTGCAACTGAAGTTTAGGTCAATCTAATGCCATGCTTGTTACAAAAAGCTTGGAATTTGTCATTGTCTTGTCAAATTGTAGACCATTATCCATGATGATCATGTAGGGAACTCCAAATCTTGATAAAATAAAGTTAAATATGAAGGACTCTACCTTTTGTTCTATGATTTTTGCCATTTCCTTGATCTCAACCCACTTGGTAAAATAATCAACCCCAACTATTATGAATTGACATTGTCTTGTAGCCTTTAGGAATGGTCCTAAGATGTTTAAACCCCACTAAGCAAATGGCTAAGGACTGGTCAAGTATTGTAATTCATTCAATGGAGCTCAATTTATCACATCATGTTTTTGGCATTATGGACAGTGTTACACAAAGTCTTGTACATCTTTCTTTACGGTTGACCAATAGAAACCAAGGCTTAATGCTCGAACATATAGTATTTTGACTTCATGTGGCTATTGCAAGCTCTATTATGAAGCTTACAAAGGACTCAGTGTGCCTCTTTGGTGCAAGGTAATGGAGGTAAGGCTGATTAAAGTTGTGCTTATATAGTTGGTCATCAATCATAGTGTAGTTGGTGGCTTAATACATGAGCCTCCAAGCTTCTTTCCTATTAGAAAGCAATGCTCCATCCTTTAAATAGCTAATTATGGGATTCATCAAAGACTTTTCTTTTGGTGTGGATTGTACTTCCAAATATTATTCAAAATTCATATACTTCCGGGCTCTTATTCAACAAATATTTAATGAAGAGCCAATTATTCAGGTTTGGAAG
Organism: Lumnitzera littorea; assembly: GCA_024138015.1. Taxonomy (NCBI): domain Eukaryota; kingdom Viridiplantae; phylum Streptophyta; class Magnoliopsida; order Myrtales; family Combretaceae; genus Lumnitzera; species Lumnitzera littorea. The sequence goes on from JAMXBB010000002.1 coordinate 50,043,263, forward strand.
TAAGGTAAAGGCCAACTTTGACAACTTGTCAGTGGCTATGTTTTGTACCCTTGGTACTTTAACAATTGTAAAAGATGAGAACTCATTAATGAGCATTTGTATAATGTTCAATTACTTACTCATTGTTTCATCTTTTGTTGCATAATCTCCCTTAATATGTTGAATATTAACTAACAATAAAAAAAAAAAACTTCTAACCTTTTCGCTCTGACCTGTTTTGCTAGCCTTAGCTTAGTGATGAACGCTTCATACTTTGCCTCATTATTACTTGTCAAGAATCCAAATTTAAGTGCATATCGAACCTTCAAGTTGCGAAGCCTTACAGAGTAAGTCCTACTCCACATCCATCTTTGGTAGAGTAGCTATCCACATACAAATTCCATTGAGGCTTTTCAATTAGCTCGATACTATCTTCATCACCTATAAATTCTATGATAAAATCTACTAACAATTGTACTTTCTGAGAAATTCTAGGTTGGTACTAGACACAATATGTGCTCAACTTGAGCACATACTTCATCATTTTGCCTGAGGAATCAAGCTTTTGCAATGCTTGCTGTAGTGGTTATTCTGTGAGGATGGTTAATTGATGCAATTTGAAAAAGGGTTTCAACTTCCCCATTGCTACCACTACAGCAAGAATAAACTTCTCAATACATATGTATCTTAGTTTTAGATCTTGCAAGATATGATTGACATAATAGATTAGTCAGTGTTCCTTCTCCTCAACTTAAACTAATATAAAGGAAAGAGTTTGGTTGCTCATCAACAAATAAAGAAATAACTCTTCTCTGGGAATGGGTTTCGAAAGTATTGGAGGAGATGACAAGTTCTTCAACTCTTAAAATGTGACTTCACACTCCTTTGTCCATGTAAATTCTTTAGGGTTCTTCAATACCTTGAAGAACTTAGCATACTTGTCAACACTCCTTGAAACAAACCAATTAAATGCCGCGATTCGACCTGTCAACTCCTATACTTCTTTTAAGGTGCTCGGGGATTTCATACTCATAATGGCATCTATCTTTTTTGCATTGGCCTCAATTCGTCGTTAAGTCACCATGTAGCTTAAAAATTTTCCCAAAGTGTCCCTAGAAACACACTTCTATGGGTTCAACTTCATAATGTATCTCTTCAGAGTATTAAATGTTTCGTATGGGTCGACAAGATGCTAACCTACTTCCTTACTCTTTACAATTATGTCATCGATATAAACTTCAACATTTCTATGAATTTGAGGCTTGAACATTTTCATCACTACTTTTTGATAGGTTACACCAACATTCTTTAAACCAAAAGGCATTATGGTATAGTAATATGTACTGAAATGAGTGATGAACCATGTCTATACCTCATCTTCTTTTTCCATCTTAATCTAATTATTGATGGAGAAAGCATCCACAAGACTAAGGAACACATGTTTGGCAATTGAATGCTCTATCTATTCAATCCTTAGCAAAGGAAAACATTCTTTTGGACAAGCCTTATTTAGATCCATGAGTCAATGCACATTCTTTACCTACCATTTGACTTCTTAACTAATGTATAATTAGTCGTAGCTTACCATTCTAAGGCATAGCATCTCTTCTTCTATTGCACTACTTTGGTGCTCAAACCTATCTTCAACTTATGTATAACTTTTTGAGCTATGTTGGGCATGTCCAATGGGAACCAGATAAACACATCAGCATTTCTTCTAAGAAATTACACCAAATCTTCATGTAATTCTAGGGGGTAAGGATTTCCTAATCTTTGTGGTTTTCTTTAGGTCATTCCTGAGCTATATATCTTCAATTCCTTCATCAGACTTCTCTAGATCACCAAGTTTCTCATCTAGATTTGTTTCAATTTGAAATACTTCCTCACGTTTAAGGCCTTCAAATACAAGGACCTTGCAAGCTATTGGTGTCCTCGACATACTCCAACTCCAATGGGAGTGAGGAGCTTAACCTTCAAGTGTATTATTGAAGGAACCATTCTAAATAAATTCTAACTTGGTTAGCCCATGATAATGTTGTAAAGTGACTAACACTTGACAACGAGAAGGTCAACCTTGTCTTCTGCCACATTATTATCATCCTTAATCTAGATGGGGAGAGTAATCACTCCTATAGTATAGGCTGATTGTTAAAGGCATATAGGTAACGATCATAGGACTTGAGCTGCATTTTAATCTTTGGCTTCACGTGGTCATAAGCATGCTAGAAAATTAGGTCAATCAAACTCCTTGTCTCCACTAAAATCCTCTTCACCTGAAAATTGGCAATCCTCTCACTAATAACTAGTGCATCACATGCATCATCATGAGGCCTCTAAATACCCTCAAAATCTCTTCATGAAAAAGTGATAGAGTTATTAGCTCTCATTTTTTTACCTTACTCGTTATAAACATGGTTGAAGGCATTAGTCAAACTCGAAGAGCTAGACTAACCTAGATTAGAAGAATCATATAGTATTAATAACACCATTCGGTGTTTTCTTGTTATTAATACTGTTTTGATGAGCATTCTTACCATCCTAAATAGGCTATTCTTCTTGGTCTTGATCATTTCTCCTCCTTTAGGTTGGTCTCTTAATGTTCTATGCATTATGTGACAAAAAATTCCTTAGATAATCTCTCTAAGTCACATCTTTAATAACATTCTTCAATTGTAGACATTCGTTAGTATTATGACCCTTATCACGGTGGAAGTCACAATACATGTTAGAATTCCTCCTAAAAGGATCCCCCCTCATCCTCTCTAGACATTAGAGGATTCTTTGGTTTCAAACTTCCATCAAAATGTCAAACATTGGATGGTTAAGTGGAGTGTAGGTAAAGAAGGTTAGAATTCGTGGTCTTTTCCTATCTCCACCACCCCCTATTGAAAATCTAACATCACTATCATTAAGCCAATCTTTCATGCTTGGGTAGTTCCTATCATTCTTGAGGTTAGATCTACTCTAGTCAGCCTCATGCTAAACTTTGATATTATCTTCTTGCTTGATATAAAACATTAACTCAACCTTGAACTCAGCAAATGTCCTAAGCTTGTTCTTAGCTAAAGGTTTGAAAAAATCCCCATGTAGCTTTACTCCATCTATTATCACATTAAGTACCTCAATCATGTTAAGCTCTAGGATCTACACCATCTCAACCATGAACTGAGTTAAGTATTCTTGAATCCTCTCATCAAGTTTCTACTTAAACATATTAAGGGTAAAAGAGTCTTACATTAAGAGCTAACTAGCAAGAAAGTACTGCAAAAACACTTTTACTAAGTTGCCAAAGCAAGTGATAGTGTGTTTAAACCACGTGCTTGCAACTTTCCTTAGCATTGATGGGAAAGCCTAACAAGTAGCTGCATCACTAAGGCTGTGTAATTTAGCAATGGTGTAGTAATGTTCCAAATGGTCTTTACAGAATATCGTGCTAAAAGATACATGTCAAGGGGTGGTTGGCACCATGTACAGAAGCTGTTCTTGTTAATGCGAAGTTTAGGACAATCTTGTGGCTATAGGAATAAGCTTAAGGGATGTTAGAAGAGGGTTTGAGCATTGGGTAAATCTAGTCCTGTCTGGGTTAAAGCATGGATATTGAGAGATATTCAGAGTCTAGGTCAGCATTTCTTTAAGTTAGATGTTTTGGCAACTCGGCTTGCTTAAATGTTTGAGGTTGTTTTGCTTTGACGCTGTCTAGATCATAGCAAGAGCTTAATGATGGGTATTGCTGCTCAGCAAGTCAACATAACTGCTCAACAGCTTGGAGATTGTATTGGCACTTATGAAAGTTCGATACTTAGGTTAGCAGTAGTGTAAAAGGTGGAGTTCAAAATAGAAATCATTGTCTTGAATGGGGTTTAGAGCAAGTATCCTTCACGTGAGTCCTTATAGTCTTCAAGCTTGGTTAGGTATGATTGGTCTACGGAGTTGATTCCTATCATCTACCTAGGGGTTGAAAAGATTTACCCTCAAATTCGAAGTGATCTCGAGCTCTTCTTCTATCCTAGCATCTGCTGGGTCTTCTTCTGGTTAGTAGGGAATCAAGTTGGATACATTGAAGGTGGAAACACCATAGTTCTTGAGTGATTCAATCTGGTATGCATTATGGTTGATCTTCTTTAAGACCTTGAATGGACCATTAACTCGTAGAGATAGCTTACTTTGTCATAAGTGTGAAAATCTCTCTTTGCTAAGGTAAATCCATGCTAAGTCTCCTGGTTTGAAAGAAATAGTTTGACATCCATGACTACTAATCTCTTGTTGTCTTTAGTTGAACTTAGCAATCTTCCTTACTACGGATTGATATAGTTCTAGCAATTCTTAGGCTTGGACGACTCCAGATTGACTCTCTTCAATAGTTGAGGGGTATCGATCAGATCAAAGAGAATAGTAGGATTAAGGCCATAGACAACCTCGAATGGGATCTTCCTAATGGTGTTGTAGACAATTCGGTTGTATGTAAACTTCACTATTGGTAGATAAAGTTCCCAATCTTCTAAGTTCTTTACCACGACAGCTTGGAGTAGATTTCCCAATGTTCTATTCACCACTTTAGTCTAGCCATCAGTTTAAAGGTAGCCATTAAAGCTGGACACAAGTTTAGTTCTAAGTCTTCTCTAAAGAGTCTTCTAACAATAGCTCAAGAATTTTGTGTCTCAATCTAAAACAATAGTCTTCAGCACTCCATGCAATTAGACAACTTCCTATAAAAACAAATCAACAATATATAAAGCATCATTAGATTAATGGCACGAGATGAAGTATGCCATTTTGCTGAAGCGGTCCACTACAACTAAAATTGAATCTTTTCCTTTAGATATCTAAGGTAAACCTAAGAAAAAGTCCATGCTAAGGTTAGCCCAAGGTATATTGGTGTGGGTAAGGGCATATACTCCCTATGCGGCTCTCTCTTTCTTGTAGCCCTAGACATACTTAGCCAAATCAGGCTAGTAAAATTTTTCCTTTAATAGGTTGGCTGTTTTGGTCTCTCTAAAATGACTAGATAATCCACTGCTATGAGCTTCTCTCACCAACAGCTCACATGTGGAATAACTTGGTATACATAGCCTTCTTTCCTTAAAGAGATATCCTTGATATAATATCCTCTAATAGCAACTCTTTCTCTACATTGCTCAAGAATATGACCAAAATGGGGGTCTACGAGTATATTGCTTGGTGATAAGTAAAAATCTCAATAATTTTGTTTACAGGGTAGTTAGCAAGGTTTGCCAACATGACAGGGCATCTGCGACCATATTGGCACTACCCTTCATGTGTTGGATGAAAACCTTTCCATAAATTCTAGCCACTTTGCTTGTCTTTTTTATTTTTTATTTTTTTACTTTTGTGATGCTTCAATGATTCGTGGTTAGTAGAAATTACAAACTCTCATGGTAATAAATAATGTTGCCGAATAGTTCAGTGCAGTACCAATGAGCTTCTCGCTATGGTAGGCAACTAATCATCATTCTTGCATCAGTGCAACACCAATTCCAATGCCTAAAGCATCGCATTCTAATTCAAATTTCTTGTCAAAATCTAATAGGGATAAGACAAGGGTAGTAGTGAGCTTCTCCTTAATTTTCCTGAAGCTATATTCAACTTGATCATTCCATCGAATCCGTCACTTTTCTTTGTTAGATCAGTTAAGGGGGCTACAATTGTAGTGAAGTTTTTAATGAATCGCTTGTAAAAATAAGTAAGGCCATGAAAATTTAGTACTTTAGTGACATTCTTCAGTGTTGACTACTCTAAGATAGCTCAAACCTTTTCCTCATTTGCTTAGATTCCTTCTCCAAATACTACATACCCAAGAAAGATGACTTCCCTTTGATAGAACATACACTTCTTCAGGTTCCCATAGAACTTCTTGGCTCGTAAAATGTCAAAAACAGCTTGAAGATGTTGAACATGGTTGTTCAAATTAATATTGTTTACTAATATGCATCAAAGTACACAACCACACATCTTTTAATCAATGAACACATCACATGATTCATTAGCCACATAAATGTGCTCAATGCATTTATAAGTCCTAATGGCATAACCAACCATTCGTAGAGACCATCGCTTGTCTTGAAAGTAGTCTTCCATTCATAAGCAGGCCTCATGCGAATTTGGTGGTAGCCACTTTGTAAATCAATCTTCATGAATATTTGAGCACCATGTAAATCATCTAACATGTCATTAAGCCTTAGTATAGGATATCTATACTTGACAATAATTTAGTTGATTGCTCGGCTATTGATGTACATAGGCCATGAATCATCCTTCTTTGGGACAAGTAGAGTTAGTAAAATACAAGGACTCATGCTCTCCCTTACATAACCCTGTTCTATTAGTTCATCCACTTTCCTTTTAAGCTTAGTATCCTACTTAGGGTTCATTCAATAGTTAGGTTGGTTCAACAGGGCTACACCTAACTGCAGATTAATAGAATGTTTTATGCTTCAAATTAGGGGAAATCCCTTAGGTAACTCTTTAGGAAATAGGTCGAAAAACTCATCAATCAACCTTTGGATCTCATCAGGAACATCTTCTAGATTTCTCATCTTCAACAATCTTCTAATCAATAGAAACATAAGTTCATCGACCATCTCAACAAGTCAGAGCTCTCTTTGTCTCATCACTAAGGCTTTCTTCTTGTTAGCTTGGGTTAGCTGGTTATGGGTCTTGTTCACTTAGGCGAGTGTTATGGGTTGCAACACAATCTTCTTCCCATCCATAATAAAGGCATGGGTGTTCTTATATCTATTGTAAATAACATGTCGGTCGAACAACTAACGTAAACTCATTCCAAGAGGTATCGTATGTCTCTTGGGATGAAGAGTTCCTAAAGGGAGCTCCCAACATGAAAATGAAGAGGGCTAAGGGGAAGCTCCTAAGGCCAAAGTAAGAGGTCTGTGCTAATAATCTCATACTACATAAGTAATAGATGTAAAGCTCCTATGGGGATGACATCACACATCACTTCATCCCTATATATATTCCTAATGCTAAAAGGCATGGATACTTGTTTTGTGATGTGTAGAGCACCCTTATCATGAAGCTAATGTAGCTTATAAGGTTAAGGGTACTTAGAGGTTGACAATCCTAACCTCTATACAAAGGACTATGCAACAACGTTGGCATAATATCCTCTATCTACAATGATGGTACACAACTGTTCCTTAATGGTATATTTTATATGGAATAAATTCTCTCTCTAGTCTTCTTCGAACCTCGGCAAGGAGTTCATCACTCGTCTCAATACTAAGGTCATCACTTCTCCCTAGTCAATGTAGACACAGGTCTCTTCTTCCTCTTCAACTCTAACTCTTCCAACATTCTTCTCCTCCTCTAGCTCATTCTTGTTGGTGTTATACACTACATCTCCTCAGAGCACCATGGTATGTTGGTTTGGACACTCGGTAGCCATATGCTCAAAACCTAAACACTTGAAACACTTCACCTTGCTTATCTTTTGTCTAGAAGTTTGTCCCTTCTCATATGTCCTTAGGGTCTACTTATCCTCAACTCAACTCTACTAGCTTGCTTGACTATCATCAGGTCAATCATATCTTTACTTGGCTCGAGAAGGTCTCCTTAGCTCGGTATGAGCAAGTAGGCATGGAATAGGGACTTGAGAAAATGTCGACCCAAGTTGGCTTGAAGCATTTCTTCTTTGCTTTTCAACCTTCTATGCTACCTTAATGTCCTCTTCTAGTTTATAGAACCTCTATACTTCTACAACATTATGGATCTCATATTTAAGTCTAGAAATGAACCTTAATACTGTGTAAGCCTCCTATCACGACCCAACAATATCGTTGTCATGGTAGATCGTCATATACCGTACAAAGGTCTACTATCAACCCCCTTGTTGGTCGCAGGCCTTTCATACAACACACAAAGCTCCTTCCACCCTACGTTACCACTAAGCCCATAGATAAGTAATGTAGAGCAATTCAACTAAAATTAACTTCTATAGTGTAAATTAATTAAGTAGACTCGTTAAGTTCCACACCAAAAGAATATTACAAGCAAATGTAGTTCATAAAGGAAATTGCATTATAAACTTCAAACTATATTATGAACAAAAATAAAGGTAAATAGTTATCTACAAAAACTATTACGAAATCTCCTCTCCACTTCCTAATTGCTCCAACCTGTCTCTATACGAGACTTACCTTAGGCATTCCTCGACCTAGATGAACAAAGAGGTTTCCCTGTAACAAAAGAAATATATCGGGATGTAAGCTTAAGCTTAGTGAGATAAATACCTTTGTCAATACCGCATGGTAGAAATTTATTAAATGCACAAACATATGAATGCATGAACAATCAGTATGCCAAACAACGCATGCAGTGGCTTAGGAACTGCATACGACTCAGAATTTCATCCCCTATAGTCAGGATTTAGAGATAATTAACTGACCTAAACCAAAATCCGAGTTCTAGCTCTTGGGTTTTATTTCATTTGCACTATTGTGCTTAAGTCATAACAAAACCATATATAATATACTTTCTTTCTTGAACAACAAATTATAGTTTCAAAATCCAAAGTCTAACGGTATGGTGGCCTCCGCAATTCACAAACACATGCCATAAGAAGAAGCCACAAGACACAGCCCCTCGCTAATGATTGGTGTCTCTCGGCACCTAGTAAGCCCGTCAGCTTAGGACAAAAACTCAATAAAAATGATGACATAGCTAGTGCCCAATCTTGCGGAAGGCCCTCCTCCTATGGTCCCTTCCTATCTTCTGTATGAAGCGATAGTCGGTGTTATCCAAATCCAATTATGAGGAATGCATGATTCATTGGATTTCTTAATCATATAAGTGATTAATTTAGTTTTTCATGATGATCAGACAATTTCATTCCATATAATCGCACATATGAGTTATCACAAACAATTTCCATTATTACGTGATTAACAAGCCATAATATTCAACCAAAAGTTCACACGCATGCATTTCCCATATCCTACAAACATCCAAATTATATATGTAAGTTTAGGTGCATCTATTCTATAAGCAAAATCAAGTAAAGAGTCATCAGGAATTCACTCACTTAACCATGCAGGTCAATCGAAGTAGTCTGTAGGTCAATCATCTCTAAATGTTGGGTCCCTTAGACATCGCAATCATAATACTATAAGGATTTGAAATAAGACTTAGAAAACTAAGTTAAAACCCCTTAGGTTATACTTTTAACTAGTTTTCGTATTTTTCCCAATTTCTTGCTTAAAGTTTAATCCCGTATAACTTTCTAGTTTTAAATTCAATTTTTATGATCTTATAGTCAATCTTCATAGTTTTCAAGTGTACTTTAATGTAGTGAGGTTAGATTTTCGATATGAGGCATGCAAATCTACCCATAGGTCAGAACAATAGTGGTCCTTACAATTTGGAGTGTTTTTAGGCTTTGTTTGGTTAATAGACTTTTTGGTAACTTAGGAAATCCTTTGGGCTTAGGATTAAGATCTTATTCTAGGCTCAAAATACTCCTTAAGGTTAGATTCACAACTTTGATTTACACTCCTAAGGCTACCAACCACTTCTTGGGCTTTTAAGTGGGCTTAAGTTGTCAAATGAGCTTGTTTTTTATCCAAGTCTAAGATAGTCACCTTCTTGGGCTTAGGGGGTATCTTATGGGATTCTTGAGAGTGTTAAAACAACTTTTATTGTTGTGCTAAGTTACTGGTCAAAAAATTAAGGTAGGTTCAACTTGGTGTTTGAGGCTCGTTTATTGGAAGTTTTAAGCTCGATTTTAAGTTTTAAGCTTAATACACTTATCGTACTTGCCTTAGTTGATCTTTTCACTTTGTTTACTTACTTTTATTATATTTTTAAGTATCTTTTAGCAAGGTTCTAGATCTGGTTGGTTTGGGTGTGAGGGCTTCTAACTTGGTTTTCTAACTTGTTTCATCATTTCCTTAATTAGGTATTAGATTATGAACTTAAGCTACTTGTATTCAAATTTTAACTTGACTTCTTTTCCATAAGATGATTATTTAGCTCATACGTTACATGAAAGTAGAAGATCTCATACTTATCATAACTCTCATATCATAGTTCATGTCTTACAAAGTTGGTTTTCTCATAAAAACTTCATATGATGGATTCTCTTTTACCTAAGTCTAGGTTTGAACATGTTTAACTTAATAAAAGTGAAAACAACATCCAAGTGACTTCTAAAACTTCACGTCCAGCATGCTTCCCTTTCATTCAAGTTCTCATTTCAAGATTTTCTCAACTTAAAATCTTCCATTCAAAGTGTTAAACAAGTATCTTTACAAAACACCAACTTTATATACTCATAGTTCAACCTTTATGTAAGGGTTTCATGAGTTTGCTTCTTAAGGTAGTCTTAGATGTTTTTTCAACTTATGATCATACTAATATCTTTGAGAAATGATGGTCTCCTAACATGAAAACTAAACTACTAACATAAGATATACTTACTCGTCCACAAAGCAAAGATATGGTGGTGGTGCACTAAGTTTCCACTTAAGCTTTTGTCTTACTTCCTTCTTCTTGCAACCTTCTCGGAAACTTTGAGTTTTGGTCATTTAAAGTGGGGTTTGAAGGATGTTCTAAGGATCCTAAAGGAGTTTTGAATGTTGGCAAATGGAGTACATAAAGTGGACCTTTTGTGCTATGAGGATTAAAGCTACAAGTGGCGGTAATGTTGATTTTGTAGGGTTTTTGTGTTTCCTCTTTTGAGTAGTTTTCAAAGTGAGAGCAAATGGAGAAAGAGTGGCCAATTGGAAATGAGGGCAGAAGTGTGTTTAAGAAGTTTGTTTGTATTGTCTTGTAGCATGCACAAAAGTCAACAATTACAACTCTTAATGATGTAAGCATTAAGGGATGAATAGTAGAGTGTAAGATAAAGTGATTAATGGATGATAGACAAAGCCATTCCCCACCCCCACATACCCTCTCCCACCAACCCCCCCCCCACCCCCCCCCCTACTTAAGAACTAGCCATTAGGCCTTCCTTTGGGCATGAAATTGTCTTGTCTTATTTATTAAAGTTAAACATGTGAAATCTTATAATAATTTGTCCATATATAGTATAAGTTAATGGGTGATAAGGAAAGTATCTTATCACTAGTTTTTGATAAGTTATCAATTGATAAATGACTCTCTAACTCTTGATTGATAAGTCATTTAAAGTGATTAGTTGGTCTACTTATTAATATGTAAGACTTAGGCATGAAGATAAGAGAATTGCCTTATAGGAAATTGTTTTAGGATTTACTTCTTGAATTGTTTTATAAATTATGATTCAAATCTAATAAAATAATGAAATTTTCTAAAGTTGAATGAAATTATTCACATTAAATTATCAATTAGTCAATTAAGGTTAAAAGTCCTTAATTGTTTTAAGGTTTAGGGTCTTAGGTGACTTTAGAGTTTAGGGTCTTAGGTGACTTTAGAGTTTGCAGTTTTTCATGTTCGAGTTTTATCACTAATCAACTTTTGAATTGGGAAAATTAAGTTCGTTTTTTTTTTAAAAAATGTAAACTTGAATTCTTAGTTTAGTTGATCCTCGAGAATATTTAGGAAGTACTCTTAGTCGAATCATAGGCCCGCTTAAAAGTAGGGTTTACACCTCCAGTTCATCCAGGTTTACTTAGATCATTTGAATAAAAAATTCTCTCACATAGTCATCAATAGATCGGCTTCCTTTGTAAAGTCCTTACAACTTTGCAAACATGTCCTGTAAGTAGGTCTCGGGCACAAACCTTTCTTTCAACAATCTCTTCATCTCTTCCTAAGTTCATACACCCTATCTTCCATCTCTTACTTTGGCTGCATTCAAATTTTTCTACCACATAATAGCATACCCAGAAAATTCAAGTACAACAAGTTGAACCTTAACTGCATTCGCATACCCATAACAATCAAACTCTTTCTCTACTTTCTCTTCCCACTCTAAACATTCATCTACATCTCCACTTCCACTGAAAGGTGGGATCTGAACCTTAGCATTGTCTAGTCCTCGTTCTTATGCCTGATAATATTCAACCTCCCTCATCATCCTCTTAAATCACTTCTAACTCCAATCATCGTTGAGCAGCTCGGTCTACAACTCCTCTAGCTTAATGGGGTCAAATTGGGCAATTAGATCAGCTAGCTTAGCCATGTCGTCTCTTAGGAATATTCTCAAGTGGATTATGATATGGTATACCCTGTAGTTATTGTCTATTGACTTGCATTGTAGTAACTAAACTCTCAACAAGATTGGTGAGTTTATTAAGCTTATTATCGACTAATTCAGCAGTATTACTACCATTTTGACCTTAACTAGCATAAGCACCACTACTCCAGTCACCAATAACACCTAAAACACTTAAATCTAACAAAAGGTAATACTTCTCTAATGGATTAACAACACAATATACAACATACTTCTATTAACTACCCAAAACCTTACTAATATACTCTAGCAACTTTAATCACCCAACACTCACTCAAATACAATAGAAATGAACTTACTCTATTTTAGCATTGAAAAACAGAGTATAATATATTAATAATAGGGACTACATTTACCAACACACGAACCTTCACTTCACAGCTCATAACTTTATAACTTATTTCAAATGAACATACTATAACAGCTATGGAAGGAATACAACAACTACTAATTGCGAACACAAACCAAAACTTCACTGTAACTTTACACACTCCCTCTCAAAACCATATTTTGATATCAGTAAAGCTGATGCGTCTCCAAGGTCATACACATAAAGAGACATTACAATGGATGAGAACTAAAAGAAAGTAAAAGGGGTTTAGCAAATCCAGGTATCTACCAATTGAATATGATACATCAAATGATCTTACTTGGCCTACAATTCACTAGATGTAACTCACCGATCCAAATTATAGGGTCACTCATCGCTGCTCCTTACTAAAGGGAATAGCTAAGAGTTAAGGTAAAGTGAGAACACTTGAGTTACTTAATCCAGGTAGCTACCAATTGAATATGATACATCAAATGATCCTACTTGGCCTATGATTCACTAGATGTGACTCACCAATCCAAATTATAGGGTCATTCATCGCTGCTCCTTACTAAAGAGAATAGCTAAGAGTTAAGGTAAAGTGAGAACACTTGAGTTACTTAAGAAAGAACTGGTGATATTCAATAATCCAATGATAATAATGTGTCTATGTACAAGTAAATGAAGTTTATAAATTAACTTACAAGGGTTACAAGGCATACATGGAAAAGAAAAAAGGGTAATTTACAAATATAATACATAAAATATACTATAAAGGATAAAAAAGAGAAAGAATATTTTGTAAAGAAAGAGTAAAAAGTCTATCATGACCCTACAGGGGGCCTAGTAGGATTATCTAAAATTTCCATAACATGTGTGCACTCATGATATGAAAATCGCCTTACAAATCAGAGATTGCAAGACTCTAAATGATTAATCACTAATGTTACTGATTTTTAAGTAAATAATTTACTGTAAAATACAAATATAAATAACTATGGGTGTTCAATATCCCACAGTTTCTTAGAACCGCAGAGAATCGGTATCCCCTACCAAATAATAAGATAGGATATATCAATATTATAAAAGAAATACAAGAAAAATTAAATTATCAACAAAGGTTGCTTATGTATGATCTAAAGAGCACTCAACTATTTCTAATACTAAGATACATAGCTTCATCTCACACTCGACATTCAAGGCTTATCCCAATCCCAATGTAAATAAACCTGCAAAAGAAACTATAAGGGAGTGAGCATATAACAGCTCAGTGAGTTTGTTCCTCACCACCACCGTTCAAGCAAGTTATCACACATTATTATCACACATGTAAGCAAGCTATCTACATACAAGATGAATGCAAGCAACACATCCATAGGAGTTCGGAACTATGGAAGGTGTAGAATTACGTTGTCTACACTTCAATTTTTCCCTGTACTCCTGTATAAGGCAACTCAACTTACTCGCATGAGGCTACCTAGGGGCCTCACCCCACTAAGCTGCACTCGACTATTACCCTAGCCGAGAAAAGATTTAAATTCAAATAAGGGGATTCCATTTTAGGACTATCTACCCTCCAAGGCCCCTCGGGTACAACTTGCGAGTCCATCTGGCAAGCCAAAATTAACCAAGGCCTTACAGGCACAATAAAACGAGTCCTCTCATTATCAAGTAGAGAACCCATGCTAGCATTGCTTTAACGATAAAATATCATTTCTGGCACTACGGCCCTTATCAAATTCATACAAAATACGTTTAAGATTAAAAAAACCTTTTTCCAAAAATACCCTTTTCAACATTTTACAAGGCTAGCACTCTCCATCCATACATTTATTGGGTCATAGACATGCAATGAATAGAACCGTTTATTTAGGTCAAATATTTATATTTATCAATTTAAAAAAAAGTGATCACACAGATGATGGCATACAAGCAAAACAATCATTCAAACATACAAGCAACAGCAAGCAACAAAACATCATATAAGTAACACGCACAAGCAAATAGCAGGTCATTAGAACTCCCTCACCTGGATTATTGCTCATTCTCCAAACCTTTGGGGTTTCCAGAACTCGATATTGAACACTTAAAATATAATAACACTTATAAGTATTCTGTAAAGTCAGACTCCTTAGTTAACTAAAAATTTATCGTAGTTTATCTAGTTTCCCCCAATATAACAATATAATAACACTTATATGTATTCTGTAAAGTCAAACTCCTTAGTTAATTAAAAATTTATTGTAGTTTATCTAGTTTCTCCTAATATAACCCAAGTATAATGTGTATAGGGTTTATCATATTCAATGGGGTTAATAGTAACCATTTTCTCACATTTGTAAGTTACGAGACTTCCTTTATGTATTTTGGAACATTTTCATTTTAGCTCAGATCGTTATGAACTTATAGTCCATTTTGATCGTTTTCAAGCGTATTTTCTCGTAACGAGGTCTGTTTTGGACGTTGTGACTCGTAGTTTATATTGTGATATAAAAATATCACCAAAATTATTATTTAAGTTTAAAAATTATAAAATATTAATTTTCGCTTTGTCTTAACATGTTTATGATTTAATAATTATTGAAATCATATATTCGATATTTTTATCATTTTGAGCATATTTTCCTAATTTTGAGATTTTTACTTTATTATGATTATTATTATTATTATTACCTTTATTATTTTTATTCCTTCTCATTTCTTATTAGTTATGTATTTCACGATTTATACATACATATATATATCTATATATATTTTCGGTATACTACATATATCTAATATATGTTATACGCTATATGTATGTATATACTTATTTTATGAAAACCAACATACTCTTATGTATATATATATATTCATGTATTTGTATTTATACATAATAATATACTTATATAATTTTCGAATACTTAGATATATATAAATAATCTATAAATACCTATTCTTATATTATATATTCGGTATATATATATTTATATAGTATTTGTTATAAACTATGTATACTATATATTATACATATATATATCTCATATATTATTATTTATAAAAACATACTACTATATTTATACTACACGACTACATATGTATATATATATAAAATAATTATACATGGATACATATATATATACATAGTTTACGATATACACTTATATATATATATATATATATATATATAGATACTATAGTTATTAAATGAAATTACTTAATACTAATTATAGGTATTCTAAAAAAAAATACATAATACATACTCTTCCATATACCTATGTACAAACATGTATACATACATAGCCTAATATATGTATATATAATTCAATTTATGTGTTTATGCTCATATATATGGACTTAGTAATATTATATGTACAAAATACCATACAAATACTATATTTATACATGTATATACTACATAATATACATCTATACTAGAAAAATAAATGACTTACTTATTTATTTTCTTCTTCTTTTTCTTCCTTCTTTCTCTCTTTTCCTTCTTTCCTTTCTTTCACATTTGCTTCCAGATTGTGTTTCTCTTCTCTTTTTTTTCTTTTCTCGATTTCAAATGTTTCCAGCTTTTCGTTTCCTTTTTCTTTTCCTTTTATTTCACATGTATATTAGCTTAGATTATAAGCTAAATCTCAAGTAATTATTGCAATATTTTTGCTTGTTTAGTTAAGTAACACTTGTCACTTGAAATTCATCACATGGGCTGCTATTTGATATTTTATTTGCTGATTTTTTTCCACATTTTGTGCAGGATGTGTGCATTGAAGTGGAAATGGAAAGAAGAAAAGAGATAAATTGGAAATAGAAGAGAAGGAAAATGAAAATTATTAACAAATATATGTAATTTTTTGAATCATATAAATTATAGTGATTCTCCTCGTAAATTAATTTTCAAATTTTTGTGAAATTTTATCAATTTAATTGGTACCAGTTACAATTATAATTTTTACAAATTATTATAGCGATTTTGTTATAATTTCGCGCGAATAGGCGTTTTAGTCAAAAATTGCAATCAACTATAATTTTATCATTATTGAGTAATATTTAATTATTTTATAGGTTTATATTTATAATTTTAGGGTTTCGATCAAATTCGGGTTCAATTTTGGTTAATGGTGTGTAAGTCAATTTTTAGGATTTTATTACGTGATTTAGGGTTTTGATCAATTTCTAAGGTTTTTACTACTTATAATATATTTAGATTTATGATTTATTAAATTTTTATCTTGCTCGGTTTTAATAACTCTTCAAGTCATTTCTAGTATTAGGATTCACTTATACTCTTAAATAGATAAATTTGCGGGGTTTACAAAGTCCTTCTAGAATATCGTGCCAAAAGATACGTATCAGGGGTGGTTGGCGCCATGTATAGAAGCTATTCTTGTTGATGAAGAGTTTGGGACTGTCTTGCGGCTATAGGAATGAGCTTACAGAACGTTAGAAGAAGGTTTGAGCATTGGGTAGATCTAGTCTTATTTAGGTTAGAGCTTACATATTGAGAGATATTCAAAGTCTAGGTCACATTTCTTTAGGTTGAATGTTTTGGTAGCTTAGTTTAGTTAGACGTTTGAGGTTGGTTTGCTCGGACGTTGTTTAGATCATAGTAATAGCTCGATGATGGGAATAGCTACTCAGTAGGTCGGCATGTATGCTTAGCAGGTCAATATGATTGCTTGGTAGCTCGGAGACTATGTTGACACTTATGAGAGGTCGACACTTAGGTTGGTAGTAGTGTAAAAGGTCAGGTTCGAAATAGGAATCATCAAATTGAATGGGGTTTAGAGTTAGTATCCTTTGCTTAAGTCCTTATAGTCCTGTAGCTTAACTACGTGTCACTGGTTAGAGGAGTTGATTCCTGTCATAATCGATCATCATCTAAATGGTATCTCCCACTCCCCTCGTGGGATAGTAAGAAGAAGTAAGACCATAAGCACTTTTAGTTAAGCATGTTTTGGTTACCACTCGAGCACAAATGGGCCAAAATGTTGTTGGAATCTCAGTTTGTGTTTGAGGATTTGCAAAAAGAGCAAGAGTTAAGCTTTAGGGGTTCTAGGGCTAGTCCAACATAGCCACTCCGATGCCTAAGTTAGTATAGTGTTGAAGAAAGAGCTTTTAAGAATAAAAGGGTAGGTGTTTAGAGTGTATATAGGGTTCTTACAATGACACTTGTCTTTTTTGAATTCAACCTTACGCAAATCATGGTAAGAAGTGGGTGGTTGGATAGTTGTTGTTTGAGTAATTGCTAAATTGTTCGTGCCTACATTTGAAAATTCAACCATTCGTAGACCAAGCCTTAACAGTGGGGCCTTCAATAATACTAATGGGGGATAGGTACTGACCTATAGAAACTCTAGTAAGTGGTTGGCAGTTTGGTGGTGACCAAGTGGTTAGCTATATTAGGAATTAGCCAAAGGTATGACCCTTTAACCAATTTTAAATTCACTAGGTAGAGTTTCTGTGTGGGTTTCAACTTATTTCTCTTCTGAATCTGTAGGCTAATTAAGGAGGTTGTACAAGTTTTACATGATGTATGAAGGATCCTTCTTGGTTTTGAAGATTCTCGTAGACTTTCATGGAACCATGAGAGAGAGTATATTTTTTGTTAAGAATGAGAAGATAGAAAGTGTGTTTGAGATCGATGAAAATAAATGGAGAGAAGGAAAGAGATGGTTGAGTGAAGATAAAGTGATTAAGTGAGAGAGTGGAAGATGATCGTATTGTATGCGTCTAATACATGAGGAAGAGATAGAGTGTGTAGAGGTGTATGTGAGATGTAAAGAAAGAAAATCTAATAAAATAAACTTTTACAGAAACTAAGATACAAGGAAGTGAGAGAAAAATCTAACTACCAAAAATGCAAGGGAATGTATTCTAGATTTATAACTTGCACAATTTAGAAGTGTGGTGATAGTTATTTTGAAAGATATTGATATCCACAAGAAAGAGAGAGAGACAATTTTATTTAAGTCAACTAGCACATTATAAGCAACTCATGAAATATAAATATATGTTAAGCATGAATTTTTCAGTTTTATTTTCCTTAATTAGATCAATATTAAACTCTACCTGTTTAATTTTAATCTGCGATTAAGAATTAAAAAAAAATTGGTTTTACTTGAAAAGTTGAAAATTTTGGAGTTACCACCCAAATGAGGTTAGAAAAAAGTCAAATTAAAACTAATTGGGTAAATTGATTTTAACTTAATCACTAATTTATAAGAAAATTGCTTTTAAAAAACAATTTTTTAAAATTAGAGATTTTTTAGTTCGGAGACTAACCTATTAAATCCTAAATAAGTACCACCTTAACCTTTTAAATTTAATTTCGTTTTTCAAAATACTCTTTTAACTTGAAAGAATATTTCTAATTGGTAAGAAAGATAGAAAATTAATTTTTATTAACAAAAGAGAAAAAATTAAGGAATTAAATTTACTTATTTACAAAAGGGAAAATAAAAAAAAAATCCCTATTTTAAGTCACCCCGTAGGTTCACACGTAGCATTTAGTAGGGATCAAACTTCCTATAATTTGGGTCTAAGAACCTTAAATGAGTTGGTTTATTTTAATTTTGAAAACAGTCAGGTATACATACTTCACTCGTTTACTTCAATTAAGAAAAATATGGGAAAAAGGGATCTTAGTTTTAAGTAATGTTATTCTTTTGAAAATTCTAAATTGGTACTAACTTTATAAAAAATTTAATTTTTTATTATTTGTTTCATTTTTGAAAATATAGATGCTTTTCTATGTGATCAAATATACATGCATAAATATACATATTTATATTACATATATTTATTAAAGGAAAGAGAAAGAAAGAGTTTACATATTTTTGTTAATTTATTTTTATTTTTATCTTTGTAAAATGAAAACTAGGAAAATAAAAAAAATTATATGTATATAATAGATAATCTAAACCAATAAAATAAAACAAAATAAATGACACAAATAATAAAACCAAAAAAAAAATCAACAAACCTAGAGAAGAAAGGAGTACGGGTCGGGTTACTAGGTGGTTGAGTTAGACTTTAGGTGGTTAGGTTGGGTTGTCATGTGCAATGCACGTGCATTGGAAATGGAGAGAGAGAGAGAGAGAGAGCGAGAGAGTGAGAGAAAGAAGCGGCTACGAGTGGTTGGTTTGGGACCCTTCGGCTCAAGTAGGTAAGGACACTTTCATTAAGTTTTCATTGATGAAAATTAGATTGGTGATAGTGCGTTGGCCTATGGTCATGGTCGTGCTTTTGGTGGTTGTGCGCAGTGGTCAGAATGTGTTAGAAAGAGAAAGTTGATATGGAGCTCAAATGATGATGAATTGAAGTAAGTTAGGAGTGCCTACCTAAGTTTTTGGGTTCAAGGAACTTGTTGGTGAAGTTATTTTTGCAAAAAGAAGTGGTTTAGGTAGTGTTTTGTAAAGGTCAATGGTAAGTTAGGGGTTAGAAGAAAGAGAAAGTGGTAGTTGTAGTCAATTGCGACTATAGTGATGGAAGAGGCTAGTGGTTATCAATTGATTAGAGTTTAAAGAAGCTTATTGTGTGGTTAGTTTGCTTCCAAATTAGATTTAGAGGTTAGGATTTTAGAGAGAGAAAGAGAGGGAGGTTTTGGGTTGAACCTCTTAGAGAGAGAATGCTTAAATTTTAATTTAGAGAAGGGATTTAAGTATTTTTAATGATGAAAAAGAAAGTATAGACCCTCCTTTACACTGTTCAAGTTTCGTTTAAGCTTAGAAAGTCCTTAATTCACATTGAATTTGAAATCAAGAGTTAATAGGTTTTGACCATTTGATTTGATTTTGCTTGATATTAGCTAAAACAATTAGTAAATATGATCCCTAAACATTTGCTTTTGCTTAAAATACTCTTTAGAAGCTTTAGTTTACATTGAATGGAAGGATCAATCAAATTTGAATCATTGAGAAAATCTAGGTTTTCAACCTTTTTTTTTTATTTTTAAATCTCATTTAAGCTCCCTAGACAATTAAATTTAGATGAGATATTGGTACTTATCTAAAGTATCCTAAGTGTAATTCAAGATTTCACCATTAATTTGATCAAATCACAAGAAAAAAGGATCAAAAAATGCTTTGAAGTGAGCTATTTAGAAAGGTATTAGGTGAGAAAATTGGGGAAAGGTAGGGAAAGAGAAGGAAAAAGATGTATGGACCAACTCATGTATGATACGTGTCTAAGCAAATATGTGGTCAATAAAGACCTAACACGTGTTTCTTGTGATTGGCAAAGAAATAAAAGGCATAAAGTGCCTAGTGGGGATCAAACTTAAGACCATTGACTCCTTGTAAATGCCAAGATTAAGTTTAATACCATTGAGCTAATAGGCATGTGCCCTATTAACTAATGTAAGTAAATTGCATATAGCACTTGAAAATAGCTTGGGCCAAATTTAAATGACTTGTTTTAAGCTTAACCAGGCTCAAAATATCTAACCTTCATTGCTGTTATATGGTTTTTAGATGATTTCCTTCCTGCAAAGTATAAAGAACTAAAGGTACTGAGATTAGTCTGGTGTGACCACTTTGATACCTAAATTAGTAAGTAAATTTTAGAGAGAATAAGACAAGTAGTTGTGAGTTGTCATATCCTTCTTACAGTGCTTCTTATCTATATTTATAGGTGAATATCGGGTGTTTAGAACAGTAGTTAGTCACATGATTATTGGGATACGTAGATACCTTATGATCAAGTACATTCCTGAAATGTAGGAGTAGTGGGCGGTTATATAATGAAATTGTGCTAGGGAATAACCATTTGTACCACTTAAGTTCAAACTAGATGTGGCCATCTTGGTTGGCCTCAGCCGAGAGGTAAATCACTCGACGTCTCATCAACTAAGTAGACAAGTGAATGTAACAAATGAAATCTGATTATCAACATTTGCCTCCTAACTCCCGTGGTTTAGGATTCGATAGAGGGAGGTGTTTAATATTCTTTGTGGGGATAAGTGAAGAACTATTTCTCAAATGTTGAGTAATGTGGGAAATTCCTTGATTTCCATTTATAAGGGCAGATTGTATCCCATTTGAAAGGTTGCAACTTTTCAATTTTCCCACCTATCAAAAGACTAAGTGGTAAAACGTACGACAGTTATCACCTTAACCATAATTACACCACAAACACTAAAAACTATTAGAGCCTTGATAACCGTTAGATCTCTGGCTTGAAACACATGTCAATAATCCATGACATCATCTAATTAGTACATCATTACTATTAGAAACATGTTGTGGTTATGAGGGTAAATCATTAATATTTAAGAATTTTTTCAATATTGAAAATAGATTTCATTTCATCTGCATCCATAAGCTTTCGCTTGCTTTCAATATTTCATCTTTACCTCTAAAAATCCTCAATTACTTAGGTATTTTTTTACAATAAGGAGGCATCCCAATTATTTAGGTTTTTCTTTACAATAAGGAGGCAGCCTGATGGTTAGTTCTTCACGGCTGTTAGACATGGGCAAAAATTTATGGATGGATTGGAGTCCAAAATCTACAAGTGGCACGGTAAGTTCGTATCTATCATTTCAGATAAGGAATTGTATTTTTAGATCCAATAGATTGAACCTACCCACACCAAGGACATTGAACTGATGCTAAATGATGTTGCCGCAGCAAAAAAGATCCAAGAGAGAAGAAAAAACAAAATGTTTTTCTGGGATGTCAAGAGGATAATAAGGTGATATGAGAATAAGGAGCCAATTTGCTCCAAGAAGGAAGGTATGCTATTGAATAACTATCATGCCAAGTAGAGTTACAAGAGGAAAATCGTTCTCGTGATAATGGGGAAAGAATAGTTGCCTTTGAGCCTTGTTTGATACGAAACATGTAAGTCTTTTATTCCTGGCTTTATTATTAATGTATCTACTTTGTATTGCAACCATGGGTATTGTTGGTCTAAGCAAAGGCCAAGAAGTCTAAGGTCGACAAATAAGCAAAAGCCATGGTAACAATGACTTAGCTAGCTGTTGTAAAGAAAGCTACACAAGAAAAAACGGCAAAGTAAATAGTAGCTCAAAAGAAGGCACCTTATTCAGCCGACAAACATCAAGGTAGTGAAAAGCCCGAGGCTACTGTAGCTACACGAGTCAAAGTGGTGCCACCTGAGGAAAATTTTCCTTAGGCTAAAGAGTCGAGAGACTTTAGCCAACATATTGGTGCTTGCAGTAGGGATGAAGTTACTCATTGTGAAGCTACCAATGGATAGTTAGTTTAGGTGGATGCTGTACCCAGTCCTAATAAGAGAAGTGGCAAGGAACTTATTGTCCAACCTCCTTCTAAGAAGTCCAATACTTTGGATGAGAAGATGAAGGAGGTGATGAGGAATTAAGCTCTTGGCATCAGTAGTACCAAATTTGTTCCTAACAATGAGTTGGGTGAATACTTTGTTCCGTTCTGAGGCCACAACATTCTTCACATAGACTCAACATTAGGTGATAGGACTAAATCCTTGATCTTGATGTAAAGTGTCATTCTTCCTAAGGATAGGGAAATTGCAAAAAAGGACATCGATAGCAATATCAGGATGAACTAGCTGAGATGGAGGCTAGAAAAATATTAGGATGAACTGGCTACTGAGAAATTGGCACATCTTTGGCAGCCGATGAAGTCTCAAGCCTTAAGGTAAGGTTGACCAGCAATATAAGGAGGCTAAAGACTTGAAGGAGGAGCTACGTAAAAAGAAAGAAGAGTACTAGGGTATGGACCGAACACTTAGCTCAATGAGTGACGAGGAGGAAAAATTTAGGTTGTTGATAAAAAAGCTGGAGACCAATAACTTTAGAATAAAAAGCCATATTACCAAATTAGAGGGGCAGCGAGGAAATTTTGAAGTTATTAGAGGAGGTTTAGGTGGCAAGAGAAGAAATTTTGAAGTTTTACCTTAGATATGATCTTTCGTACCTAGATTTTGCTGATGTCGATGACCAAGTCAGTAGTTATGACAAAGAAGTCAATAAGGATTTAGGTGTCAAGATCAATAAACAGGGTAATAATAAAAGAAATTGTGCCAAAGATCCTAGCAATAAAGAAGACCATCTATCTAAGGAGATCTCTTAGGTGCACAAAGAAAAATCTACCTGTTCCAAGACCTTAAGCACCAAAAAAGAGATAAGGTCCAGCAAGGTCCCATCCTTGGATCAAGAAAATGCTACCGTACAATCGAAGAACTCATTGCCTAAAGATTGTTGTATTATTCATTATTTTTTTTTTTTATGGATAGGGTTCAGTCGAGTAGTCGAACATTTTACACTATATTAGTATTTTCCATGTTTCCGAAAAGGTATAAATTGACAACTTTAATACGTTTTATTTCATGTGCATTGTTTCTTGGCATGTTTTATTTCATACACCTATATTTCGCGACATGTTTTATATCACATGCCTACATTTCATAGCATGTTTTATTTCATATGCCTATTTTTGGCGTGTTTTATTTCACAAGCAATATGTTGGGTAACTTTAATCAAGGGCTTTTCGTTAGTCATTTGAGACGTGGATTAATTGCCTTCTTTATGTCACGAGATTGTCTATCAAAAATTGCTTTCTTATTCAGCCTTTGGCTAAATTAAAGCACTAGTTCATTCAGTGTAATTTAAACTTAGATAACAATCCATTGATCATAAAATGATCGGGAAAGAAAACAAATCGGAATTGGAACTTTGAACATGTTTGCTTTTCAAAAGAACTAGGCTATCGCCTTACAAGACAAATGGGAATGCT
Source organism: Lumnitzera littorea (assembly GCA_024138015.1). Classification (NCBI taxonomy): domain Eukaryota; kingdom Viridiplantae; phylum Streptophyta; class Magnoliopsida; order Myrtales; family Combretaceae; genus Lumnitzera; species Lumnitzera littorea. The sequence goes on from JAMXBB010000002.1 coordinate 50,067,468, forward strand.
TTATAACATAATAAGGAATTAATTGAAATAAAGTTTCAAGCTCTTAGCATTCCATGCATAAGGGATGATTGTTCCATTCAACCTTTCTAGTCGATAAGCCCCCTAGCCAACGACTTCCTTAGCCTTAATAGGATCTTCCCAATTTAAGTCAAGTTTCCCTTAATTATCTCGTGTGCTGATCGCCTCTAATTTCGAACAAACCAAATCTCCAAACAAGAAAAACCTTATGTTTCACCTTTTGATTATAATACTCAGTTACCCTATGTTGATATGCTATGACTCTCACTCTCGTGACATCTCTAATTTCCTCAATAGTATCCAAATTTGCTACCAAGCTGACTTGATTAGTCATTGCATCAAAATTATGCATATGTATATTTGGTAGGTCTACTTCAATTGGTAATATTGCTTATGTACCATAAGCTAATCTAAAGGGCATTTCGCTTGTCATAGTTCTGTGAGTAGTTTGATATCTCCATAAAACATCTAGCAACTCATAAGCCCATCTTCCTTTAGCTTGACTAACTTTTCTCTTCAAACTGCTTAAGATGATCTTGTTTATAGCTTCCACTTGCCCATCAGTCTAAGGTTGAGCTATAAGTGTTTAATTTAGGTAAATGCTGTATTTTTCACAAAATGCCCAAAATTTATCATTATCAAACTGTGTTCCATTATCCATGATTATCATGAATGAGATACTGAATCGTGATATAATGAAGTTGAAAACAAAGGCCTCAACCTTCTATTCGGTGATCCTTGCTAATGCTTTAGTCTCTACTTACTTTGCGAAATAATCCACAGCAACAATGACGAATTGTCGTAAGGCTATAGACTTTGGAAATGATCCAAGTATCTCTAACCCCCATTGGGTAAAAAGCTAAGGACTAGTCAAATAGTACAATTTAGTGGAAGGTGCATGACTTAGTGCTACATACTTCTAGCATTGTAGCCAATGTCAAATAGATGGTCTCGTATCCTCTTTCTTTGTTAACCAATAGTAGTTAAGTCGCAGGGCACAAATATACAACGTTGTTGCTTTCACATGGTTGCTACATATGCCACCATGTAGCTCAGATAACACCTATTGTACATCATTTGGTAAGAGGCATTGAAGATAAGGTTGGGAGATACCGTGCTTATACAATTGATCATCTATTAGAGTATAATTTGCAGCTTAATAAATCAATCTTTAAGCTTCTTTCATGTCATTAGGGAGGACATTGTGCCCTAGATAATCTACAAGAGGATCCATCCAAGACTTCTTTCTTAGATAAGGACCTAATTCACAACTCCACAAGATAATTGATAAACTCTTGTACGGGAGAAACTCAATAAAGAGTTTGTCACTCGAGCCATACTGGCCAACTTTGATAGCATATTGACCGAGATGTTCTTGCTCCTTGGTATTTTGTGAATTGAAAAGGACTGAAATTCCTTCATGAATGTTCATATAATCAATAAGTACTTACTCATTTCCTCTTCCTTCGCCGCATAACTTCCTTTAACTTGATTCACTATAAGTTGTGAATTAGAGAAAACTTCGAGTTTCTCGGCACCTACTTCCTTTGCCAGACTTAGTCTAGCTAGTAAGGCTTTATATTCTGCTTCATTATTGCTGGCTGGAAATCCAAATTTCAAGGCATAATTAACCTTAACATTGTAGGGTCCTTGTAGAATAGGGCCCACACCACTTCCCTCTCTAGTGGAAGAGCCATCAATGTAAAGATACCACATCAATTTCTCGGCAATTTCCACCCTGTCTTCTTCACCAAGGAACTTGGCTAGAAAATCCACTAGTACTTAAGCTTTTAATGTCGTTTTGGGTTTGTATTGTACGCCATAGGCACTTAGCTCCAAGGCATATTTCATCATCCTTCTTGAAGAATCTCGCCATTGCAATGCCTAGTGCAAAGGTTGATCAGTAAGGACTATGATTTGGTCAGCTTCAAAATATGGTTTAAACTTCCTTATCGAGAGAACCACTGCTAACACAAATTTTTCAATTTTAGTATATTGATGCTTCAGTCCTTGTAGGACATGACTTACATAATAGATCGGCTAATGCTCCTTCTCATCAATTTAGACTAATACAAAAGAAAGTGCATGGCAACTGATTGATAAGTATAAATAAAAAGTTCTCTCTTGGGATCAATGTTGAGAGTATTGGTGGTGACATTAGAAATTCTTTTGAGTTCAATAAATACCCTTCTTACTCATTTGTCTACTTGAAATCTCTTAGATTTTTTAAAATTTTAAAGAATTTTGTGCATATATCTGTACTTCTCAACACGAACCTATTAAGAGCAGCTATTTAGCCAATAAGTTCCTAAACCTCCTTGACAATATGAGGAGCCTTCATGTTTCTGACCGCATCAATCTTTCTTAGATTAGCTTCGACACTGTGCTAAGTGACCATGTATCTTAAAAACTTTCCTAAAGTTGCATCAAAGATGTACTTCTATGGGTTCAGCTTTATATTGTATCTCCTCAAAGTAGCAGACGTCTCCTTAAGATTAGCAAGTTACCGACCCTCTGTCGTACTTTTCACAATCATATCATTGACATACACCTCAACATTTCGATGGATCTGGGACTTAAACATCATAGTTACCAACCCCTAATAAGTTGTACCAACATTTTTTAGCTCGAAGGGCATCATCGTATAACAATATGTTCCAAAATTAGTGATGAATAATGTGTAAACTTCATCTTTCTCATCCATATTAATTGGTTGTAGCCAAAAAAAGCATTCGTAAAAGAGAGTAAAGTATGGCTGGCAGTTGAATCGACCATTTGATCTATTCTCGATAAGGAAAAGCAATATTTGGGATAGGCCTTGTTAAGATCCATAAAGTCTATGTACATGTGCCACTTTCCGTTAGACTTCTTGATTAAGACATCGTTGGCTAGCTAAGTCGAATAAGGCTCTTCCTGAATGAATCTTACCTTTAAGAGTTTCTAGATTTCCTCTTCTATGGCTGCTTGCCTCTTAGGGGCAAAATGCCTCTTCTTCTATTGAATCACTTTAGCACTTAGATTGATCTGAAGTTTATGTAACATAACGTCTCTACGGATACTCAGCATGTTTAAGGGGAACCATGTGAATACATCGGCATTATCCTATAGAAAGATGATTAAATTTTGACGGATGTCTATTGGCAAGGGTTTCCTTATCTTAGTCATCTTGTCAGGATCGTCTCCTAGTGAAATTTCCTCCATTTCATTCTTGCCATTGTCTATATTGACTAACTTTCCTTCTAGATAAGTTTCAACTTGAAAAATTTCTTCTTGCCTTAACAGCCTCATATATAATGACCTTGTCAACTATTGATCCCTTTTACATACCCTAACTCTAGTGGGAGTAGGAAATTTAGCCTTGAGGTGGGTAGTAGAGGGGAACATGCCGAATAAGTGCTGACACAGCCTTCCTGTGATCAAATTATATGGGCATCAACATTTGACCACAAGGAAATCCACTTTATTCTCCATAATATGATCATCATCTCCAATTTGGATTAGTAGAGAAATTACTCTAGTAACACGAACAGGTTGGTTGTTGAAGGCAAACAAATCGTAGCCGTAGGATCTTAACTATGCCTTGATCTTCGGTCTCACTTGATCAAAAGCGTGTTGAAAAATAATGTTAGCTAAGCTTGTACTGTCAACGAGTATTTTCTTGACTTCAAAGTTGGTAATTCTCGCACTAATTACGAGTACATCATCATGAGGCCTTTAAATGCCTTCAAAATCTTCTTCTAAGAAGAAAATTGTGTTGTCAATATTAACATTGTTTCCTTAAACATTACAACATAATGAATGGTGTTAGTCGAGCTTGAGGAGCTTAATTGGCCAATGGCAGAAGGTCTGTTGACAATAGTATTAATTATACCATTAGATGCACTACTAGTGCTTCCGTCTCTCGCATCTTTCCTGACAATAGCTAATCCGGTGACATTCTCCTGATCTTCTAGTCTCCTTCGAAACTTACACAAGTTCCTTCACTAAATTGCATCCTCAATTGCATTCTTAAGTTAGATGCATTCATTAGTGTTATGGCCTTTGTTGCAATGGAAATCGCAATACTTATTGGAATTTCACTATGATGAGTTTCCTCTCATCCTTTCTAGCCATTGCAACATGCCTCTTTACCAACGTACATCTATTAATATGTCTAAAATTGGACGATTAATCGGTGTGTAGATCGAATATATCAGAATTCGTGGCCTCTTTCTCCCGACATTAGGACATTGGTCATCATCTATTCTAAGTTGATCTTTCGCAATCCTCCTCTTATCACATTTCTTGTCTACTTTATTTTGATCAGCCTCTCGACGAGCCTTTATATTGTCGAGTTAGATGTAAGAGGTGGCTTTGGCTTTGAACTTAGCAAAAGTTCTTGGCTTATTTTTGGCGATAGACTTGAAAAATTCTCTACGAGGCTTAACACCATCTATAACAGCGTTAAGAGCTACGCTCATGTCCATTTCTAGAATCTAAACCATCTCAACCATAAACCTGGCCAAGTTATCTTTGATAGACTCATCTGGTCTCTACTTTATCATGTTAAGGATGGAAGAATCCTTAATAGGAAGCTTACTTGTAAGGAAGTGTTGAAGAAACACTTCTGCCAAATCCTTGAAACACGAGATCATGTTTAGCTTCAAGTATTTAAATCATGTACTCGCCGCATTCCTCAATGTTGAGGGAAAAGCTTGGTAGGCCACGGCATCACTTAGGCCATGCAACTTAGCTAAAGTATGGTAGTACTCAAGGTGATCGTTAAGATCTTTCATTCCATCATAGGTTTCAAATTGCAGCAACTTAATGTATTGTAGTATCACCTCATCCAGGATTTCAGGGATAAGAGGGCTCTTCTTAATTTGAAATTGTTTACTTGTCGTAGCAGGGGTGTTAACATGCAAGGGTCCAACATGATGTACTTGCTATGGTTGCTTCACCTTATCATTTTTCTTAAGTGCAGGGTCAAAGGTCTCATTGTAATTTCGGCTTGCTTTCTTGGTAATTTGGTAGAATAAATTGAGTCGTCACTATTCTCGGCATGATGATCACCATGTTCTTTATTTTGAATTAGGTAGACATTACTATGGAGGAGATTAAGAATCTCTTCATGTTTTTTGCTCAACTATTGGTTTTCTTTGGCCAAGTTGAGGCAAAGTTGCTCCAAGTTAGCCAAATGTTGCCGATCAATGTGTCTACTTCCCCCCTCAAGGTGGTAGGACAAAGTACCAACACTTGCACTTCTAATTAATCTAGTTCATGCCATATGGGTATGTAAAGAAAAAAGATGGCCCTAAATGTTGTTGTATAGTTTTCGAATGATTTCCTTCTTGTAAAGAATAAAGAACTAAAAGATATTGAGGCCAATTTGATGCGGCTACTTCGATGCTTAACTCAGTAAGTGAATTTTAGAGAGAATAAGACAAGTAGTTATGAGTTGTTAGATCCTTCTTACAATGCTTCTTATCTGTAGTTATAGGTGAATGTCGGTTATCTGAAATAGTAGTTAGTCACATAATTATTGGGACATGTGGAGATCTAATGATCAAGTATATTCCTGAAATATAGGAGTAGTGGGCGGTTATATAATGGAACTGTGCTAAGGAATTACCATTTGCACCACTTAAGTTAAAACCAAATATGGCCATCTTGGTCAGCCTTTGCTAAGAGGTGAATCATTCGACGTCTCATCAACCAAGTGGACGAGTGAATGTGATGAAAGAAATCCAACCGTCAACACTTATTTTTATTTCTAATGTCCTAAGATTTTTAATTTTTCCATTTTATTTATTTTCCCTAATTTTTGTATTTTCTAATTTTCACTTTTTTGGTGCTTTTTCTAATTTTTAGATTTTTTTAATTTTTCAAATTTTCTTTTATATTTTTCTAGTTTTCCTTAATTTTTTTAATTTTCTTTTTTTTTTCTCCTAAATTTCTAATTTTTCTGTATTTTTGTGAGATTTCTTTTTTTTTTTTTTCAATTTCTCAATTTTTTTTTTTAATTTTGTTTCCAATTAGGATCCTTTTCTTTACTCAAAAAATTCTAAAACCTACCTAAGGCAAACATAGGGTATCTACAATATATAAATAATAATTCTATGCTAAAAATATACTTTATTTAATCAAATGACTTTGAAAATATATAAGCTAATTGATCGTTTGCTAATGCAAATTCAATTTCTATTGTAACAACCTTAAATGGGTGATAGGAATCAACTCTCTAGACTGGTTATATATAGTCGAGCTAGAAGACTCTAGGGACTTACCTAGAAAATACTATCTCGAAACCCCATCCTGGACGAGAATTCTTATCCCGACCTTTATGTTTCCCTCTACTACCAACCTGATTACTAAGCTATCACGTGTACTAGAATTGTCGAATAGCTATGCAATGACATAACATCTAAGTAAACAACCCTAAAGACAATCTGAGTCGAGCTCCCGACTCGACCACCGTTGTCTGACCCTAGCCTAAGTTGATTACCCTCTAATGGAAGACTAATAGAACTCTGACCTAATCTATATCAGGTCAGCCCCCTAACTACAAACTCTCTCTTTTCTTCATTTCTTTCAATTTATACTATAATTTAGGATAACTAGCCACCATATGACATGTGTCTTCTGGCACAACAATCCAAGAGGATTCTTTATTTTTTCTTATAAGATATTCTTTGTCTCTTTTACTCTTTTTAGCATATTTCGTATATCTTATTTATAAAATACCTTTTTTTCTTTTCATACATGTAAAGTAAGCCTAATAGGATAAGTATATAAACCCTCACTAAATGTACGCAGTCAATCGATCTTCATTATTAGAATATTTATTCATGATTCTCTTTGAGCAATCCTAGTGTTCTCATTACCCTTCAACTCTTATCTATTCTCTTTAATAAAGAGTAGTGGCAAGTGACCCTTTAATTCAGACTGATGAGTCCTATCCAGCGAATTGTAGGTCAAGTAAGATTGATTGGTGTATCATGTCCAGATGGTAGTTGTCTAAACCTTTACTAGCTTTTCTTTTTCCTTTTAGTTTGTTAATGTTGTGGTGCTCCTTCGTATGTTTGACTCTGGAGACGCATTAATAGGGCCTTGTAGGATTATCTAAAATCTTCATATTATATATGCATTTGTAATACGAAAATCGCTCTATAAGTTAGAGATTGTAAGACTCTAATTAATTAATCATTAGGACTTTTGATTTTTTTTATTTATTAACTTATTGTAAAATATAAATAACTATGAATAACTAATATTCCACAGTCCATTAAAATCATAGAGAACTGGTATCCCCTACAAAATAATAAGACAGGATATATCAATTTGATAAATTACAATAGTTACTAAATATTGCAGAGCCTTAACATATAAAAACTTTATATTCCTACCCATCTATTATTTCTACTTGCTAGAATGCTCTACACTCGAGTTTTAACCCAAATCCCAGCTTTTAGTTAACTTGTAAAAGAAACTATGAGGGAGGTAAGCTATATCTAATTTAGTGAGATATTTCTCCTATTATACCTTTCAAGCAAAAGCAAGAAAGTTAAATTAGCAACCATGTGAATGTAGATAAATTGTATGCAATGCAACAAACATGCATATATAGCCATTTGGAAACCTTATATAGCTCAAATTTTTATCCTATGTAGCCATGGTTGGAGATAATGGTCCATCAAACCTAAGTTCCGGTCACTCTGGCCTCTTAACCACTAAATAGCCTCACACAGCGATTGATATCAGCTTTTTTTTTTTCTTTTATGATTCAACCTATGCCACAAGTGTAGATGTAAGTAACATAAGCAGTCTACTTACCCCTAAGCAATGGACTCTAGGATACGGCCCATTGCTATGCGGTTGGCATCTCTAACACCTAGTAAGCCCATAGGTTAAGGCAAAACCTTGTTGAATGTGTATACCATGTGAAAAACTTAAGTATAATAATCACGATCCTCGTAAGAACCCTCCATCCTACATACATAGTAGACAACAAATAAGTCCTTACTAATACATGGAATGCATGACCATTTAATTTATCAAGTCAAATATAGTTAGGTCCAATTTATTTAAGTGACTAAGCAATCATCATATCAATAGGATACTAGTAATTTATCAGTCAATTTGGTTTACATATCTTATGATATTTTAGCAATCGAGTTAAGCAATAATCAATCACATGCATAATTCCTAATTCTCCATACAAATAGCTAATAGTAGTCTTATAATTAATGCGACTAATCTACTGGCACAATCAAGTATAATAGTCATCAAAATAGTCACTTGACGAAAGCTGCTATGAGTCGTAACAATCAATGAGCAACTCGTCCTCCTAATCGATGTTTCTTGATAAATAAAATAATAAGAACCTAATGAGTATCTAGATGCAGCGTTAAACTACTTAATTATCTAACTATTTATCTAGTGGTTCTTGTTTCAGCTTAGGTTTTGAATTGCACATAGCTTTTTCATTTTACTTTTACTTTTACATTCTCATAGTCGATCTTTATCGAGTTCGGGTATACTTCTTTAGTGATATAATTTAATTAAATTTTTAATGATATCTTACATTGCTTAACGTATTTATTGTGGTAAATAGAAAATATTATTTTATCATATAAGTAATAGTATATGACTTTGTAAACATTATATAAGTTCGAATTTTCTCACCTTTTACAAATTTTGTATTGGTATACCGTTATATTATTATTTTATTGTAATACCTACATGTAGTGAGTTAAATAATAGTGTGCTAATACAAGTTAGACAAAGTAATAGAGTTGAATGGAAAAATATTGATATTATATATTTAATTAACTTAAAAACTCTAGCTCAAACATATTGTAGTATTATTCCAATAACCTATTGCATATGTACCTGTAAGTATATACCCATTTAATTCTTGTGGGTATATGATCTTATGTTATTGTTATCATCAATATTATCATTGTTATTATTATTATTGTTGTTGCTGTTGTGAACAATACTATACTTTACTCTTTACATTTTATAAATTCTATCATTTGTACATATAAAAGTATATCTTCTTCAAATATTTAGACTTTAAGCACATATGTAGATGCATGTATATAGAACTATGACTTTCCAAGTGATCTTATGTCACGTAGTTTATGATTTATACGTACTTTACAATACATGTTTAATGGTTTGCCCTTTGTAGGAATATGTGCATATATTTGTGAGCAAATATGTTTGTTTATTGGTTTATTTATTTAGGGGTTTACCTTAATTATTTATTGATAGTTCCAAATTACTTGAATATCTTAGTCATTTCACTTATCTTCCTCAGTTTTCCCTAAATTTTTAATTGCATGTAACTTTTTTATGTTAAATCCAATTTTTATGTTAATCTTTATTATTTTAAGACGTACTTTCACATAACAAGATCCATTTTGAAAGTTAGGACTTACATTTTCTAGTACGGGCCTAGACAAATACAAATGATCATATTTGGGCCTATTCGTCTTTTTATTTATTTCTCATGGGCTTTTTTTGGAGAATCTCTTATGCGGGATTCTTCTAAGTTATTTATTAGGCCTAAAAATAATGTGGACCTTACTTTTACATTTTTAATTTTTTTATTAGGCCTATCCTTTATTGTAGGATTTCTGATTAGGTCTTTTCATATCAAATGTATCTAACCTACATTAGTTTGTTTGAATAATTAATGGACTTCCTAAAATTTTTGTTTGGACCCAAATAATTTTATTAAATTTCTATTTTCTATTTTCCTTTTCTTTTTGTGTTATATTCTAATGTGATAGTCCTAAAAGGGCTTTTTCTTCAAATTTTCCAATTTAATACTTTAAGGGCCAAATTCATTTGTTCATTTTTATTTATATTTTAATTAAATCAAATTTTTGTCTACACTTTCCCTCTAAACTAGATTGATTGTAGGTTTTTTAGTGGGCTCATAGGTGCATTTTGCTATATTTTTACATATTAATGTATTGAGGCCCTACTTTGCTAATTATTCTAATTAATCTTGTTGTAATTACCTTAAAATAATTTATAATTATCATTTTACATAAAATAAATTTTGGAGTTAGATTTTTGGAGCTTTGAGCGTAGCATGTTTTTAAGGAGTTTCCTTAAGATTTTTCCAAATGTGTTGATTTTTCATATTTTACTAATTTATTATGTAATCATATTACATGTTTTGTTATAAAAATAACTAGTTAAAGAGAAGTAGTTTAAGATCATATAAATACACATTTTCATCCATAGACAATTACATATATACATATAGCCTTTAATGTTAAATTTTTAAGAAAATAAAATACACACATATTACATATGATAATTTTGAAAAATATATATATATATACATACATAAATATTCCTATTTCTCATATATTACTATCTTATGTCTAGAGATAATAAAGAAAAAATAGAATATACATGGAAAATCCCTAAATCCATGTACACATGCATATACATGTATATATTTAACATTTTACAACTTATTGGTAGATTTTTTTTTTAAGAAAGAAATATATATATATATTTATACCTATATTTTTTTTTCTAAAAACATATATATATTTCTCACCACATTTACTACTTGAGTAGGAAATTAAAATAAGTCTAGAGGACTATCATATTAAATTTTCCAATCATATACATGTTTATATACATTATACAACCTTTGTTGTATTTTTGGAAAAACAAAATACATCGTATCACCCTACTACATATTCTTCTACTTTACATGCCAAGAAGAAACTCCTAACAACAAAATAAATGTTTAAACTCTCTTACTCACTTAGTACTACAAGTGTATTACATGAAAAAGAAAACAAAATATAGAATACAAAAGGAAACAAAAGATCTATAAGGAAAAGTATTGAAACAAAGAAGAATTTGTAATTTTACTCTTGGTGCTTGTAGTGGAGGGGTGGTTGGGTAGGCTTATTAATGGTAGCTCTTTTAACTCTCTAAAGTGCTCCAAAAACACTTCTTGTTAGACTTAGAGGTGAAATTATGAAGTAAAATTGTAACGCTCCAGGACCTTAGGGTACCACAACCCGCCACATGTCCTTGCTATTTAGGAACATGTTAAGGCTTTAAAACCGACTAAAGTCTTCATAATCACTTGATTTAAAAAATAATTCTCCAATTACAACAACTTAAAAATGACTCACAAGCGAGTCATTCTAACCACAAATTGTACATAAAAGATTTCTAACTTTAAATCAACGAAAAATAATGGTTTCACTTAATACCAACTCTACAATCTCATAGTCCATCAACCTCTTCAACACAATACGAAACTATCTATCTCTCTTCCCAACCCAAAAATCCATTTCCATATTCACCAAAAATAGCAACACACCAAATCAACCTATAGTTGTAAAAATAGAAGAATGAGCTGAAGCATAATACGGGTGTATAAGCACATACTGATGCCAAGCCTAAAATATTTACATGCATTAATACAACTGTAACAGAATATAAGCATACGATAGTTTAGTTATCTTTAATTTTGGCCATAAATCAACAAAAAGGTACTCATAACCTTGCCACACCATGATTTTGTCCACATACATAGGTAAATATAATGTAAATATTCCTTTAAGTCCTTTACTCGTAGAGTCTAGAGTTTATGGACCAGAAACCTAATATTATAGCCATGTTATCCCATATACAAGTCCACTAGGGAAACCTCATATAAGATCAACGGTTGCTCTTTTAGGGAATTGCCATTGCGGGCCCTTAGAGTGAACGTGTTAAGCACAACCAACAGTCAGGGTCAATTAGGTTGAATATAGATTAGTCTAGTTAGATCTTTTCTAACCTAGCAAGAACAACCATACAAACATGCACCACATACCTAAGATCGCTCTACGATAGTTAACAGAACTCCAATCTCACAAATCTCGAATGAAATAGCTCAAACCTCAACAAGGAAAGAATTCGATAATCGCCACAAATCTATTTGAAATCAAACATATACGTTAATCTTTAGATATTCAATAACTAAGTTCTACCTAAAAGTTACTTAAGAACCTATGAACTTATTAATTCAAAGCTTCTGAATGAAATTAATCAAATCTATTTATAAATCAAAGTCAGAAATTGGAGATAATATAAATGTACAATAAGATAAAGTAGAAGGTTAATATATTTATATATAATACTATTTAATTGTTCATATTATAAGGGTGCAATATATATAAAGGAAAAATATAAGGTAAACATATAATGAAGGTATTAAAATAGTTTACTAATCGGTATACTAAAAAAATACATATTTAATCTGACAATACTAAAGTTCATAGAAATACGTAAAGAAAGACATTAATAATTAATATCCAAAATGGACATACTTTACCATTATTATCATATAATATATAATCATAATAACCATTGTAATAGAAATACTTAAATCATACTGTCATCAATAATGATAATAAGGCATAATCATAATAAGATAGAATTATTGTAAACTAAATTGACACTTGAAATCGTACATATATGATACGGGTATTAAGGTAACTCCATACTCAACTAGAAAGTAGTGACCTAACTTCGAATATAACAAGAAATAGAAATCCAACTCCATAGTTACACATATACACATAATTCAACTTTTGACACAATTTATAACAACTTTCAATATAAAACAATACTAAAATTATGATAAATAAATCAATTTATAATAAAAATCAGTTATCAACAAAATAATTACCTTTTACTATAATATAGGAAAATAAAAATAATATCCTACATATATGGTACCAAAAAATGGAACTGAGTTGACTCATAAAATAAAGCTGACATGGGAATACTGGATAAATACCCATTTGATGACGAATAAAAACCTCCTAGAAACAAATAATACAAAAATTACATTTTTTTTAATAATATACTCAAATAATTAACGAATAATAATTTACCGAAATAGCTCGAAACACATACAAAGGGGATAAAAATAAAATGCTTAATGAGAGAATAAAGTTGATTGGGGGCCAAAAGTCTCAGATAAGGGTATTAGGAGAACATTGTGGCAAGCGAAATTGGGGGGTATGGAAGTTCGGTGTGTCAAATGAAGGAGAGTGGATTGGGGAGGGGTTTTTGTCCAGTACATAAGAGAGATTTGGGTAGGGGTGGGGGCCGTCAAGAGTGAGGTCAGTTGAAGGGAAAAAAGAATGACTCTAAGAGAGAGATGATTGTAATAGTAAAAAGATAAAAAAAAAAAAAAAAAAGTTAAGGTAAGGTTTAGGTCACTGTAGAGTATTTTAGAATGTAAGGTGTGTCTCTAATTAAAATAGGAAAATAAAGAATTAGTTAAAATGAGAATAAGTAATATTTAGAAAATAGGTCATGTATTAAAAAACTGTAAGATATATAATACTAATAAAATATATATAATTTATTTGTAAAATGAAATTAATCTATTTAATGCATATATAGAATAAGAATTATAAAAAAATATTATTAGAACCTTAATTTAGACATCTATTCTATAAGATACAATTTAAAATAAGTCTGGAATTACTTGAAGATTATAAGATTATAAATTGAAACTTTTCTTACTAGAATGCATTTTAAATCGATACAATCTAAATAAGTCATTACTTAATTATTATTTTTAGTTTGATTGGGGTGTTTCAAAAATATTTTGTGGAATATGTAGGTAAAAGTGGAAGAAAAATGAAAGAAAATGAGAGGAAGATTAGAGAGTGTTTTTGTTGGTCACAAAAGGAAGGGAGTGCAAATTATTTTGGTGTGTTTAAGTTATAAGAAAAGAAAAAAAAAATAAAAGGGATGGGATAGCTTTAAGTGACCAATGGTAGGAAATTTGGGGAAAAGGAGAGAGAGAAAGAAAAAGGGGAAAAAGAAATTGATTTGACTACTTATGTTGATCAATTTACAAGCATAGGTGGCCTTCTTTTGCCTTTCAAATTAGCAAAAAAATGGGGAAAAAAATTTGAAAAAGTTGGCTCTTGTCAATTTATAGGGATGGGCTTAGGTTTAGACTTTAAGGTATGATTAGTATAGTGGCACTTGGTTAAGGAATGATTGGATCTTAAAGAATAGTTGACTAGTTTAGTTGATTTGGTTACTTTTATTTATATTATATTTAGCTAGTACACTAACATTTACAATATAATATAACATATTATAATACGTTATACCATATATTTAAGAAAACACTGATTAGGAATATTCATGCATGTATATAGCACCATATTATACATGTAGTGAATTTTGTAACTTTATTCATTTATTATTTTAATTAGCTTAATTTAATTATTTATTCTAATCTAAATCGTCTCAAATCGTGTGTTATCGATTTTATGTGATTTTCACATATTTAGTAATAATTTTATTGATTTAAGGTTTTATTAGCATTATGGTAAATTATAGGAATTTATAATCTTAGGTTTAATGTTTAGGGTTTCTATTAGGTTTGGGTTCAAATTTTTGTAATTACACATATATAGGGTTTAAGGTTTTCTCATATGATTAAGATTTTTGAATCATATATTAGGGTTTTTTTTTCATATTAGTATTAGGTTTTGAAATTATAATTTAATCAGTTTTAAATTTATGCAGTTTTGTTGACTTAGGGAATTATCTATGACGCTTAAGTTGCACTCTATATCTAGAAGGCTAAATTTACAAGTTTTACATTAATAACTTCATTATTAACATGATCCCTAACGAAATGGTGCCTAACTTCTATATGTTTAGATCTTAAATGATACATTAGATTCTTTGTTCAATTAATTGCACTAGTATTATCACACTTTATAGGCACATTTTGTTAATTCAACACCATAGTTAGACAATTGTTGTTTTATCCAAAGAATTTACATGCAACAATTCCTAATTAATACATACTCGGTTTCAACTGTAGATGAGATAATAGAGTTTTATTCCTTCAAAGGTCAAGAAACGAGCTTGTCCCTTAAGAACTGGCAAGTACCTACGGTACCCCCTTTTTTTATCTATCTTATACCCTACATAATCGGCATCTAAATATCCAACCAAATCAAAATTGAGGTTTTTTGGATACTAAATACCTAGCTTAGATGTGCAAGATAAACATTTAAAAGTGCACTTCGCAGTAGCCAAATGTGTTTTAGTTGGTTTTGAATAAATCGTGCGCAAATACATACACTAAATATTTTATTGGGGCGAGAAGCTGTTAAGCACAACAATGAATTTACTAGACTTCTATATAACTTCTCATTTACTTTCTTACCCGATTCATCTGGTTCTAACCTAATAGAATTTAACATAGGTGTTGTAGCTCCTTTTCTGTTTTCCAATCTAAATTTCTCTTAAATTTGCTTTGTATATTTTTCTTGATGCATAAAAATTCCATCCTATGCTTATTTGATTTGAAGTTTAAGGAAGAAATTTAATTCTCCCTTGAGTGACATCTCACTTTGCCTGCATAATTTTAGAAAATTCCTTGCAATATAATTTGTTAGTGGATTCAAACATAATGTCATCTACTAAATTTGTACCACTAACAAATCATCATCGTAATACTTAAGAAATAAGGTTGTATCTACTTGACCACTTTTGAATCCACTTTTAATTAGGAAATCTCTAAGTCTCTTGTACCAAGTACAAGGCACTTGTTTAACCCATATAAAGCCTTTTTTAATTTATATACATGTTCTTCTGTAAACAAGTCCTCGAATACAAAGGGTTGTTTAACATACACCTCTTCCTTTATATATCTGTTTGAGAAGGCACTTTTAATGTCTATTTGAAATAATTTAAGTCTCTTAAAACAAGAAAATATCTAATAGCCTCTAATCTAGCAACTAGTGCATAAGTTTCATCAAAGTCTATGCCTTTCTCTTGGGAGTATCCTTTAGCTACAAGTCTAACCTTATTTCTTGAAATTTTACCATACTTGTCTAACTTACTCTTAATTACCCATTTGCTATCAATAACAGATTTGTCTCTTTGTTTTGGGACTAATTTCCATACCTAATTTCTTTAAAACTTAGTGAGTTCCTCTTGCATGGCCTTAATCTAAACACTATTAGACAAGGCTTCACCGACCGTATTAGGCTTAATTTTAGATAATAAGGCAAAAGTACTTTCAAAATTTTGTCAACTTACTCTAGTCTTTACACCAAAATATATGTTGCCAATTAAATATGCAGGAAGACGATTGCATTTAAATTTCAAGGCTTTAAGAGGTTCAAGAGTTACCTAAGAAGCTTTAGATTTATGCTCTAATTTAACTTCTGACAAAGTTCTAACTTTGGATTCCTTAAGAGCTTCGGTATTTCCTATTTCATTTTTTTGAAAACTAGTATTGTTACCTCTTCCATTTGCTTCATATTCATCATTAGAATCCTCCATCTTTACTTCAAATTACACACTAATGGATTCTTCAACAGTTCTTATAGTTTTGTTAAATACATGATATGCTTTATTATGCAAGTAATATCCTAAAAAAATGCCTTAATCTATATGTTCATCAAACTTTCCCAAATTTTTTCATAATTTTGTTATAAAATATTTAGGGCCAAAAATATGAAAATAAGAAATAGTAGGTTTTCATCCTTTATACATTTTGTATGATGTCTTCTTGGTTAGTAGCCTTATATACACTTGATTTATGATGTAACTAGAAATTGCGATCGCTTTGGCCAAAAAATATTATGATATACTACTTTCATTTAATAAGGTACACATTACATTCAACTACTCCATTTTATTGGAAAGTAGAAAGAGTTGAAAAATTATGAATGATACCATTGTTTTGATAAAACTTTATAAAGTCATCATTTTCAAATTCTTTTCCATGATTAGTTCGTAAGTTAATGATGGAAAAGCCTTTTTCAATTTGTACTTATTTTGCGAACTTTTCAAAAGTAAGGAAAACATCACTTTTGTTACATAAGTATAGAATCCAAGAATACTAAGAAAAATCATCAACAATTACCATGTCATATTCATTTCTACCTAAACTTATTGTATGGATTGGACTAAACAAATTCATATGTAGTAATTCCAAGGGTCGCTTTGTTAAGATCATATTCTTAGATTTGTGAGATGTAGTACTAATTTTATTCTTAAAATAGGTGGTGCAACATATATCATCTTTTATGCTGATTTTAGGTAAGCTATTCATAAGGTTATTGTAGACACCTAATTTTTGCTCCCCTTTATTTTATTTTATTTCTTCAATAAGTCCTAAACTAATAAAAATACAAAAAATATGAAATTAAAGAAAACTCAAAAAATAAAGAAATTTAGAAAAAGCAAGAATTTTAAGAAAATACAAAAATAGGGGGGAAAGCACCAAAAATAAGAAAATTGGAAAAATATCAAAAAATAAGAAATCTAAAATAATTTAAAAAAAAATAAGAAATTTAGAAAATAGAAAAAAAATAGGGAATTTAGAAAATAATAAAATTTTAGGTTGTTTAAATAGAATATAATTTTAATTTAAATAAAAGGTCGGGTTTAGGCTAGGCTGACCTAGTCCATATGTGCAATTATTGCATATATAAATAAGGAAAAACCAATCGCCCAGCTAGATAAGTACTTGGATCTAATATTGTATATGACTTGGAGATCTTAGGTTCAATCTATAGAAGATGCAAAATGTATCTTTTATTTTCTTTTCTTACTTCATCGCCATGTCATCGCCACATCGTAGGCCATATCATCGCCACGTCATTTACCAACTCACTTCTAAGTGTGATAGACACACTCCTGCGTACATTGGATACACTCCTATTTGGCACCACATATTGTCCAAGTTCGTTCAATCCAAAATTGGAAGAAAATCATATTGCATTTAATTTTTTCCATCCTTAACTCGACCATGATACCTATAAATAGGGGTTTACTCTTCATTTTCAAAACACAACAAACCTTCGAAACACTTTAGAAAAACAAAAATCAAAGCTTCCTCTCTCTAGCACGATTCATCTCTCTCTTTCGAACAGCATCTCCTACGGTATTTTTTGATGAAAACCACCACCATCGGATTTTCCGAGTCGATTGGAGCTAACCAAGTCGAAGTGAGCGGACCTTGAGCCAAAGTGAGCCGACCCCTAGCCGAAGTAAGCCGATCGAGCCGACCAAGCAGAAGTGAGCCAATTTGAGCCGCTTTTAAGCCGTCCAAGTCGATCCAAAGCCAATTTGAGCCAACCAGGTTTGTTTGTTTGTTTGTTTGTTTTATTTTTTTTTTTATTTGCTTATTTGTAAAAGTTATAAATGAGAAAAAGAAAAGAGAATGAAAAAGAAGAAAACAAAGAGAAGAAAAACAAAAAGAGAAAAAAAAAAAAGGAAGTAGTCTATTTATTTATTTATTTATTTTATTTTAATAGAAATAGATATAATAAGTATAAAATAAATAAGATAATATAATAAAAATGAAAATAAATAAATAGGTTAGAGAACAAAAATCGTTTTAACACTTAGAAAAATTGATTTTTCTAAAAATAAATGGACTTTTTTCCAAATTATGACAATTTTAAAGTTTCCAAAAATAAAACATCGATTAGAACCCTTTAGGAATTTTCTTAAACAAATTAAAATTAAGTAAAACATAAACTCAATTGTTTTCAAATTAAAACAAAACCAATCCACTAAATTTTTACAAAAAAGAATTAAGTACGTCTAATCCTAAATAACAAGTACGTACGTACCTAAAGGTGACGATAAAAATAAATAAAAAAAAAAACTAATTTCCCTTCTTCTTTAGTTTAGATTATTTTTTATCCAATTATAGTAACCAATAACCAAGTTCTATCTTTCAAAATTAAAAAGTGAATTTTAAGTTTAATTCTAAATTGAGAAAGTCAATGGTAATCGTAAGGATTTAAAATTCTTAACCCCTAGATTCAAATTCTCTGGTTTTAAAAACTGTTTTTGTAAAACTAGTTTTAATCGTTAGAGTAATAGCTAAGTTATAACTAATCTACCCAATTGGCTATAACTTAACTATATTTTTCGACTCTGATCAAGTGGCATCTCCAAAATTGTTTTCAAAATTAAAAAGAACGGTTTTCTTTAAACCTTAATCAAGGATTGGTATTAAACGAGTAGGATTTAGTATTGATCGGTTTAAAGAAGATTTATTTTTATAAAAGAATCGAGAGGGTGAAAATCCAAACTCGACAGTTGTTTTTGGACAAGTTCTTTACTTGATTAAAATTAACATGACCCAACTTTTTATGCTAGAGAAATACACTATTAAAGATAGTTAAGAAACATCTTTCAACTTTTACGTTGGCTAGTTCAACTAGCTAAATATTCTTCTCGTGAAAACCATTAAATAACTTAACACTAATTTTATCAAATGCCTTAACTTTATTTTGATTGAATATCATTTCATATCCTTTATTGCACAACTAGCTTATACTTAGAAGATTATGTTTCAAACCTCTTATTAAAGACACATTTTCAATAGTGTAATGGGGAATTTCGATATTGCTAGTAGCCATAATCTCCCCTTTATTACCATCACCAAATTTAAAATGTCCTCCTTCTTTCCATTCTAACGTTGTAAAAGGCGAAGGATATCTAGACTTGTGACATGAGCACCGGCTATCTAAGCACCAGATTCCTTTTAGTTTAACTCCATGTTTCTGTAGTCATATAAGAGATATGGTTGAGTTCTTTTGGGAGTCCATACTAGCGTAGGTCTACTAAAATTCAAGCTCATGGAGTTTGGTGTTTTTGCTTGTTGGTTACTGAGCTTGTTATTTCTATAAAAACAATATTTTTTTATATACCCCAATTTATTATAAAAAAAAAAAAACAATCATATGATTTAGATGCTTTATACCTATTTGTTATGTAGCTTCTATGGTTTTGATTTGGGTATCCTCTAATACACTCTTTGACTAATCCTCTGATGCATCCTCTAACTAGATACTTCTTGGTTGGTTTAGAATAGCTTCTAACATACTTTTTACACCTTATATACCAATCTATTATTTCTAGAATTTCTATCATTCTTGGTCATTTCAACATTTATAACTTCCTTTTCCTTTAGCAAAGACTATTTTCTTAACTATATTAGACCTTTCACTATATTTAAAACCATGGCTAGCTTTAGCTTTATCCATTTGTTGAGAGGAAGTTAACATTTGCAATTTTTTATCACTTTCATAGAACTTGTGAAAGGTTGAATCAATTGAATTAGATAAATCATTACTTCAAGTTTTTAGTTCATTTATTTATTCTCTTAGATTCTCTTTTTCAAGATTGTCTTAATTTGGTCAAAGATTATCTATTTGCAACACCTCTTTATTAGTTTTTAGTATGTCATTTTCTTTAGCAAGCAAATTGTTTGTTTGGATTAGTTACTCCTTTTCATTCCTTAAGGTTTTGATTTCATGATTAGTCATTGTTAATTTAATTGGCTTTTCACATGCTTTAAGAAGCTTTTTCATCTGCTTACATACACTTTTTGGCATTTCATCTTCAAAATCAGAAGTTACCTTAGGCAAAGCCATTAAACATAGATTAGCTTATTCTTCATCTTTTGCTATGTCTTTTTATTCATTCTCTAATTCATCTAAGTCACTTTAGGTGGCCATCAATGCCTTTTACTTTTCTTGTATTTCTTAAGCTTATTGATCAGAATTGGGTATTTGTATTTGATATGCCTAATCTTCTCGCACTCATAGCATACCCCTTTCTTTTTCTCCTTTTTTTTCCTTCTTTGCATCCTTCTCCTTATAGCTTTTCCTTACATGACATTTACCACAATTAGAGGATGTACTTTTACTAAAAAACCTTTTTCTACCTTGTTTCTTGATCACCTTATTTAGTTTCCTAGCAATCAATGTTATGTCGTCTTCTTCATCACCATCACTCTTAGAATTAGAATCTAATTCTATTTTTTAAGCTTTAAAGGCTATTTCTTTTTTCTTTGTAGCCTTTGATGTTGCTTTTAATTTGAGAAAATCGACTTCATAAGCCATTAATTTGCTTCTTAGTTGGTTTGGGAGCAACTTCTTAATATCACATGCCTTTTTTATGGTTGTCTATTATGTATTATAAGCTTTGGGCAAAAATCACAACATTTTATGCACTAGATTTGCATCAACAATTTTCTTGCCAAGAGAAGAAAGCTCATTAGTAATGGCTGTAAATTTATTAAAATAATCTTTAATCTCTTCACTCACCAAGAAGTGAAAAGTTTCATATTTTTGGATAAGAGAGTTGATCTAAGTCTCCTTAATGGTTTCCTTACCCTCACAGGTTTGCTCCAATATATCTCATATATCCTTTACTAAACTACAAGAAGAAATTAAGTAAAATTCAAATTAAGCAATAGTGGATGAGAGAACATTCTTAGCTGAGGAATTTAATTCATCTTTTGTAACATTACTATTTGTTGTAACAGTTGTAAGAGCTTATGCTTCTCCATTTTCAATGATTCATCATGTTTGATAATCAACAGCCTTTACATATGTCTTTATCCTAAATTTCTAATAAGAAAAATTGGTGCCATCAAAGAAAGGTACTTTTTTAGGTTATACTATTATACTACCACTACTTTTAACATAACCTTTAAACTTTAGTGATACTAGAGGGAGACTCTAATACCAAATATAGGTCTCGAATAAGTAACCAAGAAAGAAGGGTAGAGGTGAATTGGTTTCTATTAAAAATGAAGGATTTTTTTAATAAAAATTTGTAAATAACAAAACCCATTGATTACTTAATGGTTGGCATGAAAGTATTAGTATTATAAACATATAATAAAATTGCACAAAAATAAAAGAGAAGGGAAAGAAAATCCAGCTAAGTAAATTATAGTGCTTTTGCTTTGTGTTTACTACACTCTCTTAGCTCCATCATCGGGGACCTAGTATTCTTCATCAAAGTAGTTACACTATCCACTTCAAAAGATCAATAAAAAAGTTTAGGAGATTACAATCACCGATTCCTCTACTTTGACTCCCTCAGCCTAACCTTTGGTTAAACTTAAATTAACAAATATATAAACAAATCTCTCACTAACAACAAATCCTATCTCTCAAAAGATATACGTTGAGGATATGAGAAAATTTAATCCTCCAAATATAAGCACAAAAACATAATATAGAAATGAAAAAAAAAATGTAAAAGCAGCAATATCCTCTGATTTTATAGATAAAAGGAGATTTCCAAAACTTTCATGCAGAACTCTATATATTCTTCATGTCCTTGATTTGAATGCTTCATACCTATATATCCTACTTTGGTAATGGCTAGAAATGAATGGATTTAGAAAGACTTCATTCAAAATATATTTGTACGACCATAGAGAGCATATATTCTTTTATGCTTAATTTCCTCTCTTGATTTGCTATCATGAACTAAATTTTTGAAAGGATGAGAGCTCTTCATTATAGCCATGTTGTATTAATTAAGGTCTGCTAATCTTGTTGCCAAAAATTCTTGAATTATCTTTAGGTAAACAATCTTTTCCTATCTTGAAAAGAATGAATGTTGCTATAAAGTAGTACCTTGTTCTTCATCTAAAAAAATTAGGGATTTTTTAATTTGAATGCTATATGACCGGTTGAAGATATTGTGTCTTGAATTATCTCAAGCTTCTATCCTTGTAACAAAAATTTAGCCGTTGTTGGTTGAAGAAGGAAGGCATACTATAATTCTTTTTGCTTTGTTAATAAATGAATGGATACAGACTTGTTTAAGTCCTTAATTCACAACTTAAAATGATTTTGGATGATCTTGTAGTTGATTTTCTTGATATATTTGTAGCACATTTTGACCAAATTCTATTTCAAAAAAGATAAAGAGCTGGTTCATTGATAATTCTGGAAATAATGAAAATGTACTCTAATCTTTCATTCCTTGATTATTGTATACAAGAAGTACTCCATATCTTTGAAAGTTGTCACCAGTATTCCTTTATAACAAGATCTTTTGCTCTTGCAATATAGTAAAATATCCACCCAATGTTTCACTTTGAGTTCTCGAACCAAGTTTAGAATAATAACTTAGAAGTTTGCATAACTTTATTTGAATAAGATTAATGAAGAAATTTCTGAATTTTAAATCTCATGGATTTTGTTCAACTTTAGTGGAAAACATTAAATGCATTACCCAAATACATCTAATAAATAGAGTTAGGCCTTCAATTCAACCAAAATCTAACCAATTACTCATTTTACAAAAATCTATAAAATGTCTTAACTACTTAGATTTTGCCCATATCCTTTAATCTTTCTCTTATTCATTCTCTAATATATTTCTTGATTCTCAAAATTTCTTAAATATATGATTGTTCTAAATGTTTAAAAGATATATAGATTCTTACACACTCGGTAATTTTTGTTTAATAAACTTGATCCTTTTTGTTTTCAACAAAACATTGAAGAGAACTCAACATAACAGCTTTGAGTTCATTGGAACTTTAAAGTTGAGCATGCTTAGTGGGGAGCACTCGCAAAGGGAGACCTCTTAAGAAGTAACTGTGCCAAGAGACAAAACCATGCAGTATTATGCACCAAAGTAGACCCAAAGCTAACAAGATCTTGATGAAAAAAGTTCTACTCATGTTATAAACACTATCAAAGTAGTCTACTAGTCGGAAGTAGGGGAGCTAAGTGCTATAGGATAAAGGCACCTCTTTAGCCTATAAGGGAGCTCTTCTAGAGTCTTCCTTACCTAGTGATGGTTTTAGAACCTATGTAATAAAACTAATAAGGACATTAATTCTATAAGGAGAGTAAATTATGATACCCCTAAAATAGAAGGTAAAGAAGTTCTAATCATTAAGGTACCACTTAATATAATGACTTGGAGTTCGTTAGAACTCCAAAGATAAACCTGCTCAATGAAGAATACTTTTAGAAGGAGTGACCTTCTAGGAAGTAGCTGCACCAAGAGACAAAACTGTGTAATTTATCACACCAAAATGGACCATACCTTAGTAGAAGGAGTTTTGGTTGGGTTGTTATACTAAGTATAAGCTTTAAGTGAACTAAAATAGAAAATCCTGTAGAAGATCTTTTTAAGCAGAGCATATAGGTAAAGGATTTAGTAGAAGATCCTATAGAAGGTTTCTTAGTAAAAAACATAATCATAAGATCTAATAGACGTTCAAGTAAAAGGTACATAATCTTATATAAATAAACCCAATGCATGCATAAAAGATAGTGTTGAAGATCTTAACATCCTTGGTAGAGTAATAATACTTGATTCTTGTAACAAACACCTAATAATTATTAAAAGAATGTTAAGCTTATTTAAAAGGACAATGATTCAAACACCATTACTTTAGTGATTTATATAGAAAGTAAAACATAATTTGTAATATAGGGACACTTAACGATTTTAAGACCAATGCATCTAAGTCGTAAGAGCAATAGTATACCAAGTAAATGGGATCAATACTTAAGCACATTTCTAAGTACTATATAGAAGTGCTTAGGGGCTAAGGCATATATTTGTTTGTGGTTGTAGAGTAGTTAAATGTGTGCATGTAATGTATGTGTTTGAAATCCATTATATTGATTGGTAGCTATACTACATGTTATGATTGCTATGTCATGCTTTACTTTCTAATTGGATTGTTTGCAATTGGTTGGTCACCTTTAAAATGGACTAACTTAAACTTAGACTAAAATCCTGACCTAACATGCATTATAACCCACTAGAGGAATTATTAGGATTCTTTAGCCAAACATTGACCCTTTAAGAAGATAGCAAAAATTGACCTTTTCCCAATCATAGTCAAACTAAGTGATAGGAGAAGAAATTGTGGTGAGATTAAGGGTATTGGTTTCTAAGGTAGTCATGGGAGGAGCCGGTTCTCCTTACATAAGCGTAGGTTTAGTTGTGAGTCAAGGTATCATGCCAACATGTGTAAACTCTTTAACTTAGACTGAAGTGAGCACAATTTCTCTAACCTTATGACGAACTAAACAATAGCATTCGGATGACATATGTTATGTCACATTGCACATAGTTAACTGATTAACAACCTTACTTGTTTGTGCAGTGTATACTTTTGTGTATTTCCCTTACTAAGCAATAGTTGCTCATATCTCATAATCCTTTTAGTAAGTCCTAACAAATGTTTACTAAGGTCAACTAAGCCCCAAATGTAAAGAAGATGAGCATACAAGTTTAGAGTGATGATTAAATAGAGCCGAATCATTCTTTTCATATTTTATTTTTGGAGTTAGCCGGGCCACTTGGGTGATCTAGTCTAACATATGGTATTTATTGTAATTAAAGATTTTGGAATTTCTTTTATAAGCTCTATGTAGGAAACTCAATGTAAATCTATTTTTAAAATAAGCATATGTATAAAATGTTTTTATTTTATTATTAATATTGAAGTGAAGATGCTTCGAAGTAGTTAAGTCATATGTTTCTCATATATACCAAGTATATGACAACAACTGGGCGATTAGCTTTTTTCATAAGTTAGTTTATATAGTGAGACTATTATGGATATTTCGATCTTCGAGCATGATTGGCTAAAAGCAATTTGTAAATAGAGGAAGAGAGAGGCATTTTCACCTTAGTGCCCAAATAGGTTCTATTTGCCTTTACATTGACTAATTTGGGTATCCCATAATGGGGAAGGATGGGTCATGATTAATATTGATGCATCTCTTAAGAGCATGACAAAAGAAGCAAACATAAAAGGATATGAGATGAGAGAGGAAGGATGCTAGTTTTTGGTAAAAGAGATGGAGAAATTGACATTTTGTCAATTGAATTATGAGAATTTATTGAGGCTTGAAGTATAGTAAGGTGCTAGGATAAAGCAAAATGGAATTATGCTTAGACTTGACAATGGCAATACATCTAATTTCAAATTCCTTAAGCCTTCATATTAAGCTAAACTTTACTAAAATTTTACATACTTACAAGGAATAACTACAATAGTTTGATGAAGCTACAATGTGCTATACTAGAAGAGAAGATAATGAAGTAGTAGATCATTTAGCCAATATCATGCATTCCCTTGCTAATGAAGATCTAGTAGCTCATGCTTCTCCTTTTTAAGTGTTATTTTTACTAATGAAAGATGTTAGTATAAATATAAGGGATTTGATAGAACTTGATAACTTGGTTCTTTATCTTTTGTAAGACTAGAGTTTATGTTGACATATTTCTAGTTTTAATATTGAGAAAAGAAATTGTTAGCTAATAGTAACTAAATTTTTAAAGTGTAAAATTTTTGTATTGTCTCATATTTTATAATCATATATTGATCAAATAAATTAAAAATAGAAAAGGAGTTATGAGAAGTATAAATGTGAAAAAACTAATAATGATTAAATAGAATAAGTATACATTACTTCTAATTACTGAAGCAAATGGATATGTTTTTAGTGTCTTGAGTATTTGTAAATTTTTTTTTCTTTTAAAAACTACAATAAAGATCTTATATGCTTATATTTCTTAGCCACAAATTAAAGCATAAAAGGATAATGTTGGAAATTCACTCTATATGGTTATTGCACTTTAACACTACATTATTAGAGTTACTATCTATTTATATGGTGGTAGTAATGTAGGATAGTGGAAGAAAAATTATAAAAGAATGAAAAAGTGGTGAAAACACAGAAATTAATAAAAAAAATTAATCTAAGCAATTTTTTTTTTTTTATGAAAGAATAATAAAACCTAGAAAAATATATTTAGTAGGCTCACACCACTAAATTAAGATAATGGCCTCACATCACTAATGAATTGTATGGCCTTACACTATACAACGAGATTTTGATAGTCTTACACTATCGGTGAAAAAGAAAATACATCACACCAATTTAAAAAAATATATTTTTTTTCAATATCTAATCACTCTCTCTTAATTGATTACAACCTTTGCCTATTTATGAGCATAATAAGATCTAATATTCTAAAAAACTAAATCTTGATAAATATAGAAAATAAAAAATTTCATATCTTCAATAAGAAAAAAAAAACCTATTTAACCAAATCCTAAAATATAAGATATTAATAATATAATACCTACTCTTTCTTAATCTACATTATTTCCCCTCTCTTAAAATGATTCATCCTTGACTCTCTAAGATTTAGTCTAAATCCTCCTAGATCAAATAATAATCTATGAAAATTAATCTTGAATTTATGATCGAATGGTTTTCCATGCTTCTCATCAACTTTCCTTGGTTTGAAAAGATTTGACTTTGATAAATAGATGTAACCTCGATTTTAATCGTTCATAATGCATCTGGTCTCTTCTTTTTCTCTTGTTATAAAGAGTGTTTTTCTTTGAATGCTTCAAATTTTGCAATGAAGTTCTTCCACAAACTCACATAATTTATTATTTAGATTAATTTACTAATCAATGTCCATATAGATATGAGTTTGAATATGAACTAATTTGACATAACCTAAAGAATGTAATATAGAAAGATATTAGAATAATCTCATTGGCTTTCTCTAAAATAAAATCAATGACTTGTATATTTTTTTCATCTAGCTTACCACCAATGATTTTCTCTTTTTAATCTCTACAAAATTATTATCAGTTTGAAAAGGGATTAACTCAGTTGTTGGTAGAACTAGCACAACCTCGCTGACATACTGACAAAGTTTCTTTATCTCCTTAGATGCACTATTACAAAGTTCCTGTAAAACTCTAAATTTTTCAACCTAACATCTGAAGTAGATCCTAATAAGTTAAATATTCTTAAGAGTCGACAAAGCTAATTAAGACGAAAACCTTAAGATAGACTCAATCGCGTATAAAATTTGTAAACCCTAAATATATATAAACACTAGAGATTGTACCCAAAAGTAATAAAACCCTAAAAATTATAAATTTAAGGATAAAAAAGTACTAAGTCACTATAATCTATTCTAAAACCTTAGTTGCTAATATATCCTTATTATCATACTAAATCATTATCAAATAATCAAGATAACTTTTAATTATTCATAAATGCATACAATATTAATTTAATTTACTAGAAAATTAAGATATTGCATTATAGATCACATCCATCTTCTAATCATATAACTAGGTTAGTATTATATAAAGTTAAGTGTTTAGTTGATGTTTATATTATATATAGTCAATGTTAATATCTTAAATAACACTTTTTATAATAATTACATTAAGTAACATACCAAATGATATAGATAGGATATAAATATCTAGAGGAAAATCTCATTAACTATTTTTACTAATCATTTCAATAAACACCACATTTCCTTAATTTTTCTCCTAATTATCCTTAATTTTCTTATTATGTACATTAATTTCATACAAATTTAAAAGAGTTGACTAAAGTCAACATATGTCACTATCAACCTAGAACCATCTTCCATTTTCTAAGGATTTCTTCTCTTTTCTTTTGATTTTTTCTTTCTTTCTTTGCCCCCTTCTTGCCGTCCCTACTAAGAAGACTCTAGACCCCACTTGTTTCAATTGTAAACCACAAATTAAGACACAAATAAACCCCTTTTTCCTCCCCTTGTTACAACCGTCACTTTCCCCTTCTTCTAATTCTTGTTTTTCCTTTTTACTTTACCCATCAATAACTTTCAAACGACTATTCTACATGCATAAACTCATATTTCATATTACAAAGGAAAAAGAGATATGTTTTCATATAATCTTTCATCTTAATTGGTAATTAGTTATTTATGTTATGTTAGTTTTGGAATTATCATGTTATATGTACATGTATGTTGACACAAAATAGAATTCTTATACACATGTACATAAGTGTAGAATTACTTAGGTATAAGAGTAGAAATACATGATTACATATACTATATGGATCCATGTGAAGTAATTGTGTATGAATTTTAATAAAGTACTTAGCATAGGTATAGGTATATACATATAGATAAGTGTAGAAGAATATATGTACATATATAGGTGTAGAAACACATATATTTATATGGACTAAATAGGTATACACTAGTACAATACATAGTATAAGTATATATACACATAGGTAAGAATAAGAGAACTACCTACACATAAGCATAAAAAGCCATGTACATGAATACTCTTTATATACATAACCTAAAATAAGGAGTATACTAAGCATATACACATATAACTTGCTAAATGAGCCCATAAGATGCAAAAATATGGATTACATGAAGATTTCTTAAGAGAGTATAGAAGGCATACGAAAATACAAATACTACCGTATGTATATATAAGTATATATACGAGTATAGATACAGTATATGTATAAGTATATTAGTATGTATACAAGTATATTAGAAGTATAAATACACATAACATAAGCATAAGGTACATAAGTACTTTAGTGTAAAAGTTATACATAAATAATTTATAACATAATTATTTAAAATACTAAAAGATAGTATAGTAAAATAATAAAATATACAATATGTACAAATACATACATATATGGACCGAAATCACTTTAAGCCCATAACATACATCTCAAATTGAATTAGCCTTATTTGAGCACATAAAATAGTAATAACAATGTAAAATCATCTAAGTGTAAGAATCTAATGGCTAATTAAATCATTAAGTACAAAAATAAGGTATAAAACTAGATAATAAGAATATTCAAACTTCAACAATTAAAATTTTAGTAAATTTAATTTATATCATAAAACACAAGTCTTAACATCCAAAATGCACATCACCATGTGAACATACATCCGAAAACGATGAAAAATGACTATAAGTTTATAAATATTGGAAATAAAATGAAAAAGTTACATACAGTTGATGATAAGGTTCAACTAAATGAAAACTAATAGGAATAAAAGTAGAAATAGGTGAACGAATACCTAAAATAACTAGTTCATTCAGTTACTCACTATCTTTTTTTGTCTTATAATAAATAGGTGATCTTGACGAGGGTTAAGATCTTCTTGGGGACTACTATGATTAGCGTGAGACATCATAGCTAAGTGAGTACTCCTGATGACTCTATACTTATTTTGTACTTACTTGTAATTAGTGTACTTAAATTGAATAATAATAACTTGATGCATGAGGGTTTGGGATATGCATGTGATTGATACTGATTGATTATTATGAAAAATATTGTTAAATACGATAATTGAAGATTTTATTGTATAATTGATTGTCACATGATTTGGATGATTTGCTGATATTGATTAATCGTCACATAATTTGACTTAATTATACTTGGCTTATCTTAAATTAATAAGGGTCATGCATTAACCATGTATTGCATTTTTTATTCTGACCATCACTTCACACGAAGATAAAGAGAGGCCATGTAGGGGTTGTTTATATACAGTGAATTAAAGTGTTTAATACGGTACACTCGTACAATATGATCTTACCCCAACTCACGAGCTTACTAGGTACTGGAGACATCAACCGTCTGGCTAAGGGTCGAGTTTAGAGATCTCCACTGTAGGGTATGAGTGTAGACTACGAGGCCCACCTCACTGCTAGACTTGGAATTTTGGTGTACTATTAGATTTCTTAGAAATGAAAATGTATTTTACAAAATACGAAATCTAAATTTATGGTTAAAAACTCAGGTGCTAGAGCCCAATTGTAATTAGTGTCGATGTATCTCAAACTCTTATCTCCGAGAGCGTTAAAATCCGATATTATATGTAACACTAGTCAACTGCGTATATTGTTTGGCATACTACGTGTGCATGCATTCATATGATTGTAATAATTTGTTTGATAACTTGCTTGCCAATATAGTATGAAGGATAACTCACTGAGCTTTTATAACTTACTCTCCAATAGTTTTTCTTTTGTAGGTTAATAAATAATCCAACATGGGTTAAAAGCCGAGCGTTGAGTGCAGGTACCGAGACATTTTAGAGGTTAGAATTAGAGAAAAGTTGTTTAGTTCATGTGAAACTTTAAATATAAATACCACTCATGTATAGATTTTTCAACCTTATTAAGTTTGAACTTTTAAGTCTATATTATTTAATCTTATCATTTGATAAAGAATACCGATTCTCTGCGGTTTTAAAAAACTATGGGATATCGAACATTTATAGTGATTTATATTTATATTTGGCAATAAATTAATTATTTAAAAATCAGTAATCTTAGTGATTTATCATTTGGAGTCTTGCAATCTATAACTTGTAAGGTGGTTTTCATATCATGGATGCACATATAATATAAAAATTTTCATTCAATCTTACTAGACCCTTTTTAGGGTCCTAACAGTTCCTCTATCTCATTAGGTGTACAATCGTAGATATTTTCATGATATGGTTCAATTTTAGAAAAATTGTATGCCATACTAGTTTTTTGGATAATATATGAGATTTGGGTTACGACATATTTTTCTTGCTTAACAGGTAATTTAAGAGTTCATAAGACATTAAAACAATAGTTAATGTACTCAAGTTGGCAACTCATTGTACTTAATATAGTTATAACCTTTTCACTCTTTAATATAAATTGCTCACAAAAATTATTAAAAGTGAATTCCATATTATCGATATTTTGGTGTATAATGAAAATAAAATTTTTTTCTAGGTCCTAAGAAAGAATATTAAAGTCAAGTTTTAAAATAAGCAAGATAATAGGCTTTAAGAAGAAACATATTGTTCAGCTCTAATATTAAATTTGATGTAAGACGGTAAGAGCAAAATTATAAAAGAATGAAAAAGTAATGAAAGTAGGCAAAGTACGAAAATTACTAAGAAAAATTAATTTAAGCAATTTTTTTTCATAAAAAATAATAAAACTTGGAAAGACATATCTAGTAGCCTCATGCTATAGATGAGATTTTAATGCTCTCATACCATTAATGAGAAAAATGATAATCTCACCCCACTAGTGAAAAAGTGAAAAAGAAAAGGCATTTCACCAATGTAGAAAAAATAATTCTTTTCAATATATATCTCTTTTAATTGATTACAAGTTTGCCTATTTATAGATATAATAAGATCTAATATTCTAAAAAACTAAATCTTGATAAATATTGAAAATAGAAGATTTCATATCTTCAATTAAGGATACATATCTAACTAAATCCTAAAATATAAAATATTAATAATATAATATCTACTCTTTTTTTATCCACATCACACACTTATCTATAATATCAAAGGAAGTAAGACATTTTTAGCATCTTCTAATTTTATAATATTGGAAAAAAAAAAAAAACGAAAGCTACAATTAACATACTCAATTGTTTACCACTTTTTGAGCACACGTGATACCAACATTCCATTTGCTAGTTCTTAATAATTAGCTTATGACTAAAGTTGCTAATGCAGTTTTCCTTTTAATTATAAACCATCACACGTATTATATAAATTACCTATTTTAATTGGTATAATTACATAAACATTACTTTTGTTTCAAGGTTTTTGTAAAGAAGTGATTTGTGTTCTCTTCTCATAAACACATCATTTGTGTCTTAAATTAAATTTAATTTTAATTGGAGACACATGTCAACTTTTGTTTAATCTACTTTTTAAAAATAATATTATTAAATAAATTTGATTAAATAATTTAGTAAGAAAATACAAAAAAAATAAAAAAAAATTTAGAAAAAAAAATGTAAGGTACGAAAGGTAACAATGATAGATCGTGTTGATAATAGTAACCACTTATCATCCTAAAAGAGTTTGTATAGCTTTTTTAAGGTGATGGGTAATCACCCACTACAATAGGTGAGTTGTGATGCAACAATACTCTGAGATATTTTCTAGTCTTCTTAAGGTGAAGGACTCACAAGTCTTTTTAGCAATTTTTTTAATAATTTCTTGTTCATATTATTTTAGCAAATTTATTCAATGATATTCACTAATTTAATTTAATAATAAATTGAATCAATTAGAAGTTAATATGTATTTATAATTAAAATTGTTAGGTAATGATAAAACACAAATTATGTATTTGCTTATCAACCACCAGATTCATGGAAGAAAATTCCCTCAAGGTGCATATTATGGCATTAAAATATTATCATTAGCTTTATTATTATGCAAACTAAATAACGAAAAATGGAGGAAAGCTATTTCAGAGTAGGCATTTTGTCTTGTTCAAATCTGCTCATTAGCTTTCAAATTACAGGGAAAAATGATTTTGAGATATCGAATGGTTAATTTCTCATGAGCATGTTTCCTGCATCGTCGCGTCGCTAATTTTTTAACATTATTTAGCCAAATATTGATCAGTTTTAGCATTTTAGTATTATAAAGCTTCTAAAATTTGGATTTCTAGCGCCTGCTTTATACCCAGATTCATAATTGCTCAGAAACTGCTGGGTTCAAAATGGATTCTGCAAAGATAGCAAGAGCCGAAGATCTCAAAGTCCTCGCAAATAAATCCTTTTTGTGCAAGTATGATTTACTTCCTTTTTTTTTTTTTTTTCTTTTCCGGGGTGAAGAAGTATGATTTACTTTAGAAAACACATCCTGTTTCCATATTTTCTCGATTTTGTTCCGAAACACGAACTATTGTTCTGACCTATACAACTATGTTGCAGCCCACAAGTACGCTCTCTAGCTAATTGATTTGTATACACAAGCAGTTAAGTACAGATAATGCTGTGTACTGGGCGAACCGAGCATTTAGCGTATATTGAACTTGAGGAATATGTTAGAGTCATCCAAGATGCACCTACGGCTTCTGAAGTTGATGGTGATTATTCAAAAGTAAACTTCTCAATCTTCATAATTTTTTCTGTTGTTATGTATGTACTGTCTCATGCCTGAGAGATCGTCACTCCTAGGGTTACTGTCGGGGACGCACAGCTGATACGGCCGTTGGCAAATTAGATGATACACTCGGAGGATTTTCAGAAGGTATATCGAATTACCATTTTTCTGTCTTTCATTAGATCGATTCATGACATTTTGTATTTCTATATTTCCTTCCACACCGTGCAAATTTCTCGATCCTTTTTGCTACAATTGGTGAGTTTAAAATGTGACATATTATCTAGCTTATGCTGCAGATATGCATGCCTGATTCTTATGTAGTTTTTGAATCCTCTGAATGTAGGTGAAGAAAACATGTCCTCGCAATTCTGATGCTGCTAAAATATAGAAAGAATGTGAAAATGCAATCATGAAGGGCAAATATGAAAGGGCAATTACTATCACAGAACATAGAATACCGCTAACAGCCCATGGGATATCGAATTATATCGCAAGACGCCAGCCATATTCTTACTATGACTTTTTGTTTAATGCAGAATAGACTTCTTATTTTGTAGGTTGGGAAATGCTCTCATATTTGTTGTGAAAGAGGAGCAATCATCTCAAATCAATTCTAGGATTCATCACATTCTTTGTCACTGTTTTTTGTCTACCATCAGGTCCTACTATCAAGTCTAGTTTGTTCTTGATTTGATAGAGGCTACAAGGGCACAAAAAAAAAAAAAATTGAGGTTTCATGGTTCTAATTTCTTCATATCCTTAGAGGAATCAAATAAATTAGAACCATAAAATCATATTTTCTATTGCCATGTTTATATCCTCACCCAGTTCTTATTAAATATAAAAATCAGTTCGATTCCCGCTTCATAATTAACCAAATATAGCCATTGCCTAATTCGGTGGATTATGATTCCTAGCGTGGATTAACGTAACTTTCACCAAAATATCTTTCGAGGAGCTTTATAAATACGTATAGTTTGTTATTGATAATCCCAGTTGTGTATATTTGTCCTGTCAACATTGGAGCTTGCTTCTCTTTTATTTAACACGCATGTTTGTTTTCTTTTTTTCTTTTTTTTAATAACATGGACCAATCTGACTCTTGGTAGCTATGATGCAAGAAGGCTTGAAAGGTGGTCATTGCATGGCAGACTTGGTAGTCCAAATCCCCCATTAGACAGAGTCACTTCTTTTTTCTAATCACGAAGATGTAGTATGTTATCTTCGGCTACAAGGGGACGCTTGCCAAACATTTCAAGATTTTATTGATCTCAAAATAAATTACATCTCGGCGATTACAGCCAAGCATGGGAAGCTGTTGCAAATTGAGAACAATGATGCACTAAAAAGCCAAGAAATACAACAGCAAGTAAGAAACCATGGAAGACCATGTCACAGCATGGAATTCAAGATTGCTGTTGTTAATGCAATGGAAATGGCATGGTCCAGCTGCTCCTGAAGCTGCAGCTGATCTATTCCCAAAGCAATGCCCCAATCAGAAGCCAAGTTTCTAAACTCTTCTATCTAAAGGTCTTGTTCCTTTTGAAGTTGAAGCACAGCCCTTTCCAGAAATCATACTGGGTTTCTTGGTGGGAGAGACACTGGAAAGAAGGAAAAGAAAAATAAGAAATGATGCTATTACAATGAAAGCCATCAATGGCGAATGGAAGCTCTACTTAGAACAGATGAAGTTACATCAACTGAAAATTTTACCATGGTATTCTTTGGACTGCATTCTTCTTCATTGCCGTAATATTTTTAACCTCTTGACTATAAAACAGGAAATAACACAGAAAAATAGTTACTGGAGTTAGATGCCAGCGTGAAACAGAAGCAGCCCCCAAGTCGACATAAGCAAGACAATTACACCAATTCAACAAATATTTCTGTATGATAACATATTTTCAGTGTCTCCTCTATATCTCGTATGTTACTTTTTCTGGTAATTTATCCCCCATAGTTGTCATTTATAGCCTTTTAACTTCTATAAAGAGAAGCTATGAGTTCAGAAAGAAGACAAGGAACTCAGCTGCTTTATATTTTTAGTTAATTATATCAACGCCATGATACAAGAACCTCGATATGAAAGACAACAATTGAAACACTTCCATAGTGGTTTTTAAATGTGTTCACTCTAAGAACTGTTGGATTTTATGGTTACCATGCAGACTATGCAATATACTGCATTCAAACCATTCTTTCAATCTGCATCATGAGCACTCAAGAATGAAGGAAGCTTCAACTTTGTAATAGGGAAATCACCTCTTTAGAAGATCTATTTTTGCCTTCTTCATTATGTTGCTTTTGATATTGGAAACGTTGTAACCTGGTCCATTCCCTAAAGAAAGATGAGGCAAAGTTAATGATTAAAAAAAAAAAAAATGAAAGAAAGAAAAAAAGAGGAAAGAGTGAGAAGAATTGGTTAGTGACATTCTCTTAGGTATTTTATAATCTAAAAGCAGAGGAAAAACTGACCAAAGCATCTCTTGTTGCTTGAAGGTGGCACCTTAGTGCAAAGTTGAACTTGGCGACTTTGTTTCTCTACAAAATTGATTATGTGGTTAGCTAAAAGTGCAGACAAGATCAAGAACCTATGTGACAGGATCAGTTGCTGTAAGTGTTCCATTAATTGATAGTGGGAGAAGTGATGACAACACATCAAGGATAGAAGTACAGATAACTACAACAAATTTCACCCAGTCTGATACCATGGACATGGTCATAAGCTATGATGAAAAATAGGAGAAAAGGAGCATAAGACGAGGATGGAACAATTGATAGCAAATGAGAGAGTCTCTTTGAGTATTAAAGGGGTGCAAATTTGGCATAATTTTATCCTGAAAATTCTGTCACTAACCAAGAGTATAAGTACAAACAAAAACTTGTTTAATGAACTCAGAAGAATAATCGGGGTCTGATTTGCTCCAGTAAATTTGTGGACGATTTTTATCTGAAACTTTTTTACAGAAATATCATAGGATTTTTTCTTCTTTCTTTTTTTTTTTTTGGGGGGGGGGTGGCGGTGGGGGTGTTGGGTGGCAATCACAGAAATATCATAGTTTAAATATGCAAAACATCACATATTTTCCTGCATCAGTATGCCAAAGTGTATTTACGCATCCTCACTGTCTACAGGTTTATAAAAACCCATGAATGCTATGCCATACTTCAAATCCACGAAAATATATTGCTCTGGGAAATGGTGCTTCCAATTCATGACATGATAGTGTCCCATCTAAAGCAATGAAATACTACAGCCAGATGCAGTTGCTTTAAGCATACTCATCAAAATCGTTTTCATGGCCATAAAAGGCGATTAAAAATTTAGGCAGGAACTGAGATCATGTTGCAAAGAAGGGTGATGTGTATCGAAAATGAGATAAACATTGAAATTGGAGGTTTGCTGGCATATTTGAATATCTTAACAGAAATAAATCAAATAAGGTCTTGGACTAGCATGACATACTAGCGTCTTCTTTTTTGTAGAGCTGCCTGATTCGGTCAAATGACCTCTTTTGAGCCTCTTCCACATCCTTCACTTTAGCCTGTAAGTAAATTATCTCAATTCAGTAAATGCAATCACCATAATCTATGAGCAAATAAGGTGCAACTTGTGATTGCTGAGGGCTCTCTCATTTCAGGAGAGAAAATTGTATGAAAAACACCCAGCAGTTGCATATATTCTTTGAACAAAGTAAGAAAAGGCATATCACCTCATATAGTTGCTTCCATTTAAACGATACTCTCCTCTGCTTCATTCTTTCAATAACGAGACTGACATTCTGAGCACCAAATTGTTTTTCGTAAAATTTCTTCCACAACTTATTGGTAATTGGACTTAAATCCCTTTCCTGCAATATGAAAAACGAGCATCCAATATCTTTTTAAATCTTAAAATTTCGAAGAAGAATGACAATGCTCAGGGTAAGAGTTACATTGTCTTACTTTTGTGGACTCCTCTATGTGCTTCAATTGATCAACCGTACAATGCAGCAAAATCCGGTCAAGAAGATGTATATCTGTCTCGCCAACATCACCAAGATATCTTAAATTGTCTATTGCTGTACGAATGCATAGGTCAACCAGTGATGGGATCCTATGTATTAATGGCATACTTCCTTCTGATTTATCCCCTGCTTATTCCTCTGTGTATATGCACGTATTAAAGCCAAAACATACGAAGTATGTTGCACATTTAGATATGACAATTTAAGTCTATGAAATTATTTCAGCGCAATAGTTTTACTTCATTCTTAATCATTTCTAACACAGATATTAACTGACAATATCATTATGTTTCAAAGCATCGAATAATAGCCACTACAAGTTAGCACAATTTCTTTGGGTCAGGGAGATAACATTTCGCAACAACGAATTCTAGACTACCGAACACAACTTAAAAGATTAGGATGTTGACGCAATTTCTATAGTTTACAGGAAGTCAATGTAATTTACCCAGATTGTAAGGAAAATTATTTTCCATGAAATAAACACTTCTTCAACATAAAGTAAGACCATATTACAAAAAATTAGAGGGATCGTGATAAGGCTGTATACATATGCATCCTCCCTCCTCGACCCATAGTAGCTGGGAGTGTATGCGGTAAGCATTTTCATCACGCACCTAGTAATTTTTCCGATTGAAAAAAATACTGAAGGACCTCTTTTTAGGTCAAGATGGAATAAATTCATTACTCAACCAAGGGAAAAAAAAAAAAAAAAAAAAAAGAATGTTACAAAAATTATTAGATTAGACTATGTTAAAGAAGCAAAATAAGCTAACGAACTGAAGCAACTACGTGAATTAGATAAATATAAAAGCTAAATTAATATTCACAAAATTAACGAAAAAAGAACCAAACTTGATTATCAAAAGGAATTAATCAAATCTAACTAGCAAAATCAGAGATCATAGAGCTGATAAATTATCAAAGAACATCCGGATACCCATTAAAGATGGATCTCTAAACGTATTAAATTGAAGAATAGAGGACACTCAAGAGCATACAGGTGAATCCTTACACGAATTAATCTATAGGATCAGATCAGGAGCGGTTACCTGATGGGTTGATGGATCTTGTTCAACTATCTGATTCAGGAAGAAGAACAGGAACAGGAAGAGAAGAGAGAAAGAACGGTGGTGGTAGAATATGCTAACGTGCGCCAGGTGCCTTGTGAAACGATCGGCGTGGTGGAGATTGGATAGTAAGGACAATCGAGATTTAGGTCTTGCTAAAATGCGCCGGGGTGCGCGCGAGTCACGTGTGAAGTTTACGTTCTTGGTATTGTTATGGTATGGTGGGTTCGGTTCATGATGATGTCATGTCGGGCGTTTTTCTTTCTTTAACAACTCCGAAGTAAATGACTCGGTTGTTTTTATTTGTTTTCTACAAATAGATTATCTGATATATGCTCTTGCTCCCGTCCAGCTTATCATCCGGGTTATCTCTAATAACTAATCGTACAAATGCAATACATACATCTAAACAAATTATACGATGCCAATATCACCAATTTGTCCAATAGGGGTTTTTTTTTTTTTAATATTTTTCTTATGTCATATAAAGAATGTCTAATAAACCTCTACTAATTCCAGCAATTAATTTATTTTAATAACATATCAATTATCAGCTGGGGTAGAGAAGGCAGAGAGAAAGATTTATTACTGTCTTTAATCATATTAAATGAGGGAAATAAGTTATTTAACATATTCAAGAGAAAAAATTATAAGATAGGAGCAAATAATTTTACTAATCAGCATTCCGGTTTTCATTAACTTTTTTTTCCTTTCACTATTACTCCTAAAGATTGTAATATTATATACATAGATGAAATCTATTTGAAAAAGTTTCCTATTTATCCTCTGCTTTCTTTCTTTTTTTTTTCCTTTCTTTTTTTCTTTCTTTTCTTTCTCTCTTTCTTTCTTTCTTTCTTTCTTTTTTATTTTATTTTATTCTTTTCTTTTTCCCTTGAAATATGTCTATAGCTTGTTAGGTCTCCTCCTTTCTATTTCTTAATTTTCTACTTTGCTAATCGAAAAGTATTTACCTGCATGATATTTTAAGGGTTTCAGTACTACAGTAAATAAAGAAATTGGCATAGTTTATACAGTTCAATCTATTCAAATCGTAACCGAAAAAAGAGGGGAATAAAAAGGAAAAGAAAATCTGTCCGAGTCGATTAGAATATTTACCATAAGGGAATTTTTCTAAAAACATTAATGATATTTAGTTTAGC
The DNA here is from genome assembly GCA_024138015.1 of Lumnitzera littorea. NCBI lineage: Eukaryota > Viridiplantae > Streptophyta > Magnoliopsida > Myrtales > Combretaceae > Lumnitzera > Lumnitzera littorea. The sequence continues at coordinate 50,107,317 of JAMXBB010000002.1, forward strand.
ATTCATTTCAAGTGGTGTTGTTTTCAATTTCGGTATCCAATTCCTAGGATCCGAGAGAAAATATGAGCAAAGGAAAGAAAGAGTGAGTAAAAATTTGAGTTTGGAGAGAGAGTAAAGTGATAATTTTATTCAAGTAGGAAAGGTGTAATATAAAAATTAGGATATAAACAAGGATTAAAGTTCACAAAATCTACGGAATAAGATTAAAAATCACATTACTAACTTATTTTAATTTTATTTTTTAAGGTAAGAACTTATTTTAAATTATCAAATGTATGATTCTTAAATAATTACAATTTTATTCTCGATAAATCGAACGAGGCCTATTAGTAAGTAGTAAGCTAAAAAATGAAAAGGAAAAAAAAAAAAGAAAAAGTGCTTGGTTCCATAAGTGTTGGTAAAATATGATGTTTAGGTAATGACCCATAAAACAAGAAACGCTAAGCTACGGTGGTGTTAGTGCTGTTTGGCAAAAGTACTCTAATACCTAAATTAGAAAAGTGTATTGATTAATATGAAATAAAGGAAGTGAAATGGTAGTAAGAATGTATAGAGAGCTTTCCTATTCGTACTCCTTAGCTATTTATAGAGTACATCAATAATCGTAGTAGAGTGGTAATTCAACCGTTTAGGACACATGATGCTCTATTTATTAGAGCATGTTTTTAATGTGAGGCTTAAAGGCAATTAGACATTTATTATATATAATAATTGCTTAACTACTTGTGCCTTTGCCTTATCATATGAATACATAAGTTCATGGATACGACCTACATGATATGGGCCTGAAGATTTAGGCATTGGAGTTCTTTCAGAGTTGTTTTGAGCTATCTCAAATAGGTTGCATGATTTTTGGTCCAACCTAATTCTCTTGTAATGAACTTAGCCATCCAGACTATAAAAGGGCATATTAAGGTGATTTGGCTTGATTAACAATAGAATCCTTGCTTGGTGACCTTTAGTGAAAATACATTATCAACAACAAGCATATCTTAAATAGCTAGAGCACTTCTTAGACTTTTCACATTTAACCAACGTTGATAAGAATTGGACTCGAGGTCCCCTTACCTATGCTAAAGTTAAGGGACTTGAGAGCATGATACGATGAATCATCTCCATTAAACAAAGTTTTGAGGAGTCTTCCATGCTGATTGGACCTAAGCTGTTCAATCTTTCGAGTTCCTTCATACCCTTTTCCATGCTGTAGCTTAAAGCACTAAATCCATCTAAACTTGAGGTTAGCTCGACTTACCTAACTAATAGTTTGATTGACCAATTTTCGAGCTTCATGTGCTAACTGTCAATCTATTTGAAAATCTACTAACATGTCCCTTACTGACCTGCATCCAAGTTACATATGCTAAACGTTAGCATGAAACATCTACTGACCTCCCCCTAGCTTGACCAATTGTCGACTTGCTTTTAGCTCAATCTAAAGCCACTACACTTAGCTAGATTCCAACCCAAAGGGTTACCAACGTGTATCGATAAACTATATCCATATTGTACTATATTATCATAATATCCCTTTTATCTTTGCTCATTTTTGCTTCCCTTTTGTACATCACATAAGATTTTCTTTTAAGGGCAACTTACCCCCTTTTGTAATTACCATGTATAAGGGGTTACCTAAAAGAGGTTAGTTTAAATACCATTTTAGTTGTATAGACACATCACTAGTTGAATAATTAATATCAGTGAATATTCTTGATTTTTCCACCACTATTAAACTTAAGCTAGGTTGAGGCCACTTAATCTAACTTTTCGGCTCTTATCAATTCTTTTAGTAAGAACTATGGTAAGCAACCCTCTTATATTACTTCGTACGTCAAATCAAAGTAATGGATTAGGTCATGTAGTGTTCAATTTGTGCATTCGAATAGCTCATGAATTTATTAAGACCTCATTACTTTTCCCTTCCATATTTCGACTGTAGCTTAGTAGGACCCATCTTCAATGCTACCACACTTGTCAACTCTCACCATGGTATATCATCTTTATAGCAGAGCTTGTAGGATGCGAATTAGGAGTAATTGTATTTGTGTTGTGTGCTATATGTTCTATTATGAGTATGTTCTTTAATTAACTTATGTTCTATATTGTCTTTGTTATAAAACTTTATAATTGAGTGGGAGTAGCTATTGTAGACAAAGTATGAAGTTGTTGAAGTTTTTGGGTTACTGTTATGGATCTTCAATTTCTTAGAAGTGTTCAAGAGATGAAATGAGTGTTTGGTTAGTAGAATATCTATGTTTGATTCCATTCTTAGAGATTGTCATCATAACAGCAATGTTTGTATTTGAGTCTACTAAAGAAAATGACTAACCCTAATGTTAATGCGACAATTGGAGATAATATGAGTGATGTTCTCCACCATAGAAGACCCATTCCAACCACCTTAAGATCTATTGATGAAAAAATCAATGAAATAGCCATTATGATCACTGAGCTAACTTGTAGGGTTAGGTAACTGCTGCTAATCGACTTGTTTAGGTCACCCCTAAAGTTCCTTCAGTTGAGCATGGTGCTAAGAGTAAGATGTATGAAGCTCAAAATAGATGGAGGAACTACCTAACTTAACATGCTTAAGGTGGAGGAGTAGATAAGAGGGTTCATAAGAGGATAGATTTAGAGGGCAATGATGAAGAGGAGATTGAGGAGTTTTATGAAGCAAATGACAAAGCTCAAGTACCTCGAGCTATTGATAATATCATACTTTAAATTCTAACCTTCAATTACAAGTGATGTTGACAAGTTCCTTAACTAAGAGAAGAATGTTGAGATAATTTTTTACTATTGTTAGTATGAGGAATATGACAATGTTGATTGGCCACCCTAAAATTTTGAAGATATGCTACCATGTAATGGAGAAATTTTCATGCCATGAGAAGGAGAGATGGGTACGAAGGTGTTTGAATGTGGGTTGAGATGAAGAGAATCATGCGAGCATAATTCATTTTGGACTCATACTTGCAAGATACATTTGAGAAGTTGCAAGAATTAAAGTAGGGAAACGAAATCGTAAATTGAGTTCACTCAAGATTCCAAATGCCAATGATTAGGTATGAGGTAAATGAGCTAGAATCTTGGACTATCTCAAGATTCCTCACTGGCTTAAGAAACGAGCTCTTAGATATTGTCAAAGTTCAAAAGTTTACTACCCTTGAAGAGGCCATTGGGCTAACCTAAAGAGTTGGGAGGCAAAGGAGAAATAGGTTGATTAAAGCTCAACGCAACCAACCTATTTCATCTACCAGACCTACTTAAGGTGGATTTAAGGGGCCAAGTAGTTTAGAACCAAGTAAGAGGGAGGAGTTTCAACTTGACTTGAAGACTTGAGCTATTGAGAAAGAGTTGTTGAGAAAGTTTGAGAAGGGTCAAACATCGAGATGGAAGATAAGTGAAATCAAATGCTTTAAATGTTAAAGTTTTGAACACATGGTTGCTCAATGTTCAAACCGTCAAATTATGGTTACTAAGGTTAATGTGTCAACCCTTAGAGTTGAGAGTGTTGGTGAGGAAGTTAAGGATAAGGCAGTAGTAGTAGAGTGTGTTAGAGAGGCATTAGAGGGAGTAGTAGAGAATATATATGCTGAAGAAGGAGATATGTTAAACCTAGTTAATTGCTGAGTTATGAGTATTAAGCCAATCAAAGAGAATGAATAAAGGGAGAATCTATCATATATTTCATGTAAGGTGAAGGAGAAAATATAGTACATAGTGGGAGTTGTAAAAATGTATCATCTGTTAGCCTAATGCAAGAGTTGAAGTTATCGATCTCCCTACATCCTAGGCCCTATAAACTCCACTAGTTGAATGAGAAAGGGTCACTTCATTTTTCTAGATAGGTATTGTTGTTGATCTCTATTGGAAGCTACCATAATGAGATCCAATATGACATGTTACCAATATGCACATTGCATACTCTCTTAAGCTAACCTTGGCCCTTCAATAAGAAGTTTACACATAATGGGTTCAACAACACTTAGGCATTTGAGAAAGATGGATAGACTATTTTGTTGTACCCCACAACCCTTGGCCAAATCACCAATATGTAGGCCAAGTTAAGTCGAACTCCTAAGAAGGCACTTGTAATGAACCGAGCTTAGCTAGAGGAAGTATTGAAGTCAGATGCCCCGACCTATTTGTTAGTTTGGAGACTATTAGAGCCGAGGGAACGAGTCAAACTTCCTTAGAAACCTAAAGATTGGTTAATGAGTTTAGGGACCTCTTTCCCTAGGAGCTACCCAAGGGCTTACCTAGAGCATTGTATTGACTTGTAGCTTGAGGCTACCTTATTAAACAAGCTAGCTTATCAAATGAATCCTAAGTGTCAAGCTTGGTTTTTCACCCTCCCATTTCTTTTTATAAAATAGGCATTTTTTAAACCAACCAATATTAAACCTTACTTGTTTAATACTAGCATTCGACTAAGATTTAAAGAAAATCATTTTTTTCAATTTGAGGTCACTTTGGAGTTGCCACCCGACCAGAATTGGGGAAAATAGCAAAGTTATAATCAATTAGATAGATTGGTTATAACTTAGTCACTAGTTGGACGATTAAAACTAATTTTGTAAAAAATAGTATTTTGAAAACTAGAGATTTAGGTTTGGGTGTTACGAATTTTAAACCCTTACGGGTACAATTGACTTTCCAAAATTAAAAGTAAACTTAAAAAATTAGCTTTCAATTTTAATAGACAAAACTTGGTTATTAATTACTCTAATTGGATAAATAAAATAATCTAAACTAAAGAAAAAGGAAAATTACTTTTTTTTTTAATTTTTATTATCATCCCGTAGGTGCCTATGTACCCGCTATACAGGATCAAACATACGTAGTTCTTTTTAATGAAACTTTAGTAGGTTGAGTTGATTTTAGTTTTTAAAACAACCAAGTTTATGTTTTTACCCATTTTGATTTATTTAAGAAAAATTCCTAAAGGGCCCTAAATTGGTTTTTATTTTTGGAAATTCTAAATGATCATAATTTGAAAAATGGTTGATTTATTTTTATTTTATTTTTGAAAAATCAATTTTCTAAGTGACAAAAAGAAGTAATAATCTTTATTCTTTCTATTTACTTATTTATTTTTATTTATTATTTTACTTATTCTATCTATTTCTAACAAAATAAAAATAAATAAATAAATAGATTACTTCCCTTTTTTTTCTTTTCTCTTTCCTTTTTTTTTCTTTTTTTTTTACATTTACAATCGCACTAACCTAGGTAGGAACATCTCTCGAGCATTAGCAACCCTAAAATGGGATCAATCTAAAACTTGACCGTACCTCATAAGGCTGACTAACCTAAACGGAAGCGTCTCTCGAGGACTAGCAACCTAAAATTGGGATCAATCTAAAACCTGGTTGTACCTCACAAGGCTCACTAATCTAAGTGGGAGCATCTCTCGGAGACTAGCAACTCTAAATTAGGATTGATTTAAAACCTAGCCATACCTCACAAAGCTCACTAACCTAGGCGAGAGCGTCTCTTGGGAACTAGCAACCTTAATGTAGAATTGATCTAAAACTAAGCCGTGCCTCGCAAGGCTTACTAACCCAAATGGGAACGTCTCTTGGAGATTAGCAACCCTAAAACGAGAGAGTCTCTTAGGGACTAGCAACCCAAAAATGGGATCGATCTAAAACCTAGTCGTACCTCACATGGCTTACTAACCTATGTGGAAGTAGCTCTTAGGGACTAGCAACCCTAAAATAGGATCGATCTAAAACCTGGTCGTGCCTCACAAGGCTCACTAACCTAAGCAGGAGTGTCTCTTAAGGACTAGTAACCCTAAACTGGGATCGATCTAAAACTCGATCGTGCTTCACAAGGCTTACTAACTTAGGCGGGAGCGTCTTTCAGGGACTAGCAACCCCAATCGATCTAAAACTTGATCATACCTCATGAGGCTCACTAACAAAACCTGGCCGTACCTCACAAGGCTCAGTAACCTAGGTGGAAGCATCTCTCAAGGACTAGTAACCCTAAATTGGGATCGATCTAAAACCTGATCATGCCTTACAAGGCTTACTAACCTAAGCAGAAGCATCTTTTGAGGACTAGCAACCCTAAAATGGGATCAATCTAAAACTTGATCATACTTCACGAAGCTCATTAACCTAAGCGAGAGCGTTTCTTGAAAATTAGCAACTCGAAACTGGGATTGATTTAAAACCTGGTCGTACCTCATAAGGCTCACTAACCTAGGTGAGAGCGTCTCTCGAGAACTAGTAACCCTAAACTAGGAACGATCTAAAACCTGGCCATACCTCACAAGACTCACTAACCTAGGTAGGAGCATCTCTTGGGGACTAGCAACCCTAATATAGGATCGATCTAAAACCTAGTCATACCTCACAAGGTTCACTAATCTAAGTGAGAGCGTCTCTCGAGGACTAGCAACCTTAAAATGGGATCAGTCTAAAACTTGGTCATACCTCCTAAGGCTCACTAACCTAGGTGGAAGCATCTCTCGAGGACTAACAACCCTAAAATAAGATTGATCTAAAACCTGGCCGTGCCTCACAAAGCTCATTAACCTAGGCAAGAGTGTCTCTCAAGGATTAGCAATCCTTAATTGGGATCGATCTAAAACCTAGTCGTGCCTCATAAAACTCACTAACCTAGGCGGGAGCATCTTACAGGGACTAGTAACCCTAAAATGGAATTAATCTAAAACCTAGTCATGCCTTACGAGACTCATTAACTTAGGTAGGAGCATCTCTCGGCGACTAGCAACCCTAAAATGGGATCAATCTAAAACCCGGTTATGCCATATAAGGCTTACTAACCTAAGTGGGAGCATCTCTCGAGGACTAACAACCCTAAAATGAGATCAATCTAAAACCCAGTCATGCTTCACAAGGCTTACTAACCTAAGTAGGAGCGTTTCTCGAAGACTAGCAACCTTAAGATGGGATCGATCTAAAACCTGGTTATGCCTCATAAGACTCACTAACCTAGGCAGGAGCATCTCTCGAAGACTAGCAACCCTAAACTTGGTGTTGTGTCAAAAGGAATCGATGAAGAGAAGTGCCCTACGGGCTTACTAAGAGAAAACTTGGCAAAAAGAAGTGCCCTATAGACTTGCTTAAGAAAAATTTGGTGAACAGAGTGGAAGTGCCTTATGGGCTTACTTGAGAAAAATTTGGTGAACAGAATGGAAGTGCCTTATGGGCTTGGTTGAGAGAAACTTAGTGAAAGGAGGGGCTCAATGGGCACGCCTAAAGAAATCAAGCGTCCTATGAACTCGTTACAAGATCTTTGCAAAAAAAAGTGCCCTATAGGCCTATTAAAAGAACTTGGTTAACTGAAGGGCCCTATGAGCACACTTAAGAGAAGCTTAGTAAATGCCTCGTAGGCTTGTTAAGAAAAACTTCATGAACAGAGAGGCCTAATGGGGTCGCTTAATCAAGCATCCTATGAGCTAACTATAAGATTTTTGCAAAAAATAAGTGCTTTATAGGCTTGTTAAAAGAACTTAGTGAACTGAAGGGCCCTATGGGCATGCTAAAGGTAATTGAAGAATAGAGGCATCCTATGAGTTTGCTAAAAACCTTGAAGAGAGTTGAATGGATGGAAGATGGGATAGCCCATTCGAGACATGGCTAGGATAAAAACTTATCTAAAAACACTACCTGATTTTTTAAGAAACTATTTAAAAAAAAAAAAAAAAAAACCCTTCTAGTGAAAACTATTTATGTTGAAAAAGATGTTGAGTATAATTTCCTTTATTTTAGGAAAAATGAGAAAAACCACCCAGACTCTTAACCTCTTTTTTTTTTCTTTTTCTTTTTTTTTTTTTTGAATGGATTGAAAACTTGGCCACTTGGGCCGACATAGACTTGAAATTAATATACTTTTTCTTCTTTTTTTTTATTTCCTTTTTTCTTGTTCTTTTTCTTTTTCTTTTTTTAATTTGTTAACATGAAAAGAACCCTTCCTTAATAATCACATGGGGCCTCTTATGTTCCCCCTATCTTAGATGCTAAACTGTTTGGTGGGGCTTTATGATTTCAAACATCCTTAAAAGCTAACTCACAACTAATTTAGTCAAAGAGAACTTTCTTGCAAACTCTCGGCCCATATTATACTCTTGACTACCATCCTAAAATTATAGTCCATTTTGCATGTGATACACCTTGATCAATCCACTAGGTCTTTTTCAGTTTATCAATATGAATTTAGGTTTTTGGTCTAAGGGTTTCAAAAGGAACTAACAAAGAAGCCTATTTTGAAATAAATATTAATCCTTGGTATACAAGTCGAGAACCTTAAGAACAATTAGAAATATACTTGCCCTAGTTTCAAAAACAAATTTTATTAAAGATAAATTACCTTTAAAGATTAGAAGAGCTTTTACTTTTGTAAGGGTGGTATTGTAGGTGAGAAGGCCAAGTGTGAGAAAGGCTTTAAAGTGGATGCAGAGATTTTAAGTTTTTTAGCTTAAACTGTGATTCGGAGCTTTGGGTCTTAGGGCTTTTCAGGCTTTGACTTTTGATTTGACTGCCTTTACTAGGATATAATATGGCTTTCACTTGGCTCTTGACTTACACTTGAGCCCAATTTTCCAACCTCTTTTCCTCATCTTTTTCTTTTCTATTTTATTATTACTTTGCCCTACCGTTCTTTTGTTGTTCTTTCTTTTTCCTTTAGCCCTAAGTCTCCATTACCAAGTTTTTACCTCTTAAGTGATTTACGGTCCTAAATCCATTGATTTCCATTGTATAGGCTTAGGTGTGGTAAGTAAAAGCTCAAGATATTTAGATGTGGCTCTTCCTTATTTCAAAAAGCATAACTTATCAGAAATAAAATTTGCTTTTGAATTTAACGTTACTAAAGCAAGCACAAGCCAATTTTAATCCCTCTCTCCTTATCAATGACCCTAAGCTCTAAATTGCCCCATTGTAGAGTGGTTCCTGATAAGGTTTAGTTTGAAAATTCTTCAAATAAGTCCAACGAGGTAAGCAAGAGATAATTGTGTTTAGGATTCGAGAAATAAATGCCTAATTTCATTTTGATTTGCATATCACATTCAAAGTAGACCTCCTTTAAGGAATGAGTCCAAAGTATCCTTACCTTTGTGTCGTTCAACTCTCATAATGTTTTAGGTTAATGTATGGAAAATAGTTTGCCTCTTTTCATTCTAAACCTTTTAAAAGTGAGTTACCAATTCCTTAAGGAGGAATTTATTTGTCCAAATAACATTGCAATCATTTCATTGAAAAGGCAACTATATTATTCCAGCTATTACAACCTTTATTGAAAACAACTTTCTTTGCCCTTATCTTAACAAGCACCCAATTACTTAAAACAACTCGTAAGTTTATCAAAAGGCATTAATAGGCTCAAAAGAAATGGAGCTCTATGCGACTTAGTTGGACTATCCTCATGACTTAAAGAAGGAACGTCGTGTTGTAGCTCTAGCTGAATGACTTTTGCATTAATCAGGTCTTGAATCTTGTTCTTCAATCTCCAACATTTTTCAATATAGTGCCCCTTTTAACCCATATGATAATCGCATCTTGCTTTTGGGTCAAAGTTACGTAGTTTGTAATTCGGATTAAGGGCTTCACAAGCTATAACCCTCACTACTTTCAAATGATAAAAGAGTTGGATGATTGATATCTTCAGTTGAGTGAATTGTCTCCTCTAAGCCCCTTAAGTTTGTTCTTTCTCACTTCTCCTCGGCTTCTTTCTGCTTGGGCCTCCTTCATTACTTAGGCTTATTGACATTTGATCAATGTTGAACTCATGTGTTGAAATCTTGTAAGCATGGGGCCCATTACTATTTCTAAATCTATAATGCTCCTTTCTATTGTGGCTTCCTTTTCTTCCGGATTTGAGAGTCTCCTTTTCAGGTTCAAATCTTGGGATATCTAGAGAGTGATGATTATTGAGAACAAAACTCGCCATTGTTGGGCCATCTAATACATCATACTCTCTAAGGAGGCGAGTCTATCGTCAACCATGCAAACCTGGTTAGAAGAATTCTTTACCTATTAGCAACTTTTCTTTTTCTTTTATTTTCTTTTTTTTAGAGAGAGAAAGACAAAGCTTTATTTTATAGAAACCAAATAAAAATGATGGATTTTTTTATTGTTTTCTTTTTTTTTTTTAGTTTCTTAACTGCACTTCCTTAAGTGAGGGTGAATGGAAAATTCTATTGAAAGATTGTCTACAAAGAAGAAAAGAACAAAGAAAGAGAAAAATTTTATCTTGGAGAGATCAGAGTATAGGGAAAAGGAATCCTAACAATTATTTGAAACTTAAAATTTATTCAAAGCCCTTCAACTCCATCTAGAGTTTCTAATCTAACTCTTGCAATTGGGCCTTAATCTTGTTCAACATTTCTAAAGCCCAATTCATAGTTCTCTCACTTTTTTCAACTTGAGCTAACAAGGCTTTATTAAAGGCCTCAGTACGCCTAGCCCTCTGCTTCCAGTAGGTAGCTTTAGCTTGTAGCAGCTGCTCATGAATTCCTAAGGCAACTGGCAATCTTTGATTGTTCTCTTATTGGTTACCCACTATTTTTAATTCTATATATTTCATGGACAACAATCAATCATCAATGTAGAAAAAGAAAACACATGGAAATATGCAGGTGTTGGGATCGTTTGAGTTAATACATTACTCCCTTAAGTTGCAACCCTACTATTATTTTCAAAAACTTATTTGCATTAAAACTCTTGAACGATTAGTAGGGTTGCAATTTCTTAAGGGTAGTGTACTAACTCAAAGAGGGGAGTATATGCAATTAGGGTAGGTTTTGAAAAGGTCCTTAATTTTTGTGACCTCACTTGTTAAAGAACACTTTCATTAGTCACATTAAGCTTAAGTGAGGTAGCCTAATCAATCTCGAGCGGTGGTTACACCACAACACTAAAGCCTACACAATGGCCCTTCTCTTAGGGTCTTAAGATGGCTTGGGTTTGACCACATCTACCCTATACCTTTGATGCAACAAATGACCCCCCATATCCTAAAGCGTATGACATGAAAGACAAATAAACAAAAGCTGAGAGTGAACTCTTCATAAGAAATTTCAAGTTTATTTTCTATTTTGTAACAATGACACCTTATTAGCTATTTGCCAAACCCTAAAGAATGTATGCAAGAAGGATGGGTTCTAAAGGTCCTTAAACTCTGTAACCTCACACGTTTATGAAAAAATGGTTCCTTAGTCACATTGAAATTTAAGTGGGGTAGCTTAATCATCCCTGAATGGTGGTTGCCCTAATACGCCTGGAACTTATACAATCTCCTAAGGCAGCCCAAGTTTGACCGTATCTATCATACATCTATGGTGCATAAAATAAATTCTTCCTTAATTAAAACTAAACCTGCAAAGGAAATGTTAGTATAGCTATGGTATAAACAAAGGACGAATAAGTAAATAAATTACACAAAGGCCATTTTTATGTATTAATTTTAATTTTGGAAAGTCAAATAGTTAACCTTCTTAACAGTCCTTAGTGGAGTTGCCAAGCTGTCAAGCCTGGTTTTTCACCCTCCTAGCTCTTTTCATAAAATAAGCATTCTTTAAACCGACCAGTATTAAACCCTATTCGTTTAATACTAGCCCTCAACTAAGGTTTAAAGAAAACCATTTTTTCAATTTGAGGTTGCTTCAAAGTCACCATCCGACTGGAGTCAGGAAAAATAGTAAAGTTATAACCAATTGGATAGATTGGTTATAACTTAGCCAATAATTTAACTTTTAAAATTTTTTTTTGAAAACTAGAGATTTAGGTCCAAAGGTTAAGAATTTTAAACCCTTACGACTACCATTGACTTTCTAAAATTAAAATTAAACTTAAAAAATCACCTTTCAATTTTAACAGATAGAACTCGTTTATTAATTACTCCAATTGGATAAATAAAATAATCTAAACTAAAGAAAAAGGGAAATTAGTTTTTTTTTTTTTAATTTTTATCGTTATCTCGTAGGTGCCTACGTACCTGCTATTTAAGATCAAACATACGTAATTCTTTTTAATAAAAACTTTAGTAAGTTAAGTTGATTTTAGTTTTTAAAACAATCGGATTTATATTTTTACCCATTTTGATTTATTTAAGAAAATTTCCTAAAGGGCCCTAAATTGATTTTTATTTTTGGAAATTCTAAATGATCCTAATTTGAAAAATAGTTGATTTATTTTTATTTTATTTTTGAAAAATCAATTTTTTAAGTGACATAAAGAAGTAATAATCTTTATTCTTTCTATACAGAACTCGGTTATTAGTTATTCTAATTGGATAAATAAAATAACATAAACTAAAGAAAAAGGGAAATTAGTTTTTTCTTTTTTAATTTTTATCATCGTCTTATAGGTACCTACATATCCGCTATTAAGGATCAGACGTACGTAGTTCTTTTTAATGAAAACTTTAGTAAGTTGAGTTGATTTTAGTTTTTAAAACAATTGGGTTTATGTTTTTACTTATTTTGATTTATTTAAGAAAATTTCCTAAAAGGCCTTAAATTGGTTTTTATTTTTAGAAATTCTAAATAATCCTAATTTGAAAATTGGTTGATTTATTTTTATTTTATTTTTGAAAAATCAATTTTCTAAGTGACAAAAAGAAGTAATAATATTTATTCTTTCTATTTACTTATTTATTTTTATTTTTATTTTTATTTATTATTTTACTTATTCTATCTATTTCTAATAAAATAAAAATAAATAAATAAATAGACTACTTCCTTTTTTTTTTCTTTTCTCTTTCCTTTTTTTTTTCTTTTTTTCCATTTACAATCGCATATTACAATAAATATGTAAATAAGTAAATAAAATAAATTAAAAAAATCGGGTTAGAACTGAATCGGACCAAGAGGGACTGCGAGTTGAATCGGATCTTAGGTCGGATTCAGGTCTTGTTTGGATCGACTTATTAGATTCAGGTCGGGCTTCCATAGTAGCGGCAACCACGATGTGATTCAACTTATTTTGATCACCAAAACAAGTGAGTAAGGAGTGTTTTATGTGTTTTTTATTAGGCCGAGGGGGAGGGGGGTTAGGTGGGTAGGTAAGATCGATGTTGTGGCTTAGGTTAGTTGTTTGGTGGTTATTGGAGGTGGCGATCGGCAGTGGTACTTAGGTGGCACTAGAAGGAGTTACTAGGCATGGTTAGCCAATTGGGGTAGGGGTTTTAGAGTGTGCTAAGTTCGGCCATATGTTTGCTTAGTGCTTAAGGTGGTGTTTTGAAAAGGGGTAGCTTACGGCGATTAGGGTTAGATGGTGGCTAACTTAGTGGAGCGGTTTAAAGGGTACGGTAGAGGTTGAAAGAGGTCAAATTAGAGAGCTTAAGCTATGAGGAGCTTGGCTGTAATGGTGGTTGGGCTCGGACTGGAATGGAGAGAGAGAATCGAAGAGAGAAAGAGAGAGTTAGAGAGAGAAAGTTTGCGAGAGAGAGAAAGGGTGTTTCAAGCAAGTGTCCGAGGTTGTGTGTTCTTGTTGATGGTCCCTAAGCCCTATTTATATATGAATTTCATCTAAAAACTAAAGAAACTCGAAATCGGATTTGAATGTAAATGTACAAAAATTCAGTTTTTTTTTCAATTTTCGAAAGCCGATTTGAATGTGCTTTTGACTGAACCTAGACTTGTTCTTAACACCAATTTGAAGCATGCCATGTCTAGTACGAGATTGATGTAAGAAACTATGTGCCTATATGTGGAATTTGTGCAGAAATTGAAGCTAAAGTAAAGGAAGTGGGCTGTTCTTGAGAAAAGGGAGGAAAATCGAGAGGAAAAAGGGGAAAAGAGCAAGGAAAGAGAGGGAAGGAGAGGAAAACAAAAAGGAAAGAAGGGGAGGGAAAACCGGTTGACGTTGCACCACGTCAGCCGTGCTGACCTACCCCAACACGCTACGTGTCATGACGTAACACATGGCGGCTGACATATGGCGCCACGTCAGCATATCGTCAAATCCTAACTTGCCACATGTCAAGACACGTAACGCAATCAAATCTTAATACATAGCAGTCTCTGATGTGATAAAAAACAAAAATAAGAAAAAAGACCTCCCTACCTTTACTATGATTCGAACCCAGTACCTCATATTTAATGCCCAAACCAAGTCCATATGCTTAACCAGTAGACCATTGGCTTGTGCCTTATCCATATGTGCAACTAAATTGCATATATGGACCTAGTTAGCCTAGACTAGATTTAAATCTAAGCCCATGTTCAATAGCCTAATTTCAAAATCTAATTAAAAAATAAAAAATTTACCCTAATGAAAAGTTATTTTCTAAAATCTTTTTTTTTTCGACTTTTCTATTTTTTTTGTAATTTTTCAATTTTATAAATTTTTAAACTTTATTTTCTAAACTTTTTTATCTTTTTTAAGGTTTCTTTCTAAAATTTCATATTTTTTGTGCTTTTTCTTATTTTTGAATTTTTTTTGTATTTTTTTCTACAATTCTTATTTTTTCTAAATTATTTGATTTTTGGGTTTTCTTTAATTTCCTATTTTTTATGTTTTTTCCTAATTTTAAGGCCTATTGAGAAAAGAAAAATAATAATAATAGTAATAATAATAAAGGGGGAAAAAGTTAGGTGTCTACACTAAGTTGTTGAGCTCTAGAGATAAGTAGATGAGCTCTTAGAGAAAGGATATATGTAAGAAAGCCTAAGTCTATGCATTATACTTGAATTTTTTGTGACAAAGAAGAATGGTACTTGGAGAATATGTGTTAGCAATTGAGCCGTCAATAAAATTACCATCAAGTGCATGTATCTCATCTAAAGGATAGATGATATGTTAGATAAGCTGCATGGAGCCTACATATTCTCTAAGATTGACCACAAGTCTAGTTAACACCAAATTTTAGATAAGGCCTAGTGACGAGTGGGAGATAGATTTCAAAACACGGTACGACCTATATGAGTAGCTAATCATGCCATTGGGCTTATTTAATGCTCTAAGCACTTTTATGAGATTGGTGAACCATATATTAAGGAATCAAACTAAGAAACTTGTCATGGTGTACTTTGATGATGTTCTATTATATAGTCTTTACCTACTTAGTAACATAAATCACCTTTGAGGTGTATTTGAGGTCCTTTGAGCTGAGGCTATTCGAGAACTTGAAGAAGTATTGCTTTTTGTAGTAAGAGGTTGTCCTCCTTAGTCGTGTTACGAGGAGAGATGAAGAGAGGATAAGAGCTTTTATTGAGTAGCTAACCTTGACCTATTGTGTTGACATGAGAAGCTTTCATAGCCTGGTGTCATTCCACTAGAGATTCATTTAAAATTTTAGTACCGTTGTAGTACTCCTCACCAAGTTAACAAAGAAGAACATTGAGTTTAGATAGGGAGAGAAGGAGGAGAATAGTTTTGCCAAGGTGAAGAAGCAATTGACTTCTGCCTCCATCTTAACTCTACTAGACTTCAACAAGAACTTCAGGCTTAAGTGTAATGCTTTAAGAGTCAACAAAGGAGTTTTCCTTATGCAAGAAGGCTAACCTATAACATACTACAATAAGAAGTTAAGGGAAGCTACATTAACTACTCAATGTACGATAAGGAATTGTATGCCTTGATTTGAGCCCCTAATGTATGGTAGCACTATTTGTTACTCGGGAGTTTGTTATCTACACCAACCTGGTCTCTATAATATTTCAAGAGTCGGCCTAAGTTATCCAAATGGCAAGCTAAGTGGGTTTTGTTTTTGGAAGAATTCTCATTCATCATAAAGTATAAGTGCGAGAAGGCAAATGTTGTTGTAGACACATTGTCTCGGAGCCATACTTTGATTTTTTACTTACAAACTCACTTATCAGGTTTTGGTGGCATCAAAGAGTAATATGCTCAAGACCCCCACTTTAGTCCAATTTATGCACTGTGTATGGAAAGAAGAGTTATAGATGGTTACTTCGTTCAAGGTGGTTCTTTTCTAAGGAGGCAAGTTATGTATACTAACCTATTCCATGAGAGAATGGATAGTGAGAAAAGCTCATAGAGGAAGGCTGTCAGGTCATTTTGGAGAAAAGAAAACATATGAACTATCGAGAGCTAGGTTCTTTTGGTTGAAAATGCTAATGGAGATGGACCAAGTTGTAGAGTCCTTGGCTTACCAAGAACTTTATAAGGAAAAGATTCAATGATGGTCATCATGGACAAATTTAGTAAGATAGCACACTTCGTACCTTGTAACAAAACTAACAATGCTTAGGCCATCTATTTTCTTGTCTTATAGAGATCATTAGGCTATATGAAGTACCGAGGAACATTATCTTAAACAAAAACCCTAAGCTCTTGAGCTTTTTTCTAAAAGATCTTATGACACTAACTAAGAACCAAGTTCCTATTCAACACATCATACCATCCTTAGATAGATGGACAAGTAGAGGTCATCAATAGAACTTTAGTTCTCTGTACTAAGCTACCATAGGAAGAAACTTGATTAATTGGGATATGTTCTTACCAATAGTGGAATTCTCTTACAATTGAATTATTTATAGTACCATAGGCAAGACACGCTTCAAAGTCATTTGAAGCTTTAACCTTAAGATGCCTCTTAACTATGCATCCATGCTTAAGCCCAATGGAGATTTCGATGTTGAAGGTCAAGCCTGAGCTCTACAAAATATCTATCAAAAGGTGACTAACCAACTCTATCGAACCATTGAAAAACTAAAGCAAGGGAGTAAAGGGAGGAAGGAAAGATAACTTTAACTAGGTAACCTTGTATGGCTGCATTTGAGCAAGAATTGATTCTTAAGTAAGAATAAGAGCAAGTTATGCTCCTAAGCTAAAGGATAGTTTAGAATACTCTATAAGATTGACGATAATGACTATCAACTAGAATTACCCAAGGAGTATGGAGTTTTTAACATGTTCAATATTGTCAACCTGAGATCCTATGTGCCTAAAGAAGAAGGATAGTAAGGAAGCTCTTTAGATTTGATCCTAAATCCTAACTAACTTGGAGGGGATGATAGGAATTAGACTTGAGGTTTCCTCACTTGTACCTAAACTAGGGGACTTGAGAGCATGGCACATCGAATCATCTCCTTTGAACCAAGTCCTAAAGAGTCTTCCATGTTAATTGAACCCAAGTTGCTTAGACTTCTGAGCTCCCCCATACCTTTTCCCATGCTGCAACTTGAAGCACTAAATTTGTCCCAACATGAGATTATCTTAGCCTATCGAACCAATAATTCAGCCAACCAATTTACAAGTTTTTTATGGCAACCACTAATCTACTTATTGATCTACCAACTTACCCCCTTGTTAACCTCCATCGAAGCTGCATGTGCTAAATGCTAGAATAAAACATCTATTAACCTCACTGCCAACTTGTTTTTAGCTTAATTTGAGGCAGACGGATATTGACACATGTCCATAAACTTTATTCGTACTGTGCTATATTATTGGAAGCTCTCTCTTTTCTCATTTTTTTCTCTTCCCTTTTGTAGATTACATAGGATTTTGCTTTAAGTGCAATTAGCCCATTTTGTAATTAACATGTGTAAGGGGTTACCTTAAAAGAGGTAGATACGTACCCTTTTATTTCTATAGCTACATCATAAGTTGAATCATTAATATTAGTGAATAGTCTTCATTTTTCACCATTTTTGAACTTAAGTTAGCTTTAGGCTACTTAGTCCAAATTTTCATCTCTTACAACCCCCTTTAGCAAAGATTGTCGCAAGCAACTCTATTCTATTACTTTGTGTATCATATTAAGGTAACGATTAGGTTCATATAGTGTGTAATTAATGCACAATATCCATTCGAGTAGCTTACGAGTTTGTTAAAACCTCAATATTTCTCCATTCCATAGTTTGGCTATATCTTAGTTAGACCTATCCCCCATACCACTATGCTTATTAGCTCTCCACATGGCATATTAAACTCCATCAACAATTTCTACGAAATTGAATTAAGTGCTTAGCCAAAATGTTAGGTACTTTATTTCTTGACTGTTTAAGTAAAAAATATAATGAATAATCACGGATTACGGAAATTTAATCAAGTACCTCATAGTTAGGTACTTCACAAGCTCCTAAACTAATGATTTTTCTATTGCTTTCTATTTTAGATAATGAAATATCTTAGATCTCTAAATAACTCTAGTAGCCAAGGAATTCTTCCATACATGTACTTTTTCACACCCTTCAAAATCATTTATTTTGCCAAAGAATTTCTAGAGAACATATGTTACGATCTAACAATATCATCAAGTAAATATAGGGTGATAAGTGTAGAAATTTGTATAAATTTTTGTAATTTTTCTATTGTTGAAGAAATGCAATGAAGGAATGCAAGAAGAATAGAATTTTGTCTACAGAGTGCTACTGGTATGCAAGCAATTTGCAGAACAATGTTTTCTTCTTCTTGATTTTTGTCAATTTTTTTGGTCACCCATGTTCATATATGTAGTAACTCTAGGTTGTTATGAATTGAATTCCTCCTAATACTTGTGATTTTTTAAGGGTGATGTCACTCTTATATGTGCAAAAGAAATGGTAAAATGCATAATGGGGGAAAAAGAATGATTTTAGAATAAGGCCTTTAAGCCATATTGGCCATATTTAGGCCCATTATTCTTACTATTCAAGATAGGCCCAACTTCATTTTATAATACATATAACAAGAAGAACTAAATACATAACATTAACTCCTGTTTATGATTTAGTTCTAGACTCTTCTTCAAATACTTTACCTATCTTGTCTCATTCAAACCCTAAAACCACCTCTAACTTGACATCATCTTGCCTTCTCTCTGAAACTCTTGATCATGATGCTACAACACAAAATCTAAGTGCCAAATCTTCATAGATCTCTTATGCTGCTTCACATTGGGCTTTATTTCTCCATTTAACTAACACCATTTTTCTATCATAGGTTGTTTTTCTACCTTGAAGTTAAAAATTATCTTAGGTTCTAAAGCAAGTGTTTCCTTCCACCAAAGAAATGTCAAAGGTAGGCTAATCTTAGCTAGATACATATGTCTTAAGCTAAGGCACATTAAATGTAAGATGGATGACCAAACTTTCAAGTAATTACAACTAGTAAGTAGTGAGTATATAAATATACATGTTTTATAGTAGTTTTAATAATGCTCTTATGGGATTTTTTTGGGTGTTTATATTAGATTTGATGACTAGTTAGTTAATATTTGATTTTGACTTTCAATGATGATTTTGAACAAAGTTCATGATGATTTAGAGATGAAATGATGGAGTTTTGAAGCTTAAAAGAAGGTAATGGATGAGAACACACCCGTACTCTTGGAAGATGTTAATTGTGTTCAAAAATAAAGAAGAAATTGTTGGATGAGAGAATCACAGTCAAGATTACAGCCATGGTCCTTTACTGTAAACCTTTTGTTTTACTTATGTGCAAATTTTGAGAAGAAGAATAACATGCTAGAAGAATGTCCGTAATTTATGGCTATGATCACGCCTTTTCCTTGCGAATTCTTTTGTTTTGAAGAGACTTGAATCCTTAAAAGATTCCTTGTACTATAAATAGGGAAGGATTCCATTCTTTCATTCATAGGCTAGAATTTTCTTCTCTTTCTTCCTTCATTGTTTGTTTTTAATGTTTTAGATAAGTTCTTTTTAGTATTCAATTATTATAAACCTTAACTTTCTATATGATTAGTTTTCAATTATTATCAATAAATGATTTCTAGTTTTTAGTGATCTAATTATGTGTTTTTTTTATTACATTGAATTAATATTACTAGCATATCGATTCAATATTAGATCTCATGTATAGAAGTTTAAGAGATGATATATGTGAATAGATCTAGTGTGATTAGAAGGGGTAAGCATAGATAAGTTGCATGATTTCTCTAGTTTAGGGTGAAATCTAACAACATGATTCACATAACATAATACTAAGGTAATGCATTCATAGTCAATTTTAAGTATCTTTTTTTTTTCTTTTGTTATTCATTCTTTGTCTTGATTTAATTAGATTAATTTAGTTTAATTTAATTTATATTAGCTATATCTAATTAATTAATTTAATTGTTAGGTTAGATAATTGAAAATGGTTGATGTACTCGTATTCACATTAATCATGAGGGATCAACATTAAAACTCAAATCTATTGTATTATAATTTGATAGATGCACTTTCCTCTAATTAAGTTTTTTGGCAGCATTGTTAGGGACTATAATAATAGGAGCATCTTGGCTCTATTACTCTAACCATCATAAAAATTTGAAAAAAATTGAAAAAAAAACTATTCCTTTTTTATTTTTAAATTTTGGTTTGTTTTAGCATAGATAGTTGTTAGTTTCATTTATTTTCTAATTTTACATTTTAGTTTTCCTTTTCTTTGTATTTGCATGTCTTATTTCAATTCTTTTGAATTTTGCAGTTGAGATTTCGAGATTGAGATAGAGTACCCTTGGTTAAATCAAGGAAATGACTACTAAAGTACATATGGTGGTAGTAATATAGAACCTATGCCTACGAATTTTAAAGATATGTGTTGGAATCGTGGGAAATTCCTTTGATCTTCCGAATGTCTAAACCCAATTATGCCATACATACGTTATACTAGTTTCTAAGAAAAACATCCAAGGGAAAAATCTCTATAGGAAGTTCTCATAGAATACCTACAAAAATATGAAACAAAGGATCCCTACACTATTGATGACCCATCCCATACCCCAACCACTTTGTCATGTCAATCCAATACATAAGTAGATTAGTAGCTATAAGGTAAATCTATTATAGAGCTGGCCAATGAGCACTTTGAGAGCTTTGATACATTTGATCTTAGTACTTTCCCTCTATACAACCCACCTTAGGTTCTTAAAAAATGAACCTTTTGATTACCTTTCAAAGAAGGGTCATTTACGATATATTAAAGTGTTTCCAAGTGATGGAGAGGGTGAATTAGTGGTTGGAGGAGGAGAGGATTTGGAAACTAGGGAGGATTTTAATGATCAAAATTTAGAAGTAGAGTTAAGTGGATTAAGAAATGAGTTTGAGGAGAAAGTGGATGTGATTTTTGGCTCCTTAGATTCAAAAGCCTTTCTTACAATGAATGACGAGTGTGAAAATTTCTTGACCCCATAGGAGGACATTGGAGAGTTGAACCCAAACTCCCATTTAATTAATTTAAAGCCCTCTTTATTTTCTGATGATGAGATTTTTTTAGGAGATGGAGAGCTTGAATTAGAGTACCCAAAATTTCATGGCTATTTAATTGAGTTTGAAGTCTAGGGCAACTATACTATAATTGAGTGATTATCTATTAACAAGGGAGTTCTCCCCTTATCTTTTGGAGTTATGGGAGTAGGACACATTCTCATGGGATCTTGGTAGAGGAAACCAATGTTCATTTTAGTATCATTAACTTAGTCTATTTCTTTATATTTAATTTATTAGTTGCCTTTATGTTCTTGTTCTCTGTTTTTGTTTTTATCTTTTGCAAGGCATTCAAACATTAGATGTATGGAAATATCAGTGTTAGAGATTGAATTGAGGAAGTACTAGTTCCTTTTTTTTTTCTTACTTTTTTCCCTCTCGATTTTACAATTTTTAATTGTTTATATTTATACATTAAGGATAATATACAAGATGAGTGTGAGGGAAGAGTAAAGTAATATTACATCAGTACAATTTATACAAAAGCTTTGGATTTGAGCTAGTGTGATTATATTCTCACATTTAAATTTATGCAAAAGTGTTTGAAAATTTAGAGAAGATATAGAATCGATTTAGTTTGATATTACATATCTATTTATTATCATTTTTCATCTAATTAAAGATAAGCAACTTTTTAAATTTTTAGGGACAATTTTTTTTTTTATTTTTGTATAACTCTTAATTAATTATGATGACTTTTTTAACATTTTACTAGAGTTGAATTGGAATATTTATGAAGTAAAGTTCTCTATTATTTAAGCTTAAATTGAGACTTTTAATTAATTTAGATATTGACCAATTAAGGGTTAGTTATTTATATTTTTAAGCCTACTTTAGTGTATGCATTCTCCTTTGATATCTCTTAGAGCATTTTATTTAAAGTGGACAAACAAATGAGATTTATCCCTTAAGAATTTCTTAAAAAATCATAATAATTGGAGGAAAACCAAATAAATAAAAAAAAAAAGGAGAAAGTCCACATGAAGGTTAGACCTAATCAAAATAAAATAAATGTGCTTAATTAAATAAATGGAGTAATGGATAGATTGAAGGGGAGTCCTAATGTCTAGTAGCCTAAGGTTATTTTTCCTAAGACTTACTAACTAATGAAACTATTTCAATGAAATAAAAGGAATTGAAAAAGACGAAAAAAAAACCTCTAATGAAAATCAAAACTAAAAGATGATAAAGGTACAGCTTGATGAGATTGAAGAGAGGAATGTATACCATTTAATTATAGCGGTTAAAATATTTATAGCTCTCTATAGTTTGTTGATGCTTACTCTAATTTTAAGTTTAGCTTTTATTTAAATGATGTGACTAACCTTAGTTTATAATGATTAATTGTTGAATTCTAGTATGGTTTTATTACCCAATATAATATTGTGTACTTTAGTGTTTTAAGGGCATAGAAATATGATTAAGTGGAGTATTGTGAAATGAAAGTTGCTGTAATTTGAAATTAATGTTTACAAGATGAAAATTAATTGAAGAGTTTGTGCCCTTATTTCTAACTAAACTGTGTGCGATATTGAAACTAATTATATGATTTAGAGTATTTAATATGATTTTTGTCTATAAGGACAAGTAAAAATTTAAGTGTGTGGAAATTTAATGAATATGTAAATATACATATTTTATAGTAGATTTTAGGGAAAAGTATAAATTTAGGACTTAATCTTTTATACCTATTTTCTATTTGAGTCTTAACATTTCAACTAGATAGCTACTATAACTAGTTTTTTTTTTTTTAATAAAAGAGTGAAATCCCCATTGGATTTTCCATCGGGTCGTGAAAACCTTACTTGTTTCTCTCTTTTTTTTTTTTTTTTAATTCTCCGAGGTGGGAGGGGGAGTGGTTGCCTAACCCTTTAGGAGGTCACACAACCCTCCTAGAAGGATGAGTAACCACCTACAATCAATGGTGGGTCGATTCGACTCATTTTAATATGTGAGTTGCAACCTACCACTTTTTTTTTTTTGCTGTTTCGGTCACTCCAAGTCTATAAGGTGGTTAGAATAAATTCTTTTTTATTTTTCCAACTTTTTTATTTTTTTTTTAACTTTTTGTTCTATTGAAATAAAATAAATATACATGTATGTACATTTATTATATTATATATATGTATATATTTATTATTTTATTTTGCATTTTTTTTATTTTTCCAAAATTTCCTACTATTTTCTTTATTAATGGTGGGTCGATTAAACCCATTTTAATATGTAGGTTGCAACTCACCACTTTCGTTTGGCCGTTCCGGTTACTTCAAGTCCATGAGGTGGTCGAAACAAATTCTATCTTATTTTTCCAACTTTTTTATTTGTTTTAATTTTTTGTTCTATTGAAATAAAATAAATATACATGTAAGTACATTTATTATATTATATATATGTATATATTTATTATTTTATTTTGCATTTTTTTTATTTTTCCAAAATTTCCTACTATTTTCTTTATTAATGGTGGGTCGATTAAACCCATTTTAATATGTAGGTTGCAACTCACCACTTTCGTTTGGCCGTTCCGGTTACTTCAAGTCCATGAGGTGGTCGAAACAAATTCTATCTTATTTTTCCAACTTTTTTATTTGTTTTAATTTTTTGTTCTATTGAAATAAAATAAATATACATGTAAGTACATTTATTATATTATATATATGTATATATTTATTATTTTATTTTGCATTTTTTTAAATTTTTCCAAATTTTCTTACTATTTTCTTTATTATTTTGTTTATTTCTTTTAAATATTTTATTATATTAATTATTTAATATATAGACCAATCAAAGAGTATCACATATCATAATTAATATAAAAGTTAACTATAAACTGATGAAGGACTCTCTTGAAAACTTTTACAAATATTAAGGACTCAAATAAAAATCTTGAAACGTTTAGAACTTAAATAAAAAAGTTGAGTTGAATTTTTTACTTTTCTCTAGATTTTATAATGATCTTATAGGATTTGTTAGGTGCTCATATTGGATTTAGTGCCTAGTTAGTTAATATTTTGATTTCAGGCTTTGAATAATGATTTCGGATGAAGTTCAAGGTGATTTGGAGTTGAAATGGTGAAGTTTTGAAGCATGAAAGAAGGTACAAGGATGAGAACATGCCCATGCACTTGGTATGTTAACCATGTTCAAAAATAAGGAAGAAATTGTTGGACAAGAAAATCATTGTTAAGATCATAACCACGATCCTTGACCGTGAACCTTTTGTTTTACTTATTTGTGAATTTTGAGAAGAAGAAGAGTAAGCCTTGAAGCATGAACCTGATTCATGGTAGTAATCATGCATTTTCCTTGCAAATCCTTTCGTTTTGAGGAGATTTGAAGTCTTACTGGATTACTTGTACTATAAATAAAAAAGGCACCGTAAAAAATGAGGGAAGATTCCATTCTTTCATTCATAGGATAGGGTTTTATTCTCCTTTTTTCTTTATTTCTTTTCAATGTTTTAGATAAGTTATTTTCAGTATTCAATTATTATGAACCCTAGCTTTCTATGTGATTAGTTTTCTTTTATCATCAATCAATGATTTCTAGTTTTCTACGATCTAATTACATGTTCTTTAATCTCTTTGAATTAATATTGCTAACATATTAATTAAATATTAGATTTCATGTATAAAGATATCAAAGATGATATATGTGAATAGATCTAGTGTGATTAGAAGGGGTTAGTATAGACCTAGAGATAAGCTGCATGATTTCTTTGAATCAGGGTGAGACCTAATAGTAAGATTCACAAAACTTAATGCAATCTTAGGATTCTTTTAACTAGAAAGAGATTTTAGTTAAATATTATAGGGTTAGATACTAGTAATCTCTTAAGAGATATTGGTATAATTCAGGATTTTTCACAATTTAGTTAAATGGGATGAGATTAATAGATTACACAATTATTATAAAGGTATTAGTGATTCAATACTAAGATAATGCATTCGTAATCAATTTTCATTTTCTTTTATTTTGTTATTTGTTTTTTATTTTATTTTGATTAGATTAATTTGGTTTAATTTCATTTAGATTAGTTGTTTTTAATTAATTAAGTTTAGATAATTGATGGATTGTTGACCTTCGAACCCATCACTTATGCTCGTCTCTAAGGCCTCCAATCTCTCACCAAGAGGATTCTCTCTTGTTAACTTACCGAAGATAAGCTCCTATACATGGAAGAGCTATGAGCAATGTAAACCCCTAAAATTTACGATTTAGTTTTTGAAATAGACTCAACTATGTTAGACAATTTATGAGTTGACAAGGCTAATAAAAGTGAAAACCCTAAAAGAATTAATCAATCGTGTAAGAAACTTTTCTACCCTAAATGTATCTAAATGCTAAAGATTTCATTCAAAAGTGATAGAAACCCTAAAATGATCACCTTAAAGACATATGTGCACTAATTCATCATAATATACCCTAAAACCTTAAATTGATAATATAACCCTCGTATTTTGCCAAATCATTAGTAAAAGGTTAGAGATGACTCTCAAACATGCATATATATTTAGAATCCTTAAGTAATCCTTTAGAAACTAAGATCATGGATCATAGATTACATTTATCTCTTAAGTATATGATTAAGATAGTATTACTAAGAGTTAGGAGTATAGTTGAAGATTAGGCTAAATATAGTGAGTCTTAATACCCTGATTAGTACTTTTCATACTAGTTATACAAAGTAGTTTATCAAATGATGTATATAGACTATAAATACCTAAAGTAAGACCTCATCATCTATTTTTACTAATCAATTCACCAAATACTTCATTTCCTTAATTTTCCCTTAATTACTACATTATGTGTACAAAATTACATATGCTTAAGGAAAGTTGACCAAGTCAACACATGTTAACCAAGGTCAAAGGGTTGACCAAGTCAACACATATTGACTAAAGTCAATAATTTGAAAAGTCAACAAAAGACACTAATGCATAAAGAAAAATATCTTAGCATCTAATGATTTCTTTTCTTTTCTTTTCATTTGGTTTTTCTTTTCTCCCTCCCCTTAATTGCCGTCCATTCATTTCCCCTTCTAGACCTTACTATTTCCTTTCTTCCATAATCAAAACAAAGCAAAAGAAACAAAACAAAAAGCCCCTCCATTGCCGTGAGCTTCCATCTTCCTTTTCACTTTCAATACTTTCCTTTTTGTCTCCATAATTCCAACACAAACTAAGGTATGTACTTAAGTTACTTTATGTTGTTTTATATTATTCATTAGTTAGGAATTAGGTAGATTAGATAAGTAGACATGTGTTAAGTATGATCTTGAAGAAGAGGACATAAAGTTCCCATTTTTAAGTATAGGAAATTAGGAATCATGAAGAGAAGGAAAGGAATACACGTATATGTGCTCTTAAGTATGTATACATATGGAAATACCAAAAGAATACTAATATGGGAGTCTTTCTACATGGGTATTTACCATGTTCATAACCTAAATTAAGACAAAACCTAACTATACATACTTATACTATACTAAATACACACTTAAAAACACAAAAGAATGAAATTAGGAAGATTTTCTTTAGAGGAAAATTAGGCATACGAAATTGTACAAAAATACGTATATGACCATATAGGTATGAGTTTGTACACAAGTATAAATACGGTATAAGTATAAGTATATGTATAAGTATACTAGTATGCATATAAGTATAGTAAAGGTATATGTACATAAGAGTTTAAGTGAAATGTACATAAGACCATTAGACATTACATAAGCATGAGGAGAGGCATATGTAATCAAATAATGAAGTAAGTAATGAGGTAATCAAAAGATGACATAAGCAATGACATAAGCGAATGATGATGTAAGCGATGACATAAGCGTAGGTTTAGAAAATGAGAAAATAAGAAGAGTGTATAATAATTAGGTACCTAACTTAATAAACCTTAAGACACCTTTTAAATTGGATTATACTTAATTAAGTACATGAATTAGCAATAGTAAAGTAAAATTCTCTAAGTATAAGAATTTAGGGGTTAACTAAATCATTAAGTATAAACAAAGGATATAAATATAAGTAACAAGATTAATTAAGTTCCCTAGTTAAAATTTCTATAAATTTAGTCCATATTGTAAAACACAGGTCCTAACATCCAAAACAGACATTACCGTGTGAACGTACGTCCGAAAACGATGAAAAACGACTATAAATTCATAAATATCAGAAATAGAACGAAAAAGTTACAAACGATTAATAATAAAGTTTAACCGGATAGAAGTTGATGGTAATTTAAGTAGAATTAGGCAAATAGATATTTAGAATTACTAGTTAATTCAATTACTTACTAATGTTATCATATCATAATGGTCAGGTGATCCCGAGGTGAGCAAAGATCTCCCGATCGATTACTATGATTAGGGCAAGTTTCCATGGCTGAGTGAGTATTTATCCTATGATTTCATGCTTGTATGTGATTATAGATAATGGACTTAATTATTATTGTTAAATGACTACTATGTAGGGTTTAGGAAAATGCTTGTGTATGTTGTTATGTATTGAGTTATGAACTTACCCTAAGTATAGATAATGCTATGTTTGTTGCATGGTAGTATAGAAAATAATTGTCTGTATTATTGAGTGGTCACAACATAATTTGAACTTAATTATACTCGGCTTATAAAAAGAAACTGGTACATGCATTGTATAGACACAATTCTGGCAGACACAATTCTGGCCGTCACATCACATGGAGGTAAAGAGAGGCCATTCGGGGGTTGTTATTATTAATTTATTGGTTATATATGGTGCACCCGTACAAAATGACTTTACCCTGGCTCGCGGGAACACTAAGCGTTGGAGGCGCCAACCGCCTAGCTAAGGGTCGAGTCTAGAGGTCACCATTTAGGGGTGAGTGTGGACTGTAGGGGCCCACTCACGATTATGCTAGAACTTGGTTTTTATGAAAATAAAAGAATTATTTGATTTAAGTATAGAACGTGGAGTTCCGTAGTACAGTAAATTTTAGTATAATGCCCGGATCTGATTGGTGCCGTGTATACTCTAACCCTGACTTCGGAGGGCATTAAATCCGAGTTACGTATATGAACTAGTTAATTATATGTATCGTTTGGCATTCTGGTTGATCATTCATTCATATACGTGAATATAATGTACTTATAACTTGGTTGTGGTGTGGCTAAGGGTTTTGCTCACTAAGTTTAGGCTTACACCCCTTTAGACTTTTGCTGTAGGATAGCCTATTCGTAGAGGTTGGTCAAGGGATGCCACAGGTTAGCTTGGGAACTTGAGCAAGAGTGAGCTGTCCTGTATATTAAGAGAGAACAGTTTATGTAGACTCTTACTCTTGTACATATGTTTTACTAGTATTATAGACTTAAATATACTACATTATAGTGTATTGTAAGCATTGTAGTTCAAATTTTATATAAATATGTTTGTGTGAAGATATCATATGAATCTGTATGCTTTTGGGAAACTAATGGTTGTAAAGCCTTGTATATTGTGTGAAGAGTTCTTGATTGGAAGGGTAACCAATCAGGGGTTCTTCGTACAGTATACGATGTTTTCCATGACTAGGTCGTCCTCAGTTTGTAACAGGCAAACTTAAACTCTTCCCAAGTCACCAATCAATCAAGTGCCAAGGCTGACTTACCAAGTGTTAAAGCTGACCTAATAAGTACCGAGTTTATGATCAGTATACGCTAAGCCTTACTCTTCTAGCCTATAAAACTGTAGCATCATTCAATTGCCTCAACAACTCTAAGCACAGTCCCTTAACAGCAACCCTTACATCATTTCAACTTAACCACGACATCCCAAGATCCCATAACACAAACCCATTAATAGGCCACTACGTGTCCCCTACTTTTCTAACACTTGTACTATATTCCTTTGTGTCGTTTGTCATATTTACCCTTTTTCGAACATACTAAGAATCTCTCTCTTTCATTGTCCTTTATGTAATTTTCCATTGTTGTATTGTTACCCTAAAGGACTTACTATAAATAGTCTTTTTTTACTATAGCCGCAATCATCTTACACTTTTATAGTTAATGAATATACTTGTCTTGTGAGATACCCTTCTCTAAGTATATTTTCTCTTATACTCCTATTTAATCTTGACAAGTAGCTCAAGATTAATGGCGAGTAAACCTTAATATCAACTTGTGAGTCATAGTAGGTGAAATACTAAGTTGTGTTGTGTTCATTAGTATATCATATTCTCCAAGTAGTTTCATGGAATCTATTATGTTTGAAACCTTTTCCATTCCTTCATTTTTCGATATTTCGAAGGACCTATTATTACTACTCTCTACAATAAGTCCTAATGATCAACTCAACTCCTAAGCACATCATATAATCTTAATATTAGAGCTTGATGTTGTGACTGAAAGCTTAGTGTTGAAGTATTTCATGTTGGAGTGTGTATATTCTGTTATACTCTGTTTCTATAGTAGAAAACAAAGCAAGTTCTTCAATCATTGTGTAAAATCATATCATCAAAGTTGTGTGTAATATTCTATCAAGTAGTAGAATTCCTAAAGTCTTGTATTAAGAATGTCAAATCCTAGTGTTTAAGGAGAGATTAATGATGCCGAAAGTGATGCTCATGGTCGCAGTCATGTTACCTAACAAACCCTATAAACTACTGATGAATAGCTGTAGACCTCATTGCTATTGTAGCCAACTTGGCTATCTGTGTACAAAGGGTAGTAGAGATTAGGGCATAAGAGATAGTTATTGAATGAGGCCAAGATGTGAGAGAAAGGCTGAGAAGATGAACAGCTAAACCTAAAGCACTAAAAGCTGTTAATATGAACTTAGCTCCACCCAGACATGTTGAGAGGTTTGTGAGGAGGAGACTTAAGTTAGATGAAGTTGACAAATATGGTGAGGAGGAAGAGTAGTATGATGAATTCAAAGAGCCAAAGCTTCATACCCATAGAGGAGTCAAACATCTCAAAGTGTAGATTTCAAGCTTTCATGAGTCTAATAGTGCTGATGACTACCTAGAGTAGGAGGAGAAGATTGAAAAGATATTTGATTTCTAGAACTATGAGGATTCGGTACATATTCAAGTAGCTACTTTAGAATTTTCTGATATATAGCAATATGGTGGAAGAAATTGCAAAATGTACATTAGCATACCCGACATGAACTCTGAATGTAGAATTAGATGAAGAGAGTTCTAAGGAGTAAATTTGTTCCAAAATACTGTGAGCAAACACTTTCCAATGTCTCCAAGAACTTAAATAAGATAGCCAATTAATGGGTAAGTATGTTCGAGAGTTCCAGTTACTAATAATTCAATGTAATGTTCATGAGCCTAAGGCACGGACAATGGCACAGACAATAGTAAGGTTCATTTTTTGACTAAGATCTAAAATTGGTAATATAGTGGAAGTATAGAGGCTTGGGAATCTAGATGAGACTATCCAAGTAGCATAAAGGGTCGAAGAGTAGAGGCAAAATCTGCTCAACTGAGAACAAAGTAGTCGACCTGGCTTGTCGAGCAGAATTGGTATGTCAAACCAACCCGGTTATGACCAAGCTCAATACAATTCCAAGGTAGATCGCTAAGGTTAGATGCTAAGCAAACTTGATGATGGTCGAGGTAAGACTAAGGCTGAGGAGCCTGATGTAAAGAAGGATCAAGGTTAGATCTTAAGAAGGAATACTCGAGAGATAAAATGTTTCAAGTGTCTTGGTTTCAGACACGTGGCTAGTCAATGTCCTAACCAACACATCATGACCCTTAAGAGAGAGAAACCCCAATTTAAAGTAGAAAGTGCTATTGAAGGTGAGGAAGAAGAAATAGGAGATGATCAACTGGTACAAGAGTTTCAAGAAGCTTTAAACGCTATAACCTGATCTAAAATGGGAGACTACTATATGGTTGTACAAAGATCTCTTAGTACTTTTATCTTTGATGAGAATGAATAGAGAGAAAACCTCTTCCACACAAACTGCCAAGTGAATAGCAAACCATGTACTTTGATCATTGATGGAAGGAGTTGTATCAATGTCATAGCATAAGAAGTAGTGGAGGCTCTAAAGTTGTTAACCTATCTTCACCCTAAGCCTTACAAGATTCACTAGCTGAATGAGAAGGGAGGTCTGTCTGTTGCCAAGTAAGTCAAAGTGCCAATCACTATTAGTGATAGATACAAGGAAGAGGTGTTGTGTGATGTCTTACCTATATGTACTTCACATATATTGCTAAGCTGACCATGGCTCTTTGATCTTAAGGTATTACATGATGGTATAAGAACACGTATATGTTCTAAAGAGAAGGGAAGAAGGTTATATTAACCCCAATGAGCCCTAAAGAAGTTAAGGAGTCGTAAGAGAAGATTTCCAGATCACTCTAAAGGAAGTTCTTAGTGATTTCTTGAGCCCAATTTTCTAAAGATGTCAAGACAGAAAAGTGTGTACTTTTATTGGTTAGAAGGTTACTAAAGTTGAAGTCAATTAGAGCATTACCTACCGAGGTGTAGACATTGCTTCAAGAGTATGTCAGCTTGTTTCCTACCGAGTTACCAAGTGTCTTGCTCCCTGTTAGAGGCATAGAGCATTACATTGGCCTCCAACCTAAAGCTGCTCTATCAAATCAACCTACCTATAGACTAAATCCTAAGTAGGCAACCGAGCTAAAGAAACAAGTTGATGGGTTGATTGAATAAGGCTATATTCGAGAGAGCATGAGCCCCTATGTCATGTCAGCTATCCTAGTGCTGAAGAAGGATGGCTCGTAGAGAATGTGTGTTGATAGCTAAGTAATCAATAAGATCACTATCAAGTATTGATATTAGCTCCTACGATTGGATGATATGCTCAATGAATTTTATGGTGTGCAAATATTTTTGAAGGTTGACATTAAGAGTAGCTATCATTAGATCCAAATGAGACTTAGAAGCGAGTGGAAAACTATTTTCAAAACAAAGGATGGTCTATTTGAGTGGATGGTGATGCCTTTTGGTCTTATAAATGCACCAAACACCTTTATGCAACTCATGAATCGTATTTTAAGATCACTGATTGGTAAATGTGTTGTTGTTTACTTTAATGATGTTCTAATATATAATGCTAGCATCATTTCTCATGCCATACACTTGATATTTGTATTTAATATCCTCCATGCTAAACAATTGTATGGCAATTTAAAGAAGTACGTGTTTTGTTAAAGTAAGGTAGTATTCCTCGATTATGTTGTTTTTGAGGGAGGTATCAAAGTTGATGATGAGAAAGTTTGAGTAAGGAATTTTCATGGTCTAGCTTTGTTTTATCGAAGATTCATTTAGGATTTTAGTTCCATAGCTGTCCCACTAACTAAGCTAACCAAGAAAAACTCTGAATTCAAATGCACCAAGAAAGCTCAAACAAGTTTTAAGGAGATTAAGTCCAAGTTAACCTTTGTGCCAATGTTAGTACTACCTGACTTTGACAAGGTTTTTTAGCTAGAATGTGATGCATCTAGAGTCAATGTCTGAGCTATTCTTATGTAGGAGCATTGACTAGTTGCCTATTTCAGTGTGAAGGTCCGAGGTGCCATACTAAATTACTCAACATATGATAAGGAGTTATATACCCTTGTCTGAGCACTCTATAACTGGCAACATTATTTACTACCAAGAGAGCTTATTATCTATACAGACCATGAATCCCTCAAACACTCCGAAGCCAATAGAAATTCTCTCGATGTCATGTTAAATATGTTGAGTTCTTGAAAACCTTTTATTATGTCATAAAGTACAAGAAGGGAAGTTCTAACACCGTGGCCAATACCCTTTCTCATCGATATGTCTTTGTCACAACATTAGAAGCTAAGATACTTGGGTTTGGTAGATTGCCAAGTCAATATAAGCATGATTTGTATGTTAGAACCTTAGTGGCTAAAAATAACATTAGAGGAGTAATGGATAGGTTCTATCTGAGCCAAGGATTTTTGATAAAAGGAAGGCAAGTCTATGTGCTGGGTGGTTCTACTAGGGAATTACTTACCAAAGAAGCCTATGTTGGAGGCTTAGTTAGCTATTTTAGTGAGAAGAGAATGACCAAGTTGTTAAAAGAGTACTTCTATTAGCTCAAGATGATAAAGGATGTGTGCAAAATTCTTAAGTGGTATGAGGTGTGCAAACGAGCTAAGAGAAGAAAGGAGCCATATGAAGAATATACACCTCTACCCATACTTGAGCGACTATGGATCAATCTAAGCATAGATTTCATGTTTGGCCTATCTAAAACACCTTGGAAACATGATTCCATTATGGTGGTCATTGATCAGTTCAATAAAATAAGCTACTTCATCCCTTGCCACCCAATGATGCTTTATTTGTTGCTAACCTTCTTTTGCAGGAGATCATATGGCTGCATGGAGTTCTAAGGAGCATTGTATCTAATCGTAATCCGAAGTTCATGAGCTTCTTCTAGAGAACACTATAGAAAAGCTTGGCATTGAGCTCATGTATAATACTTCCTACCATCCACAAACAGACTACCAAATTGGATTTGTGAACAAAACCGTAGGCACTCTCCTTCGAGCTACTATTGGGAAGAATCTATGCGATTGGGATCTCTGCCTACCCATCATCAAGTTCTTTTACAACCGCTTTACTCATAGCTTAACAAGAAGAATGCCTTTTAAGGTCGTTTGTGGACTTAACACAAACTTACCCTTAGACATAATTGTCAGCCTGAACTTTTAAGGAGAAAGTTAATTAGGCGTACAGTGATTTGAAGAGTTTCAAAGACTACATT
The DNA here is from genome assembly GCA_024138015.1 of Lumnitzera littorea. Classification (NCBI taxonomy): domain Eukaryota; kingdom Viridiplantae; phylum Streptophyta; class Magnoliopsida; order Myrtales; family Combretaceae; genus Lumnitzera; species Lumnitzera littorea. The sequence goes on from JAMXBB010000002.1 coordinate 50,141,190, forward strand.
AGAAGGTTACCGAGTAATTAGCCAAGACTATGGCGTGATAGTGCACTGAAGAGTTTCAAAGACTACATCAAATTGGGATCTTTGCCTACTCATCATTGAGTTCACTTACAACCACTCTACTCATAGCTTGATAGGAAGAACGCCTTTTAAGGTCATATATGGACTTAACCCAAACTTAACCTTAAACATAATTGTCAACCTAACCTTTTAAGGAGAAAGTCAATCAAGCCTATAGTACATTGAAGAGTTTCAAAGGATACATTAGAAGGTTGCCGAGCAATTAGCCACGCCTATGGCCTAACAGAGAGAATAGGGAAGTCGATGAAGGAGGTGAGTCATTTACAATCTAAGAGACCCTGTTTGAATTCACCTCAACAAGGAGTGATTCCTAGAGGAGAGGAAAAACGAGTTACCTCCTAGGTCGGGTAGTCCTTTCAAGATTCTTCAACACATCAATGACAATACCTATGAGCTAAAGCTATCCGAAGGATATGGAGTGTCTTCGATTTTCAATGTCACTAACTCGACACCCTATGTGTTGAAAGAAGAAGAAGAAGACTAAGATTTGAGAGAAAATCTTCAACAATCCTAAAGAACCAATAGATTGCCGATCTCCAAACCCGTCACTCATACTTACCTCTAATCTCTCACCAAGAGGATTCTCTCTTGTCAATCTACTAAGGATGAGCTCTTATACATAGAAGAGCTATGGGCAAACTCTTTAAGGGCCCAGTTCAGACACACCCTATTTTACTCAAACCCTTATCTAGTCATCAACCAACTGAGTGTCAAAGTTGACTTACCAAGTGCTGAGGTTGACCTACTGAATGCCGAGTTCAAGATCATTGTACGTCAAGCCTTACTCTTCCAACCTACGAAACTGCAGCATCATTCAATTACCTCAATAACTCCAAGCATAATCCCTCAACATCAATCCCTACATCATTTTAGCTTAACTACAACATCCCAAGACCCTAGATTATGAACCCATTAATAGGCCGCCACTTGTCCCTTACTTTTCTAACACTTATACTATATTCCCTTTTGTCATTTGTCATATTTACCCTTTTTTGAACATACTAAGAATCTCTTTCTTACACTATCCTTTATGTAATTTTCCATTATTGTATTGTTTCCCTAAAGGACTTACTATAAATAGTCCTTTTTACTGCAGCCTCAATCATCTTACACCTTTACAGTTAATGAATATACTTGTCTTGCGAGATTCCCTTCTCCGAGTATATTTTCTCATACACTCTTATCTAATTTTACTGAGTAGCTCAAGATTAGTAGCAAGTAGACCTTAGTATTGGCTTGTAAGTCATATCAGGCGAAATACTAAGTCATGTTGTGTTTGTTGGTACATCATCTCCTCTAAGCAACTTTATAAAAGCTATTGTGTTTATTAAGCTTTTCCATTCCTTCATTCTTCAATACTTCAAAGGAACCACTATTACTACTCTCTATGGTAAGTCCTAGTGATCAACTCAGCTCCTAGGCATATCAATAATAAAAAAAGGGTAAAGAACTAGTAGTCACATTAATCCCTAAGGGATAGATATTTCAACTCAAATACACTATATTATAATGTAATAGGTGCACTTGCCTCCAATCAAGAAGAAACTTTTCTAACCTTGTCAAAAACTTTGTAAGGTCTATAAAATTTTGGTGATACTTTTTGCAATCATCAATTTTTCAAGCTATGCTATCAATAAGGTTCGAACTTAACTTACACAAGATCTCTAATCTCAAGATCTCTATCTATCCTCTTCTTGTCAAGTAGTTGTTCCATCCTTTTTCGAGCCCTACTAAGATGAAACCTTAATGTCTTGATGGTCTCTTTCCTATCTCTCAACATCTTGTCAATTGCATCATTTCTAAGGCAAATGCAACAAGGGTAGATGCCCATATATTATTCAAAAGGCATTAAGTGTGCCTTAAAATGGTAGTTAGTATCATACCACCATTTTGTTAAAGCTAGATATTTAGTCTTCCTCTTAGGATTTTCTCCCTTCATGCATCTCATGTATTACCTAACATTGCAAATAAAATTCGAATTACCTTTTCATAACAGCTTAGAAATGGGATTGCTATCAATAATGATAACTAGTGTAGGTTCAATCGATGGTAATGTTATTCAAAATCCCAAGGTAAGTTGTTGGATGTTCCATGTGATATCTCCTAAGCTCACAACTAAGTATTCTTAGGATTGCATTATAGCCTTATAATGATTAATAGACACTTCCAATAAAAAGGAATAACCTTGAATTCTCATTTCCAGCTTGCTAATTGTTTCATGAGTATAGCCATCAAACTGTTACTTGAATAGGAGCTACATTTTCCACTAAACACCCTACCCACTTAGTCAAACGTACATCTAAGAAATTAGGTAAGCTGCCACTATCCAATAACACTCCTAATTTTCTTTTTCTAAAATAACCCTATAGTGTTATAATAGCACCAATTTTGTGTTTCTCAATGGAACAAAGTATTAATTTCGATAATTCATCCTCTAATGTTGCTTCGTCAAATTCACTACCTTCTTTACGTTCATAGCTTCATCATCATCATCACCTTCAATCACCATCATCTTCAATCTTTTATGTTTACACCTATGCCAGGTCTAAAAGGTTCATTACACTAGAAACATTGCTTTTTTTTTTTTCCTTGCTTTTCCTCTAATTCTTGTATTGTTAGCCTTCAAGTGGTTCTAAATGTGTTGTTTTGGTTATTGTTGGTTCAGTTGTTAAAGGGTCTAATTGTATGTATAGTTGGGTTAGTTGTAGAGCTAGAAGGTATGTTATTGGTGAAAGTTTTGTAGGGTGTAGGGTTCATATGGTAAGCTATGTACTTAGAGTAAGTGGACGTTAGTCGAGTGTACTTTAGGCCATTTTTTGTAAAAAGCAATATAGCTTCTTAGATGTTGGCTTATGTAACAGCTTAGGTAAAAGGTTTGAGGTTGAAACTTCCTTATATAGTATTCGACTTCAATCTTCAAACCACTTAGAAAACAACTTATAAGGTGATGTGTAGGAAAGTATACTAAGGTAGATATGGTCTCAAACTCCTTCGAATATTCTTGCAACTAACCTGTTTGAAATAACTCATTAAAGTTAGCTATGGGATCTTTATAAGTTTTGATACCAAAGCGTGTTTGCATTTCTATTACCAACTCTTCCTAAGTTAGTGGAGTAGGTATTATGCAACTTAGGACATAAGCATGAAACCACTGCAATACCTAGTCTTCAAAATGCACTATAGCTAACTATACCTTATAGTTGTTCAGTGTTGCATCAATGGAGAAGAAGTTCTCAACTTTAATGAGCTAAGACTTTAAATTTTTACCAAAAAGCTTAAGCAACTCAAGCTTAGTAGGCTTAGTGTTCAAGTTTAGTTATATCTTGCACTTGCTTTTTTAGGTCCAATGTAGTAATATTAAATGATGCTTGGTGTTTCTTAAACATATCAATAAAAGTTTGCACTAGCTTATTATGCATCTCCACTTGCAAATTTCTTCCACTCTTCATTCTTTTGCATGTGTTCATCCAACATGGTTCGAAAAGTTTCTTCCATCCTCCTATACATTCTAATCCCAACCATCTACCATGTAGCTCTAATACCAATTGGTGTTAAGGTTAGAAATATGTATATATTTTTGAAATTTTTCTATTGTTAAAGAAATGTAATGAAGGAATGTAGGAAGAAAAGAACTTTGTATGCAAAGAGCTACTTATATGCAAGCAAAGTTGAGTAATAATGTTTCTCTTTTTTTCATTGATTTTTTCTCATCATCTATGCACATATATGTAGTGACTACAGGTTGGTATAAGTTAAGTTCCCAAAGATATTTTATGATTTTTTAAGGGTGATTTATCACCCTTACATGTACAGAAGAAATAGCAAAATGTATAGGGAAAAGAAAGCTATATTGGCCATATTTAGGCCCATTATTCCTACTACTCATGATAGCCCCACCTTCATTTTGTAATACATACAATAAGAGCGATTGAAGACATAACATGAGCTCCTATTTGTAGTTCAATTTGAGACTTTTCTTTAAACATTTTACCCATTTTGTCTTGTTCAAACCCTAAAATCATCCCTCAACTATGCATCAATATATTAGAATATTAGTTAGGATCAAAGGAAAGTATTAGCATATTAATTAGCTATTAAGTTGGATCATTAGTTTGGTCATTTTATATCAATGAGGTAGTTATAAAATTAGTAGGTTATTTTTACTGGGAATGTAAGACATCTATGCATAAGTTTCTAGGTATTCCTTCTCATTTTTATTTTTCACTCTAATCATAAACTTAATTTAAGACTGCTTTCTCTCAAATAAAGGTGCTTTTTTTTTTTGCACATCAAATTTTCATAATGCATTAACCTAAGCAAAAGGACATTATTACGTGCTACTCTCATTACACTTTTCAACTCAAGATTTCATTCTTACTTGATTTGTGAAAGTTTTCGAGATCTTATTATGGAAATTGAGACCAAATGCATAACATTTTGGGTATGTGGGGCCATCACAATTATGTTAAAAACATATGAAGCAATGCTAGTAAACTCTAGCAAAGAGTGTAAAACATAGCAGGATAAAGCTTTGGATGGATATAGGAAAAGATGATGTTCAATTGGCATCTAATGATGGCATAAATGATGGTATGGAATAAGTTGGTTGTTCAAAAGATATAATCAAGTAAATCATGGGTAGATTTGACTTATTTATCCCATTGGAATTCTCTATATTCAATTGACAAAGATTAATTGTATGGAGAATCCTAACCTACTATATAGAGATTAGGGGTGAGCATAAATGTTGGCTATTACCTTTGCAAAGAAGAAAGTTAATCAAAGGATCTATTCATGGAAGAGTTTGCTACTATAGCATGAAGATAGAGAAGTATTAATCAAGCCAATGGCTTATGCAACACAAAGTGTGTTTTAGTTTTCCTAATTTACGGTTTTAAGATTTCAAAGCCTTATAGCTAATTCTTGGTGTGGACAAAAGGAGTAATTCAATGGTGAGAGTTTCCTAGGGTACAAGGTTGGTTTGGTGAGCTATTGTATGTAGAGTGAGTGGTGGTTGGCTGAGTGTATTTTAGGCTATTTTTTGTGATAAGCAATGTAGCTTCTTAGATTTTAGCTAATGTGACAACTTAGGTAAGGGTTTGAGGTTAAAACACCCTAATTAGGTATTGGGATTCAATCTTCAAACCACTTGGAAAACAACTTTTAAGGTGATGCTTAGGCAGGTATACTAAGATGAACAAGGTCTTAAACTCTTTCAATATTCTTGCAATTAACCTATTTGAAATAACTCATTAAAGTCAACTATAGGATCTTTGCAAGTTTTGATCCCAAAACCTGTTTGCATTTCTATTACCAACTCTTCCTAAGTTAGTGGAGTAAGTATTGTATGGTTTTAAACATAACCATGAAACCACTATAAATATATTATAGCTAACTACACCTTGTAATTGTCAGGTGTTGCTCCAATGGTGAAGAAGTTCTCAGCTTTAATGAGCTAAGACTTTAAATCTTCACCAAAAAACTTAAGGAACTCAAGCTTAGTATATTTGGTTAGTTTTAGGTAAGGCAATTATATGTGTAAGAATGGGTTTTTGTTAAGAAAGAACACTAGACGAAGTATTTGTTTCTCCTTCTACTAATCGCTTTTCCAATAATTTGTGGTCTAATTATATCATACACTTGCTTTTTCAAGTCTAACATAACAGCATTGATTGATGCTTGGGATTTATTAAACATATCAATAAAAGTTTACACTAGCTTATTATTCATCTCATCTTCCAACATTCTTCCACCCTTCTTTCTTTTGCTTGTGTTCATCTAACATGGTTCAAAAAGATTTTCCATCTTCCTGGACATTTGAGTGCTGACCATCCCACATGTTACCCTAATACCAATTATTTTAGGAGCAAAAGTTTGTATAAATCTTTGTAATTTTTCTATTGTCAAAGAAATGTAATGCAAGAATGTAGGAAGGAAAGAAGTCTATATGCAAAGTGCTACTTATATGCAAGCAAGTTGAGTAACAATGTTTTTATTTATCCATTGATTTTCTTTGGTCACCTATGCTCATATATGTAGTGTGAAACCCTGAACAATCATTAAAAGAAGACAATATTTTGAGTAAGGGATATAAGAATAACTGAGTTATTAAGTAAAGGTAGTTTTGGAAAACCCAAGAAGAAAATAAAAAAGATAGAAGCCTTAATAAGAAACCCTTTTATATAAATATTCTTGTATCTCCCTTTAATCGTTATTTTTCTCCACTGTGAACTATGATAAAAACACTCTTGAATCAACAAGAGTAAGGCCTAGGTAAGGTTTCAAAAGATGATATTTTCATTTAAATTAATAGACTAGGTTCTCCATTAATCTTAGAAGACAACATGATATTGTAGAAGAGATTGGATTTGGGAAAAGAGAGGCCGTAAGTGGAAAAAGCATGTACAACCCTAATTTGATAAGGAGACTTCATGATTTTGATAAATACAAAAGTTGAGTTGTTTATGATTTTGAATTCTTACTTTGATTATGTTATGATCAAATTTGGTGTTCATAGCATGAATTGCAGTTTACTGCAAAGACTTGCGAAAAAGGTATGTTTTAGATTCATGTTATTGATTTTGTGTTTAAGAACACATCTAGTGTTCTAACGTTAAGAAGAGAATAATGTTTGTTGTTGTGAAGAATCAATAGTGAAGGATGCATTGGTTGTGCTTGAAAATCAGGAAATTGGATTGATAGAATTGGTTGAATAAAAAAAAAAAAAAAGTAACATGGTGTGTATAAAGTACACAAGCTATGTACATGGAAGTGGAGATACATAATATGTATATGCAAGTACACATCATGTAATGCTTTGAGGGGTACATGACATGTACACATGTATGTTGGTGCGACTTCTGACTTCATACCTCAATTAGTATCTTATTAATTAAATTAATTTTCCCTATTTTTATATTCTAAATATTATTAAGCAAATAAATAAATGTAAAGTTAATTTGTAAATTAATTATGATAATGGACGATTTAGAATGTTTTAAGAGATCCTAGTATTTATATCATTAGTATTAAGGTAAACAGGGATAATTGTGAATATGATAATAGAATTTCGATATAAAAATAGGTTATTAAAAATAAGTTATCTTTTTTTATGTCATACCTCAAGGAGGAAATAAAAGTTGAGTCGAGAATTGAGTATGAGTACGTTATTACTGAACTAAATATTGGATACATGTTCACTTGTTGTGCTTTTTTAAAATAGTTATTTAACCGGACCTAATGAAGTTATGTTACTTATGCTTGTCCCACTTCGACCTCCTCTTAATAGGGTGCAAAAGGGTTGGTGAGTTATCTGATGATCGTATGCAATTCACCTAATAGAGGTTTCGTATTAAGACAACATAATTAGATTTTAAGAAGGATTACTTGGGTGATGAGTATGACCTACACCATTACTATTATATATATATGTATATATATATATATATATATATATTATTTGTTAGTAGTCATGAGTTACCTTAAGTTTTAGGTACCAAAATTGTGATTATCGGCTAATAATTAAAATAATAAATGGTGTTTGTTGCATTAGTTATTATGGTTATGCATGTGACTTATTGGTGGTTTGCATCATGCGTACGTCTTTGTTGTATTCCATATTGAGTTTCGACTCATCTCGTTATTAATTTTTCAAGTGCAAATACTTATAGTAAAAATTTCAAAATTTATTGATTTTGAATAAAATCAGTAGGATTACATGTTGGGAGTGGCGTCTAGCAATTCCATTGCAAATATAATTTTAAGTTAAGACAATTAAAGTATATTTTATAATAAGTAAATTCTTATTCAAAATTTCATAAAATCTATTTAGAAATGATTTTGGTTTTATTTGAAGAATTCAATTTTATTTGAATTATTTAGAGATTTTTATAGATAATTTTGAAGATTTTAGCATTATTTGCGCTTGATGTGTATCGATAGATCATGGAGACACTTAGTGGGTTATAGCATTTTAGGTTTTTAGGTATTACATGTAGTGACTGTAGGTTGTTGCAAATTGTGTTCCTCAATATACTTTGTGATTTTTTTATGAGTGATTTGTCACCCGTACATGTGCAAAAGAAATGGTAATATATACAAGAAAAAGAAATAAGATTCTAGAATAAGGCCTTTAAGCCATATGGGACATATTTAAGCCCATTTTACCTACTATTCAAGATAACCCCACCTTCATTTTGTAATACATACAATAAGAGCAACTGAAGACATAACATCAACTCCTATTTGTAGTTCAATTCAGGACTCTTCTTCAAACATTTTACCCATTTTGTCTCATCCTAACCCTAAAATCACCCCCAACCATACATCAATATATTAGCATATCAATTAGAAGATAAGTTAAGATCAAAGGAAAGTATTAGCATATTTATTAGCTAATTAGTTGGATCATTAGTTTGGTCATTTCATATTAGTGAAGTAGTTATAAAATTAGTAGGTTATTTATACTTTAACTATAAGACATCCATGCATAAGTTTCTAAATATTCCTTCTCATTTTTATTTTTCACTCTAATCAGAAACTTAATTGGAGTTTGCCTTATCTCAAATAGAGGTGCTTTTTTCTTCTTCTTCTTTATTTTTTTTATTTTTTGCTCTCCTCTCAATTTTGCACATTAAATGTTCACAATCCATCAGCCTAAGCAAAAGGATATTATTATTTGTTATGCTTTTGAACTTAAGATTTCGTTCTTATTTGATTCATGAAAGTTTTTGAGATCCTATTATTGAAATCAAGATCAAAAGGAGTAATTCAATGGTGATGCTGGACTGTGCTCTCTAGAATTCCAAGTGTTGCAGCACTCTGTTGTTAACAACCATGGAAGAATGCTCTATAGTGTTGTGACAACTTACGAATCAAGCTAGTAGTTATTGAAATCCTCCATTTGCGGATTCCAGTGAACACCAAGTAGCTGGTGCTTTCAAGAGACACTTAATGTTGCAGGTGTGGTTTTGTTGCTAGAGACTATAAAAGTGGTGTGCTGACCACCGTTTGTTTAAAAGGGTTATAGGATGATGGCAGAGCTCTTAGTCGTGAAAGGTGCAACCAACGTACCTTTTGTAGAAGATGATCCTATATTATGATAAGAGATGGAGGCTCTCATTCTTTCTGAAGATATCAAGTCTCACACAGCCAATTTTAGCACTGATGAGTGGACACTTCCCTTGCGCACATCAGACTGGGTCTTAAGGCCTAATAGGCGGACTATGTCAGTTTCGATGAATCACCGTTCGGGTGTCCTTCATAAATACTTATAACATTTTCTGATAGGAAATTGACTGCTCTAGCGAATTGCCCCAACCAAAAGCATATCAACAATGTTGCAAATGAAGATTCTTGTTTTATGTGCAACAGATCATTTTGTCATAGGTTACTCGGTTGCTTCATTCGGATGTTACAGTATTGGTTATAGCTCATTCAGATATGTTTTCTTCGACTTCGCTATCTTTAACGCTTTCTGATATGCCAAAACATTGAAGAGTGATGCGATTTTCCAAAGTGGAATGTTACGAGGCGTCGATTAAAATGACATTTATATGATCCATTGAGTGGAGGAATATATCCTATCCAAAACAAGAGGCATAAACAAGCTCTAACCATGCTATCATCAAATCAGCAACCAAGTGTTATATTACATCAACGAAGCTGTTTGTTGTTGTTCCTTCCCCCAATTTAAGGAACCAAAATTGCTAGCGCCGCAGATTCATAATCAAAGGCAGATACCCATGGAAATTTCGGATAAAATAGATCAATTTATCCCCATTTAAATTTTCCTGCTGTCGCCTGAGTTTGCTTCATGACATGAGGCAAGCAGATGGATTTAATCAGTGCTTTATGCACTCTGGCTTCAAAATGATTCAGGAATTAAAAAATCATTCCTCTAGTACAAAACGTCATCCTCTACAATGGGTGGAATAAATCTGCGGTCTTTCATGGTCTGCTCAAATATGTGACCCACCCTGAGCAATTTTTCCTACAAAAAGAAATAGGGGGGTTCCATTACCATATAGAACCAGAATAAAAGAATCTTATCATTATGCAGAAAACGGATGACCAAACTTGATAGAATATCATGGTAATGTGCATTTGAAGAGGGTGATGGTGAGGTGAGATCATGATAACCTGAGCACGAGTACAGATGCTTAGATGAGTAAATGAAGAATTTATCAGAACGATGCCACTCCAATGTTTGAGAATGTCATATAAATGCCCAATTGGAAGCAGGAAGCTCTAGTGAAATAGGGTCTGCTTTGAGAAAGTACATAGGAAAGATGTATTGATCTCAAAAGAAAGACAGCAACTTCATTCAAAATGTTCTTTGCTGGATTGAGATATTTTTTCCCAGCTCACTAAGAATGAATATTAATGGACTAACCATTCAACCGAGTCCTTAACTTTGAAATAGCATACAAGGGCAACTGGAATGCCATGACAAACAAGTAAAGATAATCAAAAATCAACTTCTTAACACAAACATGGATGGAATTGATACCTCATCAAATGCTGCACCAATCATTTGAAGACCAATGGGAAGCCCAGCTGGTCCACCATCAACAAATCCCGATGGCACTACTAGTGCAGGTAACCCAGCCAAATTGACATTTACCTGTTCCAATCAAAGAATTACAATATGAGAAATAGGGTGGAAATTGTTAAAATCAATGGTAAAAATAGCTTTTTCCATGGAATATTGGATTCCATTTGAAAAATCAACAAAGTATCCAATGTGCTTCATTTTCTAATCTTTGATATCCAGGGAAGAAACATGTGTGAAACAGTGGATCCAACACCTCACAGCTACAAAAATTAATCATCCAAAGCCATGATTACTAGCTAATTTATTACCTGATAGTTAAAATATACTTCTAAACAGAAAGGAAACTCCTAGCATCTCTCTTGGCTTTTAATGATAATTAGTTTGGAAAGAAGAAATGGTATGAGAATTGAATAAGCAGGTTCAGGGAATCAGATAATTTTATTTTCCTTCATGAAAAATTAATAGTCGAAAGATGAATAATTCTGATGTATAATAGATACAAAAATCACCATAAATCTATATTTCTTATCCAGTCGCCACTAACCAAGTCATCACTTTTCATTTTGTGTTGGGAGACTATCTCCATGCAGAGCAAAATCCCCAAGAGAGATATGTTTCCAATTGTAACATTATATATCAAGTATCAAAACCACTATGAACTATTACGTGCATATTAAACTAATTTGGCAGCTTATCACCACCTCTATGCCATGGATATCCATACCACACAAGGACAAGTTAATGAAAAAAAAGGAAAAATGGTATTGATTTATATGTCTGTTCAATTCTTGAAATAAATGCTGTAACTAAGCAATGGTTTTTTCCACATAAGATTCCAATGTATTGTGTATCTATTATATACTATCCTGCATTGTTCGTGGAAGCTCTTAATGGGGAGCTCCGAGCTCCTTCTAATGAGTATTGATTATTTTGGTGTTTATCAATGGTTCAAATTTTGTGCTAATGGAGATATGAATAAGGGATCCCTTTTATCTACTATTCCTTTCTGCAGTACCAGACCAAGACAAGGATGGCTATTGTACCTATTTTGATCAAGAAGAAAAAAAAAAAAAAAGGATAAAACAGGCAAACTACTTACTGTCATGACATCTCCAGCATACATGGCCAGTGGATCATTTATCTTCTCACCTATAGAGATTGCAAGTATTTAATTACTGTCATAGGTTAAAAACTGATCATGAAGCAAAGCTAAATCAAACACAGTCGACACCAGCTTTATAAGCAGCAGATGGTGCTGCAGGAGAAATAAGGATGTCATTCTCTTCTAGTGCCTCCTTAAAGCTTGCTCGAATTATAGTTCTAACCTGAGAGTACATACCAAGAAAAGATTAACTAAGTGCAAAGTTTAAAAAGACCGTCATGAGGTATGCCATTGCAGTGTTAATGTCAGCATTGCTCACAATTGATCATGTATGAGCCCAGATAGTGAGTATATAAATGATGTATTTCCTATAATAAGGAATTATATAAACATGTATTATATTCTTCAGCATCATTTCCTAAAGACATCATAAATCACTATAGATCTCTTTATTTTCCTGCCCATTGAACATGATGTCAGAACATCCTTGATGCAATTGTATTACCTGCTGAGCACGTTTGTAGTATGCATCATAATAACCAGCAGAAAGAGCATATGTCCCCATTAAAATTCTCATCTTAACCTGTGAACATGGAAACTGAATAATCATTATGGGATCTATTCTCAAGGAGTGTTCCATTATAGAGGATTTCATAACCAGCTCACATACATTATATTTATTTAAAAAAAAAAAGAAAAAAGAAAAAAGAGGATGAAGCTGCCGAGCTTCTTTTGCACCAAAAGCAGAAAATACTAGAACATGGGAGATCCTCAGAGAACTGACAGAGCATGTACCTCCGAGCCAAATCCTTTTGCTCGTGAATCCCCAAAAAGAGCATTCAGCTCCTCTGCAGCAACTTGGCTCCCATACCTGAGCGGCATAATTAATAAGTGAGAACTCAACAATCATGTGGAACCCATTTTAGATACTTATCCCTTCCCCCCACCCCTTCTCTCCCCTTTTCCTCATGCAGGTAGAAAGACACACTTTATCGAAAAATAAAAAGGATACAAAGACATTGGTTCATGGGAACTCACAACTACAATAATTAAAAACCAAAAAAAAAAAAAAAAGAAGAAGAAGAAGAAGAAGAAGAAAGAAAGAAAGAAAAGAAATGATAACAGCAGCATTGAGATTAAAAAGGGAGAATGTGAATTGAATCAATCAATTACCTAACACCGTCATATCGTGATAAGTTTGATGATGATTCTGATGTTGCCAGGATATAGTAGGCCGGTAATCCAAGAGAAAAGGATGGCATTGAAACCTGATTAAGATTTAAAAGCAAGTAAATCTACAGACAATCTTACAAATTAAAACAACACCAATAGACATGGGAAAAAAATAAAACCTCTTTAACAGTGCATCCTAATTCTTCCATATGAGAAACAGCACGACTAATTACAGAAACTACACCCGAATCAACACCTTCACCCAGTGTCTCATGGATAAGACCAACTCGCAGTCCTTCCAAAGGTCTGGAACCCAGCATATTTGCAGTAGTAAAAAGAGACACAAAATCAGGAACCTCCTGAATGAAAATAACATATTATAAACACTAAGACTTTTACAAGATTACAGATTCTAAAATAGTATAAAAGATTGTAACCATCATAATAATGCAGCATCTCATGCATTTTAATTATGATCTTTTAAGGCATCAAGACACAGTAATTAGAAAATGGTCACTATACAACATCGAATACGATTAATGCTTTCAGATTGACTATCCCATCAATTGAGTACTTGAAAACAAAGTCACAGATGAAAACTAAGTAAAAATAGCTTACTTGCTTGCTGCTGGTGGCATCTAGTTTATCATGACCAGCAATAGCACTCAGAAGAATTGCTGTATCAACGACAGATGAGCCAAAGCATCCAATGACATCAAGTGATGATGCATATGCCATAAGCCCATATCTTGAGACACGTCCATAAGTGGGTTTCAACCCGACTACACCACAAAATGATGCTGGTTGTCTCACACTTCCGCCAGTATCACTTCCAAGGGCCACCACACACTGTCTGGCTGAAACAGCTGCAGCTGATCCACCGGATGATCCTCCTGGCACCCGAGATACATCCCAAGGGTTTGCTGTCACCTAATGAAGCAACATATGCATCACCTGAGTAAACCAATTTCAGTAACCAGTTGGCAATTAGATATTGGCAATCTAGTACTACACCTTCGTAGATTAACTTAGCATTCTAGAAGTAAGCCATGTATAAATCACAGTTCCCAATTTCACCGAATAAACCACAGATTGCCAAACCAACACCAACTATTGAGTTGGGAATAATTTTGTGCACTAAAACCATGCAGGACAAATTGAAGGTTCCAGAAGACCAGACATAACAACTCACTACAAATATGAGCATGTATATATGTACCAGGTTGGTTTCAAACAACATCAGCTGGGAAAAACTCGAAGAACAAAAAAGCTACTCACTACAAATAATGTGATGTTGATTGGTGGTCACTATAGCTCTCCCAGATATTTTCATTTCCATTTAGCTTTACTGGCTAGACTTAGAAAAATTTACTGCACCCCAAGCCATCACATTTTCTCTTTACACCAAACTCACTCCGTGAAACTGGCACTTAAAATTTCTTCTTGAAATGAAAAAGAATTGTCCAACAGTCATAAACAACAAAATCAAAATAAATACCATGATTTTCTACCACTGTGCACAAACTCTATCCTTCTTCCAATTTTCAGCTTCAGTACAAGTGCTTATAACATCCAAAAACAGTACCAAGTACTTGAATTATGTAACAGAAAGATATGAGATGCAATACCACTTTCCTCAAAAAATTTTCATTTCCCTCCCATTATCCACAACCAATATGGTAGGCCCTACTAGCCAGGAAAACTCCTCTTGGTTATGCTAAATGTCGATAATTAAACATGGGAAGTGAACAAGTCACCGCAAGGTGACACAGTATAAGTGCAACTCAAGCTCAACTTGAAATTTTGAAACTTGAGCTAAACTCAAGCTTCACCATGCTCATAATTTTAAACTAGAGCTCAACTAAAAGTATTACTCAATAAGCTTGTACCTGAAATTATCAAACTCATTTAGGCTGGTTTTAATTTGAAAAATATATCTATTCTGACAAAAATTATTTTTAATGCCAAATATGATGGGAAACGAATTTCGAGCTCAATTAGGCTCACAAACTTTTGAGCCAGATTTCATGAAACTCAGCTCAACAAACTACTAGGATAGCTGGAGCTTCAAACTACTACAACCGCAAGAACCTTGAGTAGCTTAGGAGTAGGGAGTACATGAGTGGGTTTGAATCATCTGCACCCCTAATCACAAACACCAGATTGTAATATAACACCATTCAGAAACATTTAACATGAAATAATTGCACATTTTGGATAAAATAGATCATCCAAAATAACCCCAAAAATTAAAAATTAAAATAGAGAATAAAAATGTAAAACCTTATAAGCAGAACCTTCAGTAGTACTCCCCATACCAAACTCATCCATATTGGTCTTCCCCATAACAATCCCTCCCAATTCCTTCACTCTTCTCACTGCAGTTGCATCGAACGGCGGCCGGTATCCTTCCAAGACCCTAGAACCACCGGTACTCGGCATCTCCACTGTACAAATATTATCCTTAACAGCCACCAACACTCCACTCAACAACCCCACTTCTACATTCTTCCCGACTCTTTCATCAATGAGTTGGGCTTGTTCCAGGACCGAGTTGGATATGTGGAGGAACGAGTTGAGTTGGGGTTCGGTGAGTTTCAGGCGAGTTAGGTAGGACTCAGCCAGCTGGGTGGCGGTGAGTTGGCCCGAAAGGAGGGAATGGCGGATGGAAAGGATTTGGGATTGGGGTGGTGATGACGCGGCGGATGCGGAAGGTTCGGCGAGAGTGGAGGAGGAAGAGAGGGAGGCAGTGATGAAGAAGGGTTTGAGAGGAGGAGGACGGAAGCGAGTGAGAGAGCGTGGAGAAGGTAGCGTAGAGAGCATGTTGCTCTTGCTGATGACTGGGGAAGAGGGAGAGAGAGAGAGGGGATGGGGTTTAAGGATGTGGGAGAGAGAAGAAGGGTTTTGTTTTATTCACTTGTTTAAGATAGAATTGCACGTAGTACACGTACAAGAACAAAGGGCATTACGATATAGAAAAGTAGACTAACTGAAAGTTCGTTTACTGTTTTTCATCAGCTATGGATTTAAGTCGCCGGCAATGGCAATCAATTCTCTAGGGCATGGACTTTTCCGTGGGAAATGTGCAATTAATATTTCGGGATTCTTAAGAATTATCTACGTTGTTTGTGTTAGGTGTGTTTGTGATACATGTTGGGTATTTTTTAATAAAATTGTCAAATGACTGTTATGAATCATACTCTTTGAAATTGAACCTATGGGGCTCATTTATATTGATTTTGGACCTTATCTAAGCTTTCAAGAAATTGTGTTCCAAGAAAAGTATCTCGTATAAATTATTACCCGCATAATTTAACCAAGTAAACACAAAACTACATTATTTTCTTATGATGGCTTCAATATAATATGAAAAGGAAAATTTTAATAAAATGTAACACAATATATGGGTGAGTTTCAAACTATGGAATTTGTAATATATCATATAATTAGATAGGTTTCATAATGATGATTGAGCTTATGGGTCACTTTTTAGTTTCCAATTCTTGAAAGTTATAGTCATATGATAGGATACAAGTATAACATATTCATTCAACAGTCTATTTAGAATATGTTCCTATTATAATATAGGCTTTAAAGTTCTAAAGTACTTATAATTTTTCAATATATGCAAGATTCTATTATAATCCAAGTTTAGAAGGAAAGCCTAACTCAAAAGACTAGTCTAATAAGTGAGAGAATCTCTTAAACTTAAGTGATAAGCTTAGGCTATATTATTTTTCCACGTGAGATTATAACATTATCACTCCCTTTTAAAAGTCAACACTCAAAAAACTACCATAATAAATAAGAGAATCCCTTAAACTTAAGTATTATGCTTAGTCTATATTATTTTCCCATGTATGATTATAATATCGACACCCTCTTTTAAAAGTCAATACTTATGTTAGTCTACTCTATACCACCCACTTTGGACTCATTATTGTATTGGCCCAACCCTACAAAGGGTATTTGGTGAGGAGCATTGTTTTGAGGGAGGGAAAGCATAATTGATAAGCCATTATAAAGAGGTGATTGGATTGGAGTGCTTTCATCAAATGATGCATGTGGGTTGACCCATTCCCATCTTAGGTGGTGGCCCGATTAAGCTTAGCCTAGCTAGAAAGAGATTTACATAGAGACTTTTACTATTTGAGAATATCTTTCTATGTTAGCTAGTAGAGGCAAGCATTCCTATGGTGGTCTTATTGTGGCCTCTAACCATCCACCTTATCTCATCTTGATCTGGCTATACTTGTATGTAGCTAGCTACAACTCTAGATAACTTTCACATTGGATGGGTCATACTTTAGTTAACTAAGTAGCCCTTTCTTAAATCATTTCTTTTTCAGATCACCCTTCCATGAGGTTAGCTCTTAATAAGAGCACTAAATGTTATGTTCTAAACATACGTACCTTGGCAAATAGTAATTAGAGGGTTATGTTACGACTTAAGTCTACAAGAAAAGTCCAACCCAAAAAACTAGTTTGATAAGTGAAAGAATCCATTAAACTTAAGTGTTATACTTAGTTTATGTTACTTTCCCATGTAGGATTGTAACATATTCATGAACTTAACTCATACAGACGTAACTAATACATATAATATATAATGGCACATATACAAAAGAAAAATAAGGTAGATAAATGTCATTTCTATAAGAAGGAAGGACATTATTAGAAAGATTGCTCGAAACATAAAGCTAGGTTTGAAAAGAAAGGTACATTTAATGCTCTTATATGTTTTGAATCAAACTTAGTTGAAGTTCCTTCTAATACTTGGTGGCTGGATTACAGTGTCACTGCTCATGTTTCTAACATGATGCAAGTAATCCTCACAATCTAGAGTATAAACCTAAATGAGAACATTTTATTTATGGGGAACTGAATGAAGGCCCCAACTGAAAGCATAGAGACTTACCATCTTGTTTTGGATACCAGATGTCACTTGGATCTATTTCAACCTTTTCAGTCTAGAAACATAGTTTTTGCATCAAGACTAGATGCTGAAGGGTTTAGCTTTAAAGTTGGAAATGGATGTTTCAATTTATTTAATAAAGACAATTCCATTATTGATTTTGGTATTCTTATGAATGGTTTATATAAATTGAAACTTAAAGTTAATTTCTTTTCATCTTTAATGTATGCTCATCAAAATATTGGAATTATGCGTAGTTTGGCAAATGAGAACTCTGCTTACTTGTAGCATAAACGTTTAGGTTTATATCTACGGAAAGATTAGTAAGATTAGTAAAGAATGAGACTTTATTGAATCTAGATTTTACTAATCTTGGTTTATGTGTGGATTGCTTTAACGAAAAGTAAACTAAACATAACAAGAAAGGAGCCACAAAAAGTACCTAGCTTCTTGAGGTAATACATACCTATATATGTGGACCCCTTTGATACTCCATCTTTTAGTGGAGAAAAGTATTTTATCACTTTTATAAATGATTTTTCATGGTATGAATATGTTTATTTACTTAATGAAAAATCTCAAGTTGCAAATGCTCTCGAGGTATTTATTAAGGAGGTTAAAAGGTAATTAGATAGAAATGTGAAAATAGTAATATCTGATAGAGGTAGTAAATATTATGGAAGGTGTGCTGAATCTAGATAAAATCCAGGTCTATTTCCAAAGTTTCTTGAAAGACATGGTATATGTGTAGTGTATACTGTGCTAGGCATACTTTATCAAAATGATATGGCAGAAAGGCAAAATAGAACATTAATGGATATGATTAGGAGTATAATGAGTAATTCTTCTTTACCTAAATCCTTGTGGATGTATGCACTTAAGACCACAATGTATTTGCTAAGTAAGATTCTTAGTAAGATAATTCTTAAAACTCCTTTTGAGTTATGGACTAAAAGGAAACCTAGTTTAAGACACCTACATGTTTGGGGTTGTCTAATAGAAGCACGAGTATATAATCCACATGAAAAGAAATTAAATTCTCAAACTATTAGTGATTACTTTATTGGTTACCTAGAGAACTCTAAAAGGTATAGGTTTTACCATCGAAACCATGGTTCTAGAATTATTGAGATAGGCAATGCTAAATTCATTGAGAATGGTGAAGTTAGTAAGAGTACTAAGAAGTAGACCATGGATATTAATGAAATAAAGATTGATGTTCCATTACCTATAAATGTTCCTACATCTATAGTTCCAAATATTGTTCTAGGACAACAAGAACAAAACAGTGGTGAACAATATTTGAATGANCAAAAATAATAAAAAATAGAAAATTAAAATAAAAATTAGAAAATAAAAAGAGAGAGTCAAATCAAGTCGAATCGTATCAAGTTAAGTTGTATTAAGTCAAGTCAAGACGAGTCTAATCGTATCGAGTCGTGTCGGGTTGTTTAGTGTCAAATCGAATAATGGTGTGTAATTAATTTCATAAATTTTTAAGTCATTAGAGAATTGAGATTTATTAAAATAATTTTGGCCTAATCCAATTTAAAGTAGATTTTTATTTAATTTATATTAAGTCAGAATAGACTTAAGATTTATTAGATAAGTTATTAAGCTTTATCAAATTGAATTGGATTAGGCTCGAGCTCGGTAAATAGAGAACCCAAATAGGGTTTCTGGAAACTAGGTTGAATCTTCATCATATCTATTGTATGTTTCGATCAAATCTATAATTAAAAGATACGATTAAAGGTTTATAAATAGCAAGTAGGTGAGTAGACTTGAGATACGTTTTTTTTAAGTACACAATTCACAAACACAAACACCAACTGAAATCTTTGCCTCATAAGTTCATTGCAGCACTAATTCACTCCACACTATGATTTCAAATCACATCCACACTCTACAACTAACTAATTGAATTCCCTTCAACAATCCACAAAGCCTCTCTCCCCTAACATAATTCCCTTCAATAATCCACAAAGCCTCATTCCCTTCCACAATTCCCCTAATGTTCGAATCTCCTTCAACAATTCGTAGTCGACATCGCCTAATACAAGCTAAGATTCCAAAGTCCACAATGAGCCCTTGGATCATTCTTAACGTAAGCTAATCCTTAATAATGCGTGACCCAACTGAATTCCAACTAATGAAAATATAGTTGCATGAAGTCAATACGATCATACACCAAACAAACTGCAAGTCATATCCAAATTCATGAACTCCATGCACATCCCACTCGCGCCAATTCACAATTAATTAACCACATCTCCCCTTCAAACCACACCCTTACTAGACACGAATGCACATCAAATTCTAGCAACCCCAGTCCCCAATCATGCAAGCGATCCCATTCTTAATTCTGATCCTAAGCCATACACACTTACACCCCAAGTTAGCTCCCTGATGCAATTCATCGACCAACCAATTCGCCCCAAACATATGCTAACCCTCCGACATGCACACGACAACTCCCTAATGCCTTCAATCTTGATCGAGCCTTAATCCCCTATATGCCGACCAGCTTTGATCTCTGAACAGCGATAGCCCCCTACGCACATTAATCTACGAAGCAATCAACCGAAACCCTTGCCATAATATGCCCCACTATCAATAGCACAACAACACAACACCTAGTTGTCCAATTGCACATCTAAACTGCAATCCACTGAATATAATTTGCCCTTACCCCCTATCCAAGACCCCCCTGTCTAAAGCCATCTAATCGAATTGCAACACAAGTTGTTGACATCTACAGCTACGCCAGCAATTCGCACGTCTAAGTACTAACACACACGAACTACATATGGTCATGAACATGAAATCCACACACATGATGTAAGCCCACTCATGCACGATCACGATGCATTGTTACACATGTAGTGCATGAGCATGAGCATGAGCACGAGCACAATACCTAGACGATTACAAGCATACGATCACATTTGACTTAATTTGGTAAAAAAAAAAATTGTTTTATTTTATTTTATTAATTATTTATTTTTTTATTAGATAGTTTAATTATTTTACTAACTTATTTTTTTAGTGCAAGTTTTTTTTTTTTTGTTATTTTCACAATGCGTGTTTTTAGATAATCTCCATTTTTAATAAGAGTTATTTAAATTGCGTTTTTTAGTAAAATCATGTTTTCTTTGAAAAAAGGTATGTATTGAGATACGTATCTTACGGTTGACATTTAGAAAAGAGATACGTATGAAGATATGTGTTTAGATTGTACATTAACATATCTTACAGTTAAGATTTAGAAAAAATACATATGAAGATATGTATCTAGATTGTATCTTCAACATATCTTATAATTAGAATTTAAAAAAGATATCTTTTGACACATAGTGTTTTTAAACAAAATAAAAAAAAATTTAATCAGGATTTTAAAAAAGGTTTAGTTAGTTAGGATTTTCTTTAATTTGAAAAAATTAGATTTCTTAGATTTTTTAAAAAAATAATAAATTGTTAAATAAACTTAACCCTAGCTCGATTTTCAAAATAAAAGGAATCCACCCACTAAATATTTTATAAAAAATAACTATTGCCGGTTTGATCCTGATTAGTGGGTACATAGATACCTTTGGGGCAATCATGTAAAAATAAAAAAAAAATTTCCCTTTTTTCTTGAAAATTCATAATAAAAAATAATCTAAAAATCACTTTAGTTATCTCTTGTATATTTCGTATGTATTTTTAGTATTTTTAGGAAATTATAAAATAAAAGACTATCAATTTTTCTTTAGCTTTCACATAGTAACTTAGTCTTAATAGGTTAGTTCTCAAATCCCTTTTTTTTTTCTTTAATTTTCTAAAAATCATTTTCTTAGAAAATTCATAGATTAGTGGTTAAATTAGGGTTTTCCTACTCGAAAACCTTAATTTCATTTTTTACTAGTTGAATTGGTTAGTAACTCCAATTTTTTAAATTTTTAAGAAACAAATTTGCTTAGTTTAATGTCAAGTAATTTATATTAAGTAGACTGGGCTTGATATAGGTTAAATTAAGGAAACTGAAATAAGACTCAATAGGATTGGTGACTCTACTAAAGAAGCTTGGTAGGCTAGCTATGTGAAAATTAAAAAATTATTGATGGACTTTTGTATTATTATTTTCTTTTTGTTTCATATTATAATTATACTAATTGTTTTTTTAGTTATGCAAGCCTTAAGAAAAGGCTCAGCTTAATGGGCCTTATTAGAGGGGGGAAGGAGGGTATAGTTCTTTTATTTTATAATAATCATCTGCATGTTTAGATGTGGTCGGACTTGGCCTACCTTAGGAACTTAGGATAGGTCGTCATTGTGTAACCCTCAGGTTGTTGGGGTCTTTACCCTCACCTGGCGGTGATAGGCGAGCCCACTTAAGTTTTGATGTAATCTACTGGGTTTTTCTCTGAAAAGCCTTAAAGCTACAGAGCTTAAAACTCATAGACCTTACCTTCTTGCATTAATCTTTCCGAAAAAGGAGTAGTTATTTTTAAATTATAGGAAAAACTTGATTAATATGCGGTTGGTTGGATTTTCTTTTTCAAAAAAAGGGGTAATTTAAAAAAAATAGTGACCCTTATATATAAGTATTTACAAGCTTTATTTCTTTAAAGAACATATTTCAAACCGACTTATATATAAGGATACTTTCTAAACACAGGTTTATAATAATTCCTATAATTTATTAATGACCAACCCCTATTGCATTATATGCGCGTATAGCATATTGCATTTTTTTTATATTTGATTTTTTTTATACTCGTTTCTTTGTGATTTTTTTGTTTCATATATTATACGTATTTTCTTTTTATTGTCTCTTAGTAAGTAAAAGGCTACGTAAATTTTTTTTTTTAAAGTTGCAAAATTATTAATATCATATCCAGTCTCATTGTAAATTTATTGGTCTCATTGTAAATAATCACATCATTTCATATTTTTATGTAATATAGAGATGGAAAGTTAAGATAGCATTAGTCCTAAGCCTATCCATGAGGTCCTGCTGTATAAGTACTCATTCCTTGAGGCTATCCTAAAAGATTGTTTGAATTAACTTCCGCTTACTAAGCAAGATCACATTCATAAGAAAATCGGGCCAAGTCATATCCCTCATACGAGTCTAGCTCTACTGGCCTCTAATTCATATAGGATTTGAGTTTTTTTAAAGGATTAGTTAGGAGTTTTCTTTTCTTTTATTTTAGTCCGTTGTATAAGTTGGATTTTATGATTATTAATAAATTTGCAACTTTATTAAACAAAAACCTTCATTGATTGTACAGTCTTTTGCTCATTTTTTTTAATTTCTTGATAATTTTCTTTAAAAAAACAAATAAAGAAAAAAAAATAAAGAAAAATAACAATAAAAAAAGCAAGAAAAAAACTTCAGTATTGACTTGTAAATTTTTTTGGGGCATATAATTGTGGAAATTAATTATTATAAAGATTATTATGGAACTATCATTTTTTTTACAGACTTTCTAACAGTTTCTTTTTTTAAAAAGAGAAAATTTCAAAAGATATTTTATGATAAAAAACTAGTTTCATAATAATTTTTTACTTAGTCGATTTCTATTGCAATGTCCCACATATACTATATTGTTAGGAACTAACAAAATAAGAAAAATAAAAAAGATAAAAAAAAAGATTTAACTATCATACTCCCTTTGTAAATTATTTTTCATCTTAATGTTATCAATCTTGTAAACATCTAAGTTCTTGTTCTTCATATTTATCCAATTGTTACAATCCTAATAGAGTTTTCTCTATGAGTCGTCACTCTTATGTTGTCTATTCAATAAGTTTCTCATTGTAAAATAATTTTCGCTTCTCCATATCACCCTTATAATATAATCATCATTCTATGTCCCCAATTGTTAGTCCCAATATTTCTAATTCTTCTTTTAGATTTGTCAATATCAATATTAGGCTTCTATAATATAAAATTAACATTGAGTTTTCAATAAAAGTTTAAAAACAAAATGTTTTCAAAATTAAAAACTTGATTTTTTTAAAAAAAGAATGTAGTGTTGCTAATAAGAAGGAATTCTTGCAAGTTTTGAAAGATTGCTTTTAAAGTAGTTTGGCCCAACTTGAAGCTTGTAATCACTCATTTTAAGAAAATCAAGATGTTTGAAGCTCTTGGATAGAAAATCGCCATAATAGAAGGGATTCTGAGCAAGCACGTGAAACAAGTCATACCATGATCTACACCCAAGCCTAATGGCTTATTGACACATCATATCAGGTAGACAAGTCTAAAGAGTTACAGGTTAATGAGCCCACTATTAACATGATACAAAGTTTGGAAAGGTTGCTAGGGATAGATTTGGATGGTCAAGTTTAAGGGGTATGTTATTGCTAGAGCCTTAAACAAAGTGTTGCTAACCTAAAAGAAAAGTTAGTGAAGTTAGAAGAAAGACTCATGGCAATAGAAATGGCAATGGGTTATGTGCTCAAGTGGCTCGAAAACTTAGATCTTAGTACAAATAAGAAGTCATAGCCTAAGCATGAGGATCATTTAAGGAAAGAGAAGTTAGGAATGAATATGCTAATTGAGAAAGCTTAGAATCAAGACAAGCCCGTCCATACAAGAGGAGGCGATTTACGCAATTTAAGATTCCAATGGCTCAAGTGTTCAAGATATTGAGAGATGTAAGACTATTAATGTGTGAAAACCCAACAAAAAAATACAAGCCAAGGGATTATGACTCTAATAAATGGTGTGAATATCATGTGGGCTAAATGGGGCATACCACAAAAGACTGCTGGAAATAGAAGCATAAGGTGTAAGATTTGGTTGGTGTCAAGATTATCCAACCAAATTTTCTAGAAGGGTTGATTAGCAGTGATATTTTTTCCCCAAGTTTTGAAAAAGCATCAAACAGACAACTTCCAGTATTAAGTATTGAGGATCTACTACTATCATCTAACAAGGTAGCTTATCATTTGAAGCGATTAGGTATATCTCCAAAAGATCAATTCAATTGAATGGGCCAAGTTCGAAGAAGTGATAGAAATAGGGGCAAGAAGTAAGGAAGAATTTTAGTCCTTGCATTTTTTTTCATAATAATCTTTTATTTTTGGAGCTTGTAATAGATGCAAGTTATTGAATAAAGCAGTTTTCATGTGTATTCTTATCTTTGTATGCTATGAAGCTAACTCAATTCAAATAGGGACATTTCAAATGAGTGAAAATGGATAAAAAAAAAAATGTAAACTCAAAACTTAAAACTTTCCAGTTAAGGGAATGATAATATATTACTTGAAAGGTTTAGGATGAAAAGAAGCAAACCATATCCCAAACACTAACCTTAAACACATATGAGAGAAGAGTGCCATCAAGGTAAGTAATTGGGCTCATTCCTTAAAGGAGGTCTATCTTAAACTTGGTATACGTATTAAAATGATATTAGGTATTTATTTCATCATTCCTAAACACAGTTATCTATTGCAAACCCATTTGAACCTTTAGGGGATTTTTCTTAAAATTGGCCCTGCTAAGAACCACCAACACTGGGGTAGTTAGGAGGTTAGGGTCATTAATTTAAAGAAAAGGAGTAGACTAACTTATGCTTGCCTTAGTTATACTAATTCATGAGTAAATATTATCATAAATAATTCAATTTCTTTATAATAAAGAAGAGCTTCAAACCATATACACCTCACTTAGGCCCATACATTCATTCAAACATTTTAAGCCCATGGATTTTCCCAAATGCTTCAAAGCCATATACACTTTTCTCAAGTTTATACACCTTGAACCTACCTTTTGGTGCTTCAAATCCTATTAAGTGAAAATTCAACAATAGAAGGTGACCACCTTGACCAAAAATTAAAAAAAAAAAAAAAGAAGAAGAAAAAAAGTGAAGAAAGAAAAGAAGAAAAGAAAAATGAAAATGAGCAAGGTGATTACCTTCAAAGATGAGTCAAATTACCAAAAGTTCGAACCTGTAAAGGATATTAAAGGCCAAACACTTTAAATTCTTAAGCTCAAAAGCAAATCCCTTATTTTATGATCTCACTCACTATACCAACCTTAATGAAACTCTTTTGACTAAAGAAATAGAATTATCTTAAGCAAAATTTGCTTATGAAACTGGGGCAAGCCCAAGTTTAGCTTCTTCTAGGTCCTTGGTTTGTAAACTTGGGATGGATTGTATATAATTTTCTTCAAAATTTGCTAAGCACATTGATATTCATTTGTTTAAACTATTGACCAAAAGCCTTATATTGCAGACCTAGAAAAGACCTATTAATTAACTACAATATATCACTTACAAGATAGGCTACAATTTTTAGAATTGATGTTGAGAGTAAAAACAGACCTATGAGAGTGCAAGGAAGTTCAGCTTAACTAAACATTTCAAGTAATGATATCTATCCCTTTAGTGGAAATTTGAAGAGTTAAGTACTTTCTCAAAAAACAAGAATGGTCATTTATCCTAAGTTAGAAATTAGTATTTCAAAAAAGGTCAGAAATCATAAATTATGCTCCAAGAAATAAGACTGAAAGAATAAGTGATCAACAGACAAGAAGGCAAGCCAATCTCTTATTTGTGATCTTTAGAGTTTTCCAAACTTTCTTACCTGTTAACAATACAATTTTTTATTTTATTGAAGAGTGTTTTTGAGTTTCTTGAAAAAAAGAAGGAAAAAAAAAAACTTTTCAAAAGAGAAATGAAACCTTTAAAATTATCAAGAGAGATTTCTTTAAAAAAAAAAGGGAAAAGGTTAAAATTTTCAAAGAATCATCAAAATCCCTCAAATTCAAGCTACAGGTCAACGTGTCAAAACTCATGCAAGTTTTCTCCCTTCGTGGATCACTTGCTCAATGCAGCACCATCCAATCCTTTCTAGGATCGCTTACTCAAAGGAGTGCTATCCTATTTAGTCTAAATAATCGCCTGCTCATAAGAGCGTTATCCTATCTTAGTTAGATCACTTACTTAAAGGAGTGCCATCTAGTCATTCAAAAGATTACGTGCTCATGAGAGCACTGTCTCATTTTGTCTTAATAGAATGTTATCTTATCTTGTCTTCGAAAGATCTGTCCTTTCGAGCAAAACAAATCTCGAAGAGATCTATCCTCTTCGGATTATTCACCAAATCAAAACAATCTCGAAGAAATCTATTCTTTTCAGATCATTCACCAAAAAGAAATCTTGAAGAGATCTATCTTCTTTGGATTATTCACCAAAACAAGAAATATCGAAGAGATCTATCCTCTTTGAATTATTCACTAAAATAAGAAATCTCGAAGAGATCTATCATTTTCAAATTATTCACTAAAAAGAAATCTTGAAGAGATCTATCATCTTTAGATTATCTACAAAATCAAAAAGAAATCTCGAAGAGATCTATTATCTTCGGATTATTTACCAAAATAAAAAAGAAATCTTGAAGAGATCTATGTTTTTCAGATTATTCACCAAATCAAGACAAGAAATTTTGAAGAGATCTATTATCTTCAAATTATTCACTAAAAAGAAATCTTGAAGAGATCTATCCTCTTTAGATTATCTACAAAATAAAAAAAAAAACAAAACATCGAAGAGATCTATCCTCTTTAGATTATTCACCAAATCAAGAAATCTTGAAGAGATCTATTTTCTTCGGACTATTCACCTTCTTCGGATTATTCACCAGATAAAAAAATCTTGAAGAGATCTATCATCTTCAGATTATTCACCGAAACAAGAAATTTTGAAGAGATCTATTTTCTTTAGATTATTCACCAGATCAAAAGAAACCTTAAAGAGATTTATCCTCTTTGGATTATTCACTAAATTAAGACAAATCTTGAAAAGATCTATCCTCTTCGGATTATTCACTAAATCAAGACAAATCCCAAATAGATCTATCCTCTTCGGATTGTTAACCAAACCAAAACAAAACCAGTTTTTTGAAATCTTGAAAAGATCTATCCTCTTTGGATCACTAGAACAAAACCAAAATCTTGAAGAGATCTATTCTCTTTGGATCACTAAAACAAAATAAGAATCTTGTAGAAATCTATCCTCTTTGGATCACCAAAACAAAATAAGAATCTCGAAGAGATCTATCCTCTTCAAATCATCAAAATAAAAAAAGAATCTCGAAGAGATCTATCTTCTTTGGATTAAGCCAAAAGAAATCTTGAAGAGATTTATCCTTTTCAGATTATTCACCAAATCAAAATGAATCTCAAAGTGATCTATCCTCTTTAGATTATCAAACCAGAGTAAGTTTTTGAAATCACGAAGAGATCTATCCTCTTCAGATTATCAAACCAGAGCAAGTTTTTTTTTTTTTTGAAATCTCAAAGAGATCTATCCCCTGCAGATGATCTACTTAAGACAAAAGCAAGTTTTTTTGAAATCTCGAAGAGATCTATCCTCTTTGAATTATCAAACTAGAGTAATTTTTTTTTTTAAATCTCAAAGAGATCTATTTTCTTCGGATTATCAAACCAAAGTAACTTTTTAAAATCTCGAAGAGATCTCTCCTCTTTAGATTATCAAACCAAAGTGAGTTTTCTTGAAATCTTGAAGAAATCTTGAAGAAATCTATCCTCTTTGGATTATCCACTAGACTAAAACATTTGTGAAATCTTGAAGAGATCTATTCTTTTCGGATTATCCACCAAAACAAGTCGATAGGCCCCCTTACATTCCTTCATAAAACATAGCTTAGTTGGTTAGTTCAAAATAATGTTTAACAAAAATGGGTATCTTTTTTTGTCTTTATAGCGAAGGTCTAATTAAACTTCACTACAAATAAGAGCAGCTGTAGACACCTTGTTTTTACCATTTTCGTTTTATTTTATTTGAGCCAGGTTAAAAAAATAATAAAATAAATAAACAAAAAGTAAGAAAATAATAAAAAAAAATGAAAATTAAAAGAAAAAATAAAAAATAAAAAATAAAAAATAAAAAATAAAAAAGAGAGTCGAGTCAAACCGAAGCATATCAAGTTAAGTTATGTCCAGTTAAGTTAAGACGAGTCTAATCGTACCGAGTCGTATCGGGTTGTTTAGTATTAAATCGGATAATGGTATGTAATAAATTTAATAAATTTTTAAGTGGTTAGAGAATTGGGCTTTATTAAAGTGATTTTGGCCCAATCTGATTTAAAGTAAATTTTTATTTAATCTATATTGGGCTAAAATAAATATAGGATTTATTAGATAAGTTATTGGGCTATATCAAATTGGATCGGATCGAGCTCGGTAAATAAAAAGCTCAAATAGGGTTTCTAAAAATTAGGTCAAATCTTTATCATATCCATCATATCTTTCGATCAAATCCATAATTAAAATATACAATTAAAGGTTTATAAATAGTACGTCGGCTAATGGACTTGAGACACATTTTTTTTTAAGTACACAATTTACAAACACAAACCCTAACCGAAATCTTTGCCTCATAAGTTCATTGCAGCACTAATTTACTCTATACTGCGATTTCAAATCACATCTACACGCTATAAAAAACTAACCGAATTCCCTTCAACAATCCACAAAGCTTTATTCCCTTCCACAATTCCCTTAATGTTCGAATCTCCTTCAACAATCTATAGCCGACATCGCCTAATACAAGCCAAGATTCTGAAGTCCAAATTGAGCCCCTGGGTTGTTCTTAACACAATCCTATCCTCAATAACGCCTTACCCCAATTGAATTCCAACTAACAAAGACAGCCGTACGAAGTCAACACGATCAAACACCAAACAAACTGTAAGTTACATCCAAATCCACGAACTCTACGCACATCCCTCGCACGCCAATTTACAATTAATCAGCCACATCCCCCCTTCAATCCACACCTTCACTGGACATAAACATACATCAAATTCCAATAGCCCCAATCCCCAATCATGCAAGCCATCCCATTCTCAATTCCGATCCTAAGCCATACACACTTAGACGCCTGCAACAAGTTGGCTCCCTGATACAATTCACTGACTAACCAATTCGCCCCAAGCATGTGTTAACCCTCTGACATGTATGCAATAGCTCCCTGAGTCCCTCAATCCTAACCAAGCCTTGATCCCCTACATGTCGACCAGCCTTGATCTCCGAACAGCGATGGCCCCCTGCGTACATCAATCCATGAAGCAATTGACTAAAGCCTTCGCCACAACATGCCCCACTACCGATAGCATAACAATACAGTACTTAGTCGTCCAATTGTATGTCTAAATTACAATCCATCGAACATAATCTACCCTTACCCCTTATTCAAGACCCCCTTATTCGAAGCCATCTAACTAAAATGCAACATAAGTTGTTGACATCTACAGCCACACCAGCAATTCGCACGTCTAAGCATTTACACATACGAACTACATACGATCATGAATGTGAAATCCACACATAAAACGCAAGCCTACTTATGTACGATTACAACACATCATTGCATACGCCGTGTACGAGTATGAGCACGATACCCAGACGATTGGTTCAGTAAAAAAAAATTGTTTTATTTTATTAATTATTTATTTGTTTTATTAGATAGTTTAGTTATTTTACTAACTTTTTTTTTAGTGTAGGTTTTTTTTTGTTATTTTCATTATGTGTGTTTTTAGATAATCTCCATTTTTAATAAGAGTTATTCAAATTGTGTTTTTTTAGTAAAATCGTGTTTTCTTTAAAAAAAGATATGTATTGAGATACGTATCTTATAGTTAAGATTTAGAAAAGATATGTATGAAAATATATATTTAGATCGTATATTCAACATATTTTATAATTAGGATTTAAAAAAGATATTTTTTGATGCATAGTATTTTAAAAAAAATAAAAAAAAATATTAATCAAGATTTTCAAAAAGATTTAGTTAGTTAGGGTATTATTTAATTTGGGAAAATTAGATTTCTTAATTTTTTTAAAAAAAATAATAAATTGTTAAATAAATATAAACTTGACTCAGTATTCAAAATAAAAAGAATCCACCTATTAAATATTTTATAAAAAAAGAATTATAACCAGTTTGATCCCGATTAGTAAATACATAGGCACCTTTGGGGTAACCGTATAAAAATAAAAAAAAAAAACTTTTTTTCCTTTTTTCTTGAAAATTTGTAATAAAAAATAATCTAAAAATCACTTTAGTTATCTTTTATATATTTAGGTATATATTTTTAGTATTTTTAGGAAATCATAAAAATAAAAGTCCATTAATTTTTCTTTAGTTTTTACATAGTGACTTAGTTTTGATAGATTAACCCCTAAACTCGTTTTTTTTTTTATTTAATTTTTTAAAAATTATTTTCTTAGAAAATTCATAGATTAGTGGTTAAATTAAGATTTTCTAACCTGAAAACCCTAATTTTATTTTTTACTAATTGAATTGGTTAGCAACTCAAATTTTTAAGAAAAATATTTTCTTAGTTTAATGTCAAGTAATTTATATTAGGTAGGTTGTGATTGATATAAGTTAAATTAAGAAAATTGAAATAGGGCTAAAGGCTTGCCTTACGCTGTGGTTTGTTTTTCTAAATACAAGGGAATAATAAGGTTTATGATTATGAGATTGATCTTCTTGGAGGCCAAACATTGGTGCTCTTATTACTTTTTGCTTGATTTGAAAATGGCAAATAAAACTAGAAGTATGTCTAATTATAAGATGAAGTACATGCATATGTCAAATGGGTGTTATTGAGGAATCAATGAAAGAAACTAATGCAATAATGGATAGAATCAAACATTTTATGGAAGAAATGAGTGAAAATCTTAAGATCTTGGTGCAATCTTTGAATATAGGGGATCAAAATTAGAGTGGATCATTAAGGCAACAATAAAATATGGACTATTCATCATCTTCTCAAAGTATTATAGGGGAGTCAACTTATTTTGTCCAGAATATCAAGCGTTTCTTTCTTTATTCCATCTCTACTCTAGAAACGGATATGACAGTTTCTTCTCATATGACTTCTCGTGAACGAGTTCAATGGTAATGATTCGGAAGGGTGGATTTTCAAAGTGTTTGAATTTTTTTATTTTCATGAAGTTCTAGATGCAAATAGATTAAAGATGGCTTCATTCGCTATAGAAAATGAAGCCTTAAGTTGGTTTTAGTAGATCTCCAAGAGCGAATTCATATCATCATAGCAAGCATTTTTGCAAGTATTGAAATCAAGATTTGGACCATCAATGTTTGAAGATTATTAAGTTAAGTTGGTTAAACTAGTGTAAACAAGTATTGTATAGAAATATCCTAGTGAATTTGAATCTTTATTGAATCATTTACATGGCCTATTTGAGAGTTTCATCAAAATTTGCTTTATTTCGGGTCTTGGCCCAATGTTTAAGCATAAGTCATTTTAGGAAGACCTAATTATTTGCTTAAATCCATGAATGTTGCTAAGTTATATGAGTCCAAATTGAATAGAATTATGCATGCCAATTCAACAAATACTTCTAAATCAACTTACATACCTTTCAAACCATTAACTTCATTTGCCAAACCCATTATTTCTAATCCTTTCTTTTCAAAAACACCAAATAAACAAAATCTTGCACTACATCAACTTACATCTACTCACAAAAATACTACACAAACTAAATCTTTACCCATTAAAATAATGACTCCTATTGTATTAGCTTTAGGAAGAGAAAAGGGTCTTTGCTACAATTGTCATGAGATGTTTCATAAGGGCCATGTATGTCAAGCCAAATTCTTAATGATAATTCAACTAGATGATTGTGATTAAGAACAAAATATTTGTTGACAATATTATGGAAGAAAAAAATGTAGAACATGCAAAACTGTAGTTAGTGCAAAATGAAGATGATATAATAGAAATTAGCTATCATGCATTATCAGGTGTATTAGCACTAATGAAATTGAGATTACATGGTAGTATTAATGGGAAGCAAGTATTAATATGAGTGAATTCGCACTTACAATTTCATTCAATCATATGTAGCCAGAGCATTAAATTTGACTATTATTGTGATTCTGCAATTTTCAATCATGATAAGAAATGGGGATAAGTTGGTGTGTTTGAAAATGTGTAAGGAAGTTCCACTATTGTTGAACAATGTAGAGTTCTTGATTGATTTTTATATTATAGATATACAGGGTGCTAAATTTAGTCTTAGGAATTCAATGATTGACAACTTTGGCTTCTCTCACTTTTGACTATACATTGCTTATTATGAGTTTTCTCATGTAAGGTAGAGAAATTAAATTGCAAGGATGAGCAAATATGCAGTTTAGAAAGATTGAACATAATTAGTTGTAGAACTTGGTGTAATCAAACAATATAGCTTGTTTATTTTAGTTGGTGGCTCAAAAGAGTGACTCATCCATATGTACCACCAGCAACAACTCTTTCAATAAATAATTGGGCAGATTCAAGGATGTTTCTACGACTCCCTCATCATTGCACTACTTAAATTAGTGTAGTATCATATTCATCTAAAGGATAAGAAACAAGCTATTAATGTTTGATCATACCAATATCTACACTTTTAGAAGATAGAAATAGAGAAGCTTGTTTAGGAAATGTTGGATTCTAAGGTACTTCAACCAAGTACTAGTGCTCTTTTATCTCTAGTTCTCTTAGTAAAGAAGAAGGATAGCTCTTGGAGATTTTGTATTGACAATAAAGTATTGAATCAAGCAATAATTATGGATAAGTTTCCTATTCTCGCTATTAATGAGTTGTTAGATGAATTAAGAGGTGCTACTTAATTTCCAAAAATGGATTTAAGGGTAGATTACCATTGTAGACATCTAATTTTTACCTCTCTATACTCTTAATTTTTATTTTACAAAAAGGGTCCTAATTCAAAAATAAAATAATAATAAAAATAAAAAAAAATAAAAATTATTAATAAAAGATAAAATTAATAAAAAAATGACAAATGATGAAAATAAAAAAAATGAGAAAAAGGAAAATTAAAAAAAAAATTTTTAGGAAGTAAATTATTTTAGAGTCAATCATTTTAGTTTAGCTTAGTTAAAAAAAAAAAAATTATTATAGGGAGTCGCATAGTTTAAGTACAATTTAATTGTACTGAATGTCAAGACGCAAGCCAATGGCCTAATGGATAAGTATTGGATTATTTGATTGGATTTAATTTGAGGTCTTAGGCTCGAATCTCATTAGATACTTAGATGTCTTTTATTTCAATCTTTTTATCTTTTACAAAAAAGCGAGTTGAACGCACGGGATTCATATCTAATTAAAATCATTTGAATCTAGTTTGATTTTTATTAGGTTTGGATTTATATAAAGGATTTAATCTAATTTTTATCAAATTAGATACAATAGATATGAATGGATTTGATTTGATATGATTCGTTTTGGACTTGATAAATACGAACACGCCATGCATCCATAGATCCTAACAATTGTGCACGTTCGTATCCTTAGTCGAACACATTGTCTTCACTGTAGTACGCTCATTAACCACACGACTCCTATCTAACCAGACCAAACACTAGTGTCCAGTAACATACGATCCCTATTCATAGACATAACTCATACACTGAAGAACACACACAAACCCACATGACATCGCCAACAGCAATCCATTGACTAATGCTTCAAGTCCACATCTATAGCAGCAGCTTCCAACTCGAGTCAACAAAATCACTCCCAATGCAGACAGTGCGGACATAATTCCAGATGCTGCACAGTCCATGCACTATTCATAGATTCACATATGGCCAGCGACTAGGCGCAAGCTCACTATTGATACGCCATTGCTGATCACTATCCGTACATCCACGACTTCACCGATCACTACACTAACATCACTGCACAATGTATGCTCTCTAAACTCTAGCATAGTTAGCAATCGAACTCCATCGATGTAGTAGTTCATCGTTCAAATATAGGACACGTACAGCAGTCCCCAACACACGAATGGCTGTGCTTCGCACATAGTTCAAGATTGCATGCCACTGCTGCACGTATAGATTTCCCCGACAATTGAAGTACCAGGTAACAGCTGATCATCTTTATCCGTCGTCCGATCATAGCAACACAGAACACAGCACTTGTGGAACTTACAACAGCATCATCCTCATCGTCGACAATTGACCAGTGCCTCCCGAACATCCTCCCTCCGCAGCAGAATCCAACTCTGAATCAAGACTGTATTGCATGACAAAATATGTCACCCGACCTACTTTCATGCCAACAACACTTGTCCTTCGTCCAGCATATGAGCAATAAGCCCTTCTTGAACACTTATGTTATTATATGCATAACGGTATACGACGTCCCCTACTGTTTTGTCCATCACTGCTTCGTCTTCACCTGTACTATTCGCAGCACCAGCCACCCACCGCAGTTCCCTAACTAATGACGTACACTCCATACACTTTCGTATACAAAGCATTGAACATGATACCTGTCCTTCACTGTGCGAAAAGCAATCAGCAGTACAGTTGAATTGAATAGCCTCAGGTTCGGTTCTTTTTTCTTTTCTTCCTTTTTTTAAATTATTTTATTTAGTTCTTCTATTATATTATATTAGATCTTTAGTTAGTCATAAGTAGTTACATATATTAACTCAGTAGGTTCTTTTGGTATTCTTCTCAATTTTTCGTTTAGTAGTAATATAGATAAGTGTATATAATAGTTTTTGAGAATTTTTAGGATTAGGTTTTTAATTCTTCACATAGGAAATCTTTTTAATTAATAGTGAAAAACCCTTTTAAAAAAAACTAGGACGTTTTAGAAAATTTTGTTTAAATACTCAAAGAATTAGGACCATTTAAATTTTTGAATAAATTGAAATGACTAACAACGTAAACTCGGTCGGTTTTCAAAAATTAAAACAAATCAACATGTTAAAGATTTTTTGAAAAGAACTACGATCGTTTGATCCTGGCTAGCGAGTAGTAGGTACCTTTGAGGTGATGATAAAATATGTAAAAACTTATGTTCTTTTTCTTTTGATTTTTATTTATTTATATATTTTAAATATTATAATTAGAAGAATAATCTTAATTTTGGTAACTAGATAGTGATACTCATTAGGGTTTAATAGATTAGCCCTCGAACTCGGAACCCTCTAGTTCTTCATTTAAAATTGAGATCAAAGACCGGTAGTCAATCATAATCAATCCATCTAATTGGTTACGGTTTCTTTTTCTTTTCCAGACTTTGGTTGGGTGGAGACTTCAAAAATTATTTTCAATAAAAAAACTGGAATTTCTTAATTTCTTTAGTCGAGGATTAATATTAAATGGGTTAAGGTTTAGTATTAATCAGGAAATGAGAAATTAATTTTAACAGAAACCGAAAAATCAGGCTTGACATCCATCAAATAATAATGTATCTAGAAGACATTCAAAAAAATTCCTTTAAAACATATGAAGGTTATTACAAGTTCCTTGTAATGCTTTTTGGATTATTAAATGCTTCATCAACTTTTTAGGCAATAATGATTGATATTTTCAGACCTTATTTGAGGAAGTTCATAATTTTATTTTTCTATGATATTTTGGTATGTAGTAAGAGTATGGAAGAACACTTAAACCATTTAATGAAAGCTTTACTTTGTTTGAGAAAAAGCACTTTTTATTTGAAAAAAAAAGTAAATGTTCTTTTGCTCAAACAAGTATATAGTATTTGGGCCATATAGTTTTCTATGAGGGTCTCAAACCTAATTAAGAGAAGATAGGATCAATTAAGGAATGGTCACAACCTCATCTGCGTATCATTAGGTAGTACAGATGTTTTGTTGAAAATTACTCTTTAACCAACTTATTAAAGAAAAATGCTTACAAGTGAACTAAAGAAGCAACTATAGCTTTTAATGCTCTAAAGGATGTTTTGATGAGATTTTTCAAACCATTTATTATTGAGACAAATGCATGAGGAATAGGGTTAGGAGTTGTGTTACATCAAGGTGTTAATCCTATTTCATCTTCAGTAAAAAATTTAATCTCATATTGCAAAAGTTAGGTGTTTATGTGAGAGAACTAGTAGCAGTTGTGAAGTTAGTCCATAAATAGAGGTAATGCCTCTTAGGGAGGCATTTTATTATTAGAACTGATAAAAAAAAGCTTAAAGGAGATTATGGCACAAGTAATATAGACTCCTAAACAATAATAGTACCTAGTTAAGTAAATGGGCTATGATTATCATGTGAAATATAAACCTGGAGCAGAGAATAAAGTGGTTGGTGCCTTATTTAGGCAATTTACATAGGAGTTTCAACTATTGGTACTTTCATTACCCTCATTTGATTTTATTACTATGTTAAAGCATGAGGTCTAGAAGAATTGAGAGTGCATTGAGCTTAAACAAAAGGTCAAACATGGACGGTCAGTATTTCCATCTTTAGTATTGAAGGATGGACTTTTGACTCTAAGTACTATAATCTTTATTCCATCATGTTGTTATCTTATTCCTACTCTTATGATGGAATATTATTCACCTCCTATAGGAGGATATGTGGGGGTCTTGAAGGCTTTTAAACACTTAAGTGCATCATTTTGCTAGAAAGGAATGTAGTTTGATGTAGAGAACTTTGTGAAGCAATGCCATGTTTGTCAACAAATTAAATACCCGATAACATGTTCATTTAGATTACTTCAACCATTGCCTATGCCTTAAAGAGTTTTTGAGCAAATTTCAATGGATTTTATCACTGAATTACCTTTATCCTAAAGTTATTTAGTGATATTGGTTATTGTTGATAGGTTGATGAAGTGTTGTTGTTTGGATCTACTACTAGCCACTTATATAGTTACTCTAGTAGCTAAATTATTTGTTGATGTTATGGTTAATTTGCATGGCACACCTAAATCCATTATTTTTTATAGGGACAAGGTGTTTAAGAGTCTCTTTTGGAAGGATGTCTTTAAGCTCAATGGGATACAATTGAAAATGAGCCATCTTATCACCTTCAAATAAATGGGTAGATAGAGATGCTCAATAAATGTATTGAACAATATTTGAGAGCATTTGTGATGGATAAACTTAGCTAATGACCGTAATACTTGCCATGAGCTAAGTATTGTTTCAATATTAGCTACCATACTAACATAAAAATTACCCCATTTTAAGCCTTATATGGTAGGAAGCTGCCGAATTTATCTCATTAAGTGTTGGGGAATTGTGCTATAGAAGCAATTGATCAAGAATTGATTACAAGGGATGATTTGTTAAGGGATTTAAGACAAAATTCACAATAGGCCCAACAATGAATGAAGACTTTAGTACACCAAAAGAAATTTGATAAGTAGTTTTAGTTAGGGACTACGCTTATGTTAAGCTTCAACCTTATCGATAGATAGTAATTGCCAATAGACTATCTTATAAACTTTCTCAAAGGTCTTATGGACCATTTTTTGTCATTAGGCTCATTGCTTACAAATTGGATTTACTAGATGAATCTAAGCTACATCTTGTTTTCCACATTTCTTTATTAAAAAAAGCTGATGGTAGTGGGGACCAACCTAGATCACTTCCAACAGAAGTCATCACAAATCATGTTATTGCATAACCTCTTATTATTCTGGATGTACAACATATTTAGCAGTAAGGGACTTGAGTAACTTAAGTGTTGGTCCAATGAGAGTCACTAGATCTAGAAGATTCTACATGGGTAGATCTATAAGATTTTCGATGAGATTACCCTAATTTTAACCTTGGGGACAATGTCATTGTTCCAATAAAGGAGGAAATTGATATGTCAAAAAGATAACATATACAAGGAGTAAAAGGAAGACTAAAGGGTCGTAATATTATATATACTTTGTCTAATATTAGTAACAATCAAAGCAAGTAGTTACAAGCAAGTTAAATAAAAAAATATAGTGTAGTTATAATTTCTATTTTATAATCTCTGATATACATTTATAGATATAAAAGGGAATAGAAGATATTAATCCTTTCTCTAAAAATAGCATCTTGCTATTAGGAGTGATCTAGGACTAAAAGCCAGAAACCTATATTTTCCTTTCATTTTCACTTTGCAAACATACATAAATAATAAGAAAGTTAGTAACAAGAATAGATATTAAGTCAACCATTTCATATTTGTACTTAGAATCAAGTATATTCTAAGAAAGATTAGGGTTTGTGAAACCTTATCTTAGAGAGA
This sequence comes from Lumnitzera littorea, assembly GCA_024138015.1. Taxonomy (NCBI): domain Eukaryota; kingdom Viridiplantae; phylum Streptophyta; class Magnoliopsida; order Myrtales; family Combretaceae; genus Lumnitzera; species Lumnitzera littorea. Next base: position 50,180,065 of record JAMXBB010000002.1, read on the forward strand.
TAAAAGGAAGATTCAAGAGAGTAAGAGGAGTTCGATGGCCTACTTAACGTTTGTAGTTCTTTTTTCTAAATATAATGGAATAATTAGGTTTATGATTGTAGGTTGGGCCTTCTTGTAGGCTCAACATTGGTGCTCTCATTGCTTTTTAGTTGATTTGAAGATAATAAATCATACTAGAAGTGCATCCCAATTACAAAATAAAGTACATACATATGTCACTCGTATAGGTGTTATTAAGGAATCAAGTAAGGTAATTAATGCAAGAATGGATAAAATTGCATGTTTTATGGAAGAAATGAGTGCAAATCTTAAGATCTTAATGTTATTAGACTAAAGACCTTAGCTGTTAACAACCTTAGCTATTAATAGGTTTAAGATTAGGAATTTTAAAGTTTCTATCATATGTTAGCCCTTGCTTTATGATCAAAGTAAGTTTGTTTTTTAACTTGTACGATGCACATATAGATATATTTGCGTTTCATATTTTTTAACAAATCCTAATTTATGCGATTAATTTTGTAAGGGTATTTAAATAGATCATTATAGTTAATATTTTCATTCATTAATAATTTCTTTGAATTGCAATATCATTTTATTAGGTATATTAGAGTCTTATCGAACAATAATAAACATATTTTAGATGAATAGAAATTATTAGCTATTACAATTCAATTTGTATACCACTTTAATTATTGATTGCATGTCAAAAAGGGATATATGTGAACTTGTATTGTTATGCACATCTCATATAGATTTATATTAGCTATGATTTTCATACATTTTTGTAACCTTGGTTATTTAATTGTCCTTTTTGTTTAGATGTTCTATTAAAACCTAAATTTAATAAGAGAGATTTAAAGATGTTGATTACATGTATGCATATGTATGCTAAAAATGGTTTTCTAAAATATTTTTTATAGTACATGCTCAAAGAAAATACTTTATTCATATACTATAATAAATCTATACTTATTATGTAATAAAAAAGGAAAATCTCATAGTTCAATATTTAGAACTATGTAACTTTTCAAAACTTTAGTATACTTTTCAATCATATAGAAATATACATCATTATAATTAGGTTAACATTATTAGTATTATGATTATAATTTATATATTTTTTTTCTTTACTATATTCCTAATTATAATATAAATACATATATACCAACATAATTTACTATGTTTCATTTGAAAGCATGTTCCATATTAAGGTTTTAATAAATTAGGTGCATAGAATCACCTCGTTAGATAATAACAATACTAGAAGATTTCTTTAGGGTATTTACTAATTTTTTTGAGGTTTTATGGGTAACTTTATTTGAGTGGATAATCACTCATTAGAAAAAAGTCAAGCCATGAAATTAAGATATTTTGAAGGGTTTAATTCGAATGGAAGCTTAGTTAGATTGAAAGAAGTCGATGTTTTAGAGAGAAAAAATTTCGTCTAATTTCATTTAAAATGGGGCTTGTAGCATTTGAATGAAGATAGAGACCCTAGATGTGCCACCAATGAAATAGGGGACTTTGTTCAAACCAAGCACCCATTCATTCAAACAAAGTCCCCATCTATAACTATATTCGTATTATTTTTCAAATGTTGTCCTTTACCTTTTTTTTTTTTTTTTTCAAAGCTATGAATCTTAGCTGCTCTTAATGTATCCTATGGTTATTTTATGTTGAAGAAACAATGGAAACTCAATGCAAATGAATTATAAGATAGATTTAAGTAATAGGACTCTTATTAAGTCCCTTCATTTATTTGTATTCTCATTTCTAGGGTAAGTTTATTAATAACTACAAGTTGTTTGATTTTTAGTGAGTTTGATGGTTATTACTTAATTGATGGATCATTAATTGATGAGTGATTTGTATATTATGTTTTAATCCATTGTGCTTTTTGATTATCTTATTTGATGATTTAGAACTATGTCATTTGGTCATGCATAACTTGTTGATGAATCAAATTCTATAAAAACTAGAATAGGAATGTAGGAATTTACTTGAAATAAGAATAGGTTTACTTTAATATTATCATTGACATACAGAAATTACACTAGATATAGGGTCCATTCAATTATTACTAATACTATTAACTTAACATAGACTATGTAAGAGAATTAAAGTTAATTAATATCATCTACATACAACAATAAGATGACAAAATTATTTTCTCTAAACCTCTTTTATATGTATAAGGGTCCGCATTGAGTCTACTTTATCTAAGGCACATTATGAAGGAATGAAATCTCTTATACCAACACCTTAGTGCTTATTTTAGACTGTATAGAGATTTGTTTAACTTACAAACTTAGTCCTCCTTTTCTTTTTCTTCAAATTCTTTTGGTTAGAGAATATAAATTTCATTTTCTAAATCTTTATGAAAAAAAAGTTCTTTTTACATCTAGTTGCTTTAGATGTAAATCAAACATAGCACACGTTGCTAGGACTACCCAAATTGTTGTGAGTTACTATAAAGGAAAATATTTTGTTGAAATCGAACCATTCCTTTTGAGCATATCCTTTTAACACCAATCTTGCACGATACCACTCCACTTGATCATCACTATTTTTCTCAATCTTTTAAACCCATATATTTCTAATGGGATTCGTTCCTTATGATAGTGGCACAAGCTCCCAAGTTTTATTTTTATGAAGAGCTTCAACCTCTTCTTGCATTGTTGTCATCCACTAAGATGCATCTAAAATATTCATTGCTTCTTAGAAAGCTAATGGCTCTCTATCCTTAGTTAGAAGATAGTATGCAACTTTGCATTTGATAACGTAATTAGAATGCCATCTTAGTGCTTTCCTTGTATGATTGACTTCCACATTTTTTGAGCTTTAGGATTGTTTGCATCATATTTGTTGTACTCTGGTGCTACTTCAAAGGAACCATCTTGTTTAAACTCCTTTTATATGGAGGTTTGCGTAATCAATTAGTTTACTAGACCACATCTCTAATGATGTCTTCAACTTAATTGCTATTGATGGGACTTGATTTATCATATGGCAGGAGGCATTGCCTACTTCTGCCTAGAATGCTTTGTCTAAGCTTACAACTCCTTACATTGCTCTTGCTCTTTCTAACAAAGTTATGTTCATTCACTCTGCTACTCCATTTTGTTTAGAAGTGTATGTTGTAGTAAACTGTTTTTTGATGCCATCTTACTTGTAAAATTTATCAAATTCATCACCAGTTTATTTTCCTCTATTATTAGACCTAGAACACTTAGTCTTATTTGCAGATTCAATTTCAACCTGCACTTTGAAATCTTTAAAGACTTGAAAAACATCTGCCTTCCTCTTGATAGGATACACCCAATATCTCTTATAATAATCATCAATAAAGGATAAGAAATACTTCTCTCCTCTTAGGGATAGAACTAATGCTTACTAGACATGTGAGTAAACCAATTCTAGAATAATTTTGCTTCTTGAATTCAACGTATTAAATTTCAACCAATATTGCTTACTACTAACACAATATTCATAGAAAGGTAGTGAAACCTTTGTAAGACTAAGAAGTAGATTATTTTTAACAAGAATCTTCATTACTTATTTAGAAATGTGGCTAAGTTTTTGATGTCACATCATTGTATATCTTACAATTAAGTTGCTTGAAGCAACTGATGCTTTTGCTTTTTATAGAGTCTTTCCCTTTAACATGTACAAATTTGGAACTATCTTTTCTCCCTTTAGAAGTATAAGCACTTTCCTGACTAATTTTAGGAACTTTTTTCAGTTTCAGCTTTACATCTAAGATCATCCAATTGTCTTAAAAACAACAAATTCTTCTTTAAACCCTCCACATGTTGCACTTCTTAAATATTGCCTTTTGACTATCATACATCTTCAGCTTAATGCTCCTAATATCGATAGTATTTAAAGCATGATTATTATAGCTATGCATAAATTGTCCTAAGATAGGTTCGTAATGTTGGAACCATTCTCTTCGAGAGATTATGTGAAAAGTAGCTCTTGAATTAAAGAGACATATGTCTAAAGTGTTTGCCTTTTCCTACTCTTAGTTGTCTCCATTACTTTATAGATTATTTAAAGTGTTTCCTACATTTCCTTGAGGATTGGAATTTTTTTTAGTTAAGTTTCAACAATCCTTCTTTAAATAACCTTTATTACCATAGTTGTAGCATTTTAAATTATGTTTATTTCTTAACTTTGATTTATCATGATTTTAGCTTACATTAGAGCTATATTCGATTGATCTCCCTTGCATCACCATTAAGGCCTCCACTTGTTGTGCACTTGTTTGCTTATCTTTCTTGTTCTTACACCGACTATTTTCTTTTAGAGTAGTAGTTGCAATATCATTGAAGATTATGTACTTTGTATGGATGTTGTTTGTTAAGTTAATAATGAGTTAATCATATGAATCAAATAGAATTTGAAGTAGAAGTTTAGCACCCTCTATTGACTCTATTTTGTAAACTAATAATGTGAGTTGAGTAAACAAAGTGTTCAAAGTGTTGATGTGCTTTGTTATTGAAGTGGATGCTGACATCCGAAGAGCATAGAGTTCATCTAAAGGTGTTGAGCCTAATTTTTCACCCTTCCTTTTTAATTTCAACTCATATCACATCTAGTCGCTATAATACCACCACTCGATTAAAAATTAAAGAGGTTTTAAAAAGTTGTTTAAAAATCATCAACCAACTAAAGTTAGTAAAAAGAAAAGAGTAGGAATGAATGATTAGAAAAATTTCTAATAAGACTACTGGTCTAAATCAAAAACCAAAAATCAAAGGTTCAGGACTGTTAATTTTAAAGCCAATATGACTAACTAGATTTATAAATTATAAAATTATGGAAAATTTTTAGGCCATTAATAATCTATGACAGTCAAATAGGAGAAGTAGCCAAAAAATAAAAAAGTTAATATAAATATTTATAAATCTTTTAAGATCAACAAAAATTAAGAAACTAATAAAAATGGAAAAAATTGATTTTATATAACAATAAAACAAAAAACATGGCATCAAGAAGCATATTGTTACAAATAAATAGAAGTTTGTGCATAATCATAAATTATAATAATACATAATCTAGATATCTTCTTATTATAAACTAACATTACTTACTACTTTATGCAATCTAATAAATGCATATACTAAATATATATATATATATACATATATATATTTTATAATGGTGTCAATGTGCAAGTGCATTTGACTATAATTACACTCTATATTTGGTCATCATAGAATATGAATACTTATAATCAAAACACATCTTTATTATGATTCACAAATTATTGCAAGGAGTGAAATTAATTTATAACAAGATACACAATGATCCACTTATGACTATAATATGCTACAATACATATAAGTATTTTTGTTGATTTGAAATTACAAATTATTAAGTTATATACATGAGCCATGAAACAAATTGGGGATTTTATAATACAATAATTATTTATTAAGTAATTGAATATTCACTACAAACCTAAAGACATGAATATGGAACAAATTATATAATTTCAACAAAAATAAACATATTAATATTCTAGTTTATGTTACAAAATGGCACACATTAACAAATTATAATATATAGTGTATAGAGACACATGTAAATAGAGAAATTTATTATAACTACAAAATTTATTTAAGATAATAAAATGACACAAGACTAAAATAGACTAATTATACATCTCTACTTATTGATTGTATATATAAAAGGTAAGTTTTATTAATCTTCTCATTCATCGTGAACTATTGCCTAAACAAAATTTTATTATATCTTTTTTTTTTTTTTTTGGTAATAAGAAATGCATTAGAAACAAGCAAGGTTAAAGACCAAGTTCAAAACATAGAATAAAACCAAACAAAGTTAGTTAGATTCTAAATCAGCCCTAACATAAGGTTCGTAACAACACCCATTCATAATAAGAAAAGATAACAAAAAAAAAAAAAAAAACTGGGAAAATTGTCCTAAAAAATGAGTCTTGGGTTTGTCTACAACCCCTTCTTAGCCATCGCATTCGCTACTTTATTCTGGTCATGGCTTACCCTACATAGATTGATAGAATCAAAGTAAGATAAAACATTAAGTCATCCTAGTAGAACTGGGTGGCATAGAAGGGTGTTCACATCTGATTGCTTTATCCAGTCTACTGCCATCATTGAGTCAGATTCCATAGCAATGTACTTGAAGCCCTTATGTGTCGTCTAGTTTAAACCTTCTAAAATAGCCTAAAGTTTTGCTTTTAGCTGGGAAACATTAAGTAACTGTTTAATCAAACCTCTTAACACTTTTCCTTCATGATCTCTAGCTATCATCCCTAAGCCACCACGCCTTCCATTCTCTTCCACTACACCATCACAATTCAATTTAATTACCCTCTCATCCGGCTTTGTCCACTTAACTTCTCTAGTTGAATGGTTTCCAATTTTTTTGCTCCATATTTTGCCCACCATTCATTAGTTTCCACTCTAACCTATTGTTTCCAAGCCTACTGTGACTTGTTTCCTAGAAGATTTTTTGGTTTTTTTCTGTCCAAATGCCTCACAACATAAAAAAAAATTTGAGCTTGTCTTGGGGGGTTTAGATTAGACTAGGTCTTCCTCTTCCATTTGACTTCTTTTCTTAACTAGTCTGTTGCTTCATCCATATTGTGCACATGTCCGAAGTTATTTACGTTTAACATTTGCAACCCTTCCTTAGTGACTTCACACTAAAAGAAAAGATGACAAATCGATTCGTTCCCCTTACCATATAGAGGACATATTAGATCCACCAATAGTCCTTTCTTGATCAAGTTGCCCTTCGTAGCCAGACCATTCTAAGGGATTCTCCACAGCAACATTTGGATCTTTGGGAAAGTTGGTGTTTTCCATAGCCAATTCCAATTGCGTGCAGTTCGATCCTCATTAAGATCCTAACAAATCTGGTCATAAGCAATACAACTAGAAAGCTGCTTACTAACTTCATCCAGCTAATACTCTATTTTTTTCATTTTGGTCATTATCCGAGACAACAATGTTTCCCAATCGTTGACTGATTTGCTGATCCATAGGATAACTTATTACCTCTTCCTTCCAACTATTGACACCATTCCAAGCTTGTTTTATAGTTAAGAGATGGTCAAATTTATTAAGAGGCCTAAAGAGCCATGATTCCACTCTTCTTGAATCCATCCAACCGTCCTCCTAGAATTTTGTCGAAGCACCATTTCTTATCTGATGTCTTAAGTTTTGATCAATCTAAGTCGTTGCTCTATGCATGGCTCTATAGAAACTCAAACCAGACTTTACCCTTCTTTGTCCTTGATCTATTCTATACTTCCCTTTTATCACTTTAACCTAAAGACTCTTCTTCTTCTTCACTTCTTAAGCTAGCTTGCAGAAATTAGCTTTATTTCTTTTATCCACACCCAACATTCTTAAACCTCCCTTTGCTTTCAATTTAATATTGAAATGCAACTCCAAGGCATGAATTAAATATATTAAAAAAAATTCATGCGCTTGCTGTAAGATGTTGGTGTCCGTTGAAGAGGCAGTTAGTGTGAAGAAATCAGGTTGGCTTCATGGAGTAAATATTATCATCACAAAAACCAAAAGTCATATCATCATTCCCATATTTCAAGTAGCAGGGCCCTGGCTTTTGATATTTTAATGTGCAAGTGAACACCAGCACTACTACTGAAATAAGAAGAACAAACAGATATTCAGAGCTGAATAAAGGAAATCATGTGTACCATGGGTAAGGATGAGAATATAAAAGGAAAAGAAAACGAAGAAGATAAAAGAAGAAAAAGAGAAGGATACTGGTGATGGCCAAATTTATTGCAGCTCAAATGGGTACGACTACCACTAGTCAACGTATTGGTCGGAAGAAGAAGTGAATGTTGGCTAGTCAATCCTCGCTGGTCTGCGATTACAAGCCTTCACCGCTATCAGCGAAGATTATACCGCTGCTGATAATGATCAACAAGAAAGACCACCACTGTTGCAACAAATAATGGGTAAAGATCAGGGAACATAAAAAGAAAATAATAATAAGGAGGGGAAGGAGAAGTTAAATTCTATCACCATTGTTGCTCCAAACGTCGATGGTCGATTGCATTACTGTTATTGCTACTGTATCAATCAATGCTGCTATCAGTATTAAATTGTTATCCGCTACCGTTATTGGGAGGGATGGCTCAAAACCTATTTACTATGAGTATACATATACATAATTGTCTATCAAAAGGAGGAGATTCAGAGCCTTGTCCTACGAAAGAATAAGAAGGTTTAATTTACTAATATATGCAGATTCCTTACCTCAATGGTGTTGGCATGTCTATTGGAACGTTCTAAATAGTCAACATGAATTGGGATTAATTTTTTATAAAAGGAAAAAAATTGCTTCTTAGGTACGTAAAATATTTACTTACCGATTTGGTGTTTCAAAAACGTGCTGGATCATGGATGGGCAATAGATATCATGTATCCAGTAAAAAAAAAGAAGAAGAAGAAAGGAAAGATAATATTTTCTTTTTTGAACTAGCAAGTGATGGGAAACTTATACAATGATTTGATGAGAAAGGATAGTCTAGACACCTACTTTTTGTCCCTTAGTAATCTTAATTTTTTATTTTTTATTTATTTTTTTAGGGGTCCTAATTTAAAAATAAAAATAATAATAATAAATAAAAAAATTAATAAAAGATAAAAATAATAAAAATTGACAAATGATGAAAATAAAAAATTAAAAAGATTTTTTAGGAAGTAAATTATTTTAGAGTTAATCGTTTTAGTTTACATTAGTTTAAAAAGTAATCATTTTAGAGAATCACGTGGTTTAAGTACAATTTAATTGTACTAAATATCAAGGTATAGGGCAACGGTTTAACGGATAAATATTAAAGTATCGAATTGGATTTAATTTAAGGTTTTAGGTTCGTGTCTCGCTAGGCACCTATATCTTTTATTTTTCTATATTTTACAAGAGCGAGAGAAATAAACGAGATTCATATCTAATTAAAAACATTTAAATCTAATTTGATTTTATTAAATCAAATTTGAATTAATTTAAATCTAGTTTAATTATTATCAAATCAGATACAATAGATACGATTCAATGTGATATGGTTTGGGTTTATAAAAACACACATTCATGTTCAAAGGCTAGACACAACACCCGCGATCAACAAGTGACCAACCGTACGACTGAACAGCAATACACCTGACTCACTTGCGACTGCACAACAGCAGCAACACTAGGCGAATAGCAGCATGACTAGGCAAACAGCAGCATGTTCTGTACAATAGCAACATAGCGCACGATTCAGCACTGTCCCAACGCCATTGTACACACATTCACCCTCACCGCCAATAGCCAAGACGAACCATGTTCTACAATCCATACACAGATCTACATGCAACAGCCATAGTTGTCTCCACATCGCCGGAATAGTAGAGTGCGTATGACAGCGACACTCCATGACCAAAGCTCCTCACTGCACACACGTTCCAATCCGCGCACCCATACAGCTCCAATCAGCACTGACCGCAGTTTACCTTCCTATCGACAATCAAACAATACCAATCAGCATATGCACGTTCTTGCCATTATTGTACAGTTGGTCTTCAAAATTAACTTCGGTTATTTTTTTTTATTTATCTTTTTATTATGATTTATTTATCTTATTGATTATGGTTTTATTATTATTATTAGTTCCCTAGTATAGGTACATATGAACATGCTAGTTTTAGGAGTTTTTAGTAGTATATGATTTTATTAATTTATAAATAGTTGTTAATAGTAAGTATTGGTATATATATATATATTAGCTTAGGATTTTTTTTTAAGATTAAGATTTTTAGAAATCCTCACATAGAAAGTTATCTTTTTAGAAATAAAAATTTTTTCAAAAAGAAGAAATTTTTACAAAAAAGATTATAACGTTTTTGAGTCTTTTGATCACTTATGAGTTAGGGCCCTCTTATATTTTTTTGAATAAATTGAATCAATTAAAACGTTAATCTGGTTGATTTCAAAATTAAAACAAATCAACATATTAAAGATTTTTTGGAAAGAACTACGATCGTCTGATCCTGGCTAGCGAGTACATAGGTACCTTTAGGGCGACGATAAAATATGTAAAAACTTAGGTTCTTTTTCTTTTGATTTTTATTTATTTATTTTAAATATTATAATTAGAAGAATAATCTTAATTTTGGTAAATAGATAGTGGTACCTATTAGGGTTTAATAGGTTAGCTCCCGAACTTGGAACCTTCTGTTTTTTTATTCAAATTGAAATTATAGACCGATAGCCAAATCGTAATCGATCTACCCAGTTGGTTACGGTTTTATTTTCTTTTCTTGACTTCGGTCAGATGGCAACTCCAAAAATTATTTTCAATAAAAAATTGAAAATTTTCAATTTTTTTAATCGAGGATTAATATTAAATGGGTTAGGGTTTAATATTAATTGAAAAATAAGAAATCAATTTTAAATAGAAACCCAAATATCAGGTTTGACAGATAGTTCACATAAATCAAGTGAAGAAAGTAAATCAACTTATGCAAAGGTAATTCATCAAAGAAGAAAATTTTATAAAATATGCTCTTAAGAAGGGTAATCAATCCGGTGAACTAGAAAGAATAGCTTAATGCGAGGTGATCCTGTTGAGATTAATGCGAGGCTTTATTTAGTCTTTTAGATTGAAAAGATGCAATAGCTATAGTGTAAACCCTAAAAGATCAATTGTTTGAATCTTAATTCAAGTCCGAGTGTCCTAAACTATATAATAAGTCAATAAGGTTAGTAACAATAAAAGATTATGAAATTTAATAAATCAAATATAACACCGATAACAAAACCTTAGGAATTGATCAAAACCCTAAATCGTATACTAGAACCCTAAATCGTATACTAAAACCCTAAAATTGATTTACACACCATTAATCAAAATTAAACCCGAATTTGTTCGAAACCCTAAAATTATAACTATAAGCCTATAAACTAGTTAAATATTACTCAATAATGATATAATTATAGTCGATTACAATTATTGACTAAATTACTTATTCGCATGAAATTTTAACGAAATCGCTACAATAACTTGTAAAAATTATAATTGCAACGGTACTAATTAAATTGATAAATTTTCACAAAAATTTCAAAATTAATTTATGATGAGTATTGTTATAATTTATATGTTTAGAAAAATTACATATATTTATTTTTAATTTTTATTTTCTTCCTCTTTCTTTTTCTCTTTTTCTCTTATCTTTCTTTTCTTCTTTTCCTTTACTTGCCACGTCCTGCAAAACAAGAAAAAAAAAAAAAACAAAACATAGTAGCCCACATGAGGAATTAAACTTACAGGTGTTGCAATTAGGAGAACAAATAAAAACAATTAGATTAGGTTGTCTTTTCTTCATAAATGCTTAAATCAAAATGGATTTGTGTAAGACATATATATATATATATATATAATTATTCCAGCCGAAAAAAAAAAAAAACAAATCTAGACATGAAATAAAAGCAACAAAAATCTGGAAAGATTTGCAAAAATAAAAACCAAAACCTGGAAAGCTAAAAATGTGAAGAAAAGAAGAAGAAGAAGGAAGAAAAATTAAAAGTAATAGGTAAGTAAATTATTTTGCAAGTATAGATATATATTATATAGTATGTACATGTATATATGTAGCATTTATATTGTATTTTTATAAATATAACATTACTATTACATGTATATATGCATAAATACTTAAATTGAATTATATATGTATGTATAAAGATATGTATGTATACATGTATGTACATAGGTATATTATACGGAAAGAGTATATAGTATGTATTTTTTTTAGATTACATATAATTGGTATTAAGTGTTTTACAAAATAAGTATAGGAATATACNATATATGATTTAAATAATTATTAAATCATAAATATATTAAGAAAAAATGAAAATTAATATTTTATAATTTTTAAACTAAAATAATAAATTTTGTGATATTTTTATATCACATTTTAAACTGCAAGTCACAATGTCCAAAATGGATCTCGTTACAAGAAAATATACTCGAAAACAGTCAAAATGAATTATAAGTTCATAACGATTCGAGCTAAAATAAAAAAAGTTACATGCGATTCGATAAAAAACTCAAATCAACAATTTCACATAACTAGGTAAAGTAAACCTTACAAATTATGATACTAGTTTAACTTTAAATTCCCAAACTTACAAATTTTTATTATTCTCAAGTGATTTTGATATAGACTTTGAGCTGCCATCAGATTACTACGACCCCTGAGTTAGCTATAGTTGAGTGAGTTTTTTCTAATGATTCCATACTTGTTTATATTTGTAGTTAGTAAATATAAGTTATGATCGATAAATGAATGTGTATGGGGTTGGGTTATACTTGTACATGATAATTGTTGCAAATAGTGAATTTACTTTAAATTTCAATAATGTAATAATTATTACATAGTAAATTCACTAAGAATTGATTGTTTGTGACTTGAAATGATCACTGAATAAATAAGACCTAATTTTATTCGATTAGAAAAGTTAATTTAGATCACGTATAATCATGCATTGCATATCTAATTCCGGTAATCACATTACATGGAGGTAGCGAAAGGCCATATGTAGGTTGATTATTGATTGTTATAGATTTTGTACGGTGCACACGTGCGATATGATCTTACCCTGGCTCGCGGGATGATTAAGCATTGGAGGTATCAACCGCCTAGCTAAAGGTCGAGTCTATAGGCCTTTGTTTAGGGGTATGTAAGGGTTACGTGAACTTACTTACAATCATATGTAGAACTCGTTTTGATAAAATTGATAATGGATATACCATTACATTTTGAACACGAAACGCGGAGTTTCGTTATGAAATAAGTTATAATATGATACTCGAATCTGACTGTACCGATATATCTCCAACCTTGACTTCGGAGGGTGTTAAATCTGAGTTGCATGCAGTACCTGGTCACCTATATGTATTTGTTTGGCATATTGATTATTATGCATTTATTTGATTGAACTTAATTATTGTATAACTTGATTGCTGTATGGTTGAAGGAAATTATCTCACTAAGCTAATTAGCTTATACCTTTGTAGTCTTTTTTCGCAGGCCGATCTTATTATGGAATTGGGCCGTCATATGCCCAAGGTTAGTGTTCTATACGGGGTCAATGTGGGAGCTAGATGTGATCAAAGAGTATTTCTGATAGTTTATAAAGTTGAATATGTAATCGATATACTGGTTTAATTTATGACATGTTTCAGACTTCTTATTTGTAAACTTTTATATAAATAGACCATGTGTTATGTTTTTATAATTTTATTATTTATTATGAAATGATACTGCTTAAGCTTGCGCACTCTTGATAGTTAGTAATAGCTATAGCCTTGTGTATCGTATAAAAGGATCGTTGATTGTAAGGAAATTTAATCTGCAATCTTTTGTATGGTATACGGCGCCTACCATGACTAGCCCCCTCGGGTCGTGATATACAGTCTTGGAATATTGCTATTAAAGGATGGAAGGATATGATACCAAGGAATATTTGATCAAGGATATTCTATTCACTTACTTAAAAAAGGAGGATATTATAATTTGGTGTCGCAAATTATAAGGAAAAGAAAGATATGGGCCCTATTAAATAGTAAGAGATGAGATGAATTTGATACAAGTTATTGTCGAATCTTGACATATATATATATTCGGTATTTGAATATTTGTGAAGAAGGAAATGTAGAGAAGGAAATATCTAAAGAGGTTAGAAGAATATTCAGTTACCTTCTAATTACCAGTGAAAAAGAAAAGTCTTGAAGCTTGAAGAGGGATGCCAACAGTGTTAAGAAAATAGAAGAAAGGGGGGAATTTCCTATTTTGAGATGGCCACATATAGAAACCTAATGGAGAGTATAAATCCAATTATAGAAACAAATATAATTATGGCCAATATGGTGTTTTTACCATGGCTGAGATCAAGGGTCAAAATCTATATATAGAAGCCTTCTCCTCCTCATTTGGAACTTTGAAAGCATTGGCAAGCTTCATGAAAACATCACTACTCTACTAGAATGACTTCATAGAAGATCAAATCAACTGTCTCATGAAAAATAAATCAAGAATACTCAAGAATCATGGAATTTAATCCACCATTGTATGCGTACATACAAGACATTGAGCATACTTATTCCTCCTCCCACACTTTTCTCTAAGATCATCCTTCTATGTGTCATTAGACCAAAGCTTCTCTAAGATTGACCGCACCTATATTATATGTGATCGATCATCAACAATAACCTTACCATACAACAAGTATATAATTACAACATCAAAAGTATGCTTTATTGATCTTTTGTTTACAATATGCTATCACTAAAACAAGGTTTTATTACATCATACAATTAGTATGGTACAATATTGTTTATATGCATTTCAACACAGCCCTATTAAAGTTTTATTGATGTACTATATCATAATGAATTGACTATATCTATGGCATTCTTATTGGTTTTGTTTCAATTATAGACTCAAAAGATTATAAATCCTTGCAGTATTTCTATGTGTGTAAATATCTTATTGAATAAAAAAAAATTTGTAATGTGTTCATGACAATGTATGATCTTATTGTAATACAATTGAATAACTACATTATAGTGACTATTGCACACAAAAACAAACATACGATTTACTCAGCGTGCAATTTATATTACAAAACACTAACTATATTAGACATTAGTAGATTATAAAATTGTTACATAGAATCACTTAGAAAGAACTTATAATACAATAAAATTTATTTAACCATAACATGATGATAATACAAAAGCTAAGGACATGTTCTATTGTAGATTATAGATAAAATATTGAAACATATAGCAATATATGATATAGAGAATATAACAATCTTATAACCACCAAATGGTAAAAATATACGGTCTATTCATATTACTATTTACATGTATATAATGATCACATTAAAAGGATTTTTTTTTTATTAATTTTCATTTTAAGAAATTATTGTTGAAACGAATCTTTTATTGCGACATATTCTTCATTAAAATTTATTATTACATATCAACATTATAAGGTAGAATGAAGTACATTAATAATACAACAATACAGAGTAATAATCGTATAATCATAAAAATTTATTTTTTCATGACATGATATATATACAATTTGATAATATCTATAAAATGACATGAATATAAAATTTATTCTATAATAACTAGTATAGCATTGGCATGGTGAAGCAATTTAATCGCAAATACAACTATGTAAAATAAAATAACCAAAAAGAAATATAATAATTTAAGAGGAAAAGGAAAAACCAAAAAAACCTTTATAGAAAAGAAAATATTACCTTTTCAAAAATTTTTATTTGAAAACTGATGAAGAAAAAAAATTATTAAAAACTTTTAATTTTAATATTATTTATTTTTTATTCATTTTCTTGTTATGGACCATTTCTTGTTACTATCACTATAGTGTTATAATAAAACAAAATAATATAATAAAGTAAAACAAATAAAAAAAATAAATTAAGGGAAAAATATAAAAAACCTCCCTAAATTTTGACTTAAGTGTAAATTGACCCCCTAAACATTCCAAGTAAGGTATTTGACCTTCTAAAATTTGATAAATTGGCAAAATAACCTCCATAATCCATAAACTTTTCTTTGGATGCGTAAACACCCCATAAACTTTGATTTTGGTGTGAGGGGATATATACACTAAAATAGAAGTTTAGAAAGTGTTTATACGCCAAAATAAAAGTTTAAGGAATGTTTACATATAAAAATTAAAGTTTAAAGGGATAATAATGCATCTCCGAGATTGGACATATGGAGAAGCACCACAACGAAATGAACTGAAAAAGAAATAGAAGAAAAGCTAGCAAACCCAGGCAGCTACCGAGTAGATATGATCATCACTTGATCCTACTCGGACTACAATTCGTCAGATATAATGCATCGATCCCAATTGAAGGGTCACTCACTACTAGTCCTTACTATAGGGAATAGATAAGAGTTGAATGATAATGAGAATACTAAGGTTATTCAAAAGAATAATTTCTATGTTGAAGAGATGACTGGTCGCATACAAGAAAGTTAGGGTTTATATATACGTTTACTGAGGTTACTTTACATATATGAAAAGATAAAAGGGTATTCTATAACTATGTTACATAAAACATACTAAAAAGGGTAAAAGAGACAAAGAATATTTAGTATAGAAAAAGAAAGGATAATTCTAGAATATCGTATTAGAAGACACGTGTTACTTAGTGGCTGGACATTAGAAATATAATATAAGGTAGGTAAAAACAGGGAAGTGTTATAGTCGCCAATTGATAAAAAATAAAATTACGATTTTGGGTGGAAAAATCCTAATTTGACCACTAGTATACGGATTTTCTAAGAAAATAATTAAAAAAAAAAATAAACCAAAGAAAACCGGGTTTGGGGGATAACCTATTAAGACTAAGTCATTATGTGAAAATTAAAAAAATTGATGGGCTTTATTTTTTTTTTTTTGTAATTTTTCTAAAAATATACCTAAATTCATAATAGTAACTAAAAATGATTTTTTAATTATTTTTTATTACGAATTTCTAAAAAAGGGAAAAAATTTTATTTCTTTTAACAATTGTCTCGAAAATGCCTACGCACCTACTAATCGGGATCAAACTGATCGTAGTTCTTTTTGTAATATTCTTAGTGGATGGTTTAATTTTATATTGAAAATTGAGTCAGGTTTACGTTTTTTTATCAATTTATTATTTAAAAAAACCTTAAAAAATCTAATTTTTCTAAATTAAATAAATAAAAACCCTAATTGACTATCTTTAAAAAAAAAACTTAATTTAGATTTTTTTTTAAAAAAACCCTAAGTGCCAAAAATATATTTTTATAAAAAAAAACACGATTTTTCAAGAAAGACTTGATTTAACAAAAATTGCAAAATAAATAATAATAAAAAATAGGATAAAAACCTACACTTAAACACAAAAAATTAATTAATAATAAAAATAAATAACCAATAAAGAAAATTAATAAAAATTACTAAAAATAAATAAAATAAAACTGGAAAATTACCTAGTGTTGGATCGTCGGTATTGGACAATGATTTAGGCGGTGGTGTGGTAACACTGGGCGAGCACGGGCGATGACTCGGGTGATGGCTTGGCCATGCGTGGGCCAGTGGATGGGCGTATAGTTGGGCAAGAGCTAGTGAAACTTTCAGCAAGAGCACATGTGACATTGGGTGAGGGTACAGGCAACTTACAGGCGAGAGCACAGATAACATTAGGTAAGGGCACGGACGATGCTCAGGCAATGCTTTGGGCGACAGTAGCATGCACTAGGATGAGACTTCAAGTGAGCAGATAGGCGTGCTTAGCGTATGTGATGGGTGAGAGAGGGCGTGTGCAAGGGCGAGGCTTAGGTAAGGATATAGGCGACGGCAAGGGCGTGCACTAGACGGTGCTTGAGTGAGGACACGGGCGATAGCAAAGGCGTGCACTAGGCGATGCTTAAGCGAGGACACAGGCGAAAGCAAGGGCGTGCACTAAACATGGGGGTGTATGTGGAGTTTTGGATGTGTGTGATTAAAATGAAAACCTTCTTTAAATTACTGACCAACGTGCTATTTATAAGTTCTAAAATCGAATCTTTCGTATCAAAGATACGAAAAATTTGTTTGCGATTTAACCTAAATTCACCTTAACTTCTAGAAACCTTAGTTAATTCAAGCTTTTCTTTTAAGGCTTGACCTGATCTAATTTAACCTAATTAATTTAATTTTGAGCCCTTAAATTGATCTGGCCTAAAACTAATTGATTCAACCCTTCTCAATAACTGATCCAACAACTTAATCCAACTCGATACGACTTAACTCTTAACTCAGCTTCCTATGACCTAGCTTGACTTTCTTTTTTTCTATTTTTTCGTTTTTTTATTTTTTATTTTTTTATTCATTAACTTGGCTTAATTAACAAAAATGAGGTATTTATAGCTACCCCTCTTTGTGGTAAAGTTCGATTAGAACTTTGCTACAAAGATAAAAGAGATACTTATTTTTGCCAAAACCTACTTTAAACTGATCAACTAAGTTGTATTTTATTTCAATTAAGGATATCGACTTGAAAGGTTGATGTAAAGAATAAATTTCCCTTCTTGAAAGGATAAGGAAAATGAATGCCTATCTTAAAAGAACAGAGCAAAAGGTTAGGGGGCCTATCTTAAAATGATAGGGCTTAATGGTATCTATCTTGGAAGGAGAGAGAAAAAATTTCAAAGAGGCTTATCTTGAAAGAATAGGGCTTAATGGGGTCTATATTGGAAGGATAGGGAAGGGGGCCTATCTTAGAAGGATAGGGCTTAATGGTGTTTATTTTTAGAAGGATAGAGAAAAAATTTCAAGGAGGGCTTATTTTTTAAAGATAGGGCTTAACGGTGTCTATTTTAGAAGGATAAAGAAAAAATTTCAAAGGAGGCCTATCTTAGAAGGATAGGGCTTAATGATATCTATCTTGAAAAGATAGAGAAAAAACTTCAAGGGGGCCTATCTTGAAAGGATAGGGAAAGAATCATTGGAGGTAAAATTAACTTGTTTTGATGGATAATTTGAAGAGAATAGATCTCTTCGAGATTTCTTTTAGTTTGTGATCTAAAGAAGATAGATCCCTTCAAGATTTGTTTTAGTTTATCTGAAGAGGATAGATCTCTTCAAGATTGATTTTCAAAACTAGCTTAATTCCTTTAAAGATTTCTTTTCAAAAACTCTTATAATTATTTTTCCTAGGACTGAAGGATTTCTCAGATAGCAACTGATTGGCATGCTTACGCTGACTCCCGATATTCACTCATTCAATTAGCAAAATTTCTCCAAGGGTCTGTGCTTGCTTCTTCTCTCTCTTTTCCCTTTCTCTTTTCTTTCTTCTTTTCTTTTCTTTTCTTTCTCTTCTTTCCTTTAAATTTTGTAACTGAAACATGCTCATACCTTGAATTTTCTTAGTCTAATTTCAAGTTTCAATTTCTATTCTTCATGACTTCTGAATGATAAATCCTTTTTCAAATGAGCAAGATTAAATTATCAAGAACATTCAATTTCAATTTTTTTTGGTGATTTAGATTCATTGGTAAGGATTTGTTGTTTAAGTTTATGAGGTTAAGAAACAGGGTTTATTGGTGGAGTGTTTGTTGGTCAATGATCATCTGAATTAAAAAACATTCACAGATATCAACTTTACTTGTAAATGATGAAAGATTAACTACAAACTTATTCAAGAAAAATTGAAATCTTTGTTAAATCTCTGTTTTCATGGATAACACAACTTGACTGCATCTGAATTCATTGGTCCTCTTAATTCTAGGCCATTCATCTCTGTCAACATTAATATACCTCTTGATAATACCCTTTTTACCACATAAGGGCCTTCATAATTCGGAGTGAATTGGCCCCTAGGGTCTTTTGCGTTCGGTAACACTTTCTTCAATACCAAGTCTCATTCTTTAAAGTACCTTGGGTGTACTTTCTTGTTAAAAGCTTGGATTATTTGCTGTTGGTAACATTGACCATGACATATCGCCACAAGTCTTCGCTCATCTAGGAGATTCAAATGCTCTATTTTCTTCTCCACCCACTCTGCTTCATTAAGTTGAGTTTTTTCTAATATTCAAAATGAAGGTATTTCTACTTCTACTGGTATTATCACTTTAGTTTCATACACCAATGAATACAGGGTTGCACCAGTAGAAGTTCTGACTAAAGTTCTATAAGCCATGAGAGCAAAGGGAAGCATTTCATGCCAATCTTTATATGTGATTGTCATCTTCTCAATGATTCTTTTAATGTTCTTATTAATGGCTTCAATGGATCTATAAACCCCTAAAATTTTCAACCTAATACCTAAAGTAAACCTTAGTGTGCTTGAAGACTTTAAGAGTTGATAAGGCTAGTTTAAATGAAAACCTTAATATAACAATCGGAGATTTAATCGCATAGAAAATTTTTATACCCTAAATGTATATAAATACTAGAGATTGCGCTCGAAAGTGATAAAACCCTAAAACTATAACTTTAAGGATATAAAAGCACTAACTCACTATAATTTACCCTAAAACCCTAATTGATAATATAACCTTAATTTTATATCAAATCATTGGTAAAAGATTAAAGATAACTTTCAATCACTCATAAATACATACAATACTAAAGTAATCAATTGGAAACTAAGATATTACATCATAGATCACATTTATCTTCTAAGTATCTAATTAGGTTATTATTACATAGAGTTAAGAGTTTAGTTGATGCTTAGGTTACATGTAGTGAACATTAATACCCTAAGTGACACTTTTCATCTTAATTATACTAAGTAGCTTACCAAATGGTGTATATAGGATATAAATACCTAATGGAAGATCTCATTATCTATTTTTATTAATCAATTCACTAAACTTCTTATTTCCTTTCATTTCCTTAATCTTTCTCTTAATTTTCCCTAATTACTTTATTATGTACACAAAATGGTATTTATTTTTGAAAAGTTGATCAAGTCAACACATATTGACCAAAGTCAAATGGTTGACTAAGTCAACACATATTGACTAAAGTCAGTATTTAGAAAAGTCAACAAAAGTCAACAAAAGTCACTTTCCCTTAAGAAAATATCTAAGTCTTCTAATGATTTCTTTTCTTTTCCTTTCTTTTAGACTTTTTTTCCTTTTCTCCTCTTCTTTTGCCGTCCATTGCTTTTCCCTTAGGACACCACTTACTTTCACTTTCAAAAAACACAAAACAATATAAAATCAAGTCCCTTCTTCTTTCTCCATTGCCGTGACCTTCCCTTTCCCTTTCACTTTTCAAATCTTTCCAAATTTGCATCCATATTTCAAGAATAAACTAAGGTATTTTATTATGTTATTATGTATTGCTTTATGTTATTTACTAATTAGGTGAAAAGGTAGATTAGATGAGTAGTTATGTGTTATGTACATCCATGTTGAAGAAGGCATAAAGCTTTAATCTTTAGCTGTAGAAGAGTAGAAATCATTATGAAATGGAAGAAGATACATGTGTACATGTCATTGAGTATGTATACATAAGGGTATACTAGAGATATATATGTATAAAGACCCTTGTACATAAGTATTCATTATGTACATAATCTAAACTAAGACATATACCGACTATACATACATATACCATGCTAAATACACTCTTAAAGCACAAAAAAAAAAAATGATATTTGAGATGTTTTCTTAAAAGGAAATTTAGGCATACGAAATTCGTATAAAAATACGTATGTAATTGTATATATATATAGGTATATGTACAAGTATAAATACAGTATATATATATATAAGTATACTAGTATACATATAAGTATAGCAAAGCTGTAGGTATATAGTTAACAAATGTATAAATGTACATAAGTCTACATAATACACTTAGGCATGAGGTTTCGAGATATGCATGTGTTTGATACTGATTGGTTATTATGAGAACTATGGTTAAATATGGTAATTGATGATTAGATTGTGCAATTGATTATAATGTGATTTGAATGGTTTGTTGATATTGATTGATTGCCTCATAATTTAACTTAATTATATTTAGCTTATCTTAAATTAAAAGGGTCATGCATTATCCATGCATTGCATTATTTATTCCAGCTGTCACTTCATGCAGAGATAAAGAGAGGCCTTGCAGGGGTTGTTTATATATATTAAAGTGTTTTTGTACAGTGTACTCGTATAACATGATCTTACCCGAACCTACGGGCTTACTAGGCGATGGAGATGCTAACCGTATGGTTGAAGGTCGAGTCTAGAGATCTTTGCTGTAGAGTGTGAGTGTAGACTGCAGGGGCCATCTCATCATTAGGCCTAGGATTTTGTGTACTATTAGACAACTTAGAAATGGAAATATATTTTACAAAATATGATATTCAAAGTTATGGGTAAAAACCCAGGTGCTAGAGCTCGGTCATGATTAGTGCCAATAAATCTCCAACCTTTATCTTGGAGGGCATTAAAATACGATATTATATGTAGTACCGGTCAACTGTATATATTGTTTAGCATACTACGTGTACATGCATTCATATGGTTGTAACAATTTTTTTGATAACTTGTTTGCGAGTATGGTATGAGGGATAGCTCACTAAACTCTTGTAGCTTATTCCCTAATAGTTTTTCTTTTGCAGGTTTACTTACGATGGGATTGGGATAAGTCTCAAGTGTTGAGTACGAGATGAGGATATATACATTAGTGTTAGAATTAGTAAAAAGATATTTATAGGTGATACATAAACATTCTTTGTAAAAAATATTCACATGTTAGAATTTAATATAATTTAATTTTTCTTGCAGTTTATAAAGTTGGCATATTCTATCCTATTATTTGGTAGGGGATACCGATTCTCTACAGTTCTGAGGAACTGTGGGATATCGGACATCTATAGTTATTTATAATTATATGCTATGTTATAATAAATTAATTACTTGAAAATCAGTAACTTTAGTGATTTATTATTTAGAGTCTTGCAATCTTTGACTTGTAAGATGGTTTTCATATCATGGGTGCACACATGTTATGAAAATTTTAGGTAATCTTACTAAACCCCCTTTAGGGTCCTGACAGGATCCATTCATCTATTCATCTAAGGTCGATATGGAGTTAAATTTTTGTGATTGATCATGAACTGGTGATACACTTCATCCATCAACTTGTTATTCAAATTCGTCCCGTTGTCTATAATAATAGACTCAAGTACACGATATCTTGCAATAATATCTCTTTTCAAGAATTTGACCACTACTCCTTTGGTCACGATAGCATATGACGCTGCTTTTACCCACTTAGTAAAATAGTCTTTCGCGATTAAAATGAATCTATGCCCATTTGAAGCTATTAGCGAAATTAGATCGATCATGTCAATTCCCCACATCGAGAAAGGCTATGGAGCTGACAATACGTACAATTCTTAGGGAGGAGCGTTGATTTTATTAATATACACTTGACACAAGTGACAATGCCTCCCGTGCTTGATACAATTCGATTACATCATCATCTAGAAATACCTATTCTCATGATTTTTCTGGCTAGCATATACCTATTCATGTAAGGACCACAAACTCCTTCATGTACTTCTTTTGTCAATTTCTAGACTTCTTCTTCATCCACATACCTTAGTAGTGTTGCATCTGGTAACCTCTTGTATAACGTGGCCCCACTTAAGAAGAAATGAGTAGCCAACCTTCTTAAAGTCTTTCTATCTTTTCTATTAGCATCTTTAGGAAATTCTCTTGTTTGAAGTAACTTCTTAATATTGTGATACTACGGTTCTTTTGTTCCCTTCTCTTCAATTGTAAGGCAAAAAGCTAGTTTTTCTTCTACTTGAATCTTCAAGGACTGAATTTTTATTCTGTCTATAACTTTCACCATTGATGCTAACATAGCCAATGCGTCGGCAAACTGATTCTAGATCCTTAGAATGTAAGTGAATGAAATCTCTTAGAATTTTTCAACTAGCTCACTTAAATGTTCGTGATAAGGTATTAATCTCTCATCCTTCATTTTATATTCCCTTAAGATTTGAAGAATTATAAGGGAAGAATCTCCGTATACTTTCAATTCTTGTATTCCCATATTTAGCACCATTTTGAGCCCCAAAATGCAGGCTTTATATTCTGCGATGTTGTTGGTATATGGGAATGTTAATCTTGCTGGCACTGGAAAATGGTTATTCTTAGGTGATACCAATACTGCTCCTATCTTACATCCAAACATATTGGCTGCTCCATCAAAATACATTTTCTATCCCAACTTCTCACCACTCAATTCGTTTACCACTATTACATTTTCATCAGGAAATTGTGCTTTTGAACCCTCATCTTCATCTTCTAATGGGTATTTTGCCAATTGTTCAGCTACTGCCTACCCCTTGACTGAACTTTGACTCACGTACTTGATATCAAACTTAGAGAGTAGCATTTACCACTTCGATATTTTCCCAATTAACACCAACTTTTTCACTAAATACCTTAACGAGTCATGTTTTGTCAACAACTCTATTGAGTAATAGAGAGTGTACTATCTAAGTCTATGCATCACCCATACTAAGGCACAGCATGTTCTTTCCATTTTTGAGTACTTTTGCTCACCTTCCGTGAATTTATTACTCAAATAGTATATAGGATGCCCTTTTCTTCCCTTTTTGTCTCAGTATGCAACCTATCGATTTAGGGAGAATCATTAAATAAAGGATTAACGACTGTCTCAGTATAGAAGTGACCAGTATAGGAGGATTCATGAGATATTATTTGATTTTAGCAAATGTGAGCTCACATTCTTCATCCCACTCTATTGCAGCATTCTTCCTCAATAGCTTAAATAATGGCTTGCATCTATCAGTTAGCTGTGATACAAATTGAGTAATGTAATTTAATCTTCCTAGTAATCCTCTAACTTCTTTGACAGTCTTAGGCATAGGCATTCTTACTATCGCCTTAACTTTATCTGAGTTTACTTCGATTTCTCTCCTACTGATATGAAACCTAACAATTTGCCCGAAGTCACTCCAAAAGTGCATTTTTCAAGATTCAGCTTCAATTGAAACTTCCTCAATTGCTCAAATACTTTGCACAAAATATCTACGTAGTTTTCATTCTCTTTGGATTTGGTGATTATATCATCTACATAAACTTCGATTTCTTGATGCATTATGTCATGGAATAAGGTAACAATAGCACGCTAGTAAGTTGCCCCAGCGTTTTTTAACCTAAAGGGCATCATGCGATAACAAAATGTTCCCCAGGTGGTAACAAACATTATTTTAATTTTATCTTCTTCCACCATTTTAATTTGATTATACCTCGAGAAACCATCTATAAAAGAGAAAAGATGATTCCCAACTATGTTATCCACTAATATGTCAATATGTGGCAAAGGAAAATTATCCTTTAGTGTCACTTGGTTTAAATCATAGAAATCTATGCAGACCCTAACTTTCCCATTTTTCTTCAACACTAGTACTACATTAGCCACCCATTTAGGGTAATTTGATGTTGCATTGCTAAGTCAGGGCCCTAGATAAACCGGCTACTTTAGGTTCTTCAACATCAGCTGGTGCTGGGAATGTCTAATGGATGTCCGAAAAATCCATGTGAGCATGGTACAGTTGATCCCCTCTTTTGCTCTTGATTTTAGCCTTTATTTCTTAAATCTCCTCTTCAGTGAGCTCATACCTAAGCCCGAACGTTCCAATCTATTACTTAAGCTGTTTCAAACGACCCTATGCCCTCTGTCTTGCTTCTTCAATCATACCGACTTTGTTGAAAATTTGTAACCTTGGCTCTTCTAATTCTTTATCCTTAACATAAGGAATAGTTGTTTCTTTGTAAATCTCATAGTCTTGTTGCTCGAGAATAGTAACCAACTGTCCATCGACTATGAACTTCACTTTCTGATGTAGGCTAAACAGAATTGCTCTTGCTGAATGAATCCATGGTCTTCCTAGCAGAAGATTGAAAGTTCGTGGGATGTTAAGAACTTGGAAGGGGATAATAAACACTTGCGGGCTAATTTCGACCTTCAACCCAATTTCGCTAATTATCTCTCGTTTTAAACCATCAAAAGCCCTTACTGAAATCAAGTTAAGCTTTATTTTAGTTGCCTCCACATTAAGTAGATTTAGCATCGTCAACGGACACACGTTCAATGATGACCCATTATCTATCAAAACTCAGACAACTATCTTCCCTGTACACTTAACCATTATGAAGAGGGGCTTTGTGTGCCAGTTTCCTTCTTTACTTAGCTTGTTTAGCGAAAATGAGATCTGAACTACTGTAAATATTAAGTTTACCACTAATTCTAGTTTTTCCATAGAAATCCCTTCAGGTACCTTTACCTCCTTCAGAATTTTAATTAGTGCCTCTCGATGAGTATCTGATGACAACAGCATGCCCATTAAAGAGATTTGGGCTGGTATTTTGGCTAATTGGTCCATTATCTTGTATTCATTGGCCTTTACTATCTTCATGGCAACATTTTGTTCTTTATCTTTCGTATCTTCAAAGATTTTTCGAGAAGTCTCTTCCATAGTAGATTTCCTCTTGGCTTCCTCATGCTGCTCATAAACTCGTCCCGAGCGGGTAAGCCTACCGACCATGGGTAATGAGTTCCTAGTTGTTTGATTCACCATTTGGTAATCCAAAGGTGTTGTTTTATAACTCTCTAGGGCTATCGGGACATTGAAAGTGATCTTCTTAAGCTTTCTTGAGTTCTCAACTTTCTTAGTTTTTCCATCATATTAAAAAATCAACGACTTAAGCTTGTCTCCAATCATTCTAACCATCCCAGCTGCTTTCTTGGTTTCTGTAATGAGCCTATCTTCTTCCTTAAATTCTGGACCCCATCTAGCGGGCAAGGCGTCAGTATATATGGCGAGTGAACTGACGTAGTCTACCAAATACTTAAACTTCCCTGTCAGTTCTCCTAGGGTGTCAACTATTGGATCTCTAGCTTCATATCTCTTTCTAAGCTCCCTCTAAGTACTTCTCTTTTGTGATTTTGGAATTGTCATAGCTATGATATTGACTTTCTTTATCTTTCCTTCCTTAAGTAGTCGATATATTGCCGGTTTGGTTTGGGTCTAATCCCGAAGATTCATATCTTGCAAGTACCCAGCCTTCCTTAGATTCCACACTATCTCCTCAATAGTAATGGGGAGACTGTCTAGGTCGATTTCTGGTTCAAAAGCTTCAACAACAATCATATTGATTGAATGTCCATGATTCGATAGAGGGTTGTTAGCTACGTTGGGAGTGGGAGTTTGGATAAACTCTAATTGAACCAATTTGGCATCAATAAGATCTTAGATTTTATGTCTGAGTCTCCAAAATTGATTTGTAGAATGCCCCACTTGCCCTAAATGATAATTACATCAAAGTTTCGAGTTATAATCCCTCGGTCTTTGCCCTTCTTTTGGTATTTCAAATGTCAAGAGATTCTCCTTCCTTAATTGTGTGAGAACCTGACTTAGAGGAATGGGAATATATGTGAATTGCCTTATTTGTAGACAGTTGTTCTAATTTGGACTTAGTGGGGGATTAGATCCTCCAGTCATAGCTATTAAGGCTGTAGGTGTATTGATAACGCTGATAATGGTTTCCTTAGCTTTGTTGGAAAATCTTGGGAGAGGCGTCTTCTTTTCAATTGTTTCAGGATTAAGGAGCCTCCCAGTAGCAATGGCTTCCTAAATTCGGGTTCTTGAGGCTACAATTTTTATAAAATTGGAAGTAGGGTGCCCAACCAAGTGTTAGTAATACGGGCTTCTAAGAGTATTAATGAAAGCGAAGGTTAGTTCCTTTTCAGTTAAGGGTGGAGTCACCCTAGTGGGCATGTCCTTCCATCTTTGGGCATATTCTTTAAAATTCTCGTTGGTCTTCTTTCATAGATTATGTAGATTCTACATAGACAGAGCCACTTTAATGTTGAATTTATATTGGTTGTAGAAAGCTCGTGTTAACTTATCCCAAGTATCAATTTCATTCAAGTCCAACTAGGGCGTACCAGGTTAAAGTGGGTCCAGTCAAGCTGTCTTGAAAAGTCTGGACCATCACCTTATCATACTTCATGTATTTCCCTATTTTCTTGATGTACAACCTAGTGTGGAGTTTCGAGCAACCAATCCCATCGTATTTCTCAAATTTTGGCACCTTAAATCTTTCTTGGAAGTCATTGTCTCCATAGGTCAGCAAACTGATCATTCCCATTTACTCAAAGCCATTCATCATTTCTAGGGTTTTCATCTTCTCAATTAACTTCTACATGACCTTTCTTTCCATTTTGTGGTGTTTCTCTTCAATCTCTTTCCTCTATACCTCAGCATTAGGGGCTAGTTCTTCGTCTTCTAGTTTAGGGGGAGGAGTTGTTTCTACATTTCGGCTTAGGTTAGCTTGAGATCCTTGTCAATCATTAAGGATCCCAATAGCTTGAGTGAGAGTTTGAATCTGTTCGGCCATCTTGTTCATGTTTTCTTCTAGAGTTGCTACTCTTGGGTTGGGCTCAGTTTGATTGACATTTCCAGTACCCTGAGTTGACATCCTTGCCTTAGAACGAATGAATATCGAGCTTCTAGTTGAGTCTGCTCGCTTGGACGCTATCTTTGAAATCCTACGTGAAAACCCAAGTTTTAGACTTTTTAGTGAATTAAGAGTTTTTTTTTTCTTTTCTGTTTTCTGTTTTTGTGACATTTGTTATTCTACTGTTTGCCTCTTTTGTGTTTTTTTTTTTCTAAAGTCAAATAATAATAATGATGAGTTAGAGACTGCGCAATTAATGAAAATTTTATTTACTAAATCTGTAAATTTATTAATCATAAAATCCAACTTATACAACAGACAAAGCGAAAGGAAAAGAAAAACTCTTAACTAATTTTCAAAAACTTAAATCATATATTTATAAGAGCCAACGGATCTGGTTAGGACGAGCTTCATCAACTTCCCTCATATGTCTTCATACCATAACATCCCTTTCTCAAATCTTGTTCCTCAAGAATTGATTTTCCTCTAATAGTCTCTCATTTTCCAACCTTAACCCTAACCCTTCAACGATCCTCTTACTATCTTGGAACTAGGCTTCAACTTTGGCTCGTATGGTGTTTCGGTAAGCCCGCTCAGCGGGTGAAAGATATGCTGGATCTAGCTCGTGTTT
This sequence comes from Lumnitzera littorea, assembly GCA_024138015.1. Classification (NCBI taxonomy): domain Eukaryota; kingdom Viridiplantae; phylum Streptophyta; class Magnoliopsida; order Myrtales; family Combretaceae; genus Lumnitzera; species Lumnitzera littorea. Next base: position 50,208,786 of record JAMXBB010000002.1, read on the forward strand.
AAATATATCTAGAGCTTCATACTGTATCTTTCCAGCTTCCTCCAACTGATCATAAATGAACTGCTTGGTGGCTCGATATTCTCCGACTTTACCCCTCAAAGTTCCCACATTGATTATCTTCTTGATTTCTCTTCGTTCCCACAACTTCACGAGTTCTGCTAGTCATTGGATTAGAGTAGTCATGGATAGACAAAGATCTTGATAATTTATTGTGACAACATCCAAGGAGTCTTTATAAGCTATCTTTTGTAGTGGGCCTAGCTGTCTGGTAACACAAGCTAGTAAATATCCGGTACAGCCCGTAATACCGATAAGGGGAACTCTTGCATAATTGGTGTACTCCAAGATGGCTTAAGTGCAGTGGCTCCATCTAACTGTCCACATAAAGTCTGCTGGCTGCATTTTACTAATAACTGACACCCATCCCTTAAATTGAGCTTCATTCATATCTTGAGGTAGCGGGCAAATTTGTCAATTAGGTCCATATTCTCTGTTAAGGACTCTCTAAGAAGATTTCCTCCATACCCTTGTATGTGACTAAGAAACCATATAGCAAGGATTGTAGGGTTAGCCATGAAATAACCGTGCCCTTGCTTCTTCAGGTAGGTAAGTGTCTTGAATAGTTTTGCCAATACCGCCGGTATATAAGATTTACTAGCTAGGAATTGAGTCATTAGCTCGGCAAGCCTATAGTAGACCTGACCATATCTAAAGGGAAATAGTACTGTTCTAAACACTTCTACAATAAAGGTGTTAATCCTTTTTTTGGCCTACGATTCATATCCTTCGTAGAAGATCTAGCAATATTTTTGGTAGGCATTTGGGCTTGAAAACCACTCCACCAATCTTAGGATATTGAGACATATTTAGGCTTTTGAAAATAAAAATGAGGCCAAGGATGACTTCTTGACCCTTAATAGTGTCATGAAGATTTTCTTAGGTTGGACTCTGAGATCAGGGATGGCTATGTCTACTTTGAGGGGCAAGGCACTAAGTAGTTGCGAGTATTCTTCTATGGTGGGTGTCAATACATGTGGGCTAAAGTTGAAAGCTGTAGATTATAGATCCCAGTAATGGATAAGGGCCTGGATTAGAGGCCAATGGAGTTGGACCCATATGAGGGATATGACCGACCCGATCTTTTTGTAGACGTGATTTTGTTTAGTGGGCAGAAGCTAATTCAACTAATTTTTTTAAGATGGCTTTAGGCTGACAGGCTCTGGATTGATATTACCTTGACTCTCCATATCTATATTATAAAAAGATATAAGTGAAATAAAAATGAGATGACTATTTGCAACGATGACACTAAATTCAAAATAAAGTTAGATCCAATGTTAATAATTTCATAACTTTTCTCAAAGATTTCCATAGAAATTGTGCAGTCTTTTATTGACTAAGGGGCAATAAAAAAAATGAGACACATTTAATACTAGAAATAAAATATTTACAAAAAAAGAACGTAATCAAATATATAGAAATGCAATATGTTGCACACATATGCAATGCACTATAAATCGGTAATTTAATAAATCCTAGGAATTATGATAAATCCACAGTCAAAAAGTGCCCCCATATATAAGTATATTCAAAATATGATTTAATAAAAACGAAGCTCATGTATACTTATATATAAGGGTTAAAAATTTTTTAATTGAAAATGGATAATGAACGGACCGCAGATTAAATCAAACTTTTCCTATAATTTAAAAAAAAAAACTACCCCTATTTTAAGAAAATGATACAAGGAGATGGAGTCTACGGGTTTTAAGCTTTGCAGCTTCAAGGCTTTTTAAAAAGAAGCCTAAGTGAGCTTGCCTATCACTGCCAAGCGAGGATAATGACTCTAACAACCTGAGGGTTACACAATGGCAACCCATCCTAGGTTCCTAAGGTGGCTAAAGTCCGACCATATCTAAACACACGAAAAATTAAAAAAAAAATTCTTCTTAATCCCCCTAGAAGGCCCATTAGGTTAGGCTTTATTTTTAGGCTTGCATTACTAAAAAGAACAATTACTACTACTATAATACAATAAAAAAAATAATAATAAAGCCCATCAATTAAGTTTTTAATTTTTACATGGCTAGCCCATGAGTGGTCTCCAATGGAGTTGCCAATTTTGTCGAGTCCTATTTTGATTTCCTTAATTTAACCTATATTAAACCTAGCCCGCTTAATACAAATTACCTGACATTAAACTAAGGAAATATTTTTCTTAAAAAAATTTTTAAAATTGGAGTCGTTAACCAGTAAGAAATAAAATTAGGATTTTCGAACAGTAAAACCCTAATTTGACTACTAGTTTAAGGATTTTCTAAGAAAATAATTTTTAGAAAAAATAAATCAGGGAAAACCGGGTTTGAAGACAAATCTATTAAGATTACGTCACCATGTGAAAATTAAAAAAAAATTGATGGGCTTTATTTTTTTTTGTAATTTTTCTAAAAATATACCTAAATTTGCAAAAGTAACTAAAAATGATTCTTTTAATTACGAATTTCTAAAAAAAGGAATTTTTTTTTTGTTTTTTAAACAATTGCCTTAAAAAGTGCATGCGTATCCACTAATTGGGATTAAATCGACCATAGTTCTTTTTGTAAAATTTTTAGTAGATGGTTTAATTTTATATTAAAGACTGAGCTAAGTTTACTTTTTTTTTTTATCAATTTATTATTTTTCTAAAAAAAAACTTAAAAAATCTAATTTTTCTAAATTAAATAAATAAAACCCCTAACTAACTATCTTTAAAAAAACTTAATTTATAATTTTTTATTTTTAAAAAAAAAAACCTGAAGTGCCAAAAATATATTTTTATAAAAAAAACACGATTTTTTAGGAAATACCTAATTTAACAAAAATTGCAAAATAAATAATAATAAAAAATAAGATAAAAACCTACACATAAACATAAAAAATTAATTAATAATAAAAATAAATAACCAATAAAGCAAATTAATAAAAATTACTAAAAATAAAAAAATAATGTTATAAATAAAAAATAAAATAAAACTGGAAAATTACTTACCGTTGGATCATTGGTGTTGGGCAATGATTTAGGTGGTGGTATGGCAGCGTTGGGCTAGCATGGGCGGTGACTCGCGTAATGGCTTAGGCGTGCATGGGTGAGCGAATGGGCATATAGCTGGGTGAGACTTCGGGTCAAAGCACATACGACACTAGGTGAGGGCGTAGGCGATATACGTGCGAGAGCATAGATGACACTAGGCGAGGGTACAGACGATGCTCGAGCGACGCTTCGAGCGACAGTAGCATGTACCAAGTTGAGACTTCAGGTGAGCGGATGGGCGTACTTAGCGTATGCAACAGGCGAGGACATGGGCGACAGTAAGGGCATATACTAGGCGATGCTCAGGCGAGGATCTAGACGCTGTAGGCAACAGTAAGGGTGAGTATGGCAAGCATCTAGGTGATGGTGTTGTGTGGTGGCGGCGATGTAGATCTGGGTAGTGATGCGTTGTGGTGGCGCTAAGGTGTTGGCGTAGCGCATGGTGCTTGTGCAACGGTATGTAGGAGCACATTATGGTGTATGGGGGACGCGTGAAGAGACGTGGGGGCATATATGGTGTGGTGGTGGTGTGTGAAGAGATGTAGGGGCATCTGTGGTGTTTTGGGTGTATGTGATTAAAATGAAAACCTTCTTTGAATTAATGACCAATGTGCTATTTATAAGTTCTAAAATCGAATCAGATACAAAAGATTTGTTTGCGATTTAACCTAGATTCACCCTAACTTTTATAAACCTTAGCTAATTCGGGCTTATCTTTTAAGGTTGGGCCCTTTTTGATTTAGCCCAATTAATTTAATTTTAAGACCTTCAATTGGTTTGGCCCAAAACTAATTGATTTAGCCTATCTCAATAATTGATCCAATAACTTAATCCAACTTGACACAACTTGACTCTTAACTCAGCTTCCTATGACTTAACTTGACTTTCTTTTTTTCTATTTTTTCGTTTTTTTATTTTTTATTTTTTTATTCATTAATCTAGCTCAATTAACAAAAATTGGCAAAAATGAGGTGTCTATACTTATGTGTCACATCAAGTATGACCCGAGCTTATGTGAAGCATCATATCCATCGTCGTTACATGGGAATCCTACTTACCCCACGACTTTCATTTATTTTTCGAGCCATCTTACAGCTTAGACCTACCCCTTTGGTTACATATGATATTGGGTCCATATCATCTTGATATTAGAGCCTGGCTACGTTTGAAGCTAAATTCTGCTACTATGTTCTTTGAGTAGTCTGTTATTGCTTTCTTAAGATAATGGTTCTATTGTTAGCTTTAAAGTTTAGTAGTTGAAAAGTGTTCTATACTCTGTTTTCCCTTATTTTTGATATGCTAAAACAGAGTGTGGTCAATTGTTTGTTTGTTGTGTAATTGTCATTGTGAAGTAACCATCAATATTGAATTCAAGTGTTCAAGGAACTTTAGGAAACCAAGAAAGTAGTACTCGACATGGCTAAGGACAAAAAGGAAGCTTCTTACCTCAGTTTCGCTTAGATAGGCTTACTGACTTGGTAGCTTGTCTACTGATTATTATCTAAGAAGATAGGTAGCGAACTAGAAATAGCCCCATTAGGGAACGCGAGCAGCAAGGATAAGGTAATGGTCAGTTTGGCCAAGTTAATGACCTAGCTCGACCACCCCTTGCTAAAGGAGTTGGTAGGGATACTAAATGAAGGCCAGCACTTGAAGAGATTAGGGAGGAAGTAGAAGGAGATGACAAGGAAGAGGAGTACTATAAGCTTAAGGAAAGAAATGTACGGACCCTTAAAGTTGAGGGATTGAGGATGTGTATTCCGGGTTTCTTTGGAAGTAGTGATGTTGAGGACTACCTAGATTAGGAATATCATATTGAAAAGTAGTTTGAATGCCATGAAGTTCCTAATAATGCAAAGGTTAAACTTACTGTATTGAAGTTCAATGGTTATGTTGCCTTATGGTAGAAGAATTTGCAAGCTACTAGAAGAAGGGAAAGAGAACGAGAACGAGAAATTGGAGTTAGGATGAAATGAAGAGAGTGGAGAAGATTTGTGTTGAGCTATTATCTGTAGGATGCCTTCAAAAGATTAAAAGAATTAAGACAAGGAGGATCGAGTGTAGATGCTTACATTAAGGAATTCCAAATGTTAATGATTTGATGTGAAGTCGTAGAGCTAGAAGACTGAACTATATCTCAATTCATCGATGGCTTGAAGTATGAGATTGGGGATATCCTGGAAACCTTAGATGTTGGTATACTTGAAGATGTGATTCAAGTCACCTAGAGGTTAGAAAGGCGTCAACCATCCTGGTAGTAGTCGTCTTCTTCTGAGCAGACTTATGTGAATGGAACCAAGCAAAGGCATTGAGACCTGACATGCTTAAACTACCTGAGCAAAGGAGAAGGAACCTTCGAGGAAATTTGAGAAAGGTCAAAGTTCAGGGAGGAAAACGAGTGAGATCAAATGTTTCAAATGCCAAGGATTTAGACACATGGCTGCCTAGTGTCCGAACAGGCGAACAATGGTGATTAAAGGCCAGGTTTCGACCATTGAAGTCAACAGTACTAATGAGGAAGTAGAGGAGTTGAAGGAAGATATATAGATTGAGTTGTCTAAGGAGGAAGTTATCTATAGTGAAGAAGACAACTTTATGTTGACTACTCTAATGTTGAGGAGGACAATGAGTATCAATCCTATACTCGAAGACAAATAGAGAGAAAATCTCTTCCATATTGGATACAAGGTGAATGACTCACTGTGTACGTTGATTGTTGACAGTGGGAGCTGCACTAATGCAGCCTTTGCATTTATGGTCCAACAGCTGAAATTGTCGACCATGCCCTACCTGAAACCTTACAAGCTTCACTAGCTTAGTGATAACGAAGCCCTACAAGTAAACAAACAGGTATCTGTACTGATTTGCATTGGTAAGTATCGAGATGAAGTGCTCTGTGATGTATTGCCCATGAGTACATCCCACATTCTACTTAGATGACCAAAGATGTTTGATTGAGCAGTTATGTATGACGAAAGGAGGAATACATGCTTTGTAGAGCATGAAGGAAGAAGGATGAAATTGAGTCCTATGACCGTCGAACAGGTGAAGGTCATGTAGTCCTAACTAAGTTGAGCCCTGAAGAAAGAGTCTTTGGTATTGACTCAGGCTGAATTGAAGAGAGAGATGTAGCTCGAAAGACCGACCTATTTGTTGGTTCGAAGAATTTTGAAGTTGAGGTCTGAGGAGGAGTTGCTTGTCGAGGTCAATACCCTATTATAGGAATTTACCAACTGATTTCTAGAGGAGCTATCAAAGGGTCTATCCCCAATCTAAAGCATCGAGCATGCAATTGACTTGCAGTTAGGAGCCGTACTATTGAGTAAGCCTACCTATAGGCTGAATCCTGAATAGGTCGCTAAGTTGTAAAGGTAAGTAGACAACCTTATGAAGAAAGGCTATGAGCATGAGTCCCTTAGCCCTATGTCGTTTCGACCTTGTTAGTGTCAAAGAAGGATGGTTATTAGAGAATGTATATTGATAGCTGAACAATCAATCGAATCACCATCAAGTACAGGTATCCCATACTTAGGCTCGATGATTTGCTAGATGAGTTAAGTAAAGCAGGAGTGTTCTCCAAGATCAACCTCAAATTTGGATACCATCAAATTCGAATGCATGAAGTTGATGAGTGGAAACCGCATTTAAGATACGAAATGGTTTATATGAATGGCTTGTGATGCCATTTAGGTTGTCTAACGCATCAAGTACATTTATAGTAGTTCATATGTTCACCATGTGCTCTGAGAATTATTAAGAAGATTTATAGTAGTTTACTTTGATGACATTTTAGTGTAAAGCTCCGACTTGGAGACTTACAAAGAGCATCTGACTTACTAAGAGCATCTCCAAAGAGTCCTCATGAAACTTTAAGCTGAACAACTTTACGCTAATCTAAAGAAGTACGACTTTTTCCTATCCGAAGTAATCTTCTTCAATTTTATTGTGAGTGAAGGTGGTATCTAAGTCAATGATGAGAAAATAAGAGTGATCATAGAATGGCTTGAGCCAACCTATTTTGTTGATGTGAGGAGTTTCCATGGCTTGGCATCATTATATCATAGGTTCATAAAGAATTTCAATACGATTGTAGTCCTACTCAACGAATTCTCTAAGAAGAATGTTAAGTTCAAATGAGGAGAGAAAGAGCGGAAGAGTCTTGAGGAAGTGAAAGAGAGGCTAACTATAGCCCCCGTCTTAGCTCTACTGAGCTTTGACAAGGTGTTTGAAGTCGAGTGTGATGCATCCAGACTAAGCATAGGTGCTGTGCTGATGCAAGATGGCTGACCTATTATTTACTTTAGTGAAAAACTTTAAGGGGCTACACTTAACTACTCTATCTATGATAAAGAGTTCTACTCCTTAATTTGAGCCCTCATAATATGAAAACACTATTTGTTATCCAAGAAATTTGTGATCTACACTAATCATGAACCCTTAAGATATCTTAAGAGCTAGCCAAAAGTTGTCCCAAAGACAAGCCAAATGGGTCAAGTTCATGGAGGGTTTTTCTTATGTCGTAAAATATAAGAATGGATTAGAAGGAACAACATAGTGGCAGACACCCTATCGAGACGAAATACCCTCTTGACCGAGCTACAAACAAGGCTACTTGGTTTTTCAACCACAAAGTAATTGTATGCTGAGGACCCCCACTTTAGTCTTATCTATGCTTGATGTAAGGAAGGACAAATATTGGACGACTATCATAGAGAAGACGGATACCTATAAAAATAGAGGAGGCTATGTATCCTGACTTATTCCACGAGAGAATTGTTAGTACGTAAGGCGCATGGAGGAAGATTAATAAGACACTTTGGCCAGTGCTGAACCCTTGAAGTATTGTTTATGAGATTCTTTTAGCCAAGAATAGTGAGAGACGTACAATCCATACTGGAAAGGTGTGTGACCTGTAAGAAGGCAAAGAACCAAGCTGAGTAAGGACATTATCTACCCTTGCCTGTCCCAACCAAATCATGGTTCAAGTTAAGTATGGACTTTATGTTAGGATTGCTAAGGACGTCTTGAGGGAAAGACTCCATCATAGTAGTTGTAGATTGGTTTAGCAAGCTGGCACATTTCATGCCCTGCTTCAAAACTAACGAAGCTTCAGCTATCTCTTTCTTTTTTTTTTTTTCTTGCAAGAGGTGATCAAGCTTCACAACGTGCCTAGAACTATTATTTTAGATCGAAACCTCAAGTTCATGAGCTACTTTTGGAGGATACTTTGGAGGCAAGTGGGAACTAAGCTGTTATACAACACGTCCTACTAATTAGGTTAATGAAGATAAATAGGAAGAGGCATAGGTAACAACCATAGCTATAATTGAACTTGATGAAAGACATATGAAGAGGTTGTTACCATAAGAGTATAAAGGAATAAAGAGTACCCAAAATTGTTTTAGGATCCATGAATTTGGGGGGGAGGGGTGTAGAATTGCAAAACCTAGAATTTTAAAATTAAAAGGGGAGAAAAGAAGTATTTAGGGTATTAAAGGGTTCGTTTGGCATGTAATTGATTGAAGTTTGTAGGGGTATTTTAGTCTAGTGGAAAGTTAGAAACCTTTACCCCCTTAATACAATAAGATTAAAAGAAAACCCTACTCTTAACGACTCTCTTTTTTCCTTAATTTAACCCTATTATTAGAGAACTCCCAAGTCTCTCCCGAAAATCAATATGAAAATTCAAATTACTAAGACATATGTACCAAAAATTGCAATAGCTTAACAATTACGTAAGGATAGAAGGGTTCTTAGTAAGTTTTTATCTACTTTGGTGGGAAATTCCTTTTTATTTAGTAAAGAGTGAAAAACCCTAAGAGATTCATGTTTTCCAGTGTAGTTCAAGCAGAGATTCGAATGTCGAGGGCTAATAATTAAGGAATCAAGTAAGTTGTCCTTAAATTCCTTATTTCCTTTCAGTTTTGGAAGATTGCACACATAGGTTTGAAATTGTTGGTTAAAAGGGCTTATGATTGACTTAATTGTAGTGACTAGGGAGTGTTAGAGAATTGTGAAACAGAGTTATAGTTGGAAAGATGTTTGAAGTGGTGTTTTAGAGTGAGAATTTTAAGTTAAGGGAATTACGGCCTAAGATCACAAGTGTGATCTTAACTGTAATTCTTAAGGATGTTTAGGGGTAAAGAGCGTATATGTAAGATTGAAGGAGATTTGTGACCGAGAGGATCACAGTCAAGGTTAACAGCCGTGATCTAGGATGTAATCATGTTGCCTTACAAAGAATGCTTATCATGGCTAAGATTCAAGGCCGTGATTCTAGGGCGTGAACCATACCTTTCCTTTTTCCTTCTGCTTCTTGTTTCTTATCCTCCTAAACCATAATGTAACCCATTCTAAAACTTGCTTAGGAGTTTAAGATAATTCTAAAACCTTAGACTACGTTAAAATCTAGACTTAATAATTTAATAAGATAAACAAAATAATCTAGCTATAATAAGAAAACATAAAAATAGATTCTAAAAGTTGATGTTTTTACATTATGCATCAAGTGTTGATCTTGAAAGGACTTTAGATGTAGATATTGCCAATTGTTGTCGAGACTTGAGTATAAGGCACATGTATGATTGCTATGCTTATTTAAATTAGTTGTTTTTATTGGAATTGACTTAAACTCGAACTTATTAACTATGTGTCATTTATACTTGGTTTGGACTTTCCTTTGGTAAAGTCTAATTAGGCTAGTGAGGCACCAGGTGATCATGTGCGACTCGCCTTATAGGGGTTTCATATTGACATGACCTAATTAGATTCTATAAAGGGTTACTAGGGTGATGAGTAGGACCTATACTAATACTTATGTAGTAATTATATATAGTGCTTGTTTAAGGATCATGAGTTATCCTAAGTTTTGGAACGTTGAGGTTATGCTAGTTACTAGTTAAAACTAAAGATAATAAATTGTTTTTGTTGCACTTAGTTGTTATAGTGAATTCATGTATATTGTGAATGTTTTTATCATGTGCATGTGTGTTGGTGTTTACATACTAAGTTTCGGCTTACCCCATATTAATTTTTTAACTACAAGTGCTTGAATAGAAGTTACAAGATTTGATGGTTTTTGATTCGATCATCAAGTCTACTAAGTTAGAGAGTAGCGACTATAATTTCAATTGTGAATTGGATAAACAAGTTAGGAAAATTAAATTTCCATTATATACATAGTAAATTCTTGTTCACAATTTTATAACTTCAATTTAATAGTTCTCTTGATTTATTTGAATATTAAATTATATTTAGATTATTTGAAGAATTTAATGGATAATTGGGAGCTTCTATCCATAGTGAACTGTAGTGCTTTAAGTTCTGTAATATTACATATACCAAATAAGGGATATCATAAAAGTTTGTTTCCAATACTGTACATACCAAATATAGTATAATAGAGTTGTATTGTCCTATACTCCTTATATTTATATTACATAGTTTTGTTTGTTTTGTTCAGTTCTTACGGCTTAACGTTATACCAATAACTATGTTTGGAACATCCAACAAAGATAGAGTTAAGATGGTTTGGTACTGAATGCGCAGTCCTTGTGGGCACGGCCTGATATTTCCGACTTTTACTACTTTGCACAAACCAGTACACATGCCTTAGGTTTTCTACAATTTGTCTCGACAACAATTCGTGCGTCACCATTCCCAAGTAATAATAAACAGATCGGAAAAATAACATTTAATTTGAAACATGATCACCGAGTGTTGGATTGTATTATTATAACTATTCAAAAAACAGCATAATAAACCCTAGATAAACGGACAAATGCTAGTAAAGTTAGGTTACTCAGCACCTTCAACTCAGAGCATCCTACTCTGGATGCGAGACTACTAAGCAAAAGAACTTGAGTGTGCCCTTACCCTTATATCGACGTGGGTCTGTTTATAAGATAGATGGACTTTATGTATATATAATTTATAAACTTCGATGCAACATATGGATCGATATTTCAGTACAATTAGGTCCTAGAACAACTTATTATTTTATTACTGCACAAGAGCATGATATAGAAGTTGATTCCATGTATCAGGGACACCAGCGAGACACCAATGGGTGCAATCCATGCCTCTGCGTCCTGACCCGTAGACGGAGGGGTGTCCATCTTTTCTTAGCTGTGATAAGGTTGTAATGTCGAGCAAATGGACTGGGAATTTCACTGCTCGAAGCACATCCTCAAGCACTCTTTGGGCTGGGTGCGCACGGCTATAGAGATAACCAAATACTGGCTTTGTCTCTCCCCTGCATGCATTTCCGTGGCGTCGTCCCCATTCGCTTGGTCTGATAAGTACATCCATTTTCACATAGTAAATCTATTATTATCCAAAACATAGACAAAAGCTTCATTCCTAAAGTTACGTTGGAGCTTGAGATTTTGTGCAACAACTTACTGTGAATGGTCAGGTGATACACCCTGGAAGAAAACTTTGGTTCTTGAAGGGTTCAAATCGCTATCCACCCACCGTGCCCATGTTCGCAACCCTAATTTGTATGCCTTCAAGCGCGGTATGTTTGTGACATCTTTACCCTTATATACGATAATATCCCATCTGCATCCTCATCTAAATAAAAGATCATGTTAACTGATATTAGATGCTCTGCGCAATACTATTTAGATAGAAATTATTTTATTTTATTTTCTCTAGAAATTATAGCGCCACTCTTACAAACAATAAATGCAGCCACCTTCTAAACATTAAAAAAAACGAGCAATTAGTCATTTCGTAATTTATTTTCGATGATAACGCAACAGTAAGCTAGCCTTTTACATATAATTACCATTGTGATTGCTCTTTTTATGTTCAATTATTGCTTAATTTCACTTGAATTAATATCGAACATGTCAGATTATTAATGAAGAATCTCTAACCAAGAGTTAATATAATTGAATCGCGATCAGTTTTAAATTATGTATTAATGATCCGTAATCTTTTTTTTTTCTTTCTTTTTTAAGATGGTGTGCTTATAAACTTAGACACGTGTCAGAAGCAAACGATTGAAAATTCTGTAAAAAAATAAATAGTAATGATCGGCTAAAAATAAAATAAATGTCGTAATGGGCTTACGGTTGTTTCCTTCCGGTATGTAGCCACCAATGCCATGTATCGAATATAAGAATATCATAATTCTTCCAAGACCTCCCACCACTGATTGAGTTAAGATTAAGAACTCTTTTGCCATGAATTTTGACAACATCCACTAGAAGTGCACTGCGTTGGAGCATCACATCGACATTGTAATCCTAGATGTTGTTGAAATATTAGAGGCATTATTCTAGTTATAAATAAAAAATGTATAGGTTAAATGTCATGTAAATGAAATTTTGAAAACCATGCCACTCAAATAATAATAATATGTGGACAAACTTTCTGTCTCTTGACATTATTGCATCTATATTTCAGTCTACGGATATATTGCTAGTTATTAGTAGTAGAGGAAAAAAAAAGGGTTTTAAATAAAACATTCCCCCATAAGTCAATATGCTGGGATGACTACAAAAATGTGATGGTCCCATTTCATAGATAAAGCTTCAAAGTTAATGTTAGAGTTCATATATATCTCCCAAACTCTCAAAAGTATACAGTCACATTTTTATGACTTTAGAAAATATACACGTCCCTAAAATCAAAATTAAAGCCAAAAACCTATTGCCATTTATGCCCTTTTAAAAATGAGTTTAATGATTATTTACAAATTATCAAAAGATATAAAAAGACAATAATGTACTTTCGGCAATTTAAGGGGTTTAAACTAATCCATCAATATTTCCTATGGTGCAATTGTCCTGTCTTAAAGAAGGTGAGATTTTTGTTTAGTTTTCATAACCATGTGTGCCAAATACTAGAATTTTTTATCTCACCGGGAATGATAATTTGGAGATCGATCCTTTCCTCAGAGAAGTATATCTGACGCTAGGAGCAGTTGCATGGATCATACAACCAAGTGATTGCCATTGATTTAGGCTCAGTGAGTCTCCCACGAACAAAATCTTCTTTCCTCTATGAATAGACAGGAACTTCTCACCATCGAACCTGAACGTTATGTGCAATTTATAGGAATGATATAAAATTTATGTTTGACGAAGTTTGCCAAAATTAATACTACATAATATACATGTAATATAATACAATATAAAATATTGTGATATTGTCAATAATTAATATTGAGTGAATAAATGACTAAAAAATATAAATTATTTCATGAACGTACGTACCTTAGTAAATTGCAACCAGATGGTTGCCACCTATACTTGAGGTAATTTTGATCCGGTCGACCATTATGGAGGCAGTTAAACTGCTCAAGAATAAATGGACATCTTGAGGAGTCATAAAGTGGATAGGTTTTATCATAAACCCACTTTCCTTTGTACGCATTACATGTTGCCTGCTTCGACATTGCAATGTCACTAACATTCACACCATAAACTTGGAAGTTCATAAGAAGAGATATCGTTATAAGGAAAGGTTCACTAATGCCTAAGCTGCCCATTATTTCAAACAATGGAGATGTAGATAATTGGATGTTGGAGATTATTGGTTAAGATAACACAAAATATATGCAGCACTTGTTAGAGCAAACTAGAGCAAAAAATGCGAGTTTTAGACGCATTTAATGGAATGAGAAAATGGAGTCTTTGATTCATAGATTCGGTTCTCGAGTTTACAGATAAAATTAAAGAATATGAAATGTTACTATTGGAGTCAATGAATTTGATAAGTAATAAATTTTCAGATGGTTTTCATAATTAATTAACTTTTGTTAAGTTTCGCTCCATTAATTTCATAGCTGTTAGTTTATAATCAATGTCTAAAACCAAAAGAAAGAACACGACACAACAGAAAAGTCCCAACTGTAAGTAGCATAAGGTACATGGTGTTAAGGGATGTATACGTACTTGCTTTTGCGTCAATTTAGCCAAGTGACTCACCTATTACAGTTCAAGGGGGGAGATTATTTTGCTCCGTTCCATTTGCTTTTTTTCGTTTATTTTTTTAGCCATACAATATTAAAATTATGAGAGAGAAGATTCGAACCTAATCTATCCTACTAAAAAAGTGTTTATACCATTAAAATACAATAACTTTATTTGCTTTATTTTATTAGAAAAACTAATGTTATTAAACTTGATTTAGATAGTTAATCCGAGTATATAGAAGGATTAAAGATTAAAGTAATAAAATTGAGTTCAACAACAATTCAATCGAAGTTAGATCAAGGTTAGACCAAACCACTCTTATAACTAGATTAAGTTGAATAAGATTGAACTTGAGATATCAACTCAAATTTGATAACACCGTGAAAAATATCATTATATCATCTAAGCCAATGAGGACCTCACCTATGCTAACTTTCAAATATGTATAATATAAACAAACCAGGTACTATTTTTAATAATTTTTAAAGTTAGGAGTACTACATTAGAAATTTTGACACTTTAAACACTATATTGGTCGAGTTGATAAATAGAGATACTTTCAAAAATATTTTTCCTTTAAAGACAAAATGGATGAATTTCTACTCATAATTGATAATGACGAAAGGAGGTGACGATACTTTGGTTGTAATTGAAATTTTAAAGGGATATTTTTAAAATTAATAAATATGAACTTTTTCTGTTCTATTTAATTTTCGTTACTTGAATTTCGAAATGATTAGATGTAATACTCAATCAAATTTTTACTTACCTACTCCTTTCACTAATGATTATTTGTCATATCCCTTTTTTTTCCCCTAAAAGAGGAAGCTTGTCACAATCTTAAAGAGGTTTAGTGGAATTATCTTAATGTCATCATATTATGTTTATACTCGTAATATGAAAATCGTCTTACAAGTAAAAAATTACAAGATTCTAATTAAATATTCACTCATTAATTTAATCTTATATATGTGGTATATTTATATGAAAATTTCTACAAAAACCAACATTTCATAATTTACCAAAACCACAATAAATCAAAATCCCCTACTAAACAATAGGATTGGGTAATCAAAATTTCCTAAATGATATGGGTTCAAATAAGTTTAAAGTGGAAGAGATTTTGAAAATAGAAAAATATGTGTTTTAATATTCTCCCTTACATAATCTAAGTTTAGTCTAATTAATATTTTATCTTACACCTATCCTTCATAATCTGATTCTTATGCACTCTTCACTTGGCTCTTAGCCAATTCGAACTTTGAAATAACTTGTAAGAAAGATTATTGGGGAATGAGCAAAATCATAGCTTAGTAAAATCATTCCTTGTACTATACAATAAGTAATAGCAAACAAATTATCAACCATTAATGTGCTATGCATTTACAACTATATGGATGTAATAGTATGTACAGTCATTTGAAAATTGTGTACAACCTAGAGTTAAGCCCTCTGGCTGCCAATGGTTGGGGAATAAGTTCCCACTTATCAATTCCAACCATCATTACTCTAAGCAAAATCCCCTTCGACCCAATATTTTATAGTCATTCATAATATATCAAAATACTGTAAGTCTAGCTCAAGCAGAGTTTTAACTTTAAATATTAAAGCAAGGATCTAATAATATGTATAGGCTTAAGAGTATGGGTAACCTTAAGTAGTTGTATCAGTAGATGAAGCCCTAATTAAAGGTTACTATTCCCCAATATGTAGTAGTTTTTAGAGGTTCAGGCAAGGATATGGAAAAAGCCTCACCTTTGTTTGGCCTCTCCATACCACTAAGTGATGTTGATGGCCTTCTTCAAGTAATCATGCAATGCACATTCAATTTAAGTTTATAGTATTTTCATACAACAAAGTAAGCAAACTAAGTACATGCATTCCCCAAATCCTCCAAACAACTTAATTTCATATCATTAATTACTAAAGGTGCAACTATATTGTAAATAGAAGCAAGTATAGTAACCATAGAGAGTCACTCACCTATTATCTTTCGCAAAAGTAGTCGATGGAAGGGTTTTGGAAGTTTGTGTCACCTAGACAATTACAAGTAATTAGGAGTCTATCATTAGATCTAAAATAAAGTAAACTTAATTGACTAGGTTTTATTCACTTTTCTTTGTTTGAACCAAAACTAATTTACTGTTATTTATTCACTCTAACTCCATTATAACAAATAACTCATCGTTTTAAATGTTTGGAAGCTTTAGCTTCATGTGGACTTGTTACATTTTCGTAAAGGTAGGTTTTATTTGCTTGGCAAGTTAGCTCAAAAGGAATATCCAGCAAGTAGTCTTCAGGCTTTATGATATCGTTAATTGATTTAATTAATTTATAACGTCGTTTATTAAATTGAGGTTCATATCATTTTATTTAATTTGGTATAAGCATTGGGGTTTCGACCTTAGCTACTATTTGTCTTAAATTTTAACTCTAAGCGTTCATTTTATTTAATTATAAGTTTAAAACTAGAACTGGAATGAGCTTAAATATAGCTACACTAGATTTGGCCAATACATTAAGCTATATAACTTAGTGTTCCTTAGTCTAATACTTTAATGTTGGCTTGTATGTATGATATGAAACCTTTGCCTAATCTAATCCTTTTCATTAATATGATGAAAATTCACCGTCCCAAAATTGTTGTCCCTAATATGTTCTAGCCTATAATATTGTATTGCATGGTATTTGAATTTATTAAGAAAAGTTCCCTTATTTTTGTTCCATATTATTATTGAAAACACTAGGATCCTTCATCAAATACCAATCCGATACATGACATGTGAAATTCAAAGTTAGACAAAAATAATAATTAAACAATAATCTTATTAAAGAAACAAATGTTTAAATTTTATTTTAAATCATAAAACTAATAGAGTAAGTGCAATTCAACCTAATATGTAATTAATATAGATTTTTTAGTATTATAATATAAGATAATTTTTAACAAATGTTTAAAATTTGTTTTATTTCATAAAACTAATGGGATAAATGCAATTTAAACTAATATGTAATTACTATAGATATTTTAGTATTACGGCATAAAAAAATTTTATATCTCATATAATTATCTTATTATAGTATTATGACGTATAATCTTTTCATCGTGAAGTAATTATTATGTTTTAGTTTAGTAAAATAATCATTAGTGAGTGCAGCTATTGTCATTTTACTATCGTAATTATGTGACCACTCATTTTTGGATATTTTTAATATAAATTAAATATTAAAAACACATACATATAAATATACACAACATATACTTAAAAATATTTATATGCAATAAAGACTCATATATTTAGGTGATGGACATATAATATTGTAAAACATAAAATGTACTATATATTTATTATACATATATAGTACATTAAGCTCCCATTTTATATTTTTATTTTGTCTTCACTCTAAACGCATGAACGTTATAACATACGATAGACATATTCGAATGTGGTCCACAATTAGATGTGACTATACCTGCTTTGAACTTGATCAAGAAGTAACGAGGAGGAGAAATTTTGACAATGCAATTTGGTATATGCTCCACAATTTCACACGATCACGACGATGGAGCTTATTTTGGAATTGGAAACAGTTTTCACTCCATTGTCTCACACCCGTGTCGATCAATGGAGAAAGAAAGAGAGTACGAGAGAGTGGGGGAGAGGACAGTGAGAGGAAAATGGGGTTGTATTTGGTCCTTGTTTGTTTGTTTAGAAGAGAAGGGTGAAACGTGATGGTGAGAGAATGAATTGGTAGTAAACAGATGCAACATGGAAATGGGAATGAGAAAGAAGAAAAAGGAGTGAGAGGAAGAGAAAGTGATATTGGCGAGAGATGTGTCGAAATGAGACGAGAAATTGAAAAAGGGGAAGAGTGAGAGGGAGAGAGACAGGGGGATTATCTGACAAACGAGAGAGAGAGAGAGAGAGAGAGAGAGAGAGGATTGGATCCCCAAAGTGTGGAAAAAGAATTATTATTATTATTATTATTTTTTTCACTTGGCTTCTATAAATTAGATAAGTTTTAGAGTTGTACTTCGTTTCCTATATGAGCGTTCAGGTTAAAAAATTTTCCAATGAAAATCTTTCGGTTATCTAGATATATTTTGTAGAATAAGATCGTACAGGTTTGATAATTTTTCGTGTTATGTCTCATTTTTGTATTTAAATAGGTTTTTATTTGAAAAACTTAAACCTGTGATCTATTTATTAATTATATATAAAATTTAAATTTAGAGTTTACTGTATCTTATGTTTAAGTTTGACCGTTTATATTATGATTGATCGATTAAAAAGTTATAATTAAATATATAAAATTTATGCTATTATATTGTATCTTATTTATTTTAGGTCTAATATTATTTATTGATTAAAAAGTTATAATTAAATGTATAAAATATTTATAGATGTAAGGAGAAAATGATGATAATAATATTTAAATTTTATAAAAACAAATAATATAATATTTTCATTATTAATAAAAAACTATAACCTTGGTAAAAGTTTGTAGTAAAGTAAAATATTATTTAATATAGAAAATTTGAAAATTTAAATTATAATATTACTAAGCTAAGTGAAATTATGAATTAAATGGATATTAATATTATTACCAATATTAATTTCCAAATTTATTAAATTATTGGTCAAATTTTCAAGGTGGATGGTCAAAGAATTTACACATTAGTTCGTAATTTTTTATTTAAACTACAATACAATAAGCACTAAATTTAACTTATATAACATCACTAAATTAAGTAAAATTATGACTTAAATAGATATTGGTATTATTATTAGTGTTAATTTTAAAATTTATCACATTATTTATTGAATTTTAAAGGAGACAATCAAAGTTATTAATGAGTTCATAATTTTTTACCCATTTAAATTAGAATGTAATAAAAAAAATATATAGCTAAAAATATTTTATACTTTTAATTAAGACATCTAATTTAGAAATAAATGATTTATGTAACAAAATATAAATATAGAATAATATATGGTGTGTTTTGTGTCTGGTGTTCAGGTTTGGAAACTTAACCTCAAACTTAAACATGATTTTGATCATATTTAAATGGGTTTGACCTATTTGTATCTTGTATTAGATTTTTTTACATACTAACTTATTTAAATTGTATCATGTTTGAGTGTTAAATTGCGTTTTAATTCCGTATTTTGGGAACTAACATTTCGCAATAGCATTTATATCACCTAATGAATATATTTTAATAACTTTTTATACATTCCTTTTTGTCTTATATTACTTTTTAATTTTTATTTACACTTTCCAATTGTATCTGTATAGATTCATTACCCTTTGGTCGAGCTGAAACCTAATATTCGGTGTGCCCTTATTAATGTTAATATTTAGAAAGTTATTTTACTAATATGTATGGAAGGAAAGTATTGTTTATTATTATTGCTATTCTTCTTTTATAAATTATAAATGTATCTCTAATTGCGAGTGCTCATTGGCCATATAGTTTTATTTGGTGTTTCATGTCGTTAAACTCTTATGATGGCATTTATACGTAACGATATATTTTGATGTGTCTACAGGCATGCTTACACAACTGATATCTATAGTTGTATTCTTATATATAAGTACATATCTACGTGTTATGTTAAATTCGTTTCCTAATTACTATAGTATAAATATGAGTCATGTTTAAATCATTATATAAGCATGAATCAATATGATGAGTATCTTCAAATGGCTTAGACATAAAACACTGTTTATACGCATTGATATAAGAAACAATGTCGTCATGGAAGCTTTTGAAAAGCCGTTAATACATCGAATACAAAAATGTAGTAATAGATTTTTGTAGAAAAACGCTCTTATATTAGCAATATATATATTTATATTTACATATTATAAACACATATAGTAAGTACACTTCTTTGTATAGATCACCTACATACATGTACTTAAACACATATGTTGCCTATTTCAAAATACTCTAGCAAAACATAAAATTACACACACACATATATATATATATATATGTACATTTACATGTAAATGTACAAATAGTGAATATTTATGTATATCCTTATTAAAATGTGAAATCTTTCGGAAATGTTAGCTCACATAAAATTATTAGTGATATATATAAAGTCTATCTATAATGTATATATGTATTATAGGATAATATATAACCCTTTGAAATCGTACATAGAGTAATAAATTAATTGTAGGTGTAGCTTATTTATTTTATTACCAATATTTATAGTATTACTCGTATTATCATGTCTATTTTATAAATTTGCACATTGGGATGTTGGGATTACTTGTTGTTTAAGTTATGGAAAATTGTAAAACGTTTTCAGTTTTATTATTTCATTTTATCGAGAATTTCTTATATTTAACTTGTCATTTGCAAATAGGATGTTGGCCTTTATATGATTTTCATTTATGCTTTGTCGAATATTGTCGAGGTGGGTTTTGATGCTTCGGTTATAATTGTAGATGTTGGCTATTATTATTCTTGTCATTTCGTATTGCCATAGGTCACTAGTGTGATTGTTTTCATGTTATTATTATTACAAAATTGAATTTCAATTATGGGACTGTGTGTCCTACATTGTTTTAATTATCGTGTGTGTATATATATCGATTATTAGCAAGTCTATAGCATTATGCTTATTTTATATCATGTTATTGCAATTAATGTTAGTTGGTATGCTTTTGCTTACCATGCTGTCACGACTATTTAAATATGTTTTCCCTTTTCACTCTATTAAAAGTTTTAATCGGATAATTTTAGATTACAATACTCGTCTTTTTATGTTAATTAGTCAATTTTATGGGGTGTCATAAAGCCAGGAAAACTTGGTGAGTAAAAATTTAATTAAATATGATAGGTTTAAAATTTAACAACTAAAAGTTTTATTATATGTGGTACATAGTAAAAAGTTATGGTGCAAAATTGGAGAGAAAAAAAAAATGAAATTTAGATAATGATTTTACATTATTGAATTCTAAAATATTATACTAATCTTGTTAAATAGTATATGTCACCTTAGATCTTTTGCTAGTCAAATCTTTGAGCCTCCTTAGCAAAAATTGGCCTAGGATACTTAAACAGTCGGGGTAAGCTTCTTGCAAAATAGATAGGGGTTGAATCATTTTGTTAGGGATTGTTAAGTATGACTATTCTAATATTTAAATTAGTGAAGGGAGAAAGAAGTTGGAGCTTTATAAAGAGAGTGTGCAAGCATGTAGTTTTTTTTTTTTTTTTTTGTTATTTGGACTTAGATAATGAGTTTAGATTGTAGGCTTCCCTTTTAGGGATTGAAGGAGGATATTGATAGGAAATGCTCTTATCTATGTGGCCTTGAGATTTGGGGAAGTTGACAAGGCTCTCTAAGATAGGTAGGGGAAATGATTGCTCTCTAGCTTTGTGATTGTCTCATCCTTCTTAATATTTTATGGTACCATGCAATTAGGCTATGCTAGCTAGTATGGGTTAAATCATTAGTTGTCACATTATATGTAATGTGAATGGTGTACTAGTGAGGAGTGGCTCATTGAAGAGTCATATCATGAATGCCGCATGCTTATTCAAGTTTGTTACCCTACTGGTTTTATGGTTAGGGAAGCATGCAATTTGTAGGTCATGGACCTAGCTAAAAGTAAGGTTGGTCGAGGTATCAATTGTCTTGGGTAGATCATTGGTTTGTTGTTTGAGTGGTGATTGTTCAAGTATGTGGAATGAGCTTACTCATGGTTCTTGCCAATTGGGGAAGTGTTCCTAGGCTACCTTATTCTTAGGCATTGGGTTATGGGGCCATGCACAATAGCTAGTATTAACAATATGAATACCAAGTTTGATATATGTATGTATGTATGTATGTATATATCAATTTAATAATTTCAAGCTAAAATGATGAGGTTGTAACGTTTGGTATTATATATTATATAGTATAGAGATTAGGAATTAAATTATTTCAAACAGATGAAGCTCTAAATTTTAATATATCCATATCTCCAAAGTAAGGAATGTATTATTTGCCACGAAGATGTATATGAATGTGAAAATGAGTGAAAAATTCAAATCTCGAGAGTTAGGTTATGAATAATTTTTTTTATGTATATATATTATTGTGAATATATAGGAGTGAAAAAGAATACCAATACGTTTAAACAAATATCTATAGAACTACATATTCCAATGTTATAACTATGTGCATTGTCTCACACG
Organism: Lumnitzera littorea; assembly: GCA_024138015.1. Classification (NCBI taxonomy): domain Eukaryota; kingdom Viridiplantae; phylum Streptophyta; class Magnoliopsida; order Myrtales; family Combretaceae; genus Lumnitzera; species Lumnitzera littorea. The sequence goes on from JAMXBB010000002.1 coordinate 50,230,987, forward strand.
TTATAACTATAATGTCGCAAGTTGAAAAGAAAATAATATTACATTTTTCTAGAAAAATCCAAAAAATACCGTAATTACAAAAATAATCTCAAGATTACTACATTTGAATTCAATTTTTTAAAATGAAAATTTAAAATAATGTAAAATTACATCTTGAAAAGTTGATTTTGAGCATTAGCTCTTGAAAAAATGATTTTACAAGAATTAAATATAATGATATTTAACTTCATAGTTGTAACATGTAGTCGGTCTTGTGGTTGAGGTTTTAGATTTGAAGACATCATAGGTTAGATGCTTGTAAGTTTGGATAAAAGTCATAAGCCCTTACGATTGGACTACACCAAGACAGTAGTAATTTAGTGGCATCATTAAATAAAAATCGGCTTTTAAAAAGTCGATTATACTTTCCAAAAACCGATTTCATGCTGAATTTTACACATTTGGTTTTTGAAAAACTAGATTTAAGTATGGTATTTTTAGAATTATTTTTATAATAATAATTTTTTTATTTTTTTAAAATACAATATAATTTTCCTTTTCCATAAACAGGGTGCATTAAACAACAAAAATATATATATATTTTTTTGGGCTAACTGTGTAAGGGAGGCCATATACTTGCTATCTCAAATTAGTTGTTCTAAGAATTGTCTGTCAATTCCAATCAAACACAAACTAATCTAAGAAAATTCTATCATTTTATAGTATTTACTTCCCTTATATATTTGATTGTTATTATTTGAAACACCATTGAGAAAACCAATTTTAAACAACGAATGTTTATCTTGTATGGCACTGTTATTAATATATAGACAAAAAAAAAGTCGATGCTATGATATCATAATGCAAATGGAAGGAAACTAGCAATAACAACATTTTAGATATTAGAAATGTTCAAAATTCATTCAAACTAAAGTGTTCTTCAGCCAAAGAAGCCACCAAAATATCATACATATCTACCTAATTCATAACTAAAAAGGTATTAGGTGCCTAATAGAATTAATTTTGTTAAAGAGCACCTAGCTTTAGAGCCCCTTTCATATAAATAGTTTGTTCAACTTGACCTTGTTGAATTTCAATCAGTAAACAGTATGTATTGTTTCATGTCTTCAATAGAGAGATAGCAATGGAGGTTCAAGAGATAAAATGAGAACAGAGAGAAGCATTAAGTGATGCAAAACTACTTCAATTTTTGTGATTATTTTTGTATAATGGTTTGAGTATGTATTTATTCAAAATGTTAGGTCATGTGTTGATATGGTGCAATAAATATAACGAACAAATAGAAATATAACTAACTTAAACAGAATCAATACTTCCACAAGCACCCCCACCTCGCCATAAAGTAGGAGCTATACAAAGCCCTAACTTGAAAATAGCATCAGAAAGATCAGTAGTTGAAATGAGCTTAGTGAATGAGTTAGATAATTGATCAAAAGGACTAATATGAATTGGTGAAATAAAGCCACTAGCAACATAGTCTCTAATGAAGAGAACATCAACATCAATATGCTTTCGTCCGATTATGTAAACAAGGATTCTTGGCAATCAAATTTGTGGACCTATTGTCACAAAAAAATGTTGATAGGACAAGGAATAGAAACATGAAGATCTCGTAAAATATAAGAAGTTTAAAAAAGATCCTTTACAGCAGCATCCATGCTTCGATATTTTGCCTTAGTGGAAGAAGTACTAACTGTAAACTGTTTTTTAGATTTCTAAAGAATTAGTGCACTAGCTAACATGATGCAGTAACTGAAAATAGATTTGCGATCAAAGGAAGAGGATGCCTAATTAACATCAGTATAGCATTATAAAGTGAGAGAATTACTTTGAGGATAATAAAGATTAAGACCAAAGCTGCCTTTGAGATATTTGAGTAAATTAGTTGTAGCTTGCATATGAGGTTGATGTGGAGTAGAAACAAACTAACTGAGTTTGTCAATACCAAAACTAATATTGGGCCTCATCAAGGTCAAATATAAAAGGCACCTAACAATGCAACAATATGGAAGAGGATCATCCAAGAGTTCACCTTAATCCTTATGTAAAAATAGTGTAGATGGCAAAGGTTCAGTAATTGGACGACATCTAGTAAGACTAACCTTACCTAAAAGATCAAGAATAAATTTTTGTTGATTGAGAAAAATACTAGCATTAGTTCAACACAATTTAAGACTAAGAAAAAAAACGAGCAACTCTAAGATCTTTGATAGTAAATTGGTTATGTAAAGCTTGCTTCAAATCATTAATGGAATCAATATAGGTGCTGGATAAAAGCATATCATCAACATACAGCAGTACAACTAGAAAAACTCCATCAAATTGAAAAGTAAAAAGAAAAGGATAATTGACTGATTGAAGAAAGCCATGGTTGATAAAAAATTGAGATCTCTCATAATTTCATTGCATGGAAGCCTGTTTTAAACCATATAAAGAACGCTTAAGATGACAAACCTTATTAAGACTCGTCTTAGAATACTTGGTGGTGGCAACATGTATATTTCCTCATCCAAAAAAACATGTAAAAACACATTATTAATATCTACTTGAAAGAGAGGCCAATTACATGTAGTTGCTAAAGCTATTAGAATCCTGATAGTGCCTAGCTTAGCAACTGGAGAAAACGTGTTATGATAATCAATCTTTTTTAATTGTGTATAACCTTTGGCCACTAGTCGAGCCTTAAAGTATTCCATAGTACCATCTGGTCTATATTTAATATTGTAAACCCATTTAGAGCCAATTGCTTTCTTATCTTTGTGCAAATTAGTGATTTCCCAAGTATCATTTAACTTTAATGCCTCAATCTCTTTATTCATAGCATTAATCTATTCAAGTATTTTAGATGCTTGAGAATAAGAAAAGGTTCTTTAATTGCTAAAATTTGTACTAATGATGCTGTATAGTTTGGTCGAAAAGATGAAAATGTTTGTGTATCAAAAAGTGGATATGGCGTAGTATGTGTAGTGGGAGATGCTTCAGTTGAGTATGCCTAGAAGGAATAGAAGGAATGAATGTAATCCTTTAACCAAGCATGTTGTTTTCAAATATGAGTGGATCCATGTAAGGGTGATGAAGGAGGAATAAATGGAGCTAGAGAGGTAGTATCAGATGAAGGATAGTTATGAGCATTGTTATCAAAACACGATGAGAATAACTCATCGGTAGCTAAGGAAGGGTACAGGGAATCTATAGATAAAAGATGTAGAACAGTGTTATTAACAGAAGGAGCAACTTCCTTAAAAGGAAAAAGTATTCTCACAAAATACAATGTCTCTACTTAATTTTATTTTCCTTGATTCTATATGATAGACTTTATAGCCCTTTTTGCCATATGTATATCTTAGGAAAACACATTTGATTCCCTTTGGATCAAACTTATCCCTTTGTTTAGAATGATCAACAATGTAACATAAGCATCTCATGGTTCTCAAATGAGTAAGACTAGGCTTTTGTTTATGTAAAAGCTCATAAGGAGACTTCCATACTAATTTGGATTTAGGCATTAAATTGATAAGGTAAGTAGCAGTGATCACACATTCCCCCTAAAAATTTTTAGGTAGGTTGGCATGTAAGCAAAGGGCTCTAGCTGTTTCAATAAGATGATAGTGGTTTCGTTCCATTTGACCATTTTGTTGAGGAGTATAAGTCATGGATGTTTGGTGCACTATCCCTAAGTGATGGAAAAGTGTTTGATAGCTAAACAAAAGGAATTTTGATCCATTATTAGATCCGACAATCTTAGGTTAGGTAGTAAATTGATTGTCAATCATTCTAAAAAATCTATGAAGGCAAACAATCACTTAAGACTTATTGTTCATCAGGTATGTCCACATAGAACAGGTATAATCATCTAAAATTGTGAGAAAATACTTAGCTCCAATTAAAGAGAGTTATGATTATGGTCCCCAAATGTCAATATGCAACAAAGCAAGAGTCTTTGTTGAATGATTTTCACTCCTTTCAAATCACAGTCGATGAAGTTTAGCTTGAAAAAAGGTGTCACAAAGAAATTTGGAAGAATTCCAATGTTTACAATCAACAAGATGTTTAAGTTTAGAGAAAGACAAGTGTCTAAGCCTAGAATGTAACATGTGTACATCTAGGTTGTTATTACAAGACTGGCCAAGAAATGAACTAGAATCATTGGGAAAACCTGATCTGTTTTATGCAAACAGAATATACAATCTACCACACACCTTAGTTGAAGCAATTTGTTTATTGTAAAGGTCTTAGAAAATAAAATGAGTAGAATCAATCTTAGCAACTAAATGGTTTTTTTTTTTTTTAGAATGCAATGCACATGCAATAAATTATATTTGAAGTCTGGTACATATAGTACATTGTGAAGGGTTAGGTCTTTATTTATGTGCATAGATCCTACGAATTGGACATTCTTACTTTGTCCATTTGGTAAAGTTACTAAAATTGGTTGGGGCAACGTTTGTATGTTAGACAACAAAGGTTTGAATGGTGTCATATGGTTAGAAGCACTAGTATCAACAATCCAAGAACTGTATTTATTATTCTCTAGACTAAAATAAGTAAATGAATGATGTAATGAAAGAGACGCACTGGCATAAGCCAAATCTCCTTATTGTTAATCTTGCATAATTCGGAGTACTTCTTGGCACACAGACTGCACTAATCTTGCATCAAGCTGCTTCTTATTGACAATATTAGCACCGTAATCATGATCTAAAAGAGAGTCACAAGTAGAAGAATTCATGTTCTGAAATAAACTCCTTGTTTCGCTATATGCAGCCATTCTGTTTTGATCTCTTGTTCCTCTTTTACCTTTGTACCATTTCGGATAACCATGCAATTCAAAGTAATTCTCAATAGTATGTCTATCCTTCTTGTAATGCTTACAAACCAATTTGATACTATTGCCTGAACCTAATTTCCCTCTTCGCTTATCATTAAAACCCTTAGAAAACTGAACACACTTTGTCATAAAGACTAAAGCATCACTATCAGATAAAGGCACGATCAATAATTTTTGCTTCTCTACTTGTTGTGCAAGATAAGATGCTCTATTGATTGAAGGTAAGGGTTCTATCAAAAGAATATGATTCTGTACATATTTATAACCCTCATTTAAACCCATAAAAAACTATATCAATCAACCATATGATTCATATTCCTAAATTCTTTCCCTAATGCAACAAGTACAATAAACTAAGACACCATAATCACAGGTAGGATAACTATAAAGAGCACTCAATTTATCTCAGCTTCTTTTTAGCCTATTATAGTATATAGTAACAGATTGATTTGCTTGTTTAATGATACTCAACTCATATTGAATTTGGGAAACAAGCAGAGCATTGCTTTGGCCATATTGTTCTATAATTTCAAGCTACAACTCTCAAGCTGATTGTGTATAAAGGTAATTTTGTACTAATTTTGAGGTCATCAAATTCAAAATCCAACATTGAATCATATAATCATTTCTATTCCATTTATTCACATAAGGAGAATCAGGTTTAAGCTTTGGCATATTGTAGTCTATAAATCTTATTTTGATTTTGGCTCCAAGATCTAACTTAATAGATCTGCTCCATGTAAGAAAATTTGTGCCATTAAAGATGATATTCCCAATCACCATTCCAGGATGATTGGAGCTAGACAAGAATAATGGATCCTCATTCATTCAATCTAATGGCAGACCTTGTGTTAACCCTAACTGATTGTTCATTTTCTTAAATGATCAAAGGAATGAAAAAAAAAAAAAAAATTCAAGAAGAAGGACTTACGGATGTCAATGCTACTCTAATACCATGTTGAATTTCAATCAGTAAACAGCATGTATTGTTCTGTATCTTCAATAGTGAGATAGTAATGGAGGTTCGAGAGAGAAAATGAGAATAGAGAGAAGCATTAAGTGATGCAAAACTACTTCAATTTTTGTGATTATTTTTGTACAATGGTTTGAGTATGTATTTATATGAAATGCCAGGTCATGTGCTGATGTGGTGCAATAAATATAACAAACAAACAGAAATATAACTAACTCAAATAGAATCAATACTTCCAAAAACCTAAGCAGTAGTAGAGCGTGCCATCCTTTCTTTAGCAATTTTTTTCTTTCCTTCTAGGTCAACAACTTTCCTTTCTTGAGTTTTGTAATTGGTCTCTAGTTTTTCTAATTCAGTAAATAAAGAGTTCCAATCTACCATGAGTTTGGTGATTTTGGACTCTACATCTTCTAGTCTCTTCTTTAACTCTTCCTTCTCCTTGGAGAGAGTTCACTGTGTAATTGTTTAAATGATAGATGGGTCTTGTGATATTTGATCTTTCGATAGTTTTTGCAACTCATATTCAGAATTGACTTGCTCAAAGGTCAAGAAGTGGGATGTAAACTCATCAAAGTTTTCTCGAAATAATAGAACTGCTTTTTTGTTGATCAGATGATAGTCTATCCTTGTATAAGCTCAAAGTCAATAAAGCTTTGTCAAGTTTGTCTTTCATGTTCAGCTTGAAAACATTGGTTAGGCATTCCACGAGGGACAGCTTTGCTTGCTCTACCTCTTCAAAGCTAGGAGTTTCGAAACTCAAAACATTTTCGTGTGCAACTGATTTTCTTTTGTAGCAGAGGAACTACTAATAAATGCAAAATACTTGAGGAAAGGGAGGGGTAATAGAACAGCGGACTGTAAACGTTATATCACAAATCACTGCATCAACAGTTGCAACAAGGAATAAAATTTGACCACAGATTCTAATTATAAAAAAATAAATCATGATTTCGCATGGTAATAAAGTGCAAACATCTTCTACTTGCCAATTCAAGCAGCATGGGATGAATGGTGGAAAACAGTGGCATATGCGGTGATGCACGCTCACACCCATAAAGAAAAAGATGACGAGATGGGAGAAATGCAACAGAAAAAAATGATCCAAGATTCTAGTCTACCAATATATATATATATATGTATGTATGTATGTATGTATGTATATACATGCTTTCATATACAAGGGGACAAAACTTCACTTTAAGATGAAATAGAGTTACCCTATCAAATGTCACAGAGCAAATTCTTAGTGTTTGAGAAACAAACTGAATGGACATGATAATTATAGCAAGACATGAAATGATTCTTTTTTTTTTTTTTTTTTTTTTAAAGGTTACTCTTTCCCGTACAAAGAAACCTTCGTGTTATATTAACGAGGTAATACATGCTTTACCCTTTACTGTTCTAAGATCACAGAGCAAAGTTATCAAGACTAGTAGCACTGCATCACGAAGCCAAGAAGTAGAAATTAGAGGGACACAGAGATGTGAACCTCAATTTGAAGTTAAGAAAGACACTCGCTTAACCTTTGAAACTCCTGAGAAAGGAAGGCGAACCGATGAAATGAGGTAGGTAGGATATTGAGAGCAGGAGTATTTATATTACTCTCATTTTAGAATCCAAAATTTAGATCTTTTTACTTTACTACATCCAACTTTTAACGTGAGATAAAATAGTGATATACTATGAAAATCAACAAATAATAATGAATAACAATGATAAATTAAAAAGATTGAAAAAGAAAATCCAAGTCTTATAAATTAATTGAGCATGCTTTTGTAAACTACATTTGACTTTCGCAAGCTTGCTATCATCACTAACAAATAGGAGTATAATTGAATTAAGTTGAACAAGCTCAAATTTGGTTGAAAAACTCAAAACTCAAACTGGATTGTGTTTTAAAATTTAAGCTTGACTTTGACTTGAAAAATATATATGATAAGTTTGAACTCGACTCAATTATCTTGATTAAACTTAAAATTTTTTATAAATTTTTCATAACCAATATCATATTCGCTTATATTTAAATATATTAAAAATTATTATAAACTCGATTAGGCTCGCAAGTCCAATGAACTTAGTATTTTAAAATTCAAGCTTCGCTCAAGTATTTTAAAACTCAAATAGTTTGAGTTTGGACTTGACTTGATTACCATCAAATCAAATTCGAATAAAACTCGAATCGAGCTTATACATGGAAAATTTCTACAAAAGTGAACTCGTAACATGTGGCTATTAGAATTGTTAACAATATAAACTAATGTGGAGGTCAATTGATAATGCCAGATAAATCAACCTTAGATAGGAGCAAATAATATCAACTCGATGCCTAAAAGTTTGAAGTAACGTAAACTCCAGCAACACATTGAATGGAACTACGCGTTTGGATTTGCAGAACCCATCACCCGAAACCAAACCAAAACATTCATCTCATACTAGATTTATTGTCTATATCATCCATCAGTAATCGATCTTACTGTAGCTACCTGTAGTAGTGTCCTATACCAATAGTGTACGATCCATTTACGATTTCTCTTCCAATGTCCAATTTGTCTTAAACACAGTTTTACCATATCAACGTCTTGTTTTGGTTATGTCTATTGGCGCTTGTGCCTAAACTACAAGAAACATCATTCCAAAATGTTCATCCGTTGTAAGGCATTGCAAAGACCCTATACATGATCACCACTTTTCAGTATCCTTATTACAGGCTCAAGCATAAGAATCAAACACTTACTTATCTAATGGTCAAATAGTTATTAAATTCTTTTCATTTTAATCTTATAAGCAAAATCAACAAATAATAATATAGTTACTTACATTTACTTCTTGTGAAAACTATTACTTGTTCCTATTCATCTCCATGGAAATCCTTAATAATCTAGATAAACTCAATCCTTAATTTTTAAGTTATCCTTTCTTATTTAAGATCATCCCAGTATCACCGAGTCCTTTAATTAATTTAAACAGTAATTAATATATCAAATTAGACAATTCGGGTTGTAATAAGCATTTGTTGGACAGCCTTTCCAGCTAGTGTGGTTGACTAAGGAAGCTATGTTTTTTAGCCTGGTCATAAACATGGTTAATTGGCCTGACGATGTAATAACCTTTCAAATTCCTTCTTCTTCTTTTGTTTGTTTTTCCATCGCTCCTCCTCCTCCTCCTCCCCCTCCATACCCTCCTCTTTTTTGCCAAAATAAACTTGCCGTTGTAATTCAAAAGAACAAAACAAGCATCAGTCTGGAGGCCGTGACTCCAATTCTGTTGATAAATAAGAAAACAAAGGATATGGGGTTGTGATACCCTAACATTGGGTTAGGAATGAGAGAATCAAAGGGGGAGGGTAGGAAAATAGAGGGGATCAATTTCATTTCCTTATTTGTTTGATGAATAAATTGTAGAAGAAGAGGAAGTTGGTGGAACTGATTTCCTTGGTCTTACCAAATTTTGATCACTTCAAATATAAAGAAAACAAGAAAGGAAGGAAGGATGGAAAAAACTATATAATTACATATTTACCATCTATTTTATTCCACAAATAACATAATGTATTCTATTTTATAGGTAGAAGAGTAATTTTACATTTTATCTTATTTATCTCTATTAGTTATTAATATTTGTTTGGCTTTCCTTTCCGTCTTTATTCAAACATATTGAAAGGAATCAAATCTTTTATAATTCAATCTCTTTATTTTTATTTCTTCCACTTTCTTTTCTTCTCTCATTCCAAACACATTCCAAACACAGTGTAAATGGATAGGTCATTTCCTTTTTGCCTTATTTTATTTTTATCAATTATTAATATTTGTTTGGCTTTCCTTCTTTCCTTTATTCAAAAACATTGAAAAGAATCAAATCTCTTAAGATTCAATCTCTTCATTTTCATTTCTTTTTCTTTCCTTCTCTAAATGGATAGGTCATTCCTTTTTGCCATTTGCTGGTCTTGATATTAGTAAAGCATATGAAAGCTTCAACATTGTCATTGTCAAGCATCGCTTAGTCTGTCTTGATATTAGTAAAGCATATGAAAGCTCCAGCATCGTCAGTTTCAAGCACTGCCGAGGACGGGTCCAGAGGGGGGCCCACAGGGGCCCTAGCCCTCCAAAGCCTAGTAAAATTCTTTAAAGCGACAAAAACAGGCTAAGACATGTCAACAAAACCTACTATCAAAAGTTTCTAAACGGCTGGGGTTGCCTAAATTTAGCTTGATTACGGTCCTTTACTTGCAACAACAACGCTCTAAACATTATTATCATTATTTATAGAAGAAGACAATTTTTGAGAAGTCGATGTGGGACTATTGGTAGCGTTGGACTCTACCCTACCCACTGTGCTTTCTAGCAAATATTGTGGATCCACTTGATTTTTACAATGAAAAAGAAGCAAATTTTCTCGCATTCCAATCATGTTTGAATCGAGGTTAATTTGCTATGGTCTCAATATTTCCTAATGAAAAAGTGAATTGGAAATAGACGTTTGAAGTCCATGTTTTCAAGGTAGATCTTCTATGTTAAAAGAAAGAGCAAATGAGGGTCATGGTGGAGAAAAAAAAAAAAAAATTTTAAGTATTGGTAGAGAGAGAAGTATGGGATCATTAATGTCTAATATAATCAATAAGTATTGACTAAAATGTATATATAATTGGTAAAGTGTCTATTTTATTCATAAAAAGTTTTTTCACCAAAGAATTTTAATAAAAACAATTATAAGCACGAATTGTATGATATCTTTTAGTAGTTTTGAAAAAGTAGAAAAAACAAATGGAAAATTTAATACGAGAAAAAAAATTTATACTGAAAAGTAGTAAGAGGTAAATACTCTAGTAGATAAGTAACTAAAGGTGGAGGACAATTTTTATATATGTTTCCTCTTTATTTTATGAAGGTTATGTACTTTCTTATTGAAAAAATTAAGTTGCTCTTTAAAAAATACTTAAGCAACCAAATTTTTATAAGGTAGAAAATCCCTTATTTTCTATTTTTATTCAAAATATATATGTTCAGATGGATATGTAATAAATTGTTAAATTTTAACATTAATCATGGTTGACACTATAAAACTGATAAACTTATATTATCCCTACCTTGTTTCATGCTATATTATCAAATCTAATTGATATAGTACGAAGGATCGGGCTAATTAATTTCTAAATTTTAGGCTATGTTAGTGACCTGTTCATGTGTTTTCTATGTGTTGAAAACCTATTTAGAAGCTCTACATATATAGGAGATCTGTTTATGAGCTCTTTGTGGATAAAATCATCATGGATAGATAGATCGACTTGGTAGGTTGGCAATACATCAGGTCAGTTCGATAAGATTTACTCAGCTTAGCAAGATTTGCTCGACTTGGCATGGCTTGTTCGAGTTAGCATGGTCTGCTTGGCTTGGCATAGTCTACTCAGCTCGGTTAAGTTTGCTTGGCATGGCATGGTCTACTCTGCTTGATTGGTCTGCTCAATCAGGTTGGCTAGAATTTTAAGTTTACCTAGATCAGGTCTTTAGAGTTCGCAATAGCTCATTAGCCTAGTTTATCAACTCTTCGGCCAAATAGCTCATTTCATTATCTATTTTTACTTATGTTATTTGGACTTTCTATTTTTTGTATTATTCATAAATTGCCCTCATATTTGTTTATTATTTATGGAAATGCTACTAGGGTATTCTTTTAATCATTTTATTTACAAGTTTGCCAAGAGTCTTCCAAAAGAAAAGACTTAAAGGTTTATTATTAATGTTCCAAATCTATCTAAATCCCTACATATATGAACTATTTATACTCTTCTCTTCCAACCCTTGTTAATTTCTTCAGCAAGGATTGTGGTCAGTAACCTTAGATCTAGTGTTTGTGTGTCATATTGTATACTAGCTTAGGTTTGCGTATGGTTCTATAGTGCATCATATTCATAGAGTTAGTGTACAGGTTTACCAAACCATCGATTTCCATTTATTTTTTGGACCATCTTGCGATCTAGACCCACCTTAAATTCACATGATACCGACTCGTCATGTGTCACCCTTCCTAATGATTCATATCATCTTGGTGTTAGAGCTTTAGGGTTCATCCTTTAGGATTTCTTGCATTTTCTAATTGTACTACTTTAAATACAAAGAAAGGAGGTAGACATAAGGGAGAATAGATTTCTTAGTAAACTATTGTAATTTCCAAGAACCCATTTCTTCTCATATTTCGATATTTGATATTTGAAGTTGCCACCATTTGAATCTTGTTCACCTATATGTGTTGCAATACAACTTACATGGGGATGGGAAGGAGCTTCTCGAAGCTTAAAAGCTATCAGAACCCATTAATTCGACCAACTAGTGTGCAATTGTAATTTATCATATATTATTGTTTGTTGACTTTAGGAAGAACCATTATAATATTTATACATGTGAAATTATTATGGGTAGTTAAAAAAAAAATCAATAGAATTGTGTTTGTTCACTAGATAAGAAGAGGGTTTTTATAAGAATGAAGGCGTATGGCTATAAGATTGTTATGTGAGTCGTTACTAAATTTTGAAATTGGGTTTTCATGTTTCTATAGCAGATCCCTATTGCAAACAGAGGAAAGTGTTGCATCATGTGCTTATAGGCTTGTAGGTTTTGTTTTGTTGATCATTAGAGTTGAGTTGGTTGTAGTGGTTAATGAGGGCATTATAGGTAGCTGTATTATATGAGTGAGTCAATGTTTGTGAGTCTGTAGCTGTGTAAGTGATTTTGGGGTGTCAGGTGACTTTGCTCAGTGAGTATGTAATAGCAACAAGATGCTAAGTGTTGTTGTTGAAGAATATTGAAGTAATAGTTGCAAATTGGTGCGCTAATCAGTGCAAGTGGTTTGATAGCTCGTTATGGTGGTTGGTTTGGGAGTTACGAGCTGATGTGTAAGTGTCGACACTAGCTATTGGTTTGTATGAGTGGTGGATGGTAGAGGCTATTTGCAAATCTTGTGTGAAGCATTAAGTTCAATAATTATAACTATAGGTAGTGTGGAGTTGCAATTGTGACCTGTAAGTGCAACTTGTATCATGGCTAAAGCATGGACTTATGCAATAATAGACTCTTACGCAATTGTCTTCAAAGGTGTAGTGTTGTAGTGTGTTACACCGAGCTAGATCTTGCGAGTTCGAGTTGAACTACTAAAGTATGGAATCGAGCTACAAGTTGTTGAGTTGTTGTAATGTTACATTGTTGAGCTTGCACATTTAAGCTACAATAAACTATCACTAAGCTAATTGGTGTTTAGATAATTTGCCAAACAATAGACTACACCAAGCTACTATGAAATCCTTATTTGCCGAGCTAAATTGAGGAAGTGTTCTAGCTAAATTCTTCAAGCTACTTTGTTGAACTAAATTGCTTTCTCTTTAATACTTGCTAATCTATCAAATGAAACTGTTGTGTTGTTGTGATTAAGTGTGGAGAGATCACTACAGTAGTGCTAAATTGGTTATGTAGTTGTGAATTGGATCGTATAATTGTTTATTGTAACATGTACATTATGAAAGTTAAATTGATGAGCTATCTTATAGAACTAGGCTTGTTTGTTAGATTATGTCGAGCTTCTTTGAGAAATTGTATCTAAACTGCCATTGTGAGTTGCTAATTGAACCGCGGTATTGTGTTGTCACGCTGATCTCTTTCTTTCTTCGAGAAACTAAAGAGATGCTTAGGTTCATACTATAGCATTCCCAAGTTACTAAGTTGTCTTATTTTAAAGGTCACCAAACTGTTAAGCTTGCTTGCCATGTTACTGGAGTGCAAGCCAAACATGTATGCTACTGGAGAACAAAAAAGAAGTTGACTAGTTGAATTATTTGAAGAGTAGCCGAGTAATCTTTTCAAAATTTCTTAGTTGACTTGCTCGAAGGAAATTGTATCGAGTTACTATGATATCAAATTGATTTCCATGCTACTGTGTGTGTAAGATCAGGACTACAAATCATTAAGTATAGCATATCGAGCTAGGTATGGGCATCATTGTGGTTACAAAGATATAAGATTAAGTATCTAGAAATTTAATGGATATGGCAGTCTGAATGAATATTTGAATTAAGAATTTTGAGTTAATCAAGTTTTTTAAAATTATTCTTATCCAAAATATGAAAAAGTAAGGTAGGTTAGGAACTTGTTGAGTGGCTTTGCAACAACTTGGTGGAAGGATACGATAGGTTTAAGAATTGAGGGAGGGAATCTTAAAGTTATTACATGGGGGGAGATAAGGTGTTTGATGCAAAGAAAATTCGTACCTTGAAATTATCATAATAAATTGTATGAGAGATTATCTAATATGAGGCAAGAACAGATAGATGTCAAAGAATATGCTCGAAAGTATAAGATACTCTTAAGGTGATGTGGATTATATGAATCTCACTCTTATACTATATCTCAATTATTGAGGGGATTGATCTAAAAATTGATAGACAAGTTGACTCCTCAGAAGTCAAGACCCTGGAGGAAGCTATTCAAATGGCCTAAAGATAGAATCTACCAATGAAACTAACCTCTTTAGTATGCAAGAACAATTAGAGATTATACTTGTTGAGCTCAAGGAGATTAAGGAAGAAAGAAGACACCAAAGGCTTACTCATTCAAAGAATATTGATGGGGAGGAAATGAAAGAAAAAGAAGTAGAAGTTGGGCATGAGAAGGAAGTAGATAACGAAGGATAAGAAGAGTTGAATTGTGAGAAAGTAGAGGATGTGATATCTATTGAGTAAGATGTTATGTGATTAATATTGGAAGAGCATGAAGCTTTAAAGCTACTTAAGGTAAAAGAGCAGTTTAAGGTATTACTGGTTCAGCTTCCTCAAATTCATGACATGATGTTTGAGCCAAAAGTTGTGTTATTCCCTTTGATTGATAGTTGTTAGGGCTACCTGAGTGAAGTTGGCTAGATTTATGATGAATGGAAGGAGCATTGATTGATGATAATATTGGTATAGGAGCTAGATTACTTTTCTATGTTTATATTTTATTTTTATAAGTTGGTATTTAATCCTAGTGTGATTTGGAGTCGCTAATTTCCAAGTTTCGGGCCAAAACTTCTCTAAGGGAGAGGGGATGATATCATCTAGAATCAGGTTAATCAATTTCCAAGTTTTGGGTTATATTAGTGACTTGCTCATGCGCTTTCTATGTGCTCAAGACCTATTTAGAAGCTGTACATATGTAGAAGCCCTATTTATGAGCAGTTTGCAGTTAAAATCATTAAGGATAGATGGGTCAGCCTAATAAGTTGACAAGACAATAGGTCAACTTGGTATGATATGCTTGGTTTAGCATGGCCAGTTTAGCTTAGCATCGTCTACCTAGCATGATTTGTTCTGTGTGGCATGGTTTACTCTGCTTGATTGGTCTATTTAGTTAAGTTAGCTAGAATTTCAAGTTTACCTAAATCAAGTCTTCAGGGTCCCCAATAGCTCATTAGCCTAGTTTATCACTTATGTTATTTGAACTTTCTATTTCTTATATTATTCCTAAATTGTCCTCATGTTTATTTAGCATTTACGAGAATATCTCTAAGGCATCTACTTAGCCGTTTTATTTACAAGTTAACCATTATGTATAAATGGCTCATGTATGTAGGGTTTTAGATAGACTTGAAATATTAATGATAAACCCTTGAATTTTTCCTCTTGAAAAGCTCTTCTCTTGTAGCTTTTTATCAATATCTTTGACAAGGATTATGACAAGTAACCTTAAGTTTAGTGTTCATGTATCATATTGAGTACCAACTTAGGTCTGTGTGTGGTTCTATAGTACATCATATTCATAGAGTTAGTATACAGGGTTTGCTAAACCATTGACTTCCATTTATTTTTCAAAACATCTTGTAGTCTAGACTGATTTTCAGTTCGCGTGATACTAGGTTGCAGTGTGTTACCTTTCCTAGCAATCCGTATCACTAATAGTACCATATCACTAATAGTATAGCTTATGTATACCCACCTACCCCCCCCAACCCCTCACAAAACCCTGTATACTAACTCTATGAAT